>OFHU01004320.1:0-674383 GCA_900245905.1 Lacerta viridis
GACCATCTTCAGCCACCAAAAAGTATTTTGTTTCCCTCATTTTGCTCTTTTTAGATCTCATGCCTAAAACTGCCTTCCAGAACTTCTGTGCGATGCCACTTGTCTTACTTCTTACTTCAAATCCTCAAAATCCACCTTTATATTAAGCCTTTGGGACAAACCCTTATACCTCAGCCTCTGGAGAACCATAGAATTGTAGAGTACAGTGGTCCCTCGGTTTAAGAACAGCCCTGTTTACGAACTATTCAGTATACGAACTCCGCAAAACCGAAAGTAGTGTTCCGGTTAGCAAACTTTACCTCAGTTTACGAATGGAAGCCGAACAGTGGAAGGGCACTGGCGGCATTAGGGAAAGTGTGCCTTGGTTTAATAATAGTTTTGGTTTAAGAACAGACTTCCGGAACGGATTAAGTTCGTAAACTGAGGTACCACTGTATTAAAATTAGCAAGACCCTGGTTAGTCTGTCGTCATGCCCTCCTGCCTAGAAGGAGGTCTTTAAATTGCAGATCGATTCACAAGAAGCCTATGCTCATTCACAATTGGATTCTGGGTGAGACCTGAAATGTATTACTAAAACATGGGTGGGCAGCACTGGGCAGATTCAATCTGACTCAGCTGTGCCTACCTGAGTATTTGGGTTTAGCACCAACACAGGCTGGAGTGAGATGTCTCCACCTCTACCCTGCAGGCTAACTTTGGCAGATGAGTGAAGCTCCCATCATCTCTTCCCACAATCTATTCTGTCCCAAACATCCAGAGGGCACCAGTTTTGGGGAAAGCTGACCTAAGGAGTATGGTATATTTCCTGACTCCTAAGATCAAATATATATAGGGTCACAATGAGCACATTCACACAAATTCTTCACACAATTAAACCCAGAGTAACTTAGCAAATGTTCAAAATCTTGCTGCAATATTAAAGGTTTAATTGGAGACAGACTATGGATCTGTTTTCTTCCCAGAGTAACCAGTTGCAGGAAAAAATGCTTGCGCTGCAGGTGCGCTCAAGGCACCGAGCATCTGAGACTCCCTGCTGTACCACACAGATCAACAATTTCTCCTGCAATAATGGGCCGCAAAAAAAATCTAACTCTTCTAAATCTTCCCCTCAACTAGGATAATCGAAATTAAAATCTAGCCTCGAAGCAAATAATTTATAACCATTTAAAGGCAAATGTGGGAGTGAAGCAGAAATCAAGGAAACAAGCAGAGTGCCGGTGCCATTAACAAATTTTGTAGCAGTGAGTCTGCAAAGATTACTATTTAAGGAGGGGGCACCAGTGGTATACCTGTAAACACTCTCTGTTTAACGAACCTTTATCTTCACCAACTGTCACCCTAACACGTAAAAATAAAATACCATAATGGATATCAAATGTGATTCAGAAATCCCAGTAACATTGCATTTTTAAATGCCGGTGTGTAAGACAATAACAATAACTAGCACTCAGTTTTTCAATGAAATAAAACAAGTATCTTGTTGTTACTCCATGGCCACAAATTAAATGCACCTAGTCTGGCCAGAAAATGACATCTTGCCTCTAATTTCTAAATAGCTTCCAAGGGACTGAGGTTAGAGACAGAATGATGTCAGTTTGCTTCTTTGGAGTACACCGCCCACATTTTTTAATGGAAAGTCCACCCCTGCTTTCAGTTGGCATTCATTATGTTGTGGCTGCATAACTATCTAACCTCTACTTTGCACTTTCTTTTTATCACAATCACTTTTAGTGACAATTCAAAGGCCTCCAGACATTGCTATCCAACTGGGTTATTAAAGCACACTAGCTATTGTTTTGGCCATGAACTGACCCCACCTTTTCCCAATTTCTAGAAACGAAGAGTCATTCCATTCCCATCCCATGTCCCTCTAGGCCCTTCAGGTTCACAACCTTATCAGGCACACTCCCACTAAATATCCCTGAGTTAGACTCTGGCTGCTGCACCATAAACCACTGTATCATCTTTCTGCAACAGTGATGACTGGGAGAGAAAAGGTAAAGGTACCCCTGACCGTTAGGTCCAGTCGCAGACGACTCTGGGGTTGCAGCACTCATCTCGCTCTATAGGCCGAGGGAGCCAGCGTTTGTCCGCAGACAGCTTCTGGGTCATGTGGCCAGCATGACTAAGCCGCTTCTGGCAAACCAGAGCAGTGCACGGAAAATGCTGTTTACCTTCCCACCAGAGCAGTACCTATTTATCTACTTGCACTTTGACGTGCTTTCAAACTGCTAGGTTGGCAGGAGCTGGGACCAAACAATGGGAGCTCACCCCATCGCGGGGATTCAAACTGCCGACCTTCTGATAGGCAAGCCCTAGGTTCAGTGGCCACCCACATCTGGGAGAGTAACAGAAGACAAACAGAGCATCTCAAGAACACTGGGTCTGTTTTTTTGGGGGGGGGCAGCACTCCTTTCATGCACCCTCCTAACCCATAGGAGGTCTGAATAATAACCTTCTCTGGCAGCCTTTACAAAATACATAAACATACACAAAACAAACATAAAATTGATCAGTGGATGATTATTTTTTTGCAGGGAAAGATAAATGATATTGCTACTCCAATCTATCAGTTAAAAGTTCAGAAGCTTGTTACTAAACTATCAGTGAAATCTGGACATTTTATTGTTAAAATGTTATGTTGACTGTGGTTTGGCTCAGAAAACACAGCAGATTAGCCTGAGCTGAGCCCAAGACAACTGCCAAATCCTCTATCCAGTAGCAGATGGTGCGAGAACTTTAGGAAGCCTTAAAAACAGGAACAGTAAACATTTTTTAATCTGGAGGCTACAGTTCCCATTTTAAAAACCGGCCAGTGGGCTGCACCACACATGCACTCGCTGTGCGTCATGCACATATGGCGGAATAAAAAATAAATCAGAAAATGAAAATACATGCAAGAGCCACTTTTAACTCTTTCCTGCTAAAATGCCACTTTAAACTCTGGCAATCATATGACACACAAGAAAAAAATGTCAGTACTAGGTGTTGCACATTTTTAGCAAAGAGGTGCTCCATCTTCATTTTCTACTGTCCCATGCATTTATACTTCCTGATTTAAAAAAACCCAAGTAGTTACAGTTGATGAACCAAATTTTTTTCCAACTGTTTTGATTGTTTGCCAATTTTTGCTGTGTTTCAGCTAAGCCTGCACGGAAACGCCGTTTACCTTCCCGCCAGAGCGGTACCTATTTATCTACTTGCACTTTGATGTGCTTTCGAACTGCTAGGTTGGCAGGAGCAGGGACCAAACAACAGGAGCTCACCCCGTCGCGGGGATTCGAACCGCTGACCTTCTGATCAGCAAGCCCTAGGCTCTGTGGTTTAGACCACAACGCCACCCGCGTCCCTTCTTTTAGGGTCCTTAGGTAAGCGCAAATCAACAAGAAATCACATGCACATAATCACTGCTGGTACCTTAAGTGGAGCAACTGAGATACGGGAGGGAAGGAAGCAGAGTGTGAATACTTTGCTTCTCCAAATGCGGCGCCCCCTGTCTGTGTTAGATGTTAAGGGCACTTGAACAGCCAACTTATAACAGGGATGTGGATGCAAGGGCAAAACAATACAGTGGTATCTTGGTTCTCAAACTTAATCCGTTCCGAAGTCTGTTCCAAAACCAAACCGTTCCAAAACCAAGGCACGCTTTCCCATAGAAAGCAATGCAAAACAGATTAATCGGTTCCAGACTTTTAAAAACAACCCCTACAAGCTAAAACAGCAATTTAACATGAATTTTACTATCTAACGAGACCACTGGATCCATAAAATGAAAGCAATAATCAATGTACTGTACTATAAAATAAATAAAACAGTATTGTAGATGTTAAAAATAAAAAAATAAAAAATTCTTACCTGCACTGATGATAGTCATTGTTTGGATTGGGGGCTTTTATCCATTTCCACAGTCACACAACCAGTCAATCAATCAATCAATCAGTAGCTGAACTGGGATCCACACAGTCACAAAAACAAATTAACTGAAAAAGCCTCAAAACAAAAAAGCAAAATAAATAGCAAAAACAAAAGCACCAAATATAAGCTCCAAATATCACCTCAGAACACTGCAATCGGAAACAGAAGGCTTGAATTGCAATGGGGGGGCGCAAATTAGCAGCGCAACAGGAAACACAGAGGGGTGCAAAATGGAGCACATTCGGCTTCTGAAAAAAAAGTTCGAAAACCAGAACGCCTACTTCTGGTTTTGCAGCGTTCATGTTCCAAGTTGTTTGTGAACTAAGCTGTTAAAAAACCGAGGTGCCACTGTACTTTATCAGGCAAAAGAAGCTATTCAATCTTTTGGCAGGGCATCAGACAACAAGGCATCACTGAAGACTCTTCTTCACAACAATGCTTCCCCTCTTGGTTCTGGGAGCCAGACAGAAATTCTTCAACAAATCACAAGTACATATTTTACCACCAGAAGGGGTGGCCCAAGACTCAGACATCCAAATAGCATTATCAATCTACTAGAAATACCTCCTGTGTAAGCCTAATTGGAATAAATGAGAGCCTTGCAACTGTATGACTGGATACAGCCATGGATATCCAATTCATTAGCTAAACTACCATCATCCCTAGCTAACAGGACCAGTGGTCAGGGATAATGGGAATTGTAGTCCCATAACAGCTGGATGGCCAAGTTTGGCCATGCCTGAGCTAAAGGATTACTTTGGGTGGGGGGGGGAATCATCATTTTGGATTAAGAACAGCAGAGTTGAGAACTATAAACCTAAATAATAAAAATCATTCATTATCAATAAGAAACAAGTAAAAAACCACCCCTTACCAAAGATACATCTCTGTATGGAGTGTGAGAATCTAGTATTCACTCATTGTGAAGGATATTCAGCTGTGGTGCCAGCTGAGTTAACAAATCTTAAGGCACTTAGAAGATTCCCAGTGTCTGTTCTCGCTCCTCTTGCCTTTTGCTAGAGCTGATAGTCCCTAATGAACAAACACTAAAATCCGGCATATGCAAAGATGCAGCAAAAGTAAACTTCTCAACAGGTCATGGTCATTAATTTCTCTTCCCAAGGACTCATTTCAGGCCTGACTTTCCCTCGTTTGCAACAATTACAGCTTTCCAAAACACAAGGGAATCCCCCAAACCATGTTTTGCCTTCTTTCCAATTAGAGAGAGAAGCAACAGCAGGCTTTGTTGTTACTAATTACAGCTTCAGCACGGCACAGTATTTCTTTCCTGGTAACCAAAACCATTATTAGGTATCAGCTCCCACCCCTAAGCTGCACTTTTAATAGATTCTGGGGGATAACTACACCACCCAGAAACCCTATAGATTTTCAAAAACAGAATACTCATCTCAGAATATGAAGGCTTTGTTTTGTAAGGAAACTGCAAAAACTGAAATAAGTATCTCAGTCATGAATTGTGGGAGCCTTGCAGAAGGCTACTTATGGGTGGGGTACTGATGGAAATGGAGGGGGGAGATAAGTTCCAGGAGCTTCAAATGGGTTGCTTATTATGATAAGGCCGATTTGTAAATGACGCACTAAAATGACTAGTTCAAAAAGACTATTAATTTACTACGGAAATCAGTGGATTAGGAAGTATCCTTTTTTAAAAAAAAAAGCTATGTCCCCCACTTTTTTTTCCAAGACACACACACAAGGAAACCCCAGTGGCACCATGGGTTGGGGCGCCTAGCTGTTAAAACCAGAAAGTTTTTGGTTTGAGCCCACCTGAAGATGGCTGTGAGCAGGATTCCTGCACTGCAGGGGGGTTGGACTAGATGACCCTCGGGGTCCCTTCCTACAGTTCTACGATTCTAAGGTGGTTTGCAACAAATACCGAACAAGTTCCTCATAATGTACAACAGGATTAAAAACCCAAACCTTTCCACATGGAGAACCACCTCAAAAAGTGTAACAAGATCCCACCCCCAAGAGGACCAGAGAACTATATTGATTGCCAGAATATCAGAATGTCCCAGATCCTTGTCCCTTGAAGTTAGACATGTAATTAAAAATGAGGGACAGCTGCAAGGGTGATGAACACAGAGGCCCCAGTCGTAACTATGATGTGCAGTAATTACCTACAAACAAAGCAATCGCAAACTTTTTGCAATTTGGTAATTTTCCCGATTACGGTCATGGATTAAATATAGGGGTTCGAGGATGCATTTGCTGCATAGGTTTAACAGAAAGCTTACTCTTTTATTAGTTTCATATTTATGTCTGACCTCTAATTCAGGCCATGGAAAGGGTTCTAGCTTAGCCTTTCTGCTTTCTTTTCTTTCTAGGGTCAGAGACATTTTGTCCATTCTGATAGAGCATTCTAACCTGCAACACATTCACCCCATATGCTGACTGAAGTGTTACGGTATCACAAAGGCCATACCGGGGCTTTTATAAACTGCCACACCCATGTCTCAACAGGGGTTTTGAATCCAGGACTCCAGGATTCCAAATGAAACAGCTTGGGCATTGAACTACATGGGATAATGTATATAACGAATCCAGCTCAAGATCCCTAAGCAGTAAGTTCAGACACCACCCTTCAAAAGATATAGTAAGACAATTATATCAATTGTGTGTGCGCACATACAGAGGTGGCAGTGGAAATTTTGCATTACGGTTTCTATCCTAGCAATTTTGTCTATCCTCTTGTGCTTTCAGCATTTGGTGTCCATTCCAAAGCTATTTTGGGTGCAGCTGTTGCTGTTAGCACATGCTGCTGGCTGCCATCTGTTTCTCCTTTTCGCTTCAGTCACGTCCAGCTCCAATGCTCTCCTTCCCTGGGATCGGCTCTTATTGTCATTTTTAAGGGGGACACTTAAGTATTCAGCTCACTGTGAAGCATGCCCTTCAAACAAGGAGATTCTTCCAAATAAGCAATCCTAAACTAACGGGAAAAGAGTGAGCATAATTCAAAGCTATATATTTTGGCCATCGTTCACAATCTTTTTATTTTCCAGAGATGTGTTCTCTTCTTTCCATCCTTGCACTGTCGCAGTGCTGCCTGCAAAATCCATTCCCTTTAAAATATCTGATATACAGTGGTACCGCAGTTTAAGAACAGCCCTGTTTACGAACGATTCGGTTTACGAACTCCGCAAAACTGGAAGCAGTGTCCTAGTTTGCGGACTAGTTTACCTCAGTCTAAGAACGGAATCCGAACGGTGGAAGGGCACTGGCGGGAAGCCTCATTAGGGAAAGCGTGGCTCGGTTTAAGAACGGATTCGGTTTAAGAATGGACTTCAGGAATGGATTAAGTTCGTAAACTGAGGTACCACTATATTAGTTGCCCTGCAATGCATTGTATAGTCCTGGCTGGGTTTCCAATGAAGTGCATCTGCTAAAGGGCTGCCCTGGTGCTCTGCTAAAGGGCTATTTGCTCCCCTCTGCACCAAATTAGCAAAAACAAAAACACCCGCCCCATTAAAACGGCCTCCCAGAGCAGTTCCTCCAGACCCTTCATAGACCCTCTGTTTCACATGTCTGCTTCCATTCTGATTTGATGGCAGCAGGCTTTTGGATTGGTTGGAAAAAAGGAAGAAAGATGGGTGGTGGTTAAACTGTGTTAATTCAGTGGTACCTCTGGTTGCAAACACAATCTGTTCCAGGGTGCCATTCGAACCCTGTAAAGTCCGCACCAGAGTGGTGATTTTGCGCATGCGCGAAGCGCACAGAATTTCTGGGTTTGCCGCATTCTTAACCTGAAAAAACACAACCTGAAGCAGCCATAACCCGAGGTATGACTGTACAGGAAATGCAGAAGAGTGGGAGGAGGGGGGTTGAAAAGACAACTCATGGAAGTGGAGTCCGGAACGGTAGAAGAAGCCAGAACTACGGGAGGAGGGCAGAAAATAGGGCTAGTGGTAGGGCTAAAAGGAAAACACAGAAGGGAGAACAGGAAAGGGAGAAGCCAGAGCCATAGGAATTGAGCAGAACTGGGTGCCTTTCCATTCCTTTTCTTGGGCAATATTTGCATTCTTTGAAATGGAACTACAGTTTGAGGTAGAAAAATATGGGATTAAAAGAGTGTTTTGTGCTCAGATCCCCACACCCACCTTATACTCAAGTTCTTGAGCAAGTTACTTGTTCTTTTTCATTAAGCCACAATCCCACGGTGGTCATTTTGTGGTGGTGTCCACAACAGGTCTCCCCCCTCCAAATTTCCAAAAAAATTTGGAGAGCTCCAATATACTCCATATGAAATATGCTGCAGAAAATAGGGACTACCCTGTCATGCCATCAGGCTTTACCCCACTTTGGTTGCACACATTAACACAATGGGCAATGAGGTTAAAGTTCTTAGGACGGCATTCAGCCTCCAGGCGGGTTACATTGCCCCTGGAATCCATGGGCTATAGAAATATAAATGTCTCCTGGTATGCTTTGGGTACAATTCACTGAGAACAATGGCTGCCCACCCTTTCAGCCAACTAATTTGTGAGGTAGAAGAGGTACAATCAAATGCCCTTGAATCCTAATTTCATTTGCCAGTTTAGCAATGTGTCTTGTTTGTTAAGGTGCCTTGCTGTACCTCTTGTTATTTCCCATCTCCTTTGAAAGCCAAGACAGCATTTCGTTCTCCTAACAATACCTACCTACGTCTCTGGAAATGCTCCGAGATCAGTACCTTGTCGAGAAACACAATGCAGGTGCTTCAGAAATAGTGTCATGATGACTGTAATTGCAAAATGCTAATCACTAAGCTACAAGTACAGATTGTTAGCCACATAATTTGCTGATTAAAGATGGAAGAGCAAAACTGACAAACAACCTCTTATGCATTCTTCCCATCAACAGGAAGTCACTAATATCTATGCTGCTGCCAAAAGATCAGAGTGTCCTTTAAATATATATGTTTGAGCTCTTTTCAAGTGAGTCACTCAGTGATGTCATTTCAGCAAAGTACGCTCAGAAAGAGCAACAAAGAGTCATTGTGTGAAAAGCCAGAGGCAGACCATACAGGTATGGCATATATACAGCTGTATCTGTCAGCTAACAGGTGAGAGGCCTCCCTTAGGTGACCAGCCTCCAAGGGCCAAACAAGACACAATGGACGATGCCTTTGTCCCTGCTCTGTTGACACAGCCAGTGGTGGCATCTGATATTTAAACTCAAAAAGTGTGCCCCCCTCTGCCATTATATCCGGGTACTTCTCATGCCAGCCCAGCTTATGTCTTGCTTTGGACAAGTGTATCACTGAGAAGAAAAGCACCCAAAGCAATAGAGTGTGGCAAGGTAAGGCACAGGAGGGGCCAGGTTTGTACCTTTATTTATTTAACAAGTGACTACCTTGTCTTTCAGGGCAAGCTTCCGGGATACATCTTCCCTCACCCAGGCACATAACGTGCTGCTAAAAAACAGAGGTCTGCTCACTCTGTACATAAATGGGACAAACATGGGAACGAACAAATGCAACTGCCGTCCCCCACCACTGTGTTCCATTCGGCCCTTGTCTGTAGGCAACGAATGAACACAGGCATGAGAATGAACAAGTCAGCCATGACCGCTTCCATCATGTCAAGTTTGGCTCGCCAATGATAAAACAGGGTTTATATATGGTGCTTGAAGCCAGAGCTCTGGTACTTAAGACACCAACTCCCTAGTCAAAAACAGAGAGAATGAGACCCTTGCGATGAGACAAGCCCTGGGGACTTCTGGCCACACCAAGCTCTTGCTTCTTAGCTCTCCCCATTCCCTTCACTGCTTCTCAAGGGGGAGAGCCCCCCCTCCTCTGCAGAAAAAGTATGATTTTATCATAAACTGCTTTCCAAAAACTCTTATTAAAAACTTTTTATGTTAAACTGAGTGGGGGCGCTATGACAAAACAGTGAAAATCTCAGAACAAAGCACAGGTATCGGTTTATTGCTTGCAAGCACCAAGGGCTGAAATAAAAATGAAAACAAAACTAGGCCCCTCGCACAAGTAGTTGGAGTCACTTTAAACTGCCCATAGAAGATGCCATGCTATTGGGATAAACAGTTTTAAATTCCAGGATTCTTCAGCAGCTTCGGGAGCAAACGGTTGTGCCGGCGCTGCATAACGTAAGAGAAACTTTGTTGATTCAGATAAATACAAACACTTTGGAATTATTGAGCTGCCCAGCATTAATTGACAGTGTCATTGCTATATGGTCTTCACTGGAACACTCCTCCAGCGCTGTCTGTTCAAGCAGGAAGCTTATAGCAGTGTTTTTCACCTTTTTTGGGCAAGGGCACACTTGTTTTATGAAAAAAATCACGGTCTTCACTGGAACACTCCTCCAGCGCTGTCTGTTCAAGCAGGAAGCTTATAGCAGTGTTTTTCAACCTTTTTTGGGCAAGGGCACACTTGTTTTATGAAAAAAATCACGAGGCACACCACCATTAGAAAATGTTAAAAAATTTAACTCTGTGCCTATATTGACTATATATAAAGTAATTCTCTTGAATAGGAATCAAATAAACAATTTTTCCCACGGCACACCAGGCAACATCTCGCGGCACACTAGTGTGCCGCGGAACAGTGGTTGAAAAACACTGGCTTATAGTACTGTGCAATGGAATGAAGTTTCTCACAGAAATTTAGCTTAGAAAGCTACATTGCTTGTTCTACTCATATAGCTTACCAAGCTTAGTAGCTCCCTCTGGTGGATAGTCAGGAAATTGACCCTCCGAAGGAACACTCACAGTGCGCCGCAGGCAACGCCCTTTGGAAGGCTCCGATGCCTGTTCCTGCCCTCCTTCGACAGCCATCTGCACATGAAAAAGACACAGGCAGGTTATAAATTTCTCTTTTTTTTAATTGCTAGAAGCAATCAAGAACTTTTCCTGCCCAGAATGAATGCCTCGATTCCACAGCACTGGTTGGCAAAATTGAGGGCTATTTAGATGATATCTGGACACATCTGCAATCTAGTTTTTATTTGAAACTGTGCATGGCAAAAGGAAGCAAGTCTCACAGTTCCACAGACAATGCAATTAAAAGGCCCAAAGAAATCCTGTATTTCTCTGCTGCAGCAAAACCAAAAAGGGATTGGGGCAGCATAAAGACTAATACATTTTATCACAGCACAAACTTTTGTGGAGCAAAGTTCACTTTGTCAGGTGTGCAATAAATCAAGTTATCGTTTCCAACTGTGTCTTGAAAAACTCGCCCAACTTTCTCCAATGCCCCCAGGGTTCCCTGTGCTCCTGCTACAAATTGAATATATTAAAAAATGAAATAGGCAGGTATAAGCCACCCTGTGGGTAAAAACACCCCAATGCCAAGGATGAAATCTGGGACCTTGTCTCTCTGACCAAGGGATGGTCTCTCTTGTGACAGAGTTATAAATTGCCCCAAGTATACTTTCTGATAACAAAGAGCTAGTGTGAAAGCAGAGAGAGAGACTGCAACAGCCATATCGTAATTTTGGGTGGGTGGGAAATGGGGATAGATTCTCAGGGGCACACAACCACCACCAATATGTTGACATATATGGATTTAGTATGTTACATGTTCTCTCACATTAGTTGCAGTTTTCCAGATTGAAATTCACACTTTCAGCTCAGCTTTCTGCCCAGCTCCCATGATTGTTCTCCAGTTCCTTAGTCATAGAGTCCTACAAGCATAGTTATGTGTCTACGGACTCCGGGGAGGGGGGTTAAAAAAAAAAAAGAGATGTCCACTCTTCCTCCTTTAGGCATTGGAACAAATCATGTACGCAATGCACTAAGAAAGATCTGAACAGCAGATTTCATTGGGCCAAGTATTTGTAAAACCAAGATCTGCAAGGTCATAAACCAGGAGTAGCACGTCTAAATTATGCAGTATCCCGGCTTGCCCATCTTCCTTCTCATCAAACCTCTATTGTCAGCACAAGCATGCCTTGCTCTTAAGTTTCTGTTTTCACGAAGGGAGACTTCATCCTCCAAGAAGCTCCAAGCCAGCTGATGAAGCGGTTCTGGTTGCCCAGTGCAGAAATTCTACTTGGCCCTGTCAATTATTCATCTGCTGCACTTGGGAATTTTTGCTGATATTTCCTACCCAGCTGAACACTATCATGACCGTGTCTGCAATTACCTTTTAAGATATGGCTAGAACTCAGCATACTATCTGTCTATCCAGACACATCTAGAGATACAGTATATATAAAGTTTCTCATATACGTGCATGTTCTCAATATTTTTTTTGAAGTTATTGGCTAGATTCCTTTTTTATTTGTAAAGTTTCTTTTTAAGCATTACTGGCTGTACCCGGCCACGCATTGCAGTAGCTCATTGGTAATAATAATAATAATAATAATAATAATAATAATAATAATAATAATTTATTATTTATACCCCGCCCATTTGTAATTCTGTGGAGATATCGCCTGCCTCCCCACAGCTTCTCCCGTTGAACTCCTGCCTCCCTCCTCTCCTTCTTTCCTCCGCTGTAGTGAAAGGAGACCCCGTTTTCGCCTGCCTCCCCACAGCTTCTCCCATTTAACTGCTGCCTGGCTCCTCTCCATCTCCCCCCCCTATCTTGTCTGCCTCCCCACAGCTTCTCCTGTTGAACGCCCACCTGCCTCCTCTCCGTCTCCCGCCCCCCCCAACTTGAAGGAGACCCCGTTTTCGCCTGCGTCCCCACAGCTTCTCCGTTTGAAATGCCGCCTGTCTCCTCTCTGTCTCTCCCCCCCCCGTACTGGAAGGAGACCCCATTTTCGGCTGCCTCCCCACAGCTTCTCCCGTTGAACTCTCCCCTTTCTCTGTCCCACAGAAACGGCTCCTTTCATTTTCCCGCCAAAAGTGCTGGCTCCGCCCCCCATGCACACACAGGGGTGGGGGCGTAATCCCCTCCCGAAGAATGGATGTCCAAGGTTGCCAGGTCCTAAGAGACCACAGTGTGTTAGGGTAACCCCAGGACAGGGTGGCATGATCCCCCACCCGTTTTCGCCTGCCTCCCCACAGCTTCTCCTGTTGAACTCCCGCCAGCCTCCTCTCCGGCTTTCCCCCGTTTTCGCCTGCCTCCCCACAGCTTCTCCATTTGAAATGCCGCCTGTCTCCTCTCTGCTCCCCCCTGTACTGGAAGGAGACCCCATTTTCACCTGCCTCCCCACAGCTTCTCCCATTGAACTCCTGCCTGCCTCCTCTCCATCTTTCCCTCCATTTTTGCCTGCCTCCCCACAGCTTCTCCCGCTGAACTCCCGCCTGCCTCCTCTTCGCTTTCCATTTTCGTCTGCCTCCCCACAGCTTCTCCCGTTGAACTCCCGCCTGCCTCCTCTTCCCCATTTCATTTTCCTGCCTCCCCACAGCTTCTCCCATTGAACTCCCGCCTGCCTCCTCTCCTGGCTTTCCCCCTGTTTTCGCCTGCCTCCCCACAGCTTCTCCCATTTAACTCCCGCCTGCCTGCTCTCCGGCTTTCCCCCATTTTCGCCTGCCTCCCCACAACTTCTCCATTTGAAATGCCGCCTGTCTCCTCTCTGCCCCCCCCCCGTACTGGAAGGAGACCCCATTTTCACCTGCCTCCCCACAGCTTCTCCCATTGAACTCCCGCCTGCCTCCTCTCCGGCTTTCCTGTTTTCGCCTGCCTCCCCACAGCTTCTCCCGTTGAACTCCCGCCTGTCTCCTCTCCGGCTTTCCCCCATTTTCGCCTGCCTCCCCACAGCTTCTCCCATTGAACTCCCGCCTGCCTCCTCTCTGCCTTTCCCCCGTTTTCGCCTGCCTCCCCACAGCTTCTCCATTTGAAATGCCGCCTGTCTCCTCTCTGCTCCCCCCTGTACTGGAAGGAGACCCCATTTTCACCTGCCTCCCTACAGCTTCTCCCGTTGAACTCCCGCCTGCCTCCTCTCCCAGCGGAGAGACTCCATGGTCTTCCTCCCTCATAAACGGCTCTTCCGTCAAAACTGCTGGCTCCGCCCCCCATGCCCACGACCAATGAAATTACCGTGCGCTGCTTTTACGTCCAGTAGATGGCGCGGTTGTTGCCAAAAATCAAGTTTTTTCCTGTCACAGGTGTGACATTTATGTGATATTTTTACATAAAGACACTCCTGGATTGGAACGCAACGTCGTGTCAAAATTTCAAATCAATCGGTCAAGGACTTTCTGAGATTTGAGATACTGAACAAACGAACATTTACATTTTTATTTATACTGTATAGATATGGATGAGGCATCTAGCTCTTTATGCCCGGTGTGGGAAACCTTTCTCAGCCCAAGGGCCACAATGCTTCTCAGAGAACCTTCATGGGGCGACCAGCCAGTGGTGGGTGGAGCCTGAGCCAAACATGGGCGTGGTCAGAGGGAAAAGTGGGTGGAGCAAAGGATGCAAAACCACGTTCCAGCCAACGCAAAAGCCGAAACCAACCCACAAACACCCACCTACCCCTGACACTGTCACACTGTTTAAGGACGTAGTTGAGCCAGGCAAAAGCACTCAAGGAGGGTATGGAGCAGGGCTGGTGGAAGCTGGGGCTTGGCCAGAGCCTGCTTTATGCTCCCTCTGGAAAATTTAATGCAGGAGTCCATCGTCCTCTTACATATCTGAATAGTAAACCTCCTCGAAGCTGACGAAAGAAGAGTGGGCCGATCTTTTTTGTAACATGCTGATGGGAGACAAAGAGGGATAACTTGGCTGGAAAGGGGAATAACTTGGCCATAGAACAGCCGCACGTGTTTTGAGAAGAGAACTGGCCTTTCTGCTATTCTGATCTACAGGTAAGTTTGCTTTGGCTATATGTGCCAGAAGTAATCCATCAAGTGAGAAATCCTCGGCAAATGGTTTAGAAGAAGGGGTCAGCAAACTTTTTCAGCAGGGGGCCGGTCCACCGTCCCTCAGACCTTGTGGGGGGCCGGACTATATTTTTTGGGGGGGGAAATGAACGAATTCCTATGCCCCACAAATAACCCAGAGATGCATTTTAAATAAAAGGACACATTCTACTCATTGTAAAAATATGCTGATTCCTGGACCATGCGCGAGCCGGTCCGTGAAGGCGATTGGGCCGGATCCGGCCCCTAGTTTGCCTACCCATGGTTTAGTAGATAAAGCATAGAATTGTAGAGTCAGAAGGATCATCTGGTCCAATCCCCTGAAATGCATGAATATGCAGTTGTCCCATGCAGGGATGAGAAATGGCAGATTGGAGATTCAAGATCCCGCTCTGGAGCTTCAGGGCAAGTTAGTCTCTCCCAGCAAAAACCTATCTCATAGTGGCATGAGTTTAATTCCTGCTCTGAGCTTCTTGTAGAAAGGGTAGAATGCTGACATAACAAACAGACGGATCTATTTTTATTGAAATTTTCAAATATACATTTCCATCATTGAATATCCACCATTATAATCATACATTCATCGACTTCCCTCCTTCCCCTTCCATGATTCTTTGAATTTCCCCATAATTTCTGCATATTCAGACAAAAAATCCATTAAATTTAGTTTCCCCATTATAGCTCTTTATTGTATGTTATACTGTTGAATTTACCTTGATCCTGCTGGTGTTTTCAGTTGCTTACAATTATTTTCCAAAAATTCCACACAAAAATTTCACTCCTCTTTATATACTTGATCTTCTTGCTCTCTCATTCTGCTGGTTAGGGTTGCATATTCTATCATTTTAAGCTGCCATTCCTCTCACCTTCCACTTTTGGGCTAACAAAATCTGAGCTGCTGTAGTTGCGTACTTAAATAAAAAACAGACTGATCTAGAGCCAAGGAGAAAATTGAAGAGGAACATACAGTCCCCATTTAAAAAAGAATGACATCCCTACTGCACTTGAGTGGCACAGCACAGTAAAGTTTAGTCTCTAAATATGGTAAGTTAAAGAACAGAATTAGTAATTTTTTCTTAAAGGATCCCAAATGGGAGGGATGTAAAGGGGGGAGGAGTACAACTTGTAAAAACAGTGATGTAATGGACACTATCCAATAGGCTCCAGTCACAGCCAATACTCATTGCAAGTACCATATTTACTTGCTGTACAGCAACAACTAGAGCAGGGTGTTGGTAGAAAGGGAATTTTCCTAACAATAAGTCATTGTTGTCTGAGTGCTGGGATAATTCAATGCCCTGGCAACAGAAGTGCCACCTTGCAAAAAGAGGCATTCAGATCTCATGCAACTATTAACAGCTGCACAAAAATAAAAGCCTGTTGTCAGGAAAGGCCCATAAACCTCAGTTCTTATCAGAAGAATTTATCATATACTAGCAAAGTATTCATGGGACGCGGGTGGTGCTGTGGGTTAAACCACAGAGCCTAGGGCTTGCCAATCAGAAGGTCAGTGGTTCAAATCCCCGCAACGGGGTGAGCTCCCGTTGCTCGGTCCCAGCTCCTGCCAACCTAGCAGTTCGAAAGCACATCAAAGTGCAAGTAGATAAATAGGTACCGCTCCAGCGGGAAGGTAAACGGCGTTTCCGTGTGCTGCTCTGGTTCGTCAGAAGCAGCGTAGTCATGCTGGCCACATGACCTGGAAGCTGTAGTCCGGCTCCCTCGGCCAATAAAGCAAGACGAGCGCTGCAACCCCAGAGTCGTCTGCGACTGGACCTAATGTTCAGGGGTCCCTTTACCTTTACCTTTAGCAAAGTCTTCAGCTGATAATTACCTATCACATTCTAGCACTTCCAACAAAAGGACTGATACTATTCACATCATTCTGGCAGAGCAGCTGAAACAAACACCCAGTTATATCACTCAAGTTCCCAGTAATTGTTTTGAATGTAATTATATTCACTATTCTGCCCACTTAAAAAATGCACTTTCCCCCTCTCCTGCATGTGGGAAGGATGAACATCTCTGTGGGTTAAGCAACGTTCTCTGATTACTTTTCGTTATACAGAACACAAGACATCACACTGAACATAATCATATCTCATCTCTACTATGTTAAGAGAGAAGATGATGTTGTTGTATTCATGTTTAAAATGTGATGTGAGAAATCACCGTGAACTACCGTAAACTGTGTGGGTGGGTTCAAAATGTGCATGCTTATGCCAACCCATAACATTTACCTATGCCTGAAAGGCAGACCAAAAAATATTCAGTAGTAGCAAATCAATGCCTTAACATTTATATGCTACTACTGAATACTCAAAAGTGGTTTACACATTTATCACATTATAGAGCGAGTGGATTTGAGGGAGAGTTAGCTTGTCTAAGGCAGCCCAGGGAGACCACAGCTCTTGAGTGGAGCCTTATTTGCCCCTACCTTGAGAGCTTAGACCAGGCTACCTCATCCTCGGCCCTCCAGATGTTTTCGGCCTACAACTCCCATGATCCCTAGCTAGCAGGACCAGTGGTCAGGGATGATGGGAATTGTAGTCCCAAAACATCTGGAGGGCCGAGGTTGAGAAAGCCTGGCTTAGACTGTCAGCCACTGTGCTACACAAGTCCTGCGGTTATCTTCCAGCACGAGACTGTGTAATTAAAAATTATGAGTCTCTCAACTCACCTGCAGTCCTGTATGGTAATTACTAGATTGACCAAATGACCTAAAAATCCAGACTAAGTATGGGGGAGGGGGGTTGCCTGCATTTTTAGGTGAACTGCCATGAAAGCAAGGGCAACACAGCATTTTCTTCAGTTGAATACTTTAAGTCAGGGGTGGGGAAGCTTTCTGGCTCCATGGGCCAGATCCTTATCAGGATGCCCCACATTTTACATGTGGGTGGCCTTGCTTGGGAACTGTAGCACAAGGTGGTTGTGGAAGTGCCGAGCATATGGCTAGAAAGGTGCTTATTTCCCCTCTCCCCTGGGTGTGTGTTAAAAACAGGCTTATTCTTGGGGCTGAGGATGCATGTTCCTGGCTGGGTTCAACCTTCACTCTTCAGCTGTCCAACAGGAGTGAAATCCTGGTGCACTGGCAATGCACACCTGTTCCCAGCAGGGGACGGGCATGCACAACCAAAGTAAGTAGACCCTTTCCTCACAATCTTCAGCTGGGATCTTCAATTGCCTAGACAACATCTGGGGCAAAGGGGGCTGCTTCCTTTGGTGGTGTGTGCCTATTCTCAGTAGGAAACAGGTGTGCACAGACAAATTGAGCAGCATTTAACCCCAGTCCATCAACTGTCAAGCTGGGAACAGGCACCTGCTGTCGATAAAGCAAAGGGACATCAGTTGATTGACAGGTAACATGGCTTGGGAGATATGGCCTCCTGGGGCAACTGAGCCCCTGGCTGCAGGCTAGAGGTTTCCTAGCATTGCTGCAAGTCAAGGGTGGAAAACCTTTAGCTTTCCAGATGTTGCTGAACAACTCCTCCCATCAGCCCCAGCTGCCACAGCCAATGGCCAAGGATGATGGGAAACGCAGTTCAGCAACATCTGGAAGGGCAGTGGTTCCTCATCCCTCCATAAAAGCTAGGTCACGGTTTGACTGAGTGTGTCATCTGCACCTGGACTTGTGATTTAGCTCTCCCCAGACAACTCACAAGCAAGGTTTGCCCTAAGGTTTACAGTTTGTGGTTTGTCTGGAGAGAGCTAAATCAGGAGCCTGGGTTCAGACGACACACTAAGCCAAACTATGGGTGTTGTTGTTGTTGTTTAGTCTTGTCTGACTCTTTGTGACCCCATGGACCAGAGCATGCCAGGCACTCCTGTCTTCCACTGCCTCCCGCAGTTCCGTCAAATTCATGTCGGTAGTTTCGAGAATATTGTCTAACCATCTCATCTTCTGTCGTCCCCTTCTCCTTGTGCCCTTAATCTTTCCCAACAACAGGGTCTTTTCCAGGGAGATGGAACTAACTGGCCACAATCTCCTCTCTGGAAGTCCACACTTTTGCTTGTTTGCACTAAGTTGCGGTTGGTTTAGCTTAGCATTTCATGCAAAGTGAGACTTTGTTGTTTTTTGCTGCAGTGGGTGAAGAAGGCCAATGATCCTCTGAAAGAATGTAACACCCTGAAATCATGATGATGCTAAAATGCTATAAGCACTTGCTTAGATGTAGGTTCTTTAACACCTATGAATAATGCACCCGGTGAACCCCTGCGGATCAAATCACCATAATACTGTCTTCTCCCTCTCCTTCCTGCACATACAATAGATTTATAATTTAAAGTAACAGCATTTGCAACTGCTCTGAGCAATCTGTGTCAGTAACACCTCATCCCAACTGTAGAATTAGCAAACAGCTGTCACAAAGTATATAGTTAACCTCTGCAGATAACCCCAAAGAGGACTACAAACAGCTCTTGAAGCACTGACCCATCTAACAACATGCAAAAACATTCAGCCATCAAGCTCAACTTCTTTTCATCTGCTGAAATGCACTAGAGCCATTCAGCTCACCTTTATTCATAAATATTGATAGACCGTGAAAAAAATCCATTTTAATGTTGCTGTATAGATTTTTCAAACACCCATAAACACAAGGAAACAGCAACGTGCACAGGACAATCACTGGACATTAGAGGCAAAACTTACATGAAAGGGAATGTGAATCGAGGCCGTTTTACACAGCTATAAAAACATGCACATTGCCTGTAGCTTTGAGAGCAAAAGAGGAGGAACAGAATTCTGGTGAAACAAAAGAATGGGTTTAAATAAAAGTTTATCCATGTTTTAAGTGCTTTGTACTACAATAGTAATCATCATCTCTGCCTGCTCCCATCCATCTCAACTCCCGCTCATCTGTTGTAATATCAACATGGCATTGGGGTGATGTCCAACTTATGCTGCTTGGTCATTTGATTAATATACCACTCTTTTTTCCCCACAAAGGAGCCCAAGGATATGCCACTGGCCGCAACCACCTGTACACTAGGGAACCCACTTTGCTCAACTTAGCCCCGCCTGATGGACAGCTTGATTCCAAGGGTTGGTTGCCATGATCCTGTCACCTGTAGGGATGCAGACACCCAGTGAACCCAAACAACAAGGAAAATGTATTGCTGGACAAAACTAAAAACTGGAAGCAGGTGTTTCAAATTGGCTTTGAACTAGATTTGATGAAATGCACTGTTTTCATTCAATGACGCATCGCCTTGAATTGATTAGACATTAAAGGACATACACCTTCCATGTTTTAATACAATACTGTAATGTTTCCCCCCTCTCTATTTGCAACCAGGGTAGAATCTACATGCTTATAAAAAATGTTCTGATTTTTTTTTTTAAAAAAGTGTTTTTAAAAAGGCATTGAATTCTCCATAAGGCTCACCATCACCATCTAGAGTCACATTGTATATTGCACTTTAAACACACTTAAAGTGTTTTATTTACAGCTGTATAACTGACTCCCAGGTCAAGCAGCTCACAGTGCTTAAAAAAGAAGAAGGAAGAAACCAGACATGACATAATGAAGTTCTTTCTGAATGAAGTTCAAAATGTTTTTCAAGTTGAATCTTTTCTCTGATTCACTTAAGGCAACAACTCTTGTGGTCATTTTTTTCTTGGTGTATTTTAAGTGAAAATGTAATGATATTCTTTTTGAAAAGCAGCCATGCCCCTGTAAACGAGAGTCAGAAAGAAAACCTCCACCATCTCTTTCTTTTCTTTTTACTTTTTTTTCCTGGATTTTGCCAGACTTTCTGTTCTTATTTTGCATCTGTGTCAATGATAATATGATGTAACTCAAAATAGGAAAGTTTTGAAGCCCCTTGCAAATTTTGCCTTGACAATAAATAGATTCTTATTTTGCTGTTTAAACTTCTGACTTTAAAAAAAAGAGATTCGTTTGTGATAGCTGATCAACTGACAAACCAGTTCTGAAGGCTATAGTTTCCAAACAACATGGACAGCCATTCAAATATTTCCCATATAATTCTACATGATCATCTAGTTTAAAACTTAGGGCCTTTTAAGTACCACAAACAACTCAGCTAAGCCACAGCTAAGAATTTCAAAATTATTGTCTGAAGAACATTGTGGTTACTTGATAAGAATATTCTATATTATCAGATAACTTCCTCTAAAAAGGGTTTGTACATGATTACCCATCTACCCCTGCAAACTGAAAAGTCCAGGGAGACATTGGAAACATTTTAGGTACCAACAGTTCATGCACGACAGCAGTGAAGTCCAACAGATGTCCACTGTTAGGCCAAATGCTGCCGAGAACATGACCCAAAATTATCTGCTGAACACTCAGTGTGCAAAGAATTCTTAAAGCAAACAAAGATGGGAAAGTGCTTAATTAGACCATAACATAATAAAGGATCAAATGCAGTCTCTGAGCCCGCTAAAAAAACACATCTTTTTACTTCTTGAATTGCAATGTTTAGCCCTTAAATTTGAGATTTTCTAAATGAGGGGCAATCCTCAGGATGAATCAGGGAAGCAGAGTATGATGTTATGGGGAACTGCAGGTGCAGCCATCCAAACCATTATGCTAAATACACACACCGCAGAGAGGCAGAAACCATATCGACACTTTTCTCCTTCTGCCCAGTCCAAATATCCTTGCACAGCAGTACCGCTTACACAAGGATTCTGTATCCTTGTGTAGCCTGCCGTGAGAGTGATCCTGCTGGTGATCAAGGAACTCTACTCAGGAGGTACCGGTAAGTTTAGAAGGGGCCAGAGTTCAAAAAGTTTGAGCAACCCTGCATTAAGTGCATTAAGTTATAGGGAAAAGGGGAAGTTTCCAAAGCTATTTACAAAGCCTCCTGAAGGCTGATTATTTCCATTCATGAGAATAAAAGGCTTTTCTCATTACACATGCAAGACAAACAGAAGCTATTCAAGTGCTATTGTGTTCCAATACTGCTAAGACAAAAGGACTCCTTGCATAGTTTTTCTCTCACCTCCTTCTCCTTGTTCAGCAGCACAAGTTGGCTGTCGGTCAGAATGGAGTACTTGGTCTCCCATATTATAGTTTCCGAATCAGGGGACTGGCCACAAGACAGCCTGTGGGTTGGTGGTCCTTTCACGTCTGGGGGGGGAAAAGGAGCAATATTAAAACATATTAATCACTTTGCTCATTGTGGTGGAAATTACTCTGCTGCACCTTACATTAGAAGAATTTAATTATCAGATTAACAGCAATCTTATGCATGCTTAATCAGAAATACATTCCACTAAATCCAACCGAGTTTAGGATTGCACCCCGCCCCACCCCAAAACTATGCTATGGAGCAATTTCACTGCTGCATTAAAAAAAAAAAAAGTTAGCAATTTGAAAACTATTCCCAAAGGACCGAATGCTAAACCATTTAGTTCCACTTCCACGGAATCCCAAACTTCTTGTTTCGTATGAATCAGAGATCTGTCCTGCTCTGTGGCAAGATTTTGGGCAGGTTCGGGCCGAATGCAAACAGACTACAAAGCTTCAGCAGACAAATAACGGGAGAATGAGCCCTGTAATAGCAGCAGCTGCATCCCAACTGCTGGCCCTGGCTGCAGTGGAAAATGCCTTTTCAGTTAAATGGGCCCAGCCCAATGCAATAGTATTTTATTTCAATGGAGCAGCGTTGGTGGGTGGGTGGGTGTGGCAGCACTCTGGTCTGATTGGGGCTTTGGCAATGGAGCCCTCTGGGTCAGAAGATGATAATACAACATCCTCGGGCTGCAAGGAAACTTCCAGAGCCACCTCTGGGGTTGGTCCTGCATGTCACACACACACACCCCTTGCAGGAGGAATCCGACTCCTGGTGAGTTGAACAAGTACTTCCCCCCCCCCACCCCACCCATGGCGTGAAGTTGGCTTGTTTTGAATCTAACCAGGATGTGCATGCAGACCAGAGATGGTGGTTTATCGCAACAGCAAAGCAAGGTTCTGTGAAACACAGGAGAACTGCTCCTCCTGGCTACACACGAGGACAGAGGAAGAGGGGTAGGCAAGAATTACGCTTCTCACTGGTTGATTCCAATTACAGTGGTACCTCTGGTTACAAACTGAATCCGTTCCGGAGGTTCGTTCGTAACTGGAAACCGTTCTTATCCTGAGGCACGCTTTCGCTAATGGCGTCTCCCGCTGCGGGCGTGCCTTTGGCGCGTGATTTCCGTTCGCATCCCGGGGCAAAGTTCGCAACCAGGAGCAGCTACTTCCGGGTTAGCGGAGCTCGTAACCCGAAGCGTGCGTAACCAGATGTACCACTGTAGTACACATAGTACTAAACCACCCATCAGTCATCAGCTTATTGAGAAGCTGAAAACCATAGCAATGGCAATAAGTATCCACAGCAGTATCTAAACAAGCTGGATTCAAGAACAAAAAAACAAATAATAATCCCGAAAAGCCTTCTGACAACTTATAAAGGTATAAAGCCATTATAGCAGTTAATTCAACAGAGCAGGGCCGGGATTTATGTATACCTGTATACCTCAAGGAGCATCTCTACCCCCGTCGTCCAGCCCAAACACTGAGGTCCAGCTCCGAGGGCCTTCTGGGTGATTCCCTCACTGCAAGAAGTGAGGTTACAGGGAACCAGGCAGAGGGCCTTTTGGTAGTTGCGCCCACCCTGTGAAATGCCCTTCCTAGCAGATGTCAAACAGATAAACAGCTATGTGATTTTTAAAAGACATCTGAAGGCAGCCCTGTTTATGGAAGTTTTTAGTGCTTGATGTTGTATTGTGTTTTTACTATTTTTTGTTCGGAGCCGTCCAGAGTGGCTGGGGCAACCCAGTCAGATGGGAATAATAATAATAATAATGATAATTAATTTTCCCATAAACAGGAAACAGCTGCTCTTTTCTTAGTTGGAAATATAAAGGTGCGTGGTGGCAGTGTGGCTAAGTCCTCACCTTCTTCTTACCAAAGTTACAATCTTGCTATGGCATCTCTTTATAACATCAACCAAGAATCACTGAAGGCATCAACTCTGTTGAGATGTAATGGGGAACCACAGTTTCTCCCCTACAAAAATGAGCCAAAGCAAGCTTCAGATTTGCATGCTTCTCCTGCTCCTTTTTCTGTGAAGGCACTTAAACTCCTCCCCACTGCAATGCTTTTATTTAAAAACTAACCACAGTTCTCACTGATGTCTGAACTCAGGAAACGGTGGTTTGCTTATGGTCTGAGAACAAGCCATGATCTAAAAACAGGAGAAGGGAGAATATGAGCACGAGGGCCACCACAGCTTGTTCCAGCCATCATCTACGATCACAAAATGGGGGTTATAAAACCTAAAAAGAAAAAAAAGGTAGGCTACCGAGACTGAAGGAACTGTAAGACAGACATGATGGTTGGCAGCCATTGAAAAAAGAAACAAAAAATGAACGTATCTTAGTTTTCAAAGCATCTTTACGAACTATTCCAAAAGGTCAGAGCCATGATTCGTTTCTACAGAAGAGTTTCGCAAAAAGCAGCAGTGTGACATTTAAGCAAACCTTCACCACTAGGTGGTGGTGAATCCACACCCACAGCAACTCCGGTTTCTAGGAAGTACGCACAGGAAAAATACAGAAATAAACATTACCGGGTGACCCTGAAAACACTGTTAAGTAATTCAAAAGCATTGAGAGCCACGCTCCTCTTCTTCTGGGCCTTCTGCTTCCTGCTATATCGCCAGCTGGTAGTGTTTAAACCCCTTCCCACTGCAATACCTTTGTTTCCCAGTGCTTTAAGTCCCTGCACATGATTTCAAAATTCTGGTTCTTACGTCTAAAGTTGACTTGCCTATCCTGTTACTCTTAATTGCACAACTTACTTTCATTCCCCGCCCCCGCCCCTTTCTGGGCCTTTATCCCATCCCCCATCCCCCAAAAACCCCAAACCAAACCCTTTTAAAACACAATAAAATAAAAAAATTCTTTCCAGTAGCACCTTAGAGACCAACTAAGTTTGTTCTTGGTATGAGCTTTCTGAAGAAGTGTGCATGCACACGAAAGCTCATACCAAGAAGGGAGCTAATACCAATTATTTCCTCTGCAAAAAGTAGGGTTGGCCCACTCAGGACTTGCATGCTAACCTCATACACTAATGCAATCTTCCTCCGCACCCGCTTCATACTTCCTGGGTATCTGAAGAAGTGTGCATGCACACGAAAGCTCATACCAAGAACAAACTTAGTTGGTCTCTAAGGTGCTACTGGAAGGAATTTTTATTTTATTTTGTTTTGACTATGGCAGACCAACACGGCTACCTACCTGTAACTGGAACCTTTTAAAACATGGCCTTCCCTGACCCACTGCAGACTCAATGCTTCTCCTTCCACTGGCATGACACCAGCAGTGTTGGCACCACCAGTGCTTTCAGGACTAGGTTCGTCCGATGGGATAAGCTGCAGATTATGGAGCATGATGGAAGGGCAGGGCTGGGAGTCCTATATAAATGAACCCAGCAGCTTGGCAGGAGGAAAGAGACAGAAAATGAGCTTCAGGGAAGGACCCAGGAACAGGTAGGTAGCCATGTTGGTCTGCCATAGTCAAAACAAAATAAAAAATAAAAAATTCCTTCCAGTAGCACCTTAGAGACCAACTAAGTTTGTTCTTGGTATGAGCTTTCGTGTGCATGCACACTTCTTCAGATACCCAGGAAGTATGAAGCAGGTGCGGAGGAAGATTGCATTAGTGTATGAGGTTAGCATGCAAGTCCTGAGTGGGCCAACCCTACTTTTTGCAGAGGAAATAATTGGTATTAGCTCCCTTCACTTTAATGGGAGGAAGCTGGGAGCTTAACCCCTTAGCTCCCAGCGGTATGATTGGAAGAGGCAGGGGTGCTGATCCCAATTGAGACAGATGGTCATTCCGTAATATACAGGAAGTGCCCCTAATTTCAGTGCAGAACCTGAGTCAGACAAGTGGAGCAGGGGGACAGGGATGTCTCATCAAAGCTCCAGAGAATCCCCTCTTATTTTATGGGATACCTTTCAGCCTGCCCACCTGGATCCAGTGCCCATCTCCCCTGTCTCCAACTTAAGCCTCAGACATCAAGTTCCTGAGTGAGAACCACTGGAGTAGACCAGGAAAATCGAGAGAAGCAAATTAGAAACCTTAAAGGAAGAACTAAGCTGGCGCCGATTCCAAAGCCTTGGAAGGTATAGCTCCCTACTCTCCTGAAGTACTGACTCACTAGCTGCTGTATGTGAAGCAACATATTTTGTAATAAATGGATTGGCAATGATTTACCATATCTGGAGCTGTTATTTGATCAATGGCCTTGTGCATGGGACCTATGGACCAAGACAGGTTTGCGATGTCCCTCCCCTGGACTACTCCACACGTACCCGTCCCTTTTCCTTGCTAGCTGCCTTCAACATCTCCGATAGCCTGAGTCTCTAAAGCAGACTGGAGAATAATCCTATACAGGGCTGGTACCACCCTGGGCACCTACGTAATTGTCCAATGCACTGCTAGTCATTTAGAAGGACGAGAGAAATGCTGCTACCAGCACTATGCCTACTAAATTTTTTGTTCCTGGGGGTTATTTGTGCCCTATTCCAGAAACTGGTTTGATCGGATTTGGGTGTGTGTTTGTGCTTGGCTTATGGAAGTTTTGCATCTCGAGACTGGCCCAACTGCTGTACCTGCCATTTTCTGCTTCCTTTCTTTTCTGCATGTTTTATTGACACAGGAACTGGGTTCTTCCTGGGATTGGTGGGGAGGTTTTGCTTATATTATTCTCCCAAAGTGACTTTTAAAAACGACAGAAGGCTTACTTACAAATATGTTAGCTTTCCCCTGAATCCTTCAGCCATGCTCTTAACAAGAGGCTATTATGAATTGCTTTTTGAAGTAGTAAATGGAGATGGGTGAACAAGCTTGCATGGACCCTTTTCATAAGAAACAAAGGAATTGTGGGTGTTTCTTTTTGCAATAGTTCTATTTACACACCAGCACCACTGCACTGTGGTTCCTGTTGTCATGTCTAGTGGGCTCATAGGCATCAGAGGAGAGAATGGTTTGTTCTTGTTTGAGGTTTTTCACGGAACAGTTTCTCATCTTATTGGCAAGGTTCAGTTTGAACTTGTCTCAACTCCACCAAAGTTTCATTTTAAAATACGTTTTCCTTAGAATTTTTTTTAAAAATAAAAGCAGTCTATCTTAAAGGTAAAGGTAAAAGACACCTGGCAGTTAAGTGCAGTCGTGAACGACTCTGGGGCTGCGGCGCTCATCTCGCTTTACTGGCCAAGGGAGCCGGTGTTTGTCCGCAGACAGGTTTTCCGGGTCATGTGGCCGGCATGACTAAGCTGCTTCTGGCAAAACCAGAACAGGGCACGGAAACGCCGTTTACCTTCCCGCTGGAGCGGTACCTATTTATCTACCTGCACTTTGACGTGCTTTCAAACTGCTAGGTTGGCAGGAGCAGGGACTGAGCAACGGGAGCTCACCCCGTCACAGGGATTTGAACCGCCAACCTTCTGATCGGCAAGCCCAAGAGGCTCAGTGGTTTAGACCACAGCGCCACCCATGTCCTTAACTTAACTTTCTTCCAAAAATCTATTACCGGTAATGAATGAGATGAATGGACAAGGTACTACTCCCAATGCATTTTAAGAAGTGACCATCAACCCCACAGTTGTAATTTTCAAAACTTTATTGAAAAAGAAAAGGTCACAGAAATGGCATATGCAGCATCTGAATTTTAAATAATAACTACCTAACAAGTGAGTTGTGAGCACTAAAATGTTCTATCAGAGTATGAGAAGACACTAAAAAGGGTTTAGATACTTTTTTAGAGCACTAGAAAAAGTAAGTATAACTGGGAAACTTGCACATTACTGCTGTTTATTTTATTTTTTTTAAACTTACATTCTCAATAAGAAGTTCAGTATTAGATGCTATAAGTAAATGCCAGTGAAAATTTCAAACAGGTTAAAATGTGTTTATTGCTTTACTTTATCTTAATCACATCTTGTGAAAGCCTTCCATCTCTGGGGAAATAGCCTGAACAGTGACAAGTTGATTTATCAAATAAAACATTCACCTTATTTAAATGCACACACTGGGCCAATTTATTTACACGATGAAGTGAGAAAAGATAGACAGAGAATACCTGAAAACATGATACATTAAATTCTGGGATAGTGCTAGAAGCATCTAATAGTTACCTAAGTTCATTTATGGATCAATTTAAAAGAATATTTGCAATACTGTACATTTGAAATATATTTGATAATCAACTTCCTCAAAATCTGAAAAAAATAGAGAATTAGTGAATCCAATTAAATCTCCAATTGCTGCAGTGATTTGTTGCTTTTATTTTAATCCCAACAGTAATTGAAATTTTTCGAGTTGTGGAGAGAACATAATTTATGCGCATGTAAAGATCTACTAGGTCAAACTCAAACCAGGACATAAGAAGATGTAAAATGAATAATGAATAATCAGTTGCTGCCATGATTCTTGTTTCTATAAATTCTATTTTATTTTATTTTTTAGAAAAACACTAAACAAGGGTTACCCGTTCAGAAATCTAACCACATTTGAGGAAGCTGGAGTTTTGATAAGGTGCATTCAGATTCTAGAGTGCTTCTAAGATCAACATACATTTTCACTGTGAAGTGGAACATTAAGAACTACATAAATTAGCTGAGGGCAAGATCTTGGAAGACAAATTAAATTTTCTATCTGGAATGACAAAGGGAGATGCAGTAATAGTTTTTCACTATAGTAATTTGAGAGAATTGCTTTATGTTACTGGCCAGCTAATATAGGAAATCGAAAATGACAAGAGATAATGGGGTACATACAATCCTCTCTGCTGGAAGCACCAGAGAGAATGGAATCTTTTTCATTAATATAGTGTTACCTTGCCATCTAATAATAAGTTATCTTCTACATGATTATGGTAGTGAAAATAACATACATAACATATTGAAGGGACGAATGACTGGCAACCAAGTGAGGATGTATTTGAACCAAGATCCACCTTTCAAAGTCCAACTGTTCACTTGTTCTGACTCAATATACAGTGGTACCTCAGTTTACGAACTTAATCCGTTCAGGAAGTCTGTTCTTAAACCGAAACCTTTCTTAAACGGAGAGGTGCTTTCCCTAATGAGGCCTTCCGCCACCGGTGCTCTTCCACCGTTCGGCTTCCGTTCTTAGACCAAGGTAAAGTTTGCAAACCGGGACACTGCTTCCGTTTTGCAGAGTTCGTAAACCAAATAGTTCGTAAACAGGGCTGTTCTTAAAAACCAAGGTATCACTGTACCATCAAGTCAAAACTGTCAGGCTACGTTACGATGAAGGGAAGTAAAAACAAGGACATAACAACTTTACTCAGAAATAGATTTCATTTTTAAGTACTGACAAAATAAGCCACATAAATCTACAACAAATACAACCTGCAGATATGATCCACAAAAGGAACGGGTTCCATTCAAAGGAGAACCAGCCTAAAATCAAAAATATGGCAGAACAGCTTTTAAAATGATCCCTGGAAAAAACCCAACAGGGGCTGGGATGAGGGTGAAAATGGACCAAATGAAGACGGGGGGAAACCAGACAATGGACAGCCATTCATAGAAGCCAAAGAAACATACATGCCAATGACACCTAGGGAGAGAATGGTTACAGGTGTCAGTGCTAGAAGCCTCTGAAACAAAATGGGCAAGGTGGAGTGCTTGGTTTTAAAAGCAAAGAAGAAGAAGCAGATATTGCAGGCATACCTGGAACCTGGTAGAATGGCTAACAGCCAGCAGCAAACAGTCATCTCTGGATACAAACTATGGGCGACAATTTCCAGCCCCAAAAGTAATTTAGCATCAAAAGGAGCAAATGTTGTAGAAATGAGTGACTTCAATTACCATCACATAGTGGTGCACACATCTACCCAGGTCTATCAACTAAGAGGTGAACTTTCCAATGACTGCACCCTAGAATAACTGGTACATGTTGTATTTGAAGGTAGCACAAAAAAAGCTGACGGTAAAATGAGGGCTACTTACCACTTAAGAAACTGCTGTCAGAACTAAACATTAAGCCTAGAAACTCATCTGCCCGGCATAAATGCCAAAATGCTTTCCCCCCACATCTGTGACCTGCGTACAGGGGGTGAGAGGGTTCACTCAGCCTGAGTTCCAATACAAATTCATTGTGCTATTTTTAATATCGTTGATCAAGAGGTTACCAAAAAGCACGCAAAACTAGACTACCTTCATTCCACTTCCTGAACAAGGCTGCTACAGGATGTGAACAAAGAGAAAAATGAAAAATGAAAAAGTAATTACCCTCACCTCATCTTCTTCGACCATCTGCAAGCCAGCTGAGAGCCAGTTGCTTAGCTGCTCTGCTTTATAAAATGTGTTTTAAATTGGCACTCGTTTGTTTGCTTTTTAAAAAATAATAATTACAAGTGTTTGAGGAAAGGATCCCCTTTATGCCCAGAAACTATAGAAGAAATTATTTGGCAAACTATTTAGCTTAGGGATGTGCCAAAGATGCAGAAGCCAAGGGATGCTGAGGGCCTTAGGAATTAAAAAGAAGCAATGGGAAGAAGATAAAGCGATGCGATGGAGAGATTAGTCAAGTGACTGCTACTTTGGCTGCTACCAAGAGTAGTCAACATGTGTGAGCCCAAGTGGTAGACACAAATTATCTCCTTCAAATAATATGCAGTTACCCAAACTTTTCAGAATGCTTCTTCCTAGAACACTTAGTGGACACCTCCCACTTAGGCCAATTCATCATTTCTGAGAGAGGGGATTATGTCACCAAGTATTGTGCTGATTCCCTGAAATTTATGAATTGGCCTTGAGAAACCGCTTCCATGCAATGTTACCCCCCCCCCCCATTTTGATTTGTTACAGGACATGGTAACTGACTGCAACCTTGCCTACTCAAGCCGATTTCTCAAGAACACATAATGACTAAAAGGGACAAAAAATCACAACAGGGAGGTTAATCCACCCAGCTCAAAAACGGCCACATGAATTGGCCCTTACTTTGCCATTATTCAGCACAGGCCGCAAAGATTTTGCTCTTCTCTCATCTGTTAAATGGCCTCGTCTGTCAACTTGTGAAATGCCAGGGATTCTCAAAGCAAGGGTGAGTATTAAACTCACGAAAGGCTTAAAAGATTATCTGGCCCAGTTACCCAGAAGCCAAGCTCAAAGGAGCTCATTGAGCATCACTTCTGGTTGGGGTGAGTCAAGGAAAGCAGCTTTCATCTAGGGCTTAAAGGACAGGTGTAATATGCCTCCTTTGGGGGAAAGGTTAGAATTGCTGTTTTCTCTGCTCACTCTTCCTTTTTTAATTGTACAGTTTCTCTCCTTACCTCTACCATTATCCGTTGTCCAGCCACCCAGTCTCATTGTTGTTTTGTACATTAGAATTCACTTCCCTACCTTTATTATACAGGTACTGTATCAGACTTGTTAATTGTATTGTATCATATAATTGTTTTAATAGTATATTATCTTGTGAATTGTCTTGAAGAAGAAGGAGAGAGAAGAGGAGTTTGGATTTGATATCCCGCTTTATCACTACCCGAAGGAGTCTCCAAAGCGGCTAACATTCTCCTTTCCCTTCCTCCCCACAACAAACACTCTGTGAGGTGAGTGGGGCTGAGAGACTTCAAAGAAGTGTGACTAGCCCAAGGTCACCCAGCAGCTGCATGTGGAGGAGTGGAGACGCGAACCCGGTTCACCAGATTACGAGTCTACCACTCTTAACCACTACACCACACTGGCTTTGAGATCTTCTGATGAGGCATCTTTTATGCAATCAAATTGTATCTAAAACAACTTATACATTACATTAGGGATGCGGGTGGCGCTGTGGGTAAACCACAGAGCCTAGGGCTTGCCGATCAGAAGGTTGGCGGTTCGAATCCCCGCGACGGGGTGAGCTCCCGTTGCTCGGTCCCTGCTCCTGCCAACCTAGCAGTTCAAAAGCACGTCAAAGTGCAAGTAGATAAATAGGTACCGCTCCGGCGGGAAGGTAAACGGCGTTTCCGTGCTGCTCTGGTTTGCCAGAAGCGGCTTAGTCATGCTGGCCACATGACCCGGAAGCTGTACGCCGGCTCCCTCGGCCAATAAAGTGAGATGAGCGCCACAACCCCAGAGTCATCCATGACTGGACCTAATGGTCAGGGGTCCCTTTACCTTTATACATTACATTAATACATTACAACTATATATTAATGGTCAAGGACATTTTGACATTTTGTTCTTCTGCCTCTAATAGAAACCCGCACGCCCCCCATTATTAATACAGTGGTACCTTGGTTCTCAAATGCCAAAAACTCGGAAGTGTTCTGGTTTTCGAGCATTTTTTGGAAGCTGAATGTCCAATGCGGCTGTCAGCAATTGTTTCCAGGGCACCTCCACCAATCAGAAGCCGCACCTTGGTTTTCAAATACTTCGGAAGTCAAACAGACTTCCAGAACAAATTAAGTTTGGAACTTTTGTTTTTGTTATTTATTTTGCATTTTTGTTTTGAGGCTTTTTCAGTTAATTTGTTTTTGTGACTGTGTGGAACCCAGTTCATTCAGCTACTGATTGGTTATGTGACTGCAGAAATTGATAAACCCCCCACCCACCCAAACAATGACTATCATCAGTGCAGGGTAAGAAAAAAAATAATTTTAATTTTTATCATCTACAATACTGTCTTATTTATTTTATAGTTACAGTACATTGATTATTGCTTTCATTTTATGGATCAATTGGTCTCATTAGATAGTAAAATTCATGTTAAATTGCTGTTTTAGGGGTTGTTTTTAAAAGTCTGGAACGGATTAATCTGTTTTGCATTACTTTCTATGGGAAAGCATGCCTTGGTTTGGAACACTTTGGTTTTGGAACAGACCTCCAGAATGGATTAAGTTTCAGAACCAAGGTACCACTGTACATAAACAGACATTTCAGAGGCACCTCTTAAATTTTGTTTCCACAGTAACCATAATAATAATGTAAATATGCAATAAGATTTATATGGTATTTACTAATGCAGGCACAAAAAAATCTTTAGTTTGCCTTAAAAACCCATTTTTGTTAGTGCAAGAGAATTCAGAACTTTTCATATTTGCTATGACTCTGGTCTTCTTAACTGGAATCACTGAAGAAGTTTCTGAAAACTCTGTTCATTGAACTGCAATAAAACACCTGCTCTTCTGGTGATTAATTTGTGGGCAATGTTTCATAATGCACAGTTTTCTCCAGTAATGCACCAAGTAATAAGAGAAACTGGAGGGAACAGAAAGCTACAAAGAAAATTCCACAGTGAAGTGGAATTATCAAAGTTAGAATAAGGAAAGATATATTCTTAGGAGAAATAAGGGAGAGGAGTCCACTGCCTCTTCATGATTCAGCTCTCTGGCCTTGCCTCCTTCCAACTGGACTCTGGGAATGGGGAATCCTTTTTGCATTAAGTATGATGGAGATACAGCTGAATGATCTACCTTCAGAGGTGGCCTGATGTGTCTACAAGAGTTTCTGCTTTTGTTGTTGTTGTTCAGTCGTTCAGTCGTGTCCGACTCTTCGTGACCCCATGGACCAGAGCACGCCAGGCACGCCTATCTTTCACTGCCTCCCGCAGTTTGGCCAAACTCATGCTAGTCGCTTCGAGAACACTGTCCAACCATCTCATCCTCTGTCATCCCCTTCTCCTTGTGCCCTCCATCTTTCCCAACATCAGGGTCTTTTCTAGGGAGTCTTCTCTTCTCATGAGGTGGCCAAAGTACTGGAGCCTCAACTTCAGGATCTGTCCTTCCAGTGAGCACTCAGGGCTGATTTCTTTAAGGATGGATAAGTTTGATCTTTTTGCAGTCCATGGGACTCTCAAGAGTCTCCTCCAGCACCATAATTCAAAAGCATCAATTCTTCGGCAATCAGTCTTCTTTATGGTCCAGCTCTCACTTCCATACATTACTACTGGGAAAACCATAGCTTTAACTATACGGACCTTTGTTGGCAAGGTGATGTCTCTGCTCTTAGCTCCTTCTAATCACAGTGCAACCAACTATTTGTAACTCCTGTAGAAACGTAGGTATCATACACTTCTGAGAGATGGGTGTTCAAGCACTTACTCTGAAAGCAAGCCTTTCTGAATGGAGGAGTGATGCATGTCTTTTTACTTTAATTCAGAAAATGAAAGTGTCTCACTGTTCTAGGGGTTAGGAAAAGGCCATTTTCCTCTGAAACTAGCACTCACGGGACTTCTGTGAGGATGACTTTAGTGCACCAGTTCCATTTGCCACTTCTAAGACGATTCACACACTTCAAAACTGATATATACACAGAAGCTTTGTAAATTACTTTCACCTGCTGGGGTGTGTATGTACTTGCTTTCTGTATCTGAGAAGGCAAAGGGGTCAACCATCACACTCTAAGCACCTTTTAGCAATGGGCTTCTGTAGCCACATATAATCTACTCCTCCCAAACTTTCCTTTCTTTTAAAGTACAAGAGGTTATTCCTAACTGGTAAATGCAACGAGGTTGAAAGAAGAATGAAACACCTCCTTAGATTGCACAGTTATAATCACAGAACTAAAATTTAAAAGGCAGCGGGGGTGAGACAATTCAACTCATGTTTTCATGGCATGAACATTGTTCCTTAAATTTATAAGGCAGAACCTAGTTCCCCTGCAGGTTACAGGCAGGGCCAGGAAGCAAGAAACTTTCCCACAGAGGCCTTACAAACTAAGACAGGAAAAGCTGTGTGCAGAGTTGTGGTTTTTTGACTTGTCCTCAGACAATCTACAGCCAGACAAATTTACAAAGATATAAGTAAGATACAAAGATATACCCCACTATTTCCGTCCAAAAAGGTGATGCTTGAAGCAGCTTGCAAAATATAAAACAGTAACGTTCTATGATTCAAACACGATTCCTTAAAAAAAAAACATTTTAAAGGAGAATCAAAATATAGACACAAACAGAAAATAAACTTATAGACATGCATTTTTCGATCATGTGCTTTTACATTCATATCTAATTACAAAAAGGAAAAACAGTATCTACTTCATTAAATGCGCATGCTGGGGAGCTGCCATTTTCAGACTAAATGCAGAATCAAAGAGCAAGAGGAAAAACTAACTGTACAATAAATTAAATAAGGCAACCTCACAATCCAAAGTTTGCTTAAACGACCAGGGAGGGGGCCTCTTCAGTAGTAGAATCCCGGTTATGGCACAGTCTTTCCAGGTAGCCTTGCCTGGTGCCATCTTTGTGGTCTTTTTGGCACTAGACCTCTCTGTTCATGCCAGGCTTTTAAATCCTAAGCAAATTGGTCCTCTGGTTTTAAACCTTTTTAATGTGGGGAATGTGACATGTTTTGCTTTTAAGTAGTCTCTTCTCACTTTTTTAAAGAATGGATTTATGTTTTACTTTGTCTTTCAGTTGCTTTTATTCATTGTAAGCCGCGCCCCCAAAGGTTATGTTATAGGGACAGCACATGAATGTGATTGAATGAATGAATGAATGAGTACAGTGGTACCTCGGGTTACATACGCTTCAGGTTACATACGCTTCAGGTTACATTCTCCGCTAACCCAGACATAACGCTTCAGGTTAAGAACTTTTGCTTCAGGATAAGAACAGAAATTGTGCTCTGGCGGCGCAGCGGCAGCGGGAGGTCCCATTAGCTAAAGTGGTGCTTCAGGTTAAGAACAGTTTCAGGTTAAGAACAGACCTCCGGAACGAATTAAGTACTTAACCCGAGGTACCACTGGTCCCATCACCTCCTGGCAAATAGAAGGGGAAGAAATAGAGGCAGTGAGAGATTTTACTTTCTTGATCACTGCAGATGGTGACAGCAGTCATGAAATTAAAAGACGCCTGCTTCTTGGGAGGAAAGCAATGACAAACCTAGACAGCATCTTAAAAAGCAGAGACATCACCTTGCCGACAAAGGTCCATATAGTTAAAGCTATGGTTTTCCCAGTAGTAATGTATGGAAGTGAGAGCTGGACCATAAAGAAGACTGATCGCCGAAGAATTGATGCTTTTGAATTATGGTGCTGGAGGAGACTCTTGAGAGTCCCATGGACTGCAAAAAGATCAAACTTATCCATCCTTAAAGAAATCAGCCCTGAGTGCTCACTGGAAGGACAGATCCTGAAGTTGAGGCTCCAGTACTTTGGCCACCTCATGAGAAGAGAAGACTCCCTGGAAAAGACCCTGATGTTGGGAAAGATGGAGGGCACAAGGAGAAGGGGACGACAGAGGATGAGATGGTTGGACAGTGTTCTCGAAGCGACTGGCATGAGTTTGGCCAAACTGCGGGAGGCAGTGGAGGATAGGGGTGCCTGGCGTGCTCTGGTCCATGGGGTCACGAAGAGTTGGACACGACTGAACGACTGAACAACAACAACAAACCACTGTATTCATTTGCTAGTGAGCACAAATAGAGAGGAAGATAATACAAGAATCTACCAGGGAGAAACCCCTCATCACTCGCCAGGATCCTGTGTATTTCATCATTCACCTTCAAAGACCATTTCACTATTGACATGCCCAAGGATTCGCCAACTGTACACATTGTCTCTGCAGGGAGCTGACACTCCAGGAAAGGAGCTAAAGTAACTGAGAGCGGGAAATGATCGCTTTCAGTTATTACCAACACATCTACTGTTTTCACCAAGCTGAAGAGTGGAGGTGGAACTATAAAATAGTCTATGACACTTCCTGCCTTACTATGAAAATAAGTAAGTTGGCCCTTAGAGGCGTCAGCTGGACATCTATTTGATATTAAGAATTCATGCAGAAAGACCCCTTCTAGAAGTTTCAGTCCTTGAGGGTTAACATTCTTGTCCCTGGAAGTGCGAGTAAAGGGGGAAATGTCATCCAGGTCTATGCCTCGTGACGTTAGACTTCCTTCAGGGAGCCAGTGTGGTGTAGTGGTTAAGAGTGGTAGACTCGTAATCTGGTGAACCGGGTTCGCATCTCCGCTCCTCCACATGCAGCTGCTGGGTGACCTTGGGCTAGTCACACTTCTCTGAAGTCTCTCAGCCCCACTCACCTCACAGAGTGTTTGTTGTGGGGGAGGAAGGGAAAGGAGAATGTTAGCTGCTTTGAGACTCCTTCAGGTAGTGATAAAGCGGGATATCAAATCCAAACTCTTCTTCCCTTCTTCTTCTTCTTCTTCCCTTCTTCTTCTTCTTCTTGGCCATCCCTGATGTGGGCATTAAAGTCCCCGCATAATAGGATTCGAGTAGCTGGGCTTTTCACATTTATCTGCTCTATAAGACTTGTTAGGTCGGTCCAAATCTTAACCCCATGGCTAGGGTGCGTGCTGGTGTGGGGTAAGTGTTAATACAGAGAAATTTGCCTCCTGCCACTGCACTAAATTGTAGTGGCAAGAAATATTCATAAAGGAGATCCGACTCCACAACACTAATTTCCCCAGCCAGATCCAGTGAGATGAAGGTGGTCAGTCCCCCACTTCCAGGGAGAAACCCTGTCACATGTTGCAACAAACTGCATCTCAGAAAGCAATGGTACATGCAAGAGAGGTGATACGATATGATGGAGAGATTAGCACAAGATGAGACCATCCTTCAAGTAACTTGGTCCCAAGCTGTTTATGACTTTAAAGGTAATAAATAGCACTTCCATTTTCCCCAGGCTTCCCTGGTCAGGAAGAACATGGACAAAATTCAGTTTCCTTATGAATTCTTTGTTGCTGTATCAAAATGCTTCTCCCATTTGATGACAAACTTCAACACAAGGGAGAGGACAAGGAGAGTAAGTGGGTGAAGAGTTGAGTCTGCAAAGAGTCAATACAAGGAACCTTCAACTGAATCTACAGCCATGAAACTATGAAGAACAGCAGATCTAAGAGAGGCAGCTTTCATCTCTGGGATGACTATCAATTGCTGTTTGGCATTAAATACCAAAAAAAAAAAAGGATCTAAGCCAATACCTACAAACATCTGGTCCAAAATACAGTCAAACATGCATTGATTTTGAACCTAAATAAACCTTATTGTCTTGTAGATATTTATGTACAGCTTTTCAGCCAGACCTCACAAAGCAGTTTACATTGAAATTCCAAAATAATTCAAGCTATACAATAAACCAGCCATGACAAGCTACAAGGGGCGTGGCAGACCTTCTGAAAAACTAGAGCTCTCCTCAGGGTCCTCAAAGAGACCAGCAGTGGCAGTTGGGGAAGGGAGAGGGCACCTCAGTCAGATGTCCAGAGCTAGATGGTCCCATCTCTCTTTCTGTCTTCTCTCTTTTTCCTCCCTCGCTTAAGAACACAAATGTAGATCCTCACAAAGACATAAAATCAGCCCAACTTTGAAACACCATAGCATTCAAAAGCTTTTCTGATATAGATAGAATGCAATCTACTCCCCCTCACCAGGGGGGGGGGGGAAAGAATCACAAATATAATTCCAGCAAAGGGATAACAAGTGTGGGTGGATTTTTTGACATTTCTCAATATACCTCTGATTATTTTTAGTATCAGTAATTGCTAGTTATTTCGTTGCCGTTCTTTTCAGTAAAAGCATTAAGTGTGTTAATACTAGCTGCCCACCCCTGCACACCCTGCCATGTAATCATTGAGTGCTAAAATGATCTGGGCGAGTAGTTGGAGCTCCTCATAGCAAAACATCCTAAACCACCCAGAGCCTAGAAGGGCTTAATTGAAAAGTAATTTCAAAAAGTGTTCCATCCTTAATACTTCTCAACATAGTGCCTAGGCAACCACACTTCTCTTCTAAGCTATAGTAAAGTGTTAAAATTAGTTTTAATTTCATCTGCAATGGGATTTCCAAATGTAAATGCAAGTAAATCCACAATCAACAAACTAGATTCCAGTATGCTGAGTGCAGGAATACACTGGTCAGCAAATGTTTTTAGTTGAGCAGGAGAGATAGCCAGCCCAATTTCTAAGCATAATATAAATAGACATTGAGTTCTCTCTCTCTCTCTCTCTCTCTCTCTCTCTCTCTCTCTCTGTGTGTGTGTGTGTGTGTGTGTGTATCTATCATCTCCTTACCTGTCCTACCTACTATGGGTACCTCTACTTTAGCTCTGACCTGGCCACCTCCAATTGGGTTCAGGTATGCCTATACAAAATCTAATGGCCCTGCATAGGTATACACGTTTTCACCCACAGTGCAAAACAAGACAGAGAGACTGTTCAATTAGATTCAAATAAGCACCATAGTATGAATCTGCATCATTGTGCATGTACAGGTGAAACTCGAAAAATTAGAATATCGTGGAAAGGTTCATTTCTTTCAGTAATTCAACTTAAAAGGTGAAACTAATATATGAGATAGACTCATGACATGCAAAGTGAGATATGTCAAGCCTTTATTTGTTATAATTGTGATGATTATGGCGTACAGCTGATGAGAACCCCAAATTAACAATTTCAACTTTGGGGTTTTCATCAGCTGTACGCCATAATCATCACAATTATAACAAACAAAGGCTTGACATATCTCGCTTTGCATGTCATGAGTCTATCTCATATATTAAACTCCAGTAGCTAATGAAAACAATTGCTTACATAAATGGACTTTTCCACGATATTCTAATTTTCCGAGTTTCACCTGTATAATCCTGTTTACAAAAAAAAGGGGGGTCTTCTTTGCTGTATCAGGCAATCTGTGTTCATATTCACAACTATTTTATGGAGAGCTCAGTCAGAGCTGTTGTAATTTATCCAAGACAAAGCAAGGAGTCTGTGGTAGAAATGGCAACACCAGACAGCAACTAGACAGCATAATTTCTCTCCTCTTTACATTTGAGTTCATGGTGGTCAGTTCTATAGCTCATCCCAAGTGTTAAGAGGAAACTGAAACTTCCTTAATAAAGCCACTTTAGTTACCGTATATACTCGAGTATAAGCCGACTCGAATATAAGCCGAGACACCTAATTTCCCTACAAAAACCTGGGAAAGCTTACTGACTCGAGTATAAGCCGGTTCACCTTTGCCGCTGTGGAGGAAGAGGAGGAAGGAGCCCGAACGAGCAGCCCTTCGGGCTGCTCCTTCCTCTTCCTCCTTTGCTGCTGTGGAGCTCACCCCATCGCAGGGTTTCGAACCGCCATTCTTCTGATCAGCAAGCCCTAGGGCTCTGTGGTTTAACCCACAGCGCAATGTTCCCTTGTGTTATACAGAGAAGGCTGGGATCCTGTCCTGTTTAAGCAGGAGCCAGGGAAAGTGAGCACCTGTGGGGTTTTAATACTTCCTTAACTGATAGGCTTTCTGCCTTCTGGGGTCTAAAGTTTGCATTTATGTGAGCAGTTCAGGAATGGAACAAGCTGCCTGCGGAGAGTAAAGAACCACAGTTTTTGTACGCTTCTTAAGGAATGGTTGACTGGGGTGAGCGGGTGGCGGCAGCGGCACGAGCGGAGAGAAAGGGCTTCTTTCTCACTGTCCCCACCGCCCGCCTCACTTGAGTATAAGCCGAGGGCAGCTTTTTCAGCACAAAAAATGTGCTGAAAAACTAGGCTTATACTCAAGTATATACAGTAAAAAAGAAAGCTTTGAATATACATGGAAGGTCTTCGTTCTTATGCATACAGCATTCTAGTAAGGGTTGCAAAAGGGTTTCTCTGAGCAGAGAAAAGGGTTCCAGTGACAACCAGATATAGCAACTACAATTTACACAGCAGCATTTTGCAAATTTCTGAGTTACAGAACAAAATACTGAGTGTGGAGTACAAACAAAGCAGCTTAAAAGCATCAAAACTACAAGGTAAAATTTGTATTATAGCCTCTCTTGACTATGAACACGCAAAAATCAAAAATAACGTTAAGTGTACAATGATGCCACAAAGTGAGCCTGAAGATTCCCCCACTGAAATATATACAGGTGACGACAAGCTGAGAGTACAGTTGCCAGATTGCCTTAAAAATAGTATGTTGGCTTTATAGAAATCTGTAAATAGAACTCCAGGAAAGCAAGACTGCCCTGCCACAGCAACACTGTCCAGCTAAGGTCAAACGAGACAGCACACACTGATTAAATGGCCTAGCTGACTTTGAATGATTTTAGCGTGTTCATAATTTTGTTTTTGCTTTGTCCTGAGGAAGCAGCAGGAGGAAAACATTCTTCAGGAAATGCCATCATCACATTACTGATAGAGAAATTGCCTTGTTGCAGCCAAGAGGAATCGGTATACGATATAACCTCATTTGTTTCCAGTTTCCCATGATCCTGGCAGGATTAAAATATCAATTCTGTTGGAAGAGCTGAAAACATTACCTGGAATTTAAAAGAGAATGAAATAACGATTAAAAAAAAAAAACAGCAAGTAGCATGCATTTTGGACCTTTTTCTGGTTTCAACGGCATTCTTAAAAAAAACCAAAATAGAGATCAGAGTGGAAAGTTCCAATGAGGCCGACAGAAGAAAAGACCCAAAGCTGTCCCTGTTTGTCTCGTTCCTCATCCTGTTTCTATTGAGGCGACCACTTTAGCTTCTTATAGGGGCTTGTGGTTTCAGAACGTGTTTACTGAAACAAGCTCTTTCAAAAGTATTTTAAAATGTTCTCTCCCTTTATGAACTGAGGATCAGTTAGCTCCCGAGTTGCCTTACAGCTTTACACATTCTGTCACCATTTCTATCTAGATCTTGTTGAGGAGGTGGATCCGCGCTGCATCACTTCAGACTGCAGGTAGGAGTAGATGGAATACTCCTACAGGATGTGGGAAGCAACTTTCCAGGAATGTCACTCATTTCTGTAGGGTCTCAATGAGAATGCAACCCCTTTGAAGTACATCCCCTCTGTAGCCAGGGCAAACAAAACAGGAAATCTTCCATTAATTACAGTTTCCTGATTCATCCAAAACAGGAAACTATGGCTAACGGCCCCAGAACCAGCCAGGATATTAATCCATGGTTTCATATAATTGCCACTGGCGTGCTAGCTGTCTGGCCTTAGTTGCCTGGTGTACCAAAGTTTGACGCCTGCTTCTTGGGAGGAAAGCAATGACAAACCTAGACAGCATCTTAAAAAGCAAAGATATCAAGCTTGAAGAATGGAGAGAGATGGCTTGGCGACTCCGGGAAAAAGAAACGTCCTTCGGGGGTGGCAGCCCCGGGACGGCGAAAATTGTTATATCCAGCCCCCGAGGTGAGAGCTCGGGAGTGAGGGACAAAGAATTAAGATATCTACAAATAGAAGAAGAATGCAACATTGAATCGGAGAAGCTGAAAGAAGATGAACTGTGTACCCTGATGCTCGATGCAAGGACTGTTGGGAACTGTGTCTGGATCTGTGGATGTATAAGAAAAGAGGATAATTGGAGGATTGGTTCCGGTGATAGATGGAAATGGACAATGGACAGAGGGGGAATAGGGTGAAGTATTAAGTGTAAAATTTAAATGGTCTGTTATGGTAATCTGAAATCGGAGGGTTAAGACATTAAGTTGTATTTGATTTTTTAATAAGAAAAGGGATATTTGGAATTTTATGTTATTAGCAGCAGTATAAGGGATAGAAGAAGTTCGTATAGATTTGATAGAAGAATAATTTGTTAAGATTTAAAGATGTGTTATTAATTATTATGGATTAAGATGATTGTTTAGACTTGAATTTTCTTTAAATGAATTTAATTTTTTAGAGAGATGATGTTATTAAAGTAGAACTTGGATTTAAAACCGAAGGTGAAAAGGCAGGGGAAGTCAACCGTCAAGATTCGAAACTAGAAATTTTTTTTTTTATGTAAACAAGAAGAAGAATCCTGGCTATGTTTGTATTTGCTTTATATATGTTGGTGTGGGTGGGGGTTTATGTTTTGTTATGAAAATGCCAATAAATTCTTCTAAAAAAAAATAAAAAAAATAAAAAGCAAAGATATCACCTTGCCGACAAAGGTCCGTATAGTTAAAGCTATGGTTTTCCCAGTAGTAATGTATGGAAGTGAGAGCTGGACCATAAAGAAGACTGATTGCCGAAGAATTGATGCTTTTGAATTATGGTGCTGGAGGAGACTCTTGAGAGTCCCATGGACTGCAAAAAGATCAAACTTATCCATCCTTAAAGAAATCAGCCCTGAGTGCTCACTGGAAGGACAGATCCTGAAGTTGAGGCTCCAGTACTTTGGCCACCTCATGAGAAGAGAAGACTCCCTAGAAAAGACCCTGATGTTGGGAAAGATGGAGGGCACAAGGAGAAGGGGACGACAGAGGACGAGATGGTTGGACAGTGTTCTCGAAGTGACTAGCATGAGTTTGGCCAAACTGCGGGAGGCAGTGAAAGATAGGCGTTGCTCTGGTCCATGGGGTCACGAAGAGTCGGACACGACTGAACAACAAAAACCAAAGTTCAGAATAGGCTCCACGATGCCAGGGATGACACTCAGGGGCAATGATGTTCAGAGCTGTTCGCACAGCATAACAATGGCTTCAACAGAGTCACCTGCTTTGTCTACTGAAAACTTTTCCAGGGCATTCAGAATTCACTAGATTGCATTAATCTCTCTCTGGGGGCATATCATCTTAATTTGTCCACCACCCCTGTAGAAGAGGATCAAAGCTGTAAGTCAAAACTTCACAAGGAAGTGATCTGACCATGCCAAGAGACACCCACCACCTGCTGATCTCCAGGCCACGCCTTGGTCCAATGGAAGCAAAATAATAATTACAGGGGGTTGAACTAGATGACCCTTGGGGTCCCTTCCAACTCTAAAATTCTATGATTCTAACAGATTGGTTAACAAAATAGAATCATAGAATGGCAGTGGTGGAAGGGACCTCAGGGTCATCTAGTCCAGCCCCCAGCTGAACACATGACCCTGAGATGAAGTCTCATGCTCTAACAACCAAGCTATAATATAAAATTTACCTGTGTAAATGAACCTGCTTGCTGAATGCTATCTCATTTCTTTTTCAGCTTTTAGATTAGATGGGACCTTCACAAAGCAATGATGGGATAACACTGCTATATCTATCTAAACCCGTGATGGTATAGAATGTATTTCTCAGCAATCAGGAAAACAAAACAAAACAAAACAAAACAAAACAAAACAGGCTGGATCCCAATATCCCCTTTTTGAATCTGGAAGCCGTATTTCCTGAGACCACGTAAAACCAATTTATGGTAGTTTTAGCAGCTCTGCAACATTGTTCAATCACACCTCTTCTGAAGGCAAAACTACACGATGTTTTGCACCACTTCCATATCAGAGGAGCACATTCACACAAGACATGCTGCCTGAATCCGCTATCACACATTCTCTGGGCAAACCATAAAAGCAGCTTTGGTGGATCCACCGAAGGATCCATGTAGCCCAGCAGTGCATTATCAACAGCAGTTGATAAAATGCCTCTAGGACAGTGGTCCCCAACTGGTGCCCCTCCACACAAATAAACAACACCCACCCAATGGGGTTTAAAGCCCCATTCTGATTAAAAGAGTAATTTTAAAAGCCCTCGCTGCAGGCAGGTCCTAGTGTAGAGATCCAGTAGATCTGGCATGTCCAACAGGTAGATCATGATCTACCAGTAGATCACTGGACATCTGCAGCAGATCACTGGTAGATCATTGGCTCCCCCCAAAGCAGCTGAACAACTGTGGCTCCCCTAAAAAAAAGCTTAACATTTTACCTCCTCTCTGAAAAAACTCAACAACGTTGACCCAAACCCCCAAATGAACCCAAAAAAGGAGTAGTTCACTGCCACTTTTTTTTTAACTCTGAGTAGATCACAGCCTCTTGGGAGTTGGCCACCCCTGCAGTAGATCTAAACTACCGCAGATATATAAAACAATTCAAAAGTAGAGGGTCCATGGCTTGGCTTTTGAAAAAGAGGAGCTCTGCTAATTGGGAACCACCGTTCCAGGAGATACACAAATATGGGATGAATGCAATAGCCCTCCTTTCTCCTTCATATCCTTGTTGCTCAGCACTTAGGTTTCAGCATCCCTGCTATCACATTTTTGTTTTTAAACCTTTTAGAGCTCGACATCTGAATTCTGCAGTTTGTCCAATACTGATTGTCAACTCAGGATCCGCTGGACTGAAATGCTGTGTAGACAGCTGTCATGAATTGGCTTGATGCAGAGGATGGGTGGGAGGCAACAGCTGGGGGACCCCCATCTTTCCCCCCCCCTCCAGGGGAAGATGGCTCAGAGCCAGGGGACTGGTGGTGGGACATTGAAGAATGGTCAGAGGGAGAAGAGGGGGCAGACTGGGAGGATGAAGTGTCAGAAGGCGAACAGGCAACAGGGTTTAATGGGCAGGAAGAGGCTGTAACAGAGAGCAGGAGAGGAGGGTGGCCAGGAGACAGGTGAAGAAGGCTACTGAGGAATCCAAGGAGTCTCCCCCTCCTGCTGCGACCAGCTCCCATCTCCCCCTGGTCTCCCAGAAATGGAAGAGGGCAGAGCAACAAGAGACAAGATGACGGAGCCTTAAGATTGCCAGGCAAGGAACCAGGAGAGGAGCCTTAGAGAGTGGTGGGGACTTCAATCTTGCCTCATTGGGGCAAGACCTATTGAGAAGAGTTGGTGGAATCACTAGGCCTGCTCTGTTTTGGCTTCTTTGAATAAAGAGTTTAGTTCACTGACAATGGTGGGTTTTTCTAATTATTTTAATTATTTCTGATTTACTCCTGACTCCGGCTCCTATCAATAGCCTACTTGGGCAGCTGTGTACAACGGACAAGGTTCTCCAGTGCAAATGATGTGGAGCTCCCCTATAAATGCCTCTTTGGGGCCAGAAGCCTGCACTTCACTGCCTTTGGTTTCTGAATAGAACTGGATTTTACAGATGTTCACATACTGTCATATGGGGCCTGTCAGATGGCCACTGGGATTAGCTTCTTCAAGGCCTCATGACAGCCAAGAAGAGGCTTGGTCTGCAACCTCCTTCCCTCTATATTTCAATGGGCTGAGGACCAGATAGCAGTATTTATCTGTGAGTGAACAACTTGTTGCAAATAGCAAACAAATTCTTACAAACCTGGCTGCCTTATACAAAAGTTTTTGCCTGACAGCAAATGGCACTGTACACATATATTTATCTCCTATCATACAGGTATGCTTGATTTCTATTGAGCCCTTCAGCAGGTTCCCAGGACAGATTTGTTGAAACAAATTAAAACAAAATCAACATCAGTACATGGTACCTTGGCAATCCATCATACTTCTTTTGCAAGTATTCTCCCCTCTCCCATGGTTTTGCTAGTAAATCTTGCTTGTTTTATTCTAAAAGTGTTCTTTTTTTAAAAAAAAAAAAAAACCTTCTGCACTCAGACTTCAGAAAATTATTTTGCAAGTTCTAGCAATATTTATAATTATTATAATAATTTATTATTTCTACCCCGCCCATCTGGCTGGGTTTCCCCAGCCACTCTGGGCGGCTTCCAACAAAAGATTAAAAATACATTAAAACATCAGTCATTAAAAACTTCCCTAAACAGGGCTGCCTCCAGATGTCTTCTAAATGTCATATACCTGTAGTTGTTTATTTCTTTGACATCTGATGGGAGGGCATTATAAATTTTTTTTGCAGAGAACAAATAGCCAAAAAAAAAGAAGCACTTTCAAGTGCAGCTTAAGTATCTAGTTTTGATGGTTACTGTTTTATTTCTAGTAATTGTAGGGTTACCCAATACAAGAGCACACTAGACTGTGATTAAGAGGTTTTAAATGCCCATGTCAGCATAGCTACTCATAATAGTCAGATGACTTTTGATTGCAGAGGACCAGTCCAGCAAGGGACTCAATGGTTTCCAGATGTTTCCAACAGTTTAATGGGATAATCGAAAGTATTCGGGGATTTTTAAATATAAGACTTTGCGGCCATTTTTCACAGTTGAATCAGTAACAGTTCAAATCAGATTGATTCTCTTTTTAAAATTATCAGTGGAGAAGATTTGTCTGAAATCCAGAGATGGGGATTGGAATGTTTGCTGACCGCAGTCCCAACTGGCCAGACCTTTACAACTTTCCTCTGCTTGGCATCTTAGCATGCATCAGTTTAGCTGACTGATTACAAAGCCATAAATCTCAGACGATGAACTGGTTCAGTTTCAGCGCCTAGTGTGCAATTTAAAGGCAGCATTATTTTGCTCTGTGCCTTTGGCTTCCCAGTAGCAAGCTTTAAATGTCACCGTGTCATTACAAATGCCAGGCATCTGGTCTCCTTTAACACACTGTGCTCCAATACTCTTGTGCAGATAGCTATCACACTCAGCTGTGATTCCTGTTTTTTTAATTTTTAACGGTCTGCGATAAGCATACAGATCAACTCCAAACAATGCCATGTCTTTCTATATAAAAAACAACAACATTAAGTGAGATACGTGAAAAGAATAGTAATTGAAAATATCGTGAAAAATAAAAAAAATTCCACCACTTTAAGCGGCACTATAAGCTGCTGCACCCACTAACTCCTTATATTGTTGCGTATCACCACCTAGTTGGCTAATGTGCTTTACAAAGTGAGAGCAGCATGTTTGCTGGGCCATGGACCTAACCCAGCCATGACCTAAGGGCTACTGGTTGTTCCTGATGGCGCAAGACCTCAATGAAAACGGGGAGAAACGCTTAAGAATTGTTTCTGTGAAGGGGGACGGCTTTCTTCTCAACTGAACATTTTAAACTGAAACGTATCTTGCCTCTTTTGCAGCCCAAGTAGCTGCAGGATAGCAGAAAGCTCAACAAAATCGTTGACTGGACCTAATGGTCAGGAGTCCCTTTACCGTTACCTAAGCTGGGCCTATAGCTTTGCTGAATCACGGCAGAAACCTTTCCATCAGTGTTGCCCCCATAGTGGCAGTAGCAAAATGTGACGGAAAACACTAAAAAGGTTTAAGAACTCCTGGCAATCACCTTTGCTGTAACAGCATAACACCCAGGTAAAAATCCCTCAATCTAAACAACCGTGTTTATGCTGATTAAGAACAAACTGGGATATTTAAAAACTCACCTTTTTAATACACAACTAGATGGTATGATTCTATTAAATTGCATTACTTCGTGTATTCATTATATATTGTACATGCAACCCTTGTTTTGGGTGGGGGTGGGGTTCCAGGTTATTGTGTGTGATGGCAGAGTATGTATAAGCATGTTAACATCCCCACTCCCCTCTTCCTGCCACTTCTTTAATAAATAATAATAATAATAAATTTTTATTTATACCCCGCCCTTCCCAGCCAAAGAACCGGGCTCAGGGCGGCTAACACTAATTAAAATCACAGCAAAAACATAAACACAATCAATTTAAAATAACAGATTAAAATACAAATTTAAAAATTCAATATTAAAACTGCAGTCTCATTTTCAAATAACCCACCAATAAAAGAATGAAGCATAAATATCAAACAGAAACCAACCCAAAGGCCAGGTGGAACAGCTCCGTCTTGCAGGCCCTGCGGAAAGATGCCAAATCCCGCAGGGCCCTGGTCTCTTGTGATAGACTGTTCCACCAAGTCGGGGCCAATACTGAGAAAGCCCTGGCCCTAGTTGAGGCCAACCTAGCATCTTTGTTGCTCGGGACCTCCAAAAGATTATTATTTGAGGACCTTAAGGTCCTACACGGGACATACCAGGAGAGGCGGTCCCTTAGGTACGAGGGTCCTAAGCCGCATAGGGCTTTAAAGGTCAAAACCAGCACCTTAAACCTGACCCTGTACTCCACCGGGAGCCAGTGCAGCTGGTAGAGCACTGGATGAATGTGGTCCCGTGGCAAAGACCCGGTAAGGAGCCTCGCCGCGGCATTCTGCACCCGCTGGAGTTTCTGGGGCAGCTTTAGGGGCAACCCCACGTAGAGCGAGTTACAATAATCAAGTCTGGAGGTGACCAGACTTTGTTTGTGCATGCTTTGAATCTGCGCAAAAAGGTCATTGACTGTGCTACACAAACAGGTCAACACTAAACAGCTATTGATAAGCTAATATATTGGAGAGGAAATGTTAGCTGCCCGCCCCCAACACCAAACCAGAGAACACAAACCAGCTTCTTCATACTATTTATGTTTTTTTTTACAAAATGACCAATGGAAATGCAGAAAAACTTTGGCTATTTTGGCGGGGGGTGGGGGCGGGGGTGGACGGGACACTGCACAGTAACACAATCCCTATGAAACAAGTAATTCGCTCACCCTTACAGAACATTAGGGAAAGTAGAAAAACAATACCTTCAGTCAAATCCACCTGACTATTCTCCACTCCCTCATTTGTCCCGGCAGCATTCTGCTCCCCCTTCCGATTCAGTGCCTTAGAAAAGCTGCTGGAGATTGTAGAAAAGAAGCCACGGACAAAATAACTGTCCTGCTCCCCACACTCTGGTTGCAGAAGTGGCTTTGTGTTTCTCTCTTTCCAGTGTGGGGCAGGTTCAGATAAAGACCTGCAGAAAGGAACCCGAAATGGCCTTGTTGCTGGCATGACAGCCTTCTCTTCTGGGTCTTCTTGGTGACTGTCCGCAATTAGCGTGGACACCGTCAAAGGCTGTTCGGCAGTCCTTGCTGCATCTGGCCTCTTGGCCACTTTCCATTGAAGTCTGGGATGAGTCTGCCATCGGTAAGTTCCAAGCAGCTTCCCTAAATCCAAATCGGCTTCTTCCAACGTCCTCTTGCTTTTCACTTGATAGCACCAATGATAGTCCTTCAAACTAGCTCTCACTTTTGTAGAATCCCCATCCTGCACTGACACAGATCTCTGAAAAAGTGCAGGGGGACCAGGGCGCTTTTTAAACACATTCATCTTCCACCTTTCACTTTCAGCTACCTCACCTTACACTTACTTCGGTGCTCATGCTCCTACTTGTTAAGATTTACCATCCAAGCAACTTCCTTCCAGTGGTAGCAAACATTCCTCTCGAACAGGTATCATTCAGACTCAATTCTACATCATCTTGCACCAACTCTGTGTTTACAGTGAAGCACAATTGGCACCCAGATAAAGATCCGTCTCTCTTGTGATTAAGAGACAGCTTGTGGTGCTAATTTTCAGTTCCTGGGTTTCAGATCTCAGCTGCAGACTTTCAGGAAGTGACAAAAAGAAGAAAAAAACAGAAAAAAATCCCACCAATTAAGTGCCGGGCAAATTGTACTTCTGCCTCTCATGTTGTAACCATGGATTAAAAATAGACCGTGAAAGTACCTTTGGTTTCCACATAAGATCAAGTAGAACTAAAGTGACACCCACAAGAGTCTTGATTATAAAAATAGGATGCATCAAGATGAGGGCTTCAAAGCAACAGTGAGTGGATATAGTTCAGTCCTTGAACAATTTAATCTGTAGTAGTTGTTACCATCCCTATCTTCAGATCCAGAATAGTACTTAGAAGTAATGCCAAATCCATGAGGGCTCAATGCAGCAATTCTTCCAATGATGCATATGAATTGAATGAAGGAAAGGAAAAGAAAGGAAAGGAAAGAGCAGCTGAAACGAAAAACCCTGCAAATACACTAAAGGAAAATATGCACAGAGGAGGAGTTAAGCGAGGGGAGGTAGGTGGTGCTTAGTCAATCACTGACCAAAGTAAAGAAGCAAACCACTCTGAGGCCAGATCTTGTGGCAAACGAAACATGGGAATGTGCATATTTTTAAAGTGAGCAGGGTTTTTTTGTTTTCATAAATCTAATTGGAGTCAGTAGACTGGAAAGGAATACCCCTATCTAGTTAAGCAAAAGAAAAACGGCCACCTCAACAAGTTAAGGAACAGCTTACCATATTAAATTTGCAAAGAAAACATATCTGCTAATAGGCACAAGCCAAGTTTCAGAGCAGATTGAAACAATGTGCTCACAAACCCCAGAAAATATGGGGTTTCAAATGGAAAGGCTGACAGTCCCTTGGCAAACATTGCACAATTTTTTTTTTTTAAAGAGTTTGGTTATTTGAAAGAATGATGCAGTTTGGCAGACTAATAAAAACAGACCAATCCATCACAGATTCTTAAGCTATCGCTTTTTTTATCAGTTGCATAGTGATGCTGTTGAAGCCTCCAAGATACTCTCTTCAATTTGGTTCTTATATTTGGTTCCCTTCTCCCACCAGAAAATGGGCACAGAAAGCAGCCCTTGCTGGAAGAAATATCTGAGAGCATCCCACTGAATGTGGGACCTTCTGCTTGCAGAACGCTGAGCTCTGCCCCTCCATGAATGGGTGGACTGGGCAGTGCCATAGCCTACTCTGAAAAAGAACAGGATAAATCAGCATTGCAAATGATATTGTAACAATCCTTACTAGTTCATTTGTGTGTGTGAGTGCACATTATTGAATTTTGTGTCCTAAAAAGGCGGGTGTTGTTTGTTTTTTAAACCACATCTACAGGTATTACTTGGTTCTTCCCACCAGCAACCAACTCAGGGCTATTTATAGGATAGCGACAAATGCCTCTCACAGTCTTACTAGTACTAACTCAGATCCTCCAAGTGTCCCTATTTTCCAGAGAGAGTCACAGATTTACAGAAGCTGTCCTGGAATGTCCCGCTTTTCCGAAGAAGAAGAAGAAGAAGAAGAAGAAGAAGAAGAAGAAGAAGAAGAGTTTGGATTTGATATCCCGCTTTTCACTACCCGAAGGAGTCTCAAAGCGGCTAACATTCTCCTTTCCCTTCCTCCCCCACAACAAACACTCTGTGAGGTGAGTGGGGCTGAGAGACTTCAGAGAAGTGTGACTAGCCCAAGGTCACCCAGCAGGAGCGGAGACGCGAACCCGGTTCCCCAGATTACGAGTCTGCCGCTCTTAACCACTACACCACACTGGCTCTCCAGGACATCACCATTTTCATCGGAGGAATGTTGGAAGGTATGGAGTTATGCGACCCCCGAGCCAAGGAGGGCAGCCCTGTATAGGGAAGTTTTCAAATGTTTAATAAAGATTAAAGAATCTTTTCTAGTTTTTAAGAAAATGTTTTTATTTGTTGGTTCTATTGGTTCTACGTAAAAAGAAAAAAAGGAAAAGTTAGCACAAAAGTCAATTCAATTCATCAGAGTCAGTGAGAAAAAGAAAATCAAAAACGGAAGAGAAATAAAACTGGCATATTTCTGCTGGGAAATTGTGTTTCCAAGTATTCTAATAGTGATTCACTGTTGTCTCATCCATATTCGCTGTGGTTTAGTCTGGATTACTCAGCATCACACAATGATGCATGAAAATTGGTCCATATGACTCTGTTAAGCAAGCCTGGCGGCAAAGCCTTAGACAAGATTACATTTGCATTAATATTAATAGGTTTTCTTTTAAAAGCTACCTTATTAAATCAATCACTTAATTGATACAAGCTTATATTGAAATAAATTATGTATTCCCATGTGTGCTTTGGCGTAACTGCTTTTAGAAGCAAGAATTTGTTGCCTTTCACAATCTTTTCAGGCCAACTAAATTTAATCTCCGAGTGGATGTAGATAGGCAACTGCTGACACTACCATTGTACACAAAGAAATTATCAAAATAAGTTTGTTTAATAGATTGTTCTAGACAAAACAGCTTCACTTGTGGAGGCAGCCACAACCCAAATGAGGGGTGGTTAATCTGAGAGTGGCTGCAAGACACCCCCGGAGGAGTTTTAAGACTGACAACAGTCTAAGTCACCTGGTACTATGACTTTGTTGTTGTTGTTCAGTCGTTCAGTTGTGTCCGACTCTTTGTGACCCCATGGACCAGAGCACGCCAGGCACCCCTATCCTCCACTGCCTCCTGCAGTTTGGCCAAACTCATGCTAGTCGCTTCAAGAACACTGTCCAACCATCTCATCCTCTGTCGTCCCCTTCTCCTTGTGCCCTCCATCTTTCCCAACATCAGGGTCTTTTCCAGGGAGTCTTCTCTTCTCATGAGGTGGCCAAAGTACTGGAGCCTCAACTTCAGGATCTGCCCTTCCAGTGAGCACTCAGGGCTGATTTCTTTAAGGATGGATAAGTTTGACAAAGACAACAGGTACTATGACTACTCTTGACTTGATATTCAGTAACCTTCAAACATAACCAAGGGGGTGGGCTTCGGATGTCAGTGGGATATGCAGAAGAATCGCTTGGTATACTTTCTTCTCTGGGGAGTTATATTATCTGAGCATCTACAGCAGGACTGGAATATTCAATATAACCATCTCATTGTGCACCCTCAACAAACATATTATATGAATTGTTCACTCAATAACATAACTTCAATGGACTATTAGCCAAGCAATATTAGTTTAGAGTTAATCAATAGGCTCGCTCTAATCTATCACAATGAATCACCATCCCTCAGAGAAACCATAACTTGGGAGAAAATGATGAGCTCCTATCAAGTGCTCAGTAACCACTATCAACTGAAAAACTGAGCCTGGCAACTGGCACTTTCTAAGTGAAGCAGTCAGGATGAATGGTTCTCCTCATATCTGGCTTCTAACTTTACCATATTTCTGGTCAAAACGTTCATTAACCAAGGCATGATTAATATACCAGCTACCATCTCAGAATGCTTAGCTCTGCGATTCTCAAACTTCTTTCTCTAGGTCACATTTTAAGAATTAAAATTTGCTTGCTTGCACCATACCAAATTTTTTATAGATACATTGGAAAACAAAAGGAAAGAACTCCTAGCAGTGCTTGATTTTGAAAAGACATCTATCCATATTCTGCAAATAATTAAAAAAGAGAGATTTCAATACTGTACTACACTGAAATGTTTGAATGTGTCCTTGATTGCCTTTGGTTCCTACCACATTTGCCATCCTCTCCTGCCACACACCCTTTGAGAACCACTGGCTTAACTAAACACACACAGTGCATTGCCACTTTCAGAGTTCTCCCTCATCAGTTAGCAGCCCCATCAGAACCCGCACAGGGGGAATTCAGGGAGAGAAGGAAGGAGTTACCAGATTGCCAACGGGAAGAAAGTATTTCCTTCTTTACTCCGTTGCTACTTTCACCACATCTGGAAAACTCGTTTCAGCTACCAACAAGACATTCTAGAATTGGGATTAGTGGTTCTGGCCTCTCAACCAGTGCAAGCCATACTCTGGCCGTAGACAAGAAGAAGGGAAATACCAATATTCATATTTCAGATCCTCTTAGGATGTATCCAGTATAGCCTGTATTGTAACCTGAAATCCCTATAGTTGCGTGATCCAACATACGTAGATGGAGACTTAGAAGACACAAGATGGAATGATGAGGCTTAGGAGGCAACCGACTGTCTTGTGCCTGGTTTCAGAACTTGACCAAAAAATAAATAAATCTGGCAACAATCCAGGAACTACAAAATGCAAGCAATTTTGTGGTATGCAGGGAAGTCCTTTGATGAGACCCGTTTCATGCTGTCACTATTTTCTAAAATAAAAATCGGCTGTAGGAGTAAGTCCAAAGGAAATATTTTTCAACCCTCTTCATTTAACTGAAATTGAAGATACATCAAACAAAGCCTGCGATAGTTGGGGGGCAATTGTTTACCGTTTCCTATACTTTTTTCATCAAGGTACGGTATGTTTTCTCTGGAAGTCTTCTCGAACCTGGTGCTGACCACAATTCATTATTGACTTGTTGTGACACGGAAAAGGGCTTTTACATTTTGGGCACTAGTGTTCCGGAATGCCCTCCCAGCTGAATTACAAGAGGTCTCGTCAATATTGGCAAGCAACTAGTTCCGGAAGTCAAAGCTGTTTAGCAAGCATTCCCTTGATCCTGAACTTCTGATTTTATTGTTTTTAGCTGTTTTTGTTTTTATTTTTAGAAAGAATTTATTGGATTTTAATAACAAAAATACACAAAACATACACTACAAAAACCACATAAAATACACACAAAAAACTAAACACTTAATTACTCATCCTTATCCTCTTTATAATCCTAAACTTGGGACTTCCTCACATCCTCTCTTTTGCGTTCATTTCTAGTCTTCTTTAGTAACTTTGTAACATTGTAAAATCTACTTTCTTATATCTAATCTTAATCTTACAATTATAATCCACATATCTTAAATCCTAAATCTTATTCATATCAAATAAAACATCAAATTCCACATCTCCACTTCTTTTATCCTCTCTTCACTTAACTTTGTTATGCTGTAGCCTATATTTCTTCTGATTCCAATTTCAAATATATAAAAATCAACACATATTAACAAATACCTAAGTAATTTCTTCCATCTCATAGTCCATTTTCCCTCTGGTGTCGGAGTACTGTGGTCAGCCTTTATAAAATCCCCATTAAATCATACTTTACCCTACCCCCTCCTGTCCATCATCAATCACCCTGGGAACGGTTTTTAGCTGTTTTTAAACTGTTTTTGTCGTCATGCTTTTTGACTGGCTTCCTTTATTATGAATTTTAATTGATGGAATTGTTATTGTATGTTATTTTAATGGTGTATGGATTGTATAATTGATTTTATTTTATATCATTTATATTTTCTAATTGACTATATACTGCTTAGGAACCATGTTGGCATATAAGCAGTGTATAAAGTAATAAAAAAGAAGGGGCTAGATTCAACAAAATAACTGTGCTAGTGGGAGACAGCACAATGAGGCTTTCCTCCCTTCCCCACAATTTCCTGCTTGGCAGGGGGTTGGACTGGATGGCCCTTGTGGTCTCTTCCAACTCTATGATTCTATGATTCTAATTGAAGCTTAGCTTGGTTGTTATTTTTTTCATTCAATGCTCCCAAATAACTGAGTTGTGCACAGCCAAATGGCACACTTATCTACACCAGCATGACTTCAACATCTTAAAACCAGCTTCATTTAACATCCAATACCTGCTGCTGGTTGTATGATTCCAGGCATAGGCAAACTCGGCCCTCCAGGTGTTTTGGGACTACAACTCCCATCACCTCTAGCTAACAGGACCAGTGGTCACGTTTCTCCTTCCTCATCTCCTAATCCAGCCTTCCCCAACCTGCTTCCCAACAGATATTTTGGATTATAACGCTATAGTAGGAGTAGCACCTCATGGAGGAGACTCTTGAGAGTCCTGCAAGAAGATCAAACCTATCCATTCTCAAAGAAATCAGCCCTGAGTGCTCACTAGAAGGACAGATCCTGAAGTTGAGGCTCCAGTACTTTGGCCACCTCATGAGAAGAGAAGACTCCCTAGAAAAGACCCTGATGTTGGGAAAGATGGAGGGCACAAGGAGAAGGGGACGACAGAGGATGAGATGGTTGGACAGTGTTCTCGAAGCTACTAACATGAGTTTGGCCAAACTGCGAGAGGCAGTGAAGGATAGGCGTGCCTGGCGTGCTCTGGTCCATGGGGTCACGAAGAGTCGGACACGACTGAACGACTGAACAACAACAACAAAAGGAGTAGCACCAGGTTAGGGGAGGCTGTCCTAATCTGATTTGAAGTTACTTGCACACACAATTTATCTAGTCTTACCCCTGCTACACAGAAAATCCCACATATTTGCGTTTCATTCAGTCAAAAGACTCATTTACATATTGTGGATATTGTTTACAAACTCCAGGTGTCCCTGGAGTCAGAATGACTAATCATCAAGGAACATGCAAGTTATAGTCCAACAACATCTAGAGAGATTCATGTTGGCTACCCATGTACTAGCAGTTCTCCTGCATTTAGGAGATGGTTAAAAGGTTAGACTTTAAACTCTGGATCATAGATTTTAGCTGAAGGAGTGCTGTTTTTAATACAAATAAGTTTATAGGGAATTTTTAATTTCATCTACAGTGTTTGCCCCTTGGTGCTGATGTAGTATATGTTGCTGTTATTAATTTTGCTGTCTGGTCTTTGGCCGCAATAAAGATTGACCGAGATCTTATTGACTTCAGTAATCCCCGCCCCTCCCCGGTCAAAAAAAGTAAGCATGCTTGCATAGGATTTGGCTTTTGTTGCTTTCACCTACTGAGAATAGAACAGTAAGGAAAGACTGATAGGTTTTGGCTTACTTTAATAGTGGCTGGGTTTCATACTACAGTACTTTCAGTTTATAGCCCCAACATGGCTTAGGAGTGTTTCAAAACAGGTAGCCAAAGTATTTATCATCATGGATGGAATCTGTCTCTGGTATCTTCAGTTCTCAAGGGAGTCTGCTGTCTGATGCATGGCTCATTGTTGTTGTTTCTATCCAAGCATTTTATAATAATGGAAAGAAATACTTACTGCCAGTTTCCAGCAAAGAGAATGAAGTCATTATTTTTGTATGAGAACAGGGTCAATATAGATCCATGTCTTTGCTAACTCAGAGGAACTCGTAAGTGGAAATGAAGGGAAGCAAGCCAGTAGTTAAGCAGGATTTGGTATTCACTGGAACAACCTGGAACCATGAATCCAGTGCTGACTGAAGCTTTCACCAAGTCAAGGAGGCAAGTCAAGATAAATCCCTTCTTTTTGTACAAGCTTTTGGCGACGATACTAAAAGGTGGTGCTGCGATTAGGACAGCCAAACGATAGAGATACATATCTGCTGTCACATGGAGATGACTAATGCCAATACTGGTAGAGCAGCTGAGTGGAAATAATTAAGAGGGGTGGAAGCAAAGGTCACTTTTTCAGTTTCAATGTGTCCTCTTCAGGATTGGAAAAAGCCAAGAAAGCCACAACCGTTTTGCCTTTTGATTAAATAATAACTTTCTCTATGGTTGTGAAGAAGAGTCCATAGTCCATGGCTCATGTTTCCTATAAGTAGAGCTGGCACAGAAGCACTTTCAAGATAGAATATTGCAGGCCAGCAGTAAAAGTAAGCTCAAAATAGATGAGAATGATATTATTTCATACATAAAATAATTCCAACTAGACTGCTTAGAAAAGGGGACAGCTAGAAACCGTTAGTGGAAGCCCTAAAAGAAAAATCAATTTCACACGGGTGGGAATTCCCAGAGGGCATTTCATTCTTTTTTAAAGGAAAGAGAAGGAGGTTCACAACATGGGCAGACGCGGATAGATTTTGGAGGACGTACAGGAAGGAATTAGGAGGCTCAAAATATACGGGTGGAGGAGCGGAGGAGACAGAAACGCTGAAGGAGACTGAAGGAATATAATAATCAAACTGAGATAATTTATACAAATAATTCCCCTTGTGATTGAAGTGTCTGTAATAATATGCATCATTTTTATCTTTCTGCTTGATTTGCTACTGAATATAGTGAATTTACTTAAATAATTATATTGAGTGAATAACTAATAAAGTCTATGATGAATCACTTTTTCAGTTTCAATGTGTCCTCTTCGGGATTGGAAAAAGCCAAGAAAGCCACAACCGTTTTGCCTTTTGATTAAATAATACCTTTCTCTGTGTTTGTGAAGAAGAGTCCATAGTCCATGGCCCATGTTTACTATAAGCAGAGCTGGCACAGAAGCACTTTCAAGATGGCGTTCTCTTGAGGTCCCCCATTCCATTGCAGTTAAGCATTCACCAAGGCAATTGAACCATTTGCATGTTCATCTGCAACACACCTGCCTAAGCGGATTGCAGTGATGTTGCTAAAATTGTGGAGTGCCCAGATCTAGGATTCCTAAAGGCTGTCATAGATTAATGGAAAATTATTAAGGTCCAGTCCCTGAAGCACACCATTAGTAAGGAGTGTGGTGGAGTCTCCTTCTTTGGAAGTCTTTAAGCAGAGGCTTGACAGCCATCTGTCAGGAATGCTTTGATGGTGTTTCCTGCTTGGCAGGGGGTTGGACTGGATGGCCCTTGTGGTCTCTTCCAACTCTATGATTCTATGATTCTAACTCAGAACCTGAGGAAAGTCAAGAGATGATCCCTTAAATGGTCTAATGCTTCTTCTTGTAGTCTTGTAGCTGCTGCTTCTCCCTCACTGCAAAAAGCGAAGTTACAGGGAACCAGGCAGAGGGCCTTCTCGGTAGTGGCACTCTACCTGTGAAACGCCCTCCTTTCAGATGTCAAGGAGATAAAGAATTACACAACTTTTGAAAGACAGTCCTGTATCGGAAAGATTTTAACGCTTGATGTTTTTATTATGTTTTTAGATATGCTTTAAACCACCCAGAGTGACTGGGGAAACCCAGTCAAATGGGTGGGGTATAAATAATACAATTATTTTTATTGCTATTATTGTTGTTAGAAAAATCAGACCTGACAAGCTACATAAGAACAAATAAGGCCAAGAGGAGTGTTGCCTTTTAAAACATTTATTTTGCTGGTATTATTATTAAGAGGTCTTTTATACAAGGCAAAGGAGTCTTGGATGAATGATGTACAAAGAACAAAGTTTCCAAGAGTGATTCTGACATTTATCTCTTGGAAACCACATTCACAGACTGGATCAATTTGTAAGCAGTCACAGATGCAACTCAACATTTCGGCACAAATCAGGAAGCTAAGCTGATTTTCAGGAAGACAAACACACAGAACAGTTAAGTATTTTAATGAGACAGATGGGAGGATAAGCCTAGTTCAGCCTTCAGTCAAGATTTTTATTATTTTGTTCTCTGATATCTCATAATCATAAATTCTCTGTCTTTCACTTTGACTTCCGTTAAATATGCTGATATATGAACAATATAATAGGTGAAATAGGGAAGGATACTGGATTTCATTTCCAAGCCTCATTTTTTTGGCCTTTTGATGCAAAAGTTTTTATTACCTTTCTTAATATGACACATGAGTGTCATATTACATTTCAAAATTAATGCAATGTTATGCACTAGGATGACTGAAGTGGAGGGGACGCTTTTCATGTTTTGGGTTACAGCATCAAGAAGCACACATAGCTCTACCTAAGAGTTTTTCAGAGGTTACTCCAGAAGAGAGCAAATGTTTTTGTTTATTGAGAGCAAGGGCGATGATGATCCAAGAAATAGCAGCAGTAAACAGAAACTAAAAAGAGTTGCAAGTCACATAATTTAAGCTTTCTTTCTGGAATCATTTCACAGAGAGAGAGAGAGAGCCTGAAAATACCACTGTTTGCCCAGTTATTGAAACATGTGAAGTATTTACTGCAGCTCTAGTTTACATCAATATGATTCGAAGATTGACATGGGAAGGAAGGGAAGGCACAAAAAGTACATGCAAATTCATTTGCACACATAGCTTAGGGTAGGGGGCGCGGGTGGCGCTGTGATCTAAACCACAGAGCCTAGGGCTTGCCAATCAGAAGAAGGTTGGCGGTTTGAATCCCCGCGACGGGGTGAGCTCCCGTTGCTCGGTCCCTGCTCCTGCCAACCTAGCAGTTCGAAAGCACGTCAAAGTGCAAGTAGATAAATAGGTACCGCTCCGGCGGGAAGGTAAATGGCGTTTCCGTGCGCTGCTCTGGTTCGCCAGAAGCGGCTTAGTCATGCTCACCACATGACTCGGAAGCTGTCTGCGGACAAATGCCAGCTCCCTTGGCCTATAGAGCAAGATGAGCGCACAACCCCAGAGTCGTCTGCGACTGGACCTAACAGTCAGGGGTACCTTTGCCTTTACCTATAGCTTAAGGTGAGTTTCTTATACCGCTGTTTCACAGGTGTAATTAGAACTTGAACTGTACAGTTTGCACTTCCCTTTTAAGATTTAGCTAATGGTAGAACATCCGGTACCAATCCGTGCCCCTTGCTTATGTAACACAAACATTAGCAGGAAGCAATTTTATTATCTTTCTGTACCTGAGTACACAGTGATGCTGGTTTCATTTTTTCTGAAGGCATGCACAGATCATTCACCTTATTTTCAGAAAAGGAACACCTTTGATGGTGTTTCCTGCTTGGCAGGGGGTTGGACTGGATGGCCCTTGTGGTCTCTTCCAACTCTATGATTCTATGATTCTATGAACACCGCTGGAAAACCAAAAAGGGCTATGAAACAAGGACTGTTAAGAGATCTTCTAGGTGAATAGGAGAGGGTTGACTTATCTATAATACTTATAAACCCTTTTTATACACTATGATCTGGTCTCAAAAGCTTGGGACAGAAATTACTAACCTGCTGGGCACTGACTGTTGAGGGATGGGAAGCTACATTGAACAATTAAACCCTTAAGAGAAACTGTGTGTGTACAATTTATTTTTAAAAAAGGAATTAAAAAATCAGATTTTATTCTTTAAAAATCTACTCTGCTTTCCCCTTAGTTGGATTCAGAAGTTAAACAATGTAGAAGACAAGTTGCATCCCAGTGGTAGCCTATGCAAACTGTCATTCATGGGGCAGAGTAGATATCTTCCAGAAGTAGACCTACTCTCAAGCTGCATACTGTATCCCTGCCCTACACCAGCAAAGCAGTTCTGAAAGGGCACCATGGTTCATTACAGCTAGTAGCACTGAGAGCTCTATTACAAAACAACAAGGTCACACTCTCCACATCTTTCTCCTGGCACAGGTAATCACTATAGCACCTAAGGAAGTTTCAATCCCGAAATCAAGTTGCAAAGCCATAATGAAATGAATCAACGCCTGCCACTCTCAAGAACCTTGCTAATAAATTCAAAAATTAGCAAAGTTGTTTAATTGAACCCTTCGGCAACTGCCTTATAGGTGAACCCCTCTTCCCCAGCTGCCCTAAAAATAGCAGGGAAGGGCAAGTATGGAGCGCAAGTGTGTCTGTCTCACGTCTCCAAAAATCCTGTACACAGTCTCAGGCTGTGCAAATGGAACACTATCCAGAGAAACCTGATAAGGGAGAGGCAGAAAAACAGTCAGCACTGGTCCTGTACAAAAGGAATCCAAATAGGAATTGCTAAGTTTTATCACATTTGCTATCCAAGAGAGTATGGAAAATGAAGAAATGAAATTAGTGTGAGTTCAACTGTTCCCATTGCATCGTTCACCAAAATAAAGTTGTTTAGGCCAGTGTTTTTCAACCACTGTTCCGCGGCACACTAGTGTGCCGCGAGATGTTGCCTGGTGTGCCGTGGGAAAATTACTTTATATATAGTCAATATAGGCACAGAGTTAATTTTTTTAACATTTTCTAATGGTGGTGTGCCTCGTGATTTTTTCCATGAAACAAGTGTGCCTTTGCCCAAAAAAGGTTGAAAAACACTGGTTTAGGCAGTCTTTAAAAACAAAAGCCGCCTCTGCCTTCTTTTTCTTTGCAATTATTATTATTCGAACAAGGAAAACCGAGAGAGACAGAAAACTTCCATTTCTCCAGCAGTTCAAAATTCTGCTCACTTTGAACAAGCTAACTGGGGCCAATTAATGGCTGTGTCAGGATGTTTCCCCCTCGCATGGATATTGGAAAGGCACGTACTGTACCCTATCATCTGGGGTGGTAGTGAACACACCCATTTTGCCACATGCAGGATACACATTGAAAATCTAAGACAACTGTGACTTTCCATGACATCTTGACCCACCCCAACCCACATTCCGAAACAGAATATCTGCTAGAATTGGACACCTGAACGGTCAAAAGAGGATTAAGGTCAAACGACCAGTAAAACAAAGAACAGCTATTTTTAAATGATTGATGTAACCTGTAATAAATAAATAACATTAGCACGAATCTGATACTTACGATAGCTACAACAGCAAATTAGTTACCGTATTTTTAGCTCCATAAGACACACTTTTTTCCTCCTAAAAAGTAAGGGGAAATATCTGTGTGTCTTATGGAGCAAATGGTGGTCCCTGGAGCTGAATTGCCCAGGGGCCAAAAGAGGATCATGCTTTTTATTTTACAAAGAGAAAAGGGGTGTTGAAAGGACCCGCTCAGCAGCTGATCAGCAAGAGATCGGGAGAGAGATAAGAGTCCCGGCTCCCTTTCAGCCCCGCCCTCCATTGTTGAATGTGCTGCAGAGGGAGGTTGTTTGTTTCCCCAGCAACATGTGACTGGCTGATTAGATTATCTGTCTGGAAACTGTAGAAAAGGCTCCCTTTCCTTTAGAAGCTGCAGAAATGTGAGTTGAACCCCATAAAAATGGGGCTTTTCCTCTTTGCTTTTCCCCCTTTGCAAAAAAAGCTGCAAAACTTTTAGCTGATCCTCAAAAAAACCAGGGCTTTTCCCTTTGCAAAAAAGCTGCAAAACTTTTAGCTGATCCTCAAAAAAACCAGGGCTTTTCCCTTTGCAAAAAAGCTGCAAAACTTTTAGCTGATCCTCAAAAAACCAGGGCTTTTAGAAGAGGAAAACCAGAAAAATGTTTTTTCTTGTTTCCTCCTCTAAAAACGAGGTGCGCCCTATGGAGCGAAAAATGCGGTAATAATGTCACTTTTTAAAAAAGTTAAATGAATTTGTGTAACTTAACAAGGCTGGATGAGCGACATGCTGCATCAGGCACCCCCAAACTCGGCCCTCCAGATGTTTTGGGACTAAAACTCCCATCATCCCTAGCTGCTAACAGGACCAGTAGTCAGGGATGATGGGAACTGTAGTCTCAAAACATCTGGAGGGCCGAGTTTGGGGATGCCTGTGCTACATTCACAGTGGCATTGGTGGCTTCACTGTGATAATATTTGATTGGTCAACTGGCTATCACAACAGTCCGAAATAATTTTTATTTCCCACCTCCCCACCTCTACCAGCATGCATCCATGTAAGAGAAATGCCATGCGTGAAGCACGCCTTAGTGTTAAGGATAAGGATTTTGTCTAGCTCAAATAAAAATTAAAAACAGACCGCTTCTCATCCGAGCCCCTTTCCTCGTTTCATACAGTTGTGACAGGCCACATCCTCCACATAGAGCCTATCAAACATAAGAGGCCTGCCAATGCAAGCAGACTCCATATCAAACATATGCTATTAAAAGAGAAGCACAGCAGGCCAGCAGGACATTGTACAGCTGACTTCAAACACACCGTAGACGGCAAGTAGGAAGGGGAAGGCCAAACTTCCTGTCCATAAGCAACATCTGCACAATAATCTCTGTCTATATATAGAAAGTGAGGAAGCTCTAACACTGTCTCCAAATGATATTTAGCTGTCATGTACACTCAGATCTTTCCCCTCTTGAATTCAATAAAATTGCCATGCCCCAAATATATGGTTGATAGCCAATATATGGTTGATAGCCAATTGTAATAAATTGTGTCATGTGTTCAAAAGTGTTTGACCAACAAAATTAAGTGACATGATGTCAAAATTCAAGAAGTACAGTTAATTGTTGTTGTTGTTGTTGTTCAGTCGTTCAGTCGTGTCCGACTCTTCGTGACCCCATGGACCAGAGCACGCCAGGCACGCCTATCCTTCCACTGCCTCCTCGCAGTTTGGTCAAACTCATGTTGGTAGCTTCGAGAACACTGTCCAACCATCTTGTCCTCTGTCGTCCCCTTCTCCTTGTGCCCTCCATCTTTCCCAACATCAGGGTCTTTTCTAGGGAGTCTTCTCTTCTCATGAGGTGGCCAAAGTACTGGAGCCTCAACTTCAGGATCTGTCCTTCTAGTGAGCACTCAGGGCTGATTTCTTTAAGAATGGATAGGTTTGATCTTCTTGCAGTCCATGGGACTCTCAAGAGTCTCCTCCAGCACCATAATTCAAAAGCATCAATTCTTCGGCGATCAGCCTTCTTTATGGTCCAGCTCTCACTTCCGTACATTACTACTGGGAAAACCATAGCTTTAACTATACGGACCTTTGTCGGCAAGGTGATGTCTTTACTGCTTTTTAAGATGCTGTCTAGGTTTGTCATTGCTTTTCTCCCAAGAAGCTTAATTCAGCTTATTGCAGCTTAAAATGGAAACTTTTCAGTCATCTTAATAATTATGGTGTGCATAAATATCAAAAGTCTTCCTTGAAAAATCCTCTTTCTGACCTCATGTTCAGCTTCTGTTTCTGCACTATTGGGCAGGTGACGTCCTGGATGCCATTATTATATCCATCCATCCACCTATCTCACATTATTATAGACAGGAAATCTAAAAACTGAAGCCCTGAGGTTATAGAAAACACAGAATGCAGCTCTCAATTCGGAGTATCTTTGAGTATCCGCCTCAAAGAACCCTGAGCAAGATGGATGTCTGGGAAGAAGTATGAGTGGGGAAAGGATTAAACCCACCCCACCCCCAAAAATTCAGCAATCATAATATTTGTGAAACCTACTGAATTTTGTAATCCTCCATCTTAATCATGTGACAAAGAACCACAATTTCCTCCCAAAAATATATGTAAATATTTCCAAGGTTTTATCATTACTGTATTTTACTGTATTTTAATCTTTTGTTGGAAGCCAGGTGGGCGGGGTACAAATAACAAATTATTATTATTATTATTATTATTATTATTATTATTATTATTATTATTATTATCACCATCATCATCATCATTGCAAATTGGCACAACTGGTAATTTACACCCATTTACATAATTTATTGTAATCGCAGAATTTGCTGAACATACAGTTTCACTTCTGACTTGTTCCAATTTTAGATGCTGCCCCATTAATCTGTGGCATTGCCCCTGGAATTTTCACTCCACTTTCTATCTCTTGAGTATCGCATATAGAATTCAAAACAAGTCAGTTTTACTTTCCCCTTCCTCAGTTGCTTGTGGATGCCTATTCCTCCTTCCACGCTATGTGTGCCTGTATTTTGTATTCTGCTCAATACTACTAGGTCCCTAAACTCAAATCCAAGGATAGTTGTGACCTTATTAACAGCATAAAACAGATGCCTCGAGGCAAGAGGTTAGCTGTGGCAGTTAAATCTGCTCATTAAAAATTGTGCAGGACCTTTACAATATTCTACATTCTCGGGAGGCTGCTGCCTGAGCAACCTTTTAAGATGGCTGGCATTTTTTTTTCCTTTGCAAAGGTAAACAAGGAGACGCTCCAGTTAGTAGATGAAAGACAGCGTTCAGACACATTGCGACAGAAGAGGGCAATTGATAATGCTGAGTGGGACGGGGCAGCACACCCATGTGGAGTGCATTAGCCGCTGGGTACTCTTGCGTGCTTCAGTATCTCAGTATCTTCTCAGTATCTTCAGTATCAGTGTCCAGGAAGAAGGATGCTAGGAAACATCACAAGCAAGATTTCTATGGCAGATTCCAGCCACATACATGAAATGATCACATGTTCTTCTAAGCCAGGCATAGGCAAACTCGGCCCTCCAGCTGTTTTGGGATTACAGCTCCCATGATCCCTAGCTAACAGGACCAGTGGTCAGGGATGATGGGAGCTGTAGTCCCAAAACATCTGGAGCGCCAAGTTTGCCTATGCCTGTTCTAAGAATTAATGTTCCTCTCCTTCCAGCACTGTATCTTGTGGGAATACGTTTTAAGGTGCTCCTGCACCTGTTTTCTTTAAGGTAATCTTCCGCACATAGCAAGGAAGGTAAAAGGATCCGGCAGAGGTTTGCTGCCTGGATCCCTCCCTGGGGGCAAAGCGCGCCAATTTAGCCTCATTAAATTGAGTTTCCCGCCCAGAAACTAGCCTAGAAACAACATTGTGATTGGTTGTTGTCAATGTTATGACGATGTTTAACTTCCTAATAAATAGCCCCTGCTCTCTGTAACGGTGTGGAGACGCGCGCGCAGAGAGATAGTGCGAGACAACAGAGAGAAACCGAAAGAGAAACCAAGCTGCACAGAGCAGTGGAGCGCTTCTTCACCATTGACTGCAGTCTCTTAGTATTTATTTCTTTTATTTCAAAAACGTTTATTTGGCCTTCTAAGTTTTGGCCACTATTTAGCTTTGCCTATCTTTCCTATCCGGAAACCTCCGGAATCTCCGGAACCTTCAGAAACCTTCGGAAACCTTCAGAACTCACGACAACTACCTTCAGGTTCATAGCCAGCGGACCCTTTCACGGCCAGTGGGAGCAGGAACTCCGGGATTACTGGTCGTCCCAGATGCTGGCTATCCCTACAGTATCTGCTTGTGGTAATAATCTACAGAAGTGGCAAGTAGCCATAGAAAACTGGAGAATGGCAGGAGAGGACAATGAAAAAGATGGTGGGTTTAGTGGGGGGGGGGGGAGAGACACAAGATTAGCCAAGGTAGATGAATGGCTTTTTGTATCATAGTGAGGGAATTTGAAGAGTAGAATGTAAGCATGCATTGGAAAAGTGGGGTAATAATAATAATAATAATAATAATTATTAATTATTATTATTAAATTTATCTAGCACCTTTTATCCGAGGATCCCAGGGTGGGGTACAACATTAAAAGCATAATTTACATAACATAAAAATAATAAAACAATCACATAAAAATCGTAACAACAGTCCCCCCACATTTAATATAAACTTTCACTATCTCTACTAATTATTCTGAGAAACAGCAGCAGGGAACAGTAGTTAACATTTGGAAATACGTGTTGTTTGCAAGCACATCAACGCATTAGAGAAATAATTAAGACAATGCTAGACATTGGTGTGGAAAAGGTGGGAAGATATAAAACAACATCCATTGTCACTTTTAACACCTATTAGTTGGCACATGACAAAAAGTGAAGGTCAATTTAAAATGGGAAAATGAGATCAAGCATCCACTGTACTCTTTTGGGGGCCTGCTAAAAACATTCTTGTTTAGACAAGCCTACCCAGATGCTTTAAAAGCTGAGGTAATTTTAATCTGATATGTATTTAACTTGTGTATGTTTTAAAGTATAGTTGCGAGTTTTTCTCCATTTTACTGTTTGGACTCCTGTAATCCACTTTGTGGTTGGTTGGTTTGTTTTTACAAAATGTGGCGTATAAATTTTATGAAGTAAAATAAATAAACAGGCAAATAAACAGATAAATAAAACTTAACAAAATTTACAGATTCAAGACATGGATTACTCTTTCTACATTGGGTCGGCAAACATTTTTTGGCTTAGGGGCCCTCAATGATGGGCACATGTAAGCAGGGTCCTATTCCACTTTGCCTGCTGTTTAGAGAGAGAGATTAAGAGCAGACACAGGGATTTTTATTTTTATTTTTGAAGTATCTCCAAGACTTAATGCTGAGTCCGGACAGTGTTGAGATCAGGTGATAAGCAACGCTGCCTGTACTTCACAGAGCCATCCCTAGAGCAGGCAGCGCTCTTTCTCTCCTAACTCAGTGTTGAGATTAGGCATAGCTGTCAACTTTTCCCTTTTTTAAAGGGAAATTCCCTTATTCTGAATATGATTCCTCGCAAAAAAAGGGGAAAAGTTGACAGCTATGAGATCAGGAGACAAAGCAACAGAGGCTAGGCCACATCCTGTGGCTTGCGAGGAACACCCTGCCGATGGTCTGCCCACCCAACCAGGCCCTACATGGGATTTTTAAAAGGCTGCTGTTTCCACGTGTTTTAAAGAAGCAAGGAAGACATGGGTGAGGAGGCAGCGACAACTATGCCACACTTCTGTGCGTACCTGCCAAAAGACCCCATTGACAGTTGTAAGGACGTTCAGTGGTTGCTCATGAGAAATCAGCCGAACGCAGAACTTCTAAAAACTAAGTTCTTTATTGTGCAGATATTTACAGTGGAGCAAAAGTTCAAACGTCCATCTCATCCCTCCGCAGAGTCCGGGAATGAACCCTTCCGGTTCTTGGTCCAGCAAAAGATTCTAAACCCCCGCCTCCCCCTTCCACGTCTTTCCTGTCTGCGAACTCGGGGCGCGGGAACCTGTCCCTGTTCCCCGCTTCCCCCTTGGTGCTCAGGCTCTGCGATCCCTTCACAGCCCCTGCGCCGACTTCCTGCCTCCAACTCCCCCTCCCCACTGGAGGAATGGTCGCTTCCTCCAGAGGAGGGGGATGACGAACTGGTGAACAAAGGGGGTGGTTCCCTGTACTGCAAGCGATCCTGGGATGCTACCAGCCATGGGGAGGGGGGTTTCCTGACAACAGTGAACAAGGTCAGGCTGCGGGGCACTTGTCTGGGGGAGAACACCTGTCTATTTGGCATGTAGGGATAAGACAGAAATGCCCCAAAGAAGAGTGGCAGGTGAAGATGATGGACTTTGCGGAATTGGCGAAGCTGACCGGAAAAATCCGAAACCAGTGTGATCAAGCTTTCCAAAAAGACTGGAGCAAATTTATAGAATACTTGAAGGACCACTGTAAACAACTAACAACACTAGCAGGGTTGGAAGAAGAAGAAGAAGAAGAAGAAGAAGAAGAAGAAGAAGAAGAAGAAGAAGAAGAAGAAGAAGAATTTATTTGTACCCCGCCCATCTGGCTGGGTCCCCCCAGCCACTCTGGGCGGCCTCCAACAGATATTAAAATACATTAAAATATCACAGGTTAAAAACTTCCCTAAACAGGGCTGCCTTCAGGTATTTTTGAATGTCAGATAGTTGTAAGAAGACTTATAATGATGATTGTTCTTACCTTTTCATATTTATTTACAAATTTCGATATTTTAAATGAGTGAAATGTAAATTGGGAAATGTATAAATGCTATGCCATAAAGATGAACTTTGAAAACCAAGAGGTGGGGGCAAGGGGGGGGAGTCGTTAAGCTGTTAAGGGCAAAAGAAGTAAAGTGGGTAATGAGGATGTGTTTAAATATTATAAAATGAAAATGTAATTTAAATTATTATTTTTTAAGACAGAAATGCCCCAAGGATGGTGTGGGCTTGATCGGAAATAAAAAAAGAGGAAATAAGAGGGTGGGAAGAGGGGGGATGCATTCCGCTCCGCTTGCAGAGCGAGGTTAGGGGAACAGAACTAAGAGGATGGTGTCTACTAAAACAGCGTCCAAAGAAAGGCAACTGGGGGGGGGAAATGGAATCGAAGGCCTGTATGTGGGGTAATTTGGAAGAAATAGTTGGGGGGTGGAGTGAATTACAGACTTGGGAGTCATTCTGGGACAAAGAGTCCAAGTGGCAAGCCTATAAGTGATGTGGTGGAAGCTCATAAGGAAAATAGTGGAAGGAAGCTGCATCAAGGACAAGGCCAGGGGAGGAAGCCAGTGATGAGAAAGATGCTGGAGCAGCTGAAGCAACAGCCCCATCTATATATATAAAACCCAAGTGTCTCTGCGTCCATTCCGTGTGTCTCTGGGTTTGCGCTACTGCGCATGTGCCCCACGGACACAGGGATTGGAGCAGAGAGATCGGGCCGGGAGCAGCGGCGGCAGTTGAAGCGGGGCGGTTGAATCAGAACGCCGGCGCTCCAGAGGCCGAGGAGAGGCCGAGAAGGGAGGCCGCGCTGGCACAGCTGCAGCAGCCGCCGTCTGACTTGGAGCCCCGAGGACTAGCGGCCCAGGAGCAGCGCAGAGCAGCCCGCCACGCGGAGCGCCGACGCTCCGGAGGCCGAAGAGGGACGCCGCGCTGCCACAGCTGCTGCAGCCACCGTCTGACTCGGGGCCCCGAGGACTAGCGGCCCGGGAGCAGCGCAGAACAGCCCGCCCCGCAGAGCGCCAACGTTCCGGAGGCCGAGGAGGGACGCTGCGCTCCCGCAGCTGCTGCAGCCGCTGTGTGACAGCCCGCCCCACGGAGCAGGAGAAGGAGCTCAAGAGGCGCCTCAAGCAGCTCTACCTGGCCGTGGTCGAGCAGGAGACGCCACTGCCGCGCTCCTGGAGCCCGAAGGACAACTTCAATTACATTAGCCTCTCACAGAGCAACCTGCGCGTCCACTACAAAGGTGATAGGAATGGAGGGAGGGCGAGGCCGCCTCAATCCCCACACACACCCCTCTGCCTTTTCCTCCGAAAGGCAGGCTAAGAAACTCCTAGGGAAGCTCTGAACGTCTCCCCAGGCAGGAGAGGCAGGAAGCTTAGCGCGTGCACGCCCAGGCGTTAGGCAGACAGGTTTTAAAAAAAAACAAAAAAAGGACCAAAAAAAAGCACGGCCTTCGGGGCGGGGGTGAGGGTGGTGGAGGACACGCTCTGCACTCCGGGCTCCTTCCCTCATGCGCCTCTTTTTGACCACATATGTTCTAGCGCCCGTTATTTTAACGGGCTTAAACCACTAGTCCAGTATCTGACAGTATGAGGATCCTCAAGGGGGATACACCTGGTATGACTGTAACAACTAGATTTGCACACAAGTCCAGCCTTTACAATTGAGGCTCTTTGTTTTGTACCAGACAGATAGACAGACAGCAGTGCAAAAATATAGCACCAAACCCTGGTCTCACTCACTATAAAATTGATTTTCCTTCTACGGAGGGGCTACTTCGGGCAACGTAAAAAATTGCATAGCAAGAACACTCTAATCACCAGAAAGAGCAGCAAAATAGAATTTCGTCAGAAGTGGTATTTAAGTTAGGCTTTGAACACACATCGTGGAACAACACTTGAAAATGCACATCAAGAGTCAGAAGGAACTGAAGTATTTTGGTGCTGGTAGCAGAGATAAGGCAGAAAAGAACACTGTGGACCTTACATGGCAACGCAGTGGGAAGGGGACACAGCATTTTTTAGGGTTGCCCTGGCAAGTTTATCCGTCATTCCAAATGAATGTGCTGCCGAGTTCAAAACCATAATGCTGAAAGAACTGAGTGGAACAATAGCCTCTGGCCTTGCCTGTGACATCATGCGTCATTGCCACCCCAGACATTTTATTGCTAGATGTTCCACGTTGTTGTGTTAATGGAAAATGAAGTCATAACGGAAAATTATGTTACAGAGGACAAATCCACTGGGAACACCAGTGAGACTTAAAAGCAGGAAAGGTTCCAGATGCTGTTACAACAAAGGCCCAACTTTGATTGGGGACCAAACTGTGGAAGTTTAGTCATCCCTTCAAAAGTCTGCTTCTGACTTAAAACTGCACAAATTTGCACCACAGACTCCCTAGTCTCAACAGGCAACCACAACATTCTAGTTGCCTTCTACCAGGCATAAGGTAGTAAGCATTGCAAAGAACTGAACTTGGCAGTTCTGTGTCTTGCCTTAATCACAGGAGACCAACGCTCACTCAGATCAACAAATAGTCTGACCTACTATGTCAGCTTCCTATGTGTTACCAAAAAGAGACCAATAAACAACGTGGCTTCAATGTTTGCAAAGTAGGATCTACTTGCTTCAAAACACAGAAATATAAGAAAGAACTGGAGTTATAACTGTAGTCTGAAGGGGGTGGAGGGCAGAAGGAATTTGTGCTAGGAAAGTTCTTGGTTCGGCTCTCCAATCTCTCTCTTCTTAATAAATTGCATCAACATTGACAGTTAAAATTTTTAGAAGGGCATTCTTCCATTTTGCTGTTAAGTTATTATAATGAAAGGGGAAATAAATGTATTTATTTAACTGTCTGGAGCAAGGGAGGAGGGCAGAAATAGGAAAGCAGGGGTGTATATTTTTGTGTGTGGAGGGAAGAGGACTGTGGGCTAACTCCTCATTCTGAAACATCTGCTCCTGAGTGTTAAGTGCCTGAAGATTGCAGCTGTGAGGTAACAGCACTCTGCACGTGCTCATTGAATCAATATTGAAGATGCTCCTGGAGCAAAACCTATTGAAGTCAGAACACAAATCAGGAGGGTGTGTGTGGTAAAAGTGAATAGGCAAAGACAGCTCGACTGTCAGGAGGAATGGGGTAAGAGAAAGTATGGAGTAAAAATAACATTTTTGCTTCGAGGGGACAGAACACTTGTGAACTCTGGATGTGGTTTGCTACGTGGTTGGGACTTTAACACATGGGAGAGGTAGACCATAGAATCGTAGAGTTAGAAGGGACCCTGAGGGTCATCTAGTCCAACCCCCTGCAATACAACCTTGTGAGCCCTGCTACTTAATTCTAAATGTGTAGAGTGACAGAGGCAACAGTAGCCTAGAGGAAGCCTCGTATTTTAAAGAATTCCATGCAATGGTACCAGTGCTTTGATCTTGTTGGGAAGAGAGGTCTGGAAGGGAGCTCCTACTGTCCAGTAGAAGAGTTAAGCACAATGGCAATTGTGCCAAGCACATTAAAACTTGATTAGATCTTCATTTGCCCTCATTCACCTTTAAACAAATGTTTCCCACAAAAATGCTCAGGCTAGAATAAATCACAGACACTTAGCTTTGCAAATAATTGAATGTTTTACTCAGAGCTTCCAGAAGTTGCATCAAACAAGTCTCCATTCACTGGCAGTAAAATAAGGATGGGAAAAGTTTTCCTTGGTTTCCTTACAAAAAGGACCGTGCAAAGATGCAGGCGTTAAATCTCCCTTTTTGGGAAGATTCAGGTCATTTGGTTTTCCTTGCAGCCGGGAGCCATTGGCTGCATGGCTCCTTGCTTGTCTCAGGAAGCACCAAGCAAAAAGACTGACAGTGGGAGAGCAGAAGCTGTTGAGAGCCTGCTAAGCCACACCCACTTACAACCTGAGCTCTGGGCTCAGGTTAACCATTTCATGTATACAAGTGTGAATCAGTAATTGTATATTACAACAGATCTTTCTATGTCTGTTATTCCTATGTCCCTGTGTTCATCTGCTGTTAAAAGAGATCAATAACCGCTAAATGAAATAAAGTCAACGCAGGGCATACATGCATCTTTTATGTACCGATTTGTTGCATAGACTGTAGTTGTCTCAGTGCTTGTCAAATGGAGCACTTTTTGGATGTATGGCAGTTTTCGTTCCCACTTCTTGCTTGTGGCACATCTGAGAGTGGATTGTTTTGGCTTCACCACTGTCTGCTATGTCAGGCTACTGAGCTAAAAGGCTCCATCCCTTGTCCAACTCAGTCTGGTACAGAGCGTCCCCATTTTCCATTTGTGAAATGTTAACAGAATATACAAAACTGACTGTATTTAATTTATTTGATTTTTGTTGGAAGCCGCCCAGAGTGGCTGGGGAAATCCAGCCAGATGGGTGGGGTACAAATAATAAATATTATTATTATTATTAGTAGTAGTAGTAGTGGTAGATTTTAAGATAGATTGAGGGGGAAATCATAATTTTTTCCCTTTTAAATGAATATATTCATTAGATATTAGGTTATATTGTTCAGTTTCTTTTCTATATTATTGATCTATTTTCTGTTAAAATCTAAATACTGTTGTAAATATATGTAACAAAAAGTTGACATTACAGTACTGAATTATACTCTTGGTTGCAGATACAGTTACAGATGTAGTCCAGATTAATATTACGGATTGATATAGTTACATATATAGTTCGGGTATAAAACAGGCTCAGATTTAACAACAGATGAAAACTGGGGTCTTCATTAACATTTTCCATTTTGGCAATAAGAAATGCGGTTGAAACAGAAACAAACACATTGCAATGGCTGCGGCCCCATCTAAATTATGCACAAAACCTTGCTACCAAGTCTAAAAAGAAAACTTCAGAAAAGATTACAGAGGTTTCTTTTTCAACAAGCGCCAGGGTTCCTGTATGGATTGTTAACTCTAGTTAGTGTGCAGCAGCTTCCAGCCTCTCCTTTAGAGGCAGCTTTCACACTCCTGCCAGAATGACGCAGGCCACAGGAATCCTAGCTAACCTGAAAATGCAGTGCAATGCCTTGGAACTGGAGGCTGCCAATGTGCTTGGAAGTGTTTCAAACTATGCATCAGTGCTTGGGTATGTATGCACTGGTAATTCCCACAGAGAGGCTGAAGGACTGACCAAAGGCAGAAACGAACCACCAAAAAACCTGACTCAACTTCTGAAAACAAGAATATCATCGAAGCCACAGTAGAATTGCCAGTAGCATGAGATTTCTTGTGGCAAAACAGGAAGTTGGACAGAGAAGGGAGAATAGCACACTAGCTTTAATCAGGATTCTGCAGGAAGGAATCTCAGCAAAACAAGGATACCATTCTGTTAAAAGTGTACAGGTGTGCTAGAATTATTATAGCTCTTAACCGTACAAATATATTATCCAGCGCCTATTCCTTAGAACATTTTCTACAAGTGTAATTAGAAATTGCTTCCCAATTAGCCAAAATATAAAACAGACCATAATCCATCCCAGAATTGCCAAAAGGATTTTCTGTGCCTAGAACACTGTATGCGGATTGGGTTTTCAGATGTTAAAAGCCACCAACAGGAAAAGATGCATCCTGGTTGCTATGAAATAAGGAAGGACAAACTACAGGGATTTCAGGAACTAGAAAATGAGAAAGAAGCATGAAAGAAAAGTAAGCTAAAGGGGTTGGGAAAAACAGCAGCTCTTTTGGACCCCCGGAATTTATATATGCTGTGTCAAGCGCAAGTAGATAAATAGGTACCGCACCAGCGGGAAGGTAAACGGCGTTTCCGTGCGCTGCTCTGGTTTCACCAGAAGCGGCTTAGTCATGCTGGCCACATGACCCGGAAGCTGTATGCCGGCTCCCTCGGCCAGTAAAGCGAGATGAGGTGGCGCAACCCCAGAGTCGTCCGCGACTGGACCTAACGGTCAGGGGTCCCTTTACCTTTATTAAATGTAGTTCTTGTGAACAGTGTAGCATTGCCCACCCAGTCCAATGCAACAACAGGCAACTTTTCCCGAGTGCTCACCATTGCAGAAGATAGATGGTAGCCAGTCATCTGGCTATTGTCTCTAATGTTAGCCCCAGCCCAAATCTAGTCCACTACTGGCAGTCTCAGAAGCAAAGAGGCTTGGTGTTAATTAATCTCCTCAGGACACAATCCCAAAGGAAAGATGGGTGCAGCATCATGCTCCATGCAGGACAGCTGTGAACAGATCTGTCAGGGATTGCCCGGCTCCTCGTGAGGAGGAAGAAGAGTAGTTTGGATTTGATATCCCACTTTATCACTACCCGAAGGAGTCTCAAAGCGGCTAACATTCTCCTTTCCCTTCCTCCCCCACAACAAACACTCTGTGAGGTGAGTGGGGCTGAGAGACTTCAAAGAAGTGTGACTAGCCCAAGGTCACCCAGCAGCTGCATGTGGAGGAGCGGAGACACGAACCCGGTTCCCCAGATTACGAGTCTTACCGCTCTTAACCACTACACCACACTGGCTCTCTAACCCAGAGGAGAGGGCGAGGGGAGGTCCTATTCCTTGTGAGGAGCGAGGGGAGAGAGATCCTCCTCCCGAGGAGGAGGGGGACAGGAGGACTACTCGAGAGGAAGAGCTGGGAGGAGGTGCTGCTCACGAGGAGGGCAGGGAGAGAGGTCCCCCTCGGGAGGAGGACTGGGAGAGCAGCCCTTCGCGAGAGGAAGTCTCCCTAAGTTACAGGGAACCCCAGCTGAGACTTTGGTGCTGGGCGGGAAACAGGAGAGCGGCACTTCCGGATTCTTCAAGTGACTGAGCGGTCATGTTTAGAACTAGCTCTACACTGTAAATAGCAATGCACAATAAATAGTCTTAGTAACTGAAGGCTCTGTCGTTACTCATCAGCAACCCTGGGAAGGATCCTGACAGGATCCATGTTTTGCATGCTACCCTAAGCTCTTTGGAGAAAGGGTCAAATATTTAAGGAAATCAACCTCCATATGAGTGAGCTCTAAGCCACACAACTGGTAGGCCCTACATTTTGGGAGCGTTACTGATAGAAAAATTGTCTTTTTTAGCCTGTGGATGGCAAAATACAGAGCAACTATAAGTTAGAAATCTTCCAATCAGAGGTCTAAGGATTGACTCAGCACCTTATACTTGTAAAATGCATTTTCCACCACTGAACTATGCTCTATCCGTTTTCCATTTCCTGAAGTAAGGTAATTCTGTGTTATTTTGTATCAGGCACGTTCTTAAAACGAAAGATTTCTCAAACGCCGATAATGCGAACGTCTAGAGCACAAAAGTCATGGATCAAGCTTTGCGTCTTATATTCTTTTAGTAATGTGTTACATACCGTCGTAAATCTTTCTGGAATTAATTGCAAAAGTGGCTGGGGAAGGAAAGCTGCAACTTGAAAGCTTCCAACTGGTATACATGCCAGCTGCAGAATATCCTTCAATTAAAAATAAATAAATCCCCCTAATGTAATCCTTAACCAATAATCTTAAGAGTTTAACAAGATTTCTCCCTGGAGTATTAATGTTTTAAAGCTGATTTCAGAACCCTAATCTTAGTTTCTTTCTGTACAAGTCTGTATATTCCTACATTTGACTGCCAAATACTGTAGCATTAGCGGTGTTTTAACACTCTGGATTGCTCTAACCTCCAATGAAGCCCCCCAAAATGAGAATTTTAAGCTTTCTTTACCTCATAGAAAGCTTAAGGAACAGCTTCCTTCTGGCAATAAAACAGCAAGACCACAGGTCCACAAATGCTAGGTTAAGGTTAGATTTATTCAATGTATACATTGCTTACCACTTAAAAAGTCCCAAAGCAATTTACAGCCAAAGTAAAAAATACAATAATAAAATTGCAAACATATTAAAAACAGATTTAACAGTGCAATGAAATATAATTGGTGCTGCCCAAATACGTTCACTATCATTGCTATCCCCACCCCCCAACATATCCCTTCCTTCACCTGAAATAGGTAGGTAGCCATATTGGCCTGCCATAGTCAAAACAAAATAAAAAATAAAAAAATCATTCCAGTAGCACCTTAGAGACTTAGAGACATTGGGCTCTAAGGTGCTACTGGAAGGATTTTTTTACCTGAAATGTTATGTTGTGCTTCACAAATACACTTTTAACCTCCAAAGCACAAGAGAAATCAGGGATTGAAGCCACTCCTCCTGAGAATGGAACTCTGGGAAGAGATGGAGGTATACTTACCGGTAACTGACTTATTCTTATTCATATTCTTCTTAAGACAAACCAAAATTTCAAGATTATTATACCAACGGAGTGTTCGAAAAATCTTGTCATAAGTCTTGTCAGCTGCTCTTTAGTCTTTTACAGATTGTCAACTGTTGCCTACAGAGATGGAAATACGGAACCGGCTACCCCAGTGGCCATGTGGCTTTATGCCTTGGGAAAAATCTCTATGATAATCTGATATTATGACACCAGAGAAGGTGAGCCAATGTTGATTAGAGGCCTTGACACCTAGGCACCTTAGACTATGACAACAGCGTGACATCAGAGGGACTGAAATAATTGATCATATAGCTTTTGAAGCTGGGTGTGGATAAGTAGAAAGGCGAGAATAATTGAAATTTAGAGAAGGGAATGTGAGCGCTTGGGTGTTCTCTTTGCCACAGAACTAGGTGCACCCCTACTGCACACATCTGGGGACATCCATTTCTAAATTTTAACCCAAATCCATAATTTCAATTTATTGGCTTTTTCTTCTGACACCAGGGAATATGAGCAATTCTGTCCTCCTTCAGACATGCCACTGAAACTGGGCAAATGTATCTAGCTCTGCAAGGCTTTTCTAATGGAACCTGCCTGTCAAACTCTTTATCATCCTGCTGTGGTTCTTTCTGAGTCCTAGCCAGTATCTTCCCTGAATTGTGATGGCCACTGTGCTGACCTGCTGCACAGACGGAGAAAATCATTTCAAAGAGTCAACCCTGCCAATGTCAAAATTTCCCAAATGATTCTCCAATAATGAAAGCTTTTAAGGTGAAGATTTGTGAGAGGCAGCAGTTTTATGAACCTGTTCTAACAAAATATATTTCCTGGAACTGTCAACGCTTATCTAGTCTAGCACTTACAAATGAGTCAGGAGAAGAAATCTACCCCAGGGAAACAAACTTCACTTCCTTTATACCATTGCCTACTGTTCTGTCACTACTTTGACATGTTTTTCCAGTTGTATTTGACACACAAAATTTAACCAGCTTTTTTTTTTTTTGCTACAGCAAGCATGGAGCCAGGTGCAATGGTGGAAACTCAGGTAGACAAGCTAGGCACCACAAGGCCCCTGAAAACTAGGTTACAGTTGCAATAACAAAAGCATCTAGTCATAATCCGCCCCCACCCCAAATTCAGACACACTTCCTATTTATTTTTTCAAAACGCTTGAACTAATATGCAAATCCCATCAGCGACGCACTGTGAACATCACATTTTTAATAGTGATTGTTAACAGGACACCACAAACATAAATGGGTCTTGGCCCCTGCAACAGTGGCCAAAACCATAAGTCATTTGAATAATTAATATTTACAAATACCAGTATGTATGTATGTGTGTACACACATACTCTTATTAATGTTGAGTTAATAATAACTTTAAAATTGCTACTGGCACAGAACCCAAAGATAGTATGTCACAGCTTCAGCAAGTACTGCAGTCACAGTTAAGCATGTCTATTATATCAAAATTCTTGGAAGAACAGACCTAAATGGCTGTAGTATATGCAGCATCAGTCAGCAGACCGGGGTGGGGGTGGGATGGACTAACACAGGGGGACACCACAGGGGGGAAAGCCAATAATTACCGGTACTTAGTCCTGTTCAGATGTTACTTTCTCAACCAGTGATGTGGGATGTCCAGGAAAAAAAACTGCCGTAATTTTCATGGGGTAGTCTTCACTGGGGGGATCCAATTGCATTAAAAATGTTCTGATGCCGTAACTTTAGAGTTTCTTTTACAGTGGTACCTTGGGTTACATACGCTTCAGGTTACATACGCTTCAGGTTACATACTCCGCTAACCCAGAAATAACACTTCAGGTTAAGAACTTTGCTTCAGGATAAGAACAGAAATTGTGCTCTGGCGGCGCAGCGGCAGCGGGAGGCCCCATTAGCTAAAGTGGTGCTTCAGGTTAAGAACAGTTTCAGGTTAAGAACGGACCTCCGGAACGAATTAAGTACGTAACCAGAGGTACCACTGTACTTTTATTTAATAAACTGCTAGGCATACCTATCAATTTATTTGCAATTGACTCCCATTCAGTGTTACTAATGAACTTATGAAATGGAAAAAAAACATAAAGCACTAAAAAACCTACTGTCCCACATCATTGATCTCAACCTGGCAAACATCTGTCATGCATATTTGCCTCTAGCTGCAGGGAGAAGTAAATACTGGGTTCGGGGTGTGCCCCGACAATTTGAACATAGTCTCTCCCTGATGCAGTGATGACTGAAACCTAGTCAAAAACAGACGTGGTTGGTGTGTGAAAGTGCATTCAAATGGAGATAACCACAGTAATGGAGGATAAACAACTGAAGGTTAAATCTGTCCTCAAATTTATTCATCTTAGGAATGTATATCCTCCCTTCAAGAAAATTTCCATGGCAGCATAAACACAGAATAAAATAAATGTACAACATAGAAATTAAAAACACATTAAAATAAACTAAAAGCAATTTTGTTGTTGTTTAGTCGTTTAGTTGTGTCTGACTCTTTGTGTCCCCATGGACCAGAGCACGCCAGGCACTCCTGTCTTCCACTGCCTCCCGCAGTTTGGTCAGACTCATGTTGGTAGCTTCGAGAACACTGTCCAACCATCTTGTCCTCTGTCGTCCCCTTCTCCTTGTGCCCTCCAATCTTTCCCAACATCAGGGTCTTTTCCAGGGAGTCTTCTCTTCTCATGAGGTGGCCAAAGTACTGGAGCCTCAGCTTCAGGATCTGTCCTTCCAGTGAGCACTCAGGGCTGATTTCCTTCAGAATGGATAGGTTTGATCTTCTTGCAGTCCATGGGACTCTCAAGAGTCTCCTCCAGCACCATAATTCAAAAGCATCAATTCTTCGGCGATCAGCCTTCTTTATGGTCCAGCTCTCACTTCCATACATCACTACTGGGAAAACCATAGCTTTAACTATACAGACCTTTGTCGGCAAGGTGATGTCTCTGCTTTTTAAGATGCTGTCTAGGTTTGTCATTGCTTTTCTCCCAAGAAGCAGGCGTCTTTTAATTTCGTGACTGCTGTCACCATCTGCAGTGATCATGGAACCCAAGAAAGTAAAATCTCTCACTGCCTCCATTTCTTTCCCCTTCTATTTGCCAGGAGGTGATGGGACCAGTGGCCATGATCTTAGTTTTTTTGATGTTGAGCTTCAGACCATATTTTGCGCTCTCCTCTTTCACCCTCATTAAAAGGTTCTTAAATTCCTCCTCACTTTCTGCCATCGAGGTTGTGTCTTCAGCATATCTGAGGTTGTTGATATATGCTAAAAACTGGAAAGAAAGAGGAATTCCTACAAAAGAACAACGGCCTGCATAAACCAACAGCATTTGTAGAACTAGCAAACATGGCAGCCAAAATAAGGAACCAGAATGACAAGGGGCGAGTGGGAATGCTTTGGGGAGTACTGTATTTAAAAAGATATGGTATCAAAATCAACTTTGAAGTCAGGGTAACCTTATGGTAAAAGGGACAGCAGCTAACTACAATGAAGGAATGAAAGAGGAAAAATAGGGTGGATAAAGTATCTGATATGCGGCAAAAACAAGGTATATCTAGTATGCCTCTGAGTGTTATGTTGGGAAGTCTGTATAGAAACAATGTACAAGCTGAGGCTCCAGTACTTTGGCCACCTCGTGAGAAGAGAAGACTCCCTGGAAAAGACCCTGATGTTGGGAAAGATGGAGGGCACAAGGAGAAGGGGACGACAGAGGATGAGATGGTTGGACAGTGTTCTCGAAGCGACTGGCATGAGTTTGGCCAAACTGTGGGAGGCAGTGGAGGATAGGGGTGCCTGGCGTGCTCTGGTCCATGGGGTCACAAAGAGTCGGACACAACTGAACAACAACAACAACAGTAGGAAAACATGGTGTGTTATCAGAAAACTGGAAAAACATAAAAATGATAATATTAAAATAAAATAAAAACAGTAAAATCACTAGGGGCAGCAAAAAACAACTCCAGAGCATCTGTCTAGCCCCCCACAAAATTGTTCCTGGTTGCAAAGACATGCTCAATTAAACACAGCCAACATCTTCAAAACTAAGAAACAGGCAAAGGCTCTTTGACTTCTCGTGCAGTTTGAACAGCAAGAAACATTTTGGCAGAGCTGCCTCACCACCTTGGCAAATGGAAATGACCAGCTAAGACAGTCAAGGAAAGGTATCTGCAATAGCAGTGTTACTGGTTACTCTCAGAAAGATTTAAAGAACCATTGGATAGGAGACAGGTAAAAAAATGACACAACATATAAAAGTTACTTGCTGACCAGTGTTGTAAAAAAATTAGGGTGCACTCATGCAATTGACACACAAACAGAACGCCCTCTCATCAGATGTCCAGGAAATAAAGAACTACATACTTTTTAGAAGACATCTGAAGGCAGGCCTGTATTGTAAAGTTTTTCATGTTTGACGTTTTACTATGTTTTAATGTGTACAGTACTGTAAGCTGCCCAGAGTGGCTAGGTAAACCCAGTCAGATGGGAGGAGTATAAATAAAATAAATAATAATAATAATAATAATAATAATAATAATAATAATAATAAACAATGGCAATAGATTAGGATTTGCTGCATTTCTAAGATCAAAGTCAGAGAAGAACGGAAAACAGTTGTATGTCATTGCATGAAATCAAATTCCTCGCAACCCATGAGAAAGGTAAGGTGGAAAAATAAGGAATGATGTAAGCAGCAAGAATGATGACTACCAATGAGATAAGATGAAAAACATTAGGTCACTGGGAAAAAGAGGAGACATAACTTAAGCAGCTTTAAAGCCACTAATTACGAAGATATTTACAACTCCTGGTGAGGGAATGAGCAATGAAAGGGAGGGCTGACCCCCTGAAAAAGATAATGATAAAACTGGTGGTACTGAAAAGCTTGTAATGTGTCTAAATTGAGTGAAGTCTTAGACTATACCACACTGCCAGTGTGACAGAGTTTGGTTTCTAAGAATCTGTATCCCCCACCCCACCCCAAAACAGCCTGGTTCAAGAATACTAAACATGCCATTACTATATTGTTAAGAATTGTGTATATTAGTGTTGCCATGTTGCCAAAAGTGAAAATCCAGACCGAGTTGTTGAGGTTTCCACCCGCTGCCAAAGTTGTTGAAAACATCTCCCCCTAAAACCTGGGGTTTTTTTTGAATTCTTAAAAATAAATATACTGGGTTTAGCAAAAATCTGCCCGGACACCATTTTTGCGGACATATGGGAGTCCTAGTTTGTATATATCTACAGTATATTAAGTTACAGGTGGGTAGCCGTGTTGGTCTGCCATAGTCAAAACAAAAACAAAAATTCTTTCCAGTAGCACCTTAGAGACCAACTAGTTTGTTCTTGGTATGAGCTTTCGTGTGCATGCAACTTCTCAGATACCTGAAACGAAGTCACGATCCTTAAATATATGAGGGAGTGGGGAGGGGTTTGCTCAGAAGGGTGGTGGGAATGGGGATCACTGATAGGTATGAAAACCTGTTGAGACTCTTAACGGCTGTAATTAGTCTTGCAGGGGAAGGCAAGCACCTGTATGGAAGATTTTTATTTTGTATCTACAGTATATTAGCGAGAGAACAAAGTGTTGCTATGGACAATGTGTGGTTCAGCACTGAATGTTTTGTTCTCAATCCAGACATGTAAAATTAACTTTGCATCAGATGAATAACATTAGCCCTAAAAGCAATTTAAAATAACGGCGAATAACCCATACTGCTGATGACGAGACCAAACAATCCTGGGGCGCCCCATCTCACCTCTGTAAGATTGGTTGTATCCAACAGCCTGCCAAGCATTCAGGAGGGTTCCCTTTGTTACAGATACATTAGAAAAGCAGGATGTAGAATGGGCCCAGACACATACTTTCTGGCATAAGAACCATGCATGCATCAAAGTTTAAAGCCCAAAATGCAATGGGTGATGCATAATCAACTGCTGTTATTTCTACAGGAGCAGCAACATGGGAAAATTTCAGCAGCAGCACAGAAGTAATAACATCAGCAACTAACTAGTTTCATGCCGGAAAAACAAGTGGCACTTCTCTATGAACATGCTCCAGCTGTGAGCCAAGCAGTGCCTTGTGCTCCCCGGCAGATAGCACAAAAGCCACAATTGTGACGATGCGTAATTATTTCAGATGCTCAGCAGAAATCAAGTTCGAAAACTACACATCAGTTGTTGTCTAAACCCATCTTGTCTAAACCCATGCTTTCTTAATAGCTCTCAGTACATGATTACTGCTATAAATTAATATTAATTCATAATTTTTAATAGCATGTAGGGAGCATTCAAAACATCACTGTATTTTTCAGTGTATAAGGCGACCCCTATTTTTTAAGAATTAAGAAATCAGTATTTTAAACATCAAACAAAACAACTTTGATATTTTATTAAATATTCAAAGCACCGGGAACCAGTGTAGCAAAACCTCCCGGCGCCTGGGACGGCAGCGGGCAGCAGCCAAGCATGCCCCCCACCAACACCTGAGATCGCCCAAAGTTGTTCAGCTTTTTGGGAGAGATCGCCCAAAGTTGTTGTCCTGTCCTCTCAATGGCTAATGTAGGTTAAGAGGAATTGTGGATGTGACAAAAAACACTTGGGTAAAAGGAGAGAAAGCCTGGCCACCCCTCCCTCAAATTGCCCCTCTCCTTGTTCCTGACCAAAGCAATACCCCACAGGCTTTGGGACACGGGTGGCGCTGTGGTCTAAACCAAGGGTGGCGAACTCCCAAAAGAGACTGCGGTCTACTCAGAGAGTTTAAAACTGGCAGTGATCTACCCAGGGCCGGTGCTAGGGTTTTTTGCGCCCTAGGCGAGACCACCTTCTGGCGCCCCCCGCCAAAGCCTGCTTTAGCGGGAGGTGGGGGTGGTGGAGAGGCAAGCAGCACCTTCTCCGCTGTAGCGGAGAAGCTGCTGCTCGCCCGCCCCGCCCCCCGCCAAAGCCTGCTTTAGCGGGAGCCGGGGGTGGTGTAGGGGGCAAGCAGCACCTCTCCGCTACAGCGGAGAAGCTGCTGCTAGCCCGTCCTGCCCCCCCCCAAGCCTGGCCAGCGCCCCCTGCATTTTGGCGCCCTAGGCAACTGCCTAGTTCGCCTTAATGGACGTGCAACTGCCTAGTTTGCCTTAATGGATGCGCCGGCCCTGGATCTACCCCATTTTGGGGGGTTTAGGTCAGAGTTGTTTAGCTTCTTTGGGAGGAGCAACTGATCTAACAGTGATCTACCACAGACGACCAGTGATCTACCGGTAGATCGCAATCTACCTGTTGGACGTGCCTGGTCTAAACCACTGAGCCTCTTGGGCTTGCTGATCAGAAGGTCGGCGGTTCGAATCTGCATGGAGTGAGCTCCCGTTGCTCTGTCCCAGCTCCTGCCAACCTAGCAGTTCGAAAGCACACCAGTGCAAGTAGATAAATAGGTACCGCTGCAGCGGGAAGGTAAACAGCGTTTCCATGTGCTCTGGTTTCTGTCATGGTTCCATTGCACCAGAAGTGGTTTAGTCCTGCTGGCCACATGACCCGGAAAGCTGTCTGTGGACAAATGCCGGCTCCCTTGGCCTGAAAGCGAGATGAGCGCCGCAACCCCACAGTCGCCTATGACTGGACTGAACCATCCAGGGGTCCTTTACCTTTACCTTTTACACCAAGCTTAGTGGCCTGAACTTTTAATTGCAATTAAAAGCCTACAAGGGACCTCTAACATGGCACTGCTTCGTGGTGGCTTTTTAACTGCCTTTGTAATGGTGTTTTAGATGGGTTTTCTCAGCAAAAAAGACACCCCCAACATACACATACCATTCTCCAAATAACTGAAGTACAGCCCAATGACCTGATTTTTCCATGCATTTGCACTGTAATATCAAGGTTTTTTTTTCTCTATTAACCTTTATCCCAGTATTCTAGGTATTGCCTTAAAATAAGTAAGTAATACAACCAAAACTGCTTACTGAGCTCTTGATTGAATTTCATCTTCTCAGGGCCAGATACACATTTTGAGTATACAAAACCCACTATAATGTTTCTGTCAATTTGCATTTAAATAAGATTTTAATGCAATTTCCAGAAGTACAGTTACCCAGGCTATTATTTCAAGCTTTGAGCTGTACTTCACCCAACTTTGCAAAAACAACTTGCCCAATTAAATACTTAGAAATCAGAAAACCGAATCTAACTCATATATTTTAAGACCGAAGTCCCAAAGGGGTTAGGCCACTATTTCCCAAACTTCTGATAGCCAAGACAAAACTTCAAAAAAAGAAGAAAAGAAATTAAAACTGGAGTCATACATAACCTTAGTAGATGAAAAGGTTGATTTTTAGAGCATGAAAGCCTAAGAATTATGCATCCCCTAGAGCAGGTATGTCCAACAGGTAGATCGTGATCTACCGGTAGATCACTGGATGTCTGCGGTAGATCACTGGTAGATCATTGGCTCCCCCAAAGAAGAAGAAGAAGAAGAGTTTGGATTTGATATCCTGCTTTATCACTACCCTAAGGAGTCTCAAAGCGGCTAACAATCTCCTTTCCCTTCCTCCCCCACAACAAACACTCTGTGAGGTGAGTGGGCTGAGAGACTTCAGAGAAGTGTGACTAGCCCAAGGTCACCCAGCAGCTGCATGTGGAGGAGTGGAGACGCGAACCCGGTTCCCCAGATTACGAGTCTACCGCTCTTAACCACTACACCACACTGGCTCTAAAGGTGAACCCAGAGCAGTGTTTCACGAGGAGACATATTACATCACCTCTTGAGGCAGGTAATTCTCCGGCCTCACTGTAAAAGGAGTGACTGAATGCAAAGACATGGCAGAACTATGCTTCCTAAGCACAATCTGATTGGAAGGAAGGCTAGAGCAGTCTCTCTGATGCTCATGTTCCTATATGCCTATACTGTACTCAGTGGCGCTGACTTGGGCCCCAGATTATGGGTGCCCAGCAGCGTGCACATGATGTCATATTACGTGCTCCGAGGCCTTGCAGGGTCTCAGAATTTGTGTCTGGCTGGAGGCCCCGCGAGGTCTCCAACACAATCTCTGAGCCCCGCAATGTGACTTTTGAGGCCTCGCAAAGCATTGGTGGCCCCACAGTGAGGGTGCTGAGCATCCTCACACAAAAATTGTGGGTGCCCAGGCATCCGGGGTCCCTATAATTGGTGCCAATACCCATACCTAACTTCACAAACTGTTGTGGCTACCAGTCCCTATGAAGGAATTTTTACAGACATTTCCTTGATATGTGAAAAAGAGAAACCTGCAAAATAGAGAGTGTAACAAATTCAAGATACGAGACCCTGGTTGTAGGAATGAAACAATACATATTCTTATTCAGCTGTAAATGAATGTGTTTGAATAACCAACTTTGCACCATTGTGTAGGAAATATACAAAGAAATTTCATTTAAATCAATCTGCCTTAAGGAAAGTCTTGTGCAAAGAAAAAGAGGCAACACAAGAACTCAGTGGGACTGACTGGTTTGGAGATCCATTGACAGCCCAACGGAAAGCACTTCATAGAAACATAAACTTGTGGAATTCATACAATATAGTTTATTATTCTCCTTTTCAAAAACCATTCTTCACACAGTGGCAGCACAACATATAACATTCAGTACAATATAGAGAGCCAGTGTGGTGTAGTGGTTAAGAGCGGTAGACTCGTAATCTGGTGAACCAGGTTCGCGTCTCCGCTCCTCCACATGCAGCTGCTGGGTGACCTTGGGCTAGTCACACTTCTCTGAAGTCTCTCAGCCCCACTCACCTCACAGAGTGTTTGTTGTGGGGGAGGAAGGGAAAGGAATGTTAGCCGCTTTGAGACTCCTTCGGGTAGTGATAAAGCGGGATATCAAATCCAAACTCTTCTTCTTCTTCTATATTTTAAAAATTAGATAGTTTAAAAAAATAATTACATAATAGAGCTATAAATGATTCTTAGTCTATCTTTAACAAAGCCTTAAACTATATGTTTTCTAAAAAGTACTATGGGATAGTCATCATCTTCATGCCCTGGCTGCTGGACTGGTGTTTGGTCTCAACGAGCAAAACAATGTTTTTAAGCTTCTGCGGGTGAAACAGACAAGTGAGATCAACAGATTTTCATAAACTGGTTCCTGCTAGTCTGTATTTCTGTCAAGTCGCAATCCATTTCTCTTTTTTTAAAAAAACTGTAGTCAGTAATGCTTACAGTTTGCCATGATGCATAATATAGAACACACTGGTTATTATACAGACTATGTATAAGCTTGCCACTGATAAAGTAGATTGCTAAATAGATGCATATGGGATTATTTTAAAAAACAAAACTGACCTGCCTGACTGTATTTGATCAGAACTGCTCATTTGTAGAGGGTGATGCTTGCTGCTGTTATCCCCCCCCCTTTGATGTAAGATTTTGTTTTTTAAAAAAATCAGAAGAGACCATTTTAAGACACCACTTAATTGCATTCTTGAAGGAATGCATGACACAATTAAAGCAGCAGTAATGAAATGCACCCTGCAAAACTCAGGCAAGCGCTTGTCAACTTGGATCGTTCCAAGTGTTTGCGTCATAAATATATAATGTGGGGCTGCAGCTGCTTTGCATGTTTCACTCACATATAATTAACAATATGTGCATTGTTGTCATTGAGACACTTGGCAGATATATCCACATACTTATTGTGAAGTTATTTTTCAGTAGGAAAAAAAAAACCTTGAGTCAATCTAGGAAAATCTTTAAGAACAGATACCATACTAGTTGCAATTTATAAGAAATTTGCTTTGATTTGCTTCCTAGGGGATTTCCGCCCAACCCATTCCTACAGCAGCTTCTACAGCAAAAACTCGTTTCTTTAAATGGAAGCCTGAATTCTCAACATTCTGGAAAGACGTTGTGGGTTGCATAAAAGTGTCCCAGAGACTGCGCACTGCCTAACCTCACAGTGGAGTGTCAGAACAAATGGCATAAGGCAGGAAACATCAGCAAGACAGAAGCATTCTCCTTGTGCCATGTGATCAAGGTAGTCCAATATAGGGAGTCTTAACAAACCTTTATTGGGCATTTTACAAGAAAAACTACAAGAGAAATAATCACATACAAGAAACTTAAGATTAAAATATATATACAAGGAAACATCAATTAAACTCGTAGGCTGATTGTATGTGTATATATGTAAAATCTAGAATTTCCTCCTGTTAAAGTACTCCTTGAAGCACTGCTGCCAAAAACTCGGCTACCCCCGCAGTCACCCCTTGGTCAATGTCAGAGAGACAGAATCCAAGCACTTCCACCATGCTGCGGTTTCAAACCACCCAAAAGGCGCGACAACACGTGTTCGCGCAGCGAAATGTGTAGTGGACAATAAAAGATAATATGTTCTGCAGTGTCCGGGACATTCAGGGAACATCTACAGTATCTCTTGTTTCTGGGAATATTCTGATATCTACCCCTGACAAGTGCCGAGGGAAAGATATTCAGTCCGGCCGGCATAAATGCCCTACATTGGGATGGTATTATTAGTTTGGTAACATAGTTGACCCTGCTATCTAAGATATTTAAATCACAGAATATGGGAGAGCAAATTTTATTCACAGCTGCCGCAATATTTTGTCTTTCGACATCCTTTAGTCTAATTAGGATATTGTGAAAGATATGTTGCTCGCTTGAATTGTACAAGGGCTCCTGAGAAACATCCCAATCGTTGCCCTTCAAAAGCAGACATTTTTACCATAGTACCATAGTATTATGGAGCTGGAAGGGACCATGATGGTCATCTAGTCCGACCCCCTGCAATGCAGGAATGTTTTACCCAACATGGGGCTCAAAACCATAACCCTGAGATTGAGTCTCATGCTCTACCAACTGAGCTATCCCAGGTAAGTTTCAATTTTAAGTTTTATACTTATTAAGAAAGAAGTTCCTCCAAGCTCATGCAATTTCTTTTTCTTTAGGCAAATACAATAGGATATTGTCAATGGTGAACTCTTAAGATGCATGACATTAACAGATGAAGATATGAGGTGGAAGGAGGAGCCTGAAACCTGGCGCACATGTGCATGGCACAGAACATCCACAGTGAGGGACTGAGATAGTATAGCAGAGTGTTTAAGTTATCACTGAACAGCTGAAACCAGCTACCACTGTATAATAGTTGCAGGACTTTAAAAGCACTGGGCCAGTGTATATTCTTCAGGACATCTTTGATACTGACTCTCTGTTTTTACACCTTTAACAGACAAGTTTAGAAACAAAGAAATGCTAAAAAAAAATTAAACTTTATTGTTGTCTGTTAAACATTTACCTACTAAATCATTCAACATAGCCATATTGAAATGGTCAATGCAACTTCAGACAAAACACAACCATATTTTCTTACTAAAACTTAAAAGTGAAGAAAACACAGTGTTTTTAAACTAAAACCTTCAGAATTAAAACATTTTAACTTCAAGATAGTTTCCCCCCATAAGCATGTGAAACAAGAAACAGAAAGCTGAGGACAGTATTCTTCAGACCTCAGCCTAAACTTAGAAATGGGGAAACAGCCTTAGAAATAGCTCAGGGGGAAGAAAAGAAAAGAGAACACGACACAAATTAATCTTTTTACCGAGATGCTGAAAAGAATCTGCAGCTGGCACAGGGGCAGTGTGTGCCAACTGCACATTCTCCAACCTCAGGCTGCAAGGACTCTGCTAATTACCTCTATTAAATGTTAGGGGAGCAAATCAAAGACAAGGCAAACAGGAAACCTATTGGAGGCCAACCAAAAGCTACAAGCTTGCCTTTTCCCATTAAAATGGACAATGAGAAGGCCTTTTAAATGATACAATTTGTTCCATAAGAGCACACAAAGAAGCAGGAGAGTGGGTGAACAGGTCTTGCATCTGAAAGGGAAGCAAAAAAGAAAAGAAAAACTGTTCTCAAATGGAACAGAGCCTGAAAAGTTACTACCAAGCCTTTGGACTCCTCACCTAACATTCTCCCCTCCCAAGATGTCTATTTCTTTACAAATTCTGAAAATATAAGGTAGTAGCAAGATTTCATTTCTCAGCCAGTAAGAGGATGCCTTCATGCAACGGGGAATTTTCCAACTAGTCATATAAAGTAGTTCTGTAAGACAGACTCTAATACAAGTAGGTAGCCGTGTTGGTCTGCCATAGTCAAAACAAAATAAAATAAAAAATTCCTTCCAGTAGCACCTTAGAGACCAACTAAGTTTGTTCTTGGTATGAGCTTTCGTGTGCACGAGAAACCAGTAGGAGAACACTTCAATCTCCCAGGACATTCTATAACAAGATCTCAAAGTAGCTGTCTTAATACAAAGGAATTTCAGAAATAGACTGGAAAGAGAAGTGGCTGAATTGCAACTAATCACCAAACTTAAAACCATGGAGAAACCTGGTCTGAACAAAGACATTGGATTCTTATCTCATTATACATGACAAAGCTATCTTTAGCCATCTCACCCCTTGCCTTTCCCTGTAAGACCCTGTAAAAATTGCAGTCGTTAACAGTCGTCAACAGGTTTTCCACACCTATCAGCTGATCACCCATTCCCACCACCCTTCTGAGTAATACCCCTCCCCACTCCCTCACTATATTTAAGGGTCTGGTGACTTCCGTTTCAGTGTATCTGAAGAAGTGTGCATGCACACGAAAGCTCATACCAAGAACAAACTTAGTTGGTCTCTAAGGTGCTACTGGAAGGAATTTTTATTTTATTTTGTTCAGACTCTAATAGTTCAAGTTCAATTCAATGGCATTTCTAACTGGAAACAGTTGGTCCTAGCAAGTATTAACCAACTCTCAATTCCAACCTGATAATTGCCACCTGCCCAGATTTTAACTTGTCTGAATTAATTTTAAGATGTATTTTAATGTGTTGTTTTTATGATGTTAGCCTCTCTGAGCCGGGCCTCGGACGGGGAGGGCAGGATACAAACAAACAAACAAACATTAAACATTATTATTTAATAACTGATCAAGAGTCAGGGTGATGTAGTGATTAGACCCAAGAAGAGATGGCCAAGAAGAAGAGAAAACTTTTTTTTTTTTTTAATGGAAGGATTATGGAAAAAAAGATTGGAATGCTGACCAAAATGTTGAAGAGAAGGTACTGTATTCCTATACACAGTCCCCCAAATTGATTTCTAAAACCGTGTAATAGGAAGTATTTTATGTAAGACTGTGTACAGTACAGTATCAGATCATTACAATATCTGCACATCAAGGACAGGCAAGATGCGTTTCTAACTCTAAGGCGCACTGCCATTGTCACACAAAAAAAGGAAGAAGGAAGCCGCCTTTGCTTCCTCTCGTCGGCATATTTGGAGGATCTGATTCTGTCGCCTTGACTAGGCCTCAAAGGTCTTTGAGATGAGAGGGGGAGAAACCACAGAAGAGCATAACTTTATTGCCATCCGATTCATGCTGCTGCAAATCGGCTGGATCCAAAATTCAAAGGCAGAAATGTAAGATGAGAGTACAGCTTCTGCATTTGACTGGATTGCAAAGGGAAAAAAGCAGCATGCGTCAGGGTTGATGCTGGAAAGGGGCTTTCAAGTGCAGGACATTTTCAGATATTTGGCCAAGGAGTGCAGCCTGGGACTCTTGTCAAACACACATCCCTCCTGCAACATGGCGGCAAGGCCATTGCACAACACAAGCCCCACGCAACTCTTCCTGCTTCTTCTTACCAACTTCAGATTCCTCCATCTTCTATAGCATGTGAAAGAAACTGGTCTATGTTTCAAAATACACTACACCAAATCCCTGTTTAGGGAAACAGGCAGCCCTGTTTAGGGAATCTTTTAATATCTGATGAATTACTGTATTTTAATATTGTGTTGGAAGCTGCCCAGAGTGGCTAGGGAGGCCCAGCCAGATGGACGGGGTATAAATTATTATTATTATTATTATTATTATTATTATTATTATTAAAGAAATAAGCTCATAAGTGAAAGGATATAAGCTTGTTTCAATCTGGGCAAACCTTCAGATTCTAAACAAAATAGAAAATTCTTTCCAGTAGCACCTTAGAGACCAACTGAGTTTGTTCTTGGTATGAGCTTTCGTGTGCATGCACACTTCTTCAGATACACTGAAACAGAAGTCACCAGATCCTTAAATATAGTGAGGGAGTGGGGAGAGGTATTACTCAGAAGGGTGGTGGAAATGGGTGATCAGCTGATAGGTGTGGAAAACCCGAGATCTTATGATGAAGGGCAGTATTTAAATCTAATAAATAAAATAAATGAATAATAGTGAACTCATGGCAGAGTTGAGATTCAAACCTAGATGCTGTTGAATCCCAGTTCTGCCTTCAGGTTGTCTTGTGTGTGAAATATAGCAATCCTTGTTCACTTAAAATATATATTTTTAAATGCTTTATTGAGTTCTAAAACAATTACAAAAAAGAGACATAAAATACATTTATACATATATATATAAAGTTTTGTGTGAAACAGTAAACAAAGAAAAACAAAAACAAAAGACAATCTGTGCCCCCCCAATATCAGCTTCCAGCCTTCATGTTATTGCGGTTTGTACTATATATATATATATATATATATAATATATATATATATATATACACACACACACACACACACACACACACACACATACATACATACACACACCTATTTTTCCCCCCTTCTTCTTACTTAACTTACTCTTGAGACCCACTTATATATTAGAAGATTGGCTCTTTCCACTATGTTTCCCATATAGTTGTTCACTTAAAGTAAATTAGGTGTACACTTAAAAACCAACCATGCAAAAAGGCCAACACAGCAGACTGCCACAAGTGACAAAAAATAACAGCAAAAGCAAATGCTCAGGGCTCAGTTGGCTGCATAATGCAGATCTCCGCCAGTTTCCTAATTGCATGGATTAACTACTCCATTAACACAGCAGCTACACAAAGCTTTAGGGTGACTATTGAATTGGTGGTATTTAATGTTGATACTGCTAGGGCAGGGCAGGGCAGAGGCCCACCATATGGCAAGGACTATTGAGAAGCTACCGGTATCTGTTTTTGGCAGGGAGCATCTCAAATGGGAGATGTTCCCATACAGAGCAAGATCTATGATTCTGAATCAATATATTTACAGAATTCAGTAATTAAAAAAGAAAAATCCAGTTATCTCTGGTTTGAAAGTTCCCACTTTTTACTGTCCTACCCCCAGATCATAAAAAGCCCTTTAAAAATCATTATGTTTTATGTTTATGATAAACTTTTATTCTATTGTTAATTGCGCTGTTTTAAATGTGCACTTTATATTTGACTTCCTTTAGCAATGTTTTCTTTTTTAATGTTTAAGGGTTTTTTGTTAAGTTTGCTGCGTTGCTTTTAATGTATAAAAGGGTAAAGGGGACCCCTGACCATTAGGTCCAGTCGCGGACGACTCTGGGGTTGCGGCGCTCATCTCACTTTATTGGCCGAGGGAGCCGGCGTACAGCTTCCGGGTCATGTGGCCAGCATGACTAAGCCGCTTCTGGCAAACCAGAGCAGCGCACAGAAACACCATTTACCTTCCCGCCAGAGCGGTACCTATTTATCTACTTGCACTTTGACATGCTTTCAAACTGCTAGGTTGGCAGGAGCTGGGACCGAGCAATGGGAGCTCACCCCGTTGCGGGGATTCGAACTGCCGACCTTCTGATCAGCAAGCCCTAGGCTCAGTGGTTTAACCCACAGCGCCACCCGCGTCCCCTTTTGAATGTATACTTTATTCATGTATACTTTATATAGTAATGCTTTACTCTGTGTTGTTTTATTTGCTGTAAACCGCTTTAAGTTTTTTCTTAAATTAAAACTTCCTGCTAATGTCCTGATGGGCAGGAAAATTATGTCCCCCCCCCCCACGATCATATTTTTCATTTGATGAGCAGAGAGGGAGCAATAACCACCCCGCAGCAGATCTGCATGGATCAGCTGAACAGGGGAGCTGTGTGGTGTGCTTCAAGCGAAAGGACTTACGGACTCCACCCATAACATTCTGATGAAAACGTTCTGAGTGACAGTGAAATTAATCCCACCCTGCATATTAGGTCAGCGTGTTCCTCTACTGCTCTAGTCTCACTTACAGCTTGGAGGAAGCATGGGCCTGTTTAGGCATCCACTATAATAAAGTGCAAGTGTCTCTGCGTCCAGTCCCTGTGTCCGTGGGATTGCGCTACTGCGCATGTGCCCCACGGACAGCCGTTGGGACTTGGAGCGCAGAGACTTCGGGCGGCCGGGCGAAACTGTTGAAGCGGCAGGTGCGCGCTCGCGTGGACTTACTTCTAAGCGGCAGCGGCCGTTACAAGTGGCGGCGGGCGAGCGATGTCAAGCGAGAGCTGCTTGGTCAGCTCTGCGCGTGTTCCCGATGTTGCTAGGGCAACAGGGACGCTATGCGCAGAGCTGGCTACGTCATGCGGCTCTCGCGTTATTAGAAAAAAAAAACGAGATAAGCGAGAGCCGCTCAGTCAGCTCTGCGCATGTCCCCGACGTTGCTAGGGCAACAGGGACGCAGAGCTGACAAAGTTTCTATAACTAACATTGAGGCAGAGTCGCCTCTGAAATTCTGTAGGACAAACATTTTTTTGGAGGGGGGAACCACTGGTGTGATCTATACCATAGACCACATATGTTCCTAGCGCCCGTTAATTTAACGGGCTTAATGTCTACCTAGCGGTGAAATAAAGGCCTTGTTGCTTCTAGGCTACAAAACCGCACATGGTCATTAGAGTAGATCTCTTCTCTTGGCAATATTCACAGAGCAATTGCTGTTGAAATAGCCACATTAAGCTTTCAATGTGAATTTCCCTGTTCGGGTATGGATTATGCATCCCCTAACCCAATGTTAATTCCACTCTTATTTTGATGTGAAGCTTTCACTAGAGAGCTGTGAAATACGGGGTCTTAAGGGCTGTGTACAGATGCTAGTCCTTCCAAGCACTGGTACTTCTGTAGCTAAAAAGGACTGCCTGGCTATCTCTGTGGCCCCACAATTTATTTTTCATTCATCCCTAAACTGTGCTTCCCACTCCAAATTTGGAATCTAAATTATTTGTTATTATACATGCTATCAAAAGGATTGAGTTTGAGTTTGGCCAAACTGCAGGAGGCAGTGAAGGATAGGGGTGCCTGGCGTGCTCTGGTCCATGGGGTTCACGAAGCGTCGGACGCGACTGAACGACTGAACGACAACAACATCAAAAGGATGTTGACCTTATACTGTCTTGCTTCCTGTCCACAGTCCACTCATAATTTTTTATCATTCAAAGGGGTTTCTAATAAGGGTAGACTCCACAGGGAACTTCTGCAAAAGGCAAAGAATAATGAATGATTTTGTACTGAAACTCTTTCATTTAAGTAGTGAAAACCCCCCACTGATGGTGCCCAAGCATTTGTATTTGTTTGTTTACAAAATACATATACTGATTTTTCCTAAAAGCATGCTCATTGGTTTGTAACACTAATGCATATAAGGCACCTGTCTCCAAAACAGATTTCTAGCTTCCCCTGCTTTTAGAGCATCTCTGCTTGCTGCAGTTAAAACCTAGCAGATGTTTCAGTGATTGAAATGATGTACAGTGCGCTTAAATTATGCCAAGCTGCGTTTTCTAATTTAGAGGATGAGAAGGGTGCTAAAAATGGTATTTCAAACTACCCTTCCAATAATTCTTCTCAGCCCTTTTATCAATTTGAATAAAGCAAAAAACCAGCAACCAAAAGCCTATAAAGATGTGATCTTAATAATAATAACAACAACAACAACAATAATGAATTATTTATTGTACCCTGCCAATCTGACTAGGTTGCCCCAGCCACTCTGGGCAACTTCCAACATAATAACAGAAACACAACATCATACATTAATAGTGTCCCAATAGAGGACTGCCTTCAGATGCTTACAAAAGGTTGTATAATTATTTATCCCTCCGACATAGCTTGTGTGACTACCAAGAAGGCCCAGTAGGGCCACCTTTTGCAGACAGGGTAATGTTTAAAATTGTTAAGGCCACACAGTTCTTAGGTCATGATGCCCTTATCTGAACACAGAACTAAGCCATATTTTAGTGTTATGAGAACAAGCTGTGGCGAGCCTTGGGTTTGTATGTTCCACTTTGTCTTTACCTTCTAATCCAGAAAAACTGTGATTAGTCTTCATCGTGGTCTGTTGAAAACAAGCCAGTTTAAAAAGCTGCCTTGCTTTAACAAACCAACAAAAAGGTCCGTATAGTTAAAGCTATGGTTTTCCCAGTAGTGATGTATGGAAGTGAGAGCTGGACCATAAAGAAGACTGATCGCCGAAGAATTGATGCTTTTGAATTATGGTGCTGGAGGAGACTCTTGAGAGTCCCATGGACTGCAAGAATCAGCCCTGATCAAACCTATCCATGGCCACCTCTGAAGGACTCCCTGGAAAAGACCCTGATGTTGGGAAAGATGGAGGGCACAAGGAGAAGGGGACGACAGAGGACGAGATGGTTGGACAGTGTTCTCGAAGCTACTAACATGAGTCTGCGGGATGAAGTAAAAGACAGGTGCCTGGCGTGCTCTGGTCCATGGGGTCATGAAGAGTCGGACACGACTGAACGACTGAACAACAACAACAACAACAGTTGAGATTAACCACAGTTCAGGGTACAAGTGGCACCCTAAACGGTAGTTAATCCAAGCAAAAGTGAAAATTTATAATTTCGTGCACTTGATAAGATCATCGGCTCACACAAAGGGAGGAGTAAAGTGGCCGCAAAGAAGCTCCATCAAGATTAGTGAGTTAATGTTGTACAGTATGTGAAAGCAGTCCAGTTTGCATGTAACAAGGGCTAAATATAAATGTGTGGGTATGCAAAGAAAAAAGTGTGTCAAGGATAGGGATATACCGGTAATAAGCAAGGACTGAAAAGGGAGCATGGCCTTTGTTTTTAGACTTCCACATGGTCTTTCTTATCTGCTGTGGCTCTCCAAGTGGCTTATACCGCTATCAAAAAACAAATGCGTTCTTTAAAACCAACTCCACTCTGCAGAAACAAAACAGTAACAATAGCTGAAATAAAATAAAAAAACAAGAAGTGAGAATCAAGAAGTGAAAATAATAGGAGCAACAAGATAAACCCCCTAAGATATATTTTTAGCTTATTCTTGGAAAAATAGCTTTGGTGGGAATAAACAGCTGCTGTAGGCAAGAATATGCTTGACAGCATTATGTGGAAGTTTCTAAAAAATTGTCCGAAAGGCAATTTAAAAAATAGTAACCAAAAAACAACCCTGCCTTCCAGCAGATTTCTAACTTGCAGCAAAAGCGAACTTACGTTTCTTTTTGTGCAATAATGAACTGTGCTGCCATAAGTAAACTGCATCTTGTTTATTTGCTGGACTTTGTGTGACTGTATGTGCTTTGAAAATTATGCTGCAGAATATTATGCAACATTAAAAGGGATGCAAATTTCAGTTTACGCAATGCATCTAGGCTGCAAAATATATTGGGCCAGCCCTTATGCTCCTCTACCACAGAACCCCAAGACGAGCCCGTGTAATTTAGCATGCATGTGTAGAATCAAACATACATGGATAAGCCTCTCTCATAATTAATGAGGGGAAATGAATTATCCAAGATCTGTGTGCTTAACCAGAAGCATTTTAAGGCTGTAATTACATATGTACTTATCTGAGAGTATCCCGCTGAATTCAGTGAAGTCTACTTCTGAGTAGATGTGTGCAGGGTTGCATTGTTAGCTTTTAATGACAAGTTCTGTATCTTGTCAAAGACTAAATTTCATCTACAAAACCATTCAGTTACTAAGTGAGAGAGGAAGCAGATTCATTTAAGAGAAATTCCGTCAGCAGGTCAGGAAGAACTATATTCCCAGTTGGCTATTTAAAGAGTATCCATTGTTTAGGGACAAAGTTCACTGAAGGGCGTGGGGACAGAACATTTGACGTGGAACAATATGCTTTGGCCTTAGATCGTGGTATGGAAAACTATTGGATATATTGGAATGCTTCTGAGAGATTACTGTAGGAGAAATCAAACTCTAGGGATGTTGTCGAGATTTGGCATGGAGGAAGAGTCAGAAGTGAGTCCCCTTAGCTTGAAATACAGAGCTTATTTTAAAGCAGAGCCAAAATTCCTATTGATTTTTGGTTCAGTCACTCTAACTGTGCTGTTCTACACCTTTCTGTTGATATAGACCAGGCATGTCCAACAGGTAGATCATGATCTACTGGTGATCGCGGGGGTGTCCCAGGTAGATCGCGGTATGAAGTTTGGTGGTCGCCTTTGGCCAACCCTCAACAACTCCTGGTACGGTGGTACCTCTGGTTACGTACTTAATTCTTTCCGGAGGTCCATTCTTAACCTGAAACTGTTCTTAACCTGAAGCACCACTTTAGCTAATGGGGCCTCCCGCTGCCGCTGCGCCGCCAGAGCACAGCACAATTTCTGTTCTTATCCTGAAGCAAAGTTCTTAACCTGAAGCGTTATTTCTGGGTTAGCGGAGTATGTAACCTGAAGCGTATGTAACCCGAGGTACCACTGTATTGACAATGGGTAGATCACAGCGGTCTTTTATACTATACTGTATATTCTGGCGTATAAGACTACTTTTTAATCCAGGAAAATCTTCTCAAAAGTCGGGGGTCGTCTTATACGCCGGGTGGAGAATCTGCGGTCGAGTATATCTCAAACTCTATATTTTAACTGGAAAAGTTGGGGTCGTCTTATACGCCCAGTCGTCTTATACGCCAGAAAATACGGTAGATTGCAGTCTCTTGGGACTTGGGCGTGCCTGATATAGACAACTAGTGGTTTAAACCCGTTAAAATAACGGGCGCTAGAACATTTCTGACACAAAACCCAAAGTCCTGAAGTGCAGGGAGCAGGGCAAACCATGCGCTCCCTACACGGCATTAAGATTCCTGAGGGAGAAATGACGGCGTGTTTCCTTTTATTGTTCCTGTCCTAAACATACTTACTGCACGAAGGTAGAACAGGTTTCCTTCCGGATGTGTGGGGCTCCCAGCCCCTTTCGGAGTGTGGGGCAATGGGTGGGGAAGCGAGGGGGGTGAGGCGGCGGCGGAGGCGGCGGCATCATCTCCCGGGAGGCTTCGCCCCCCCGGTTCTCCTCCTCCTTCTGCCCAGCGGCGAGAGTGGCAGCGTGTCCTCCCTTCTCGGCCGCCCTTCAGCCTCTGGTGCGCCAGCGTTCCATTTCAACCGCCGCTTCAACTGCCGTCTCTCTGCTCCAATCCCTGTGTCCGTGGGGCACATGCTCAGTAGCGCAAACCCAGAGACACACGGACTGGATGCAGAGACACTTGCGTTTTATATATATAGACAATACACGCCTCGGTACTGTGCTCTAGGATTTCTCCTCCCAGAAGTAAAATCTTGGACATCACAACAACAAGAGGAGATGTTTTGTTTGTTTGTTTGGGGGTTTCTTCCCTTAAGCTATCCTTTCCAAATATCACGACACATAGATACGATCTTCTCCCTAAGGACGATGCAAGGCTTGCTAACAGCTCCCAGCCTTCCCCCCCTTTTCTTCTTTTTAAGTGATCCTTGAAAGACAGATGGGCAGACTGTTATTGCACATTGAGCTAAATTTATGCTGCACGAGGGGTGGGGGAGAAAAGAGACCAGCACTTTGTTTACAAAGGGAGTGCACCTATTCCAAAGGAGCTTCTTATTGTTAAAGCTAACAACAAGGCTTGCCAGGGCTTAAAAAGTGTGCTAAAAAAAAAAAAGTCCATCAAGCGCACAGCTAGCAGAGAGCAACTGGAGAGTTACCACCACAGCACAGGCTAGAAGCTCCAAATATTAGCCGACCGCCCACAAATGGTTTCCTACAAACACTGGGAATGTAAATTAACAATTTGAATCAAAAGTATGAAGTATGGTAAAACAAATAAAAAAAATTGCCAAATCATTTTTATTGGAGTTTCCAATATAACAGAATCACATTGAAACATTCCAGATTACATTCCAAATTATTTATGCAATTATCAATAAAGAAAGAAAAGTTCCAAATCTACCAAATTATTATTATTTAAATTAATTTGGGGGTTTCCCATGCTTCAAACTCTGGTAAAAAATTGAAGTATGGTAAAAATTAGGCCACTAACTAAAATTATAATAGTCTAAATTAGTTCATAATCATTGGAACCTACTTAAATTGCAGCACCGGCCCCCTCAGTCGCAGGGGCAAGCTGGCGCGCCTGCCATTCATTAATTTCAAATACTTTTGTTTAAATATATAGTGTTACAAAGTTGCAAGTGCACTCACGAGATGAGGATGCTGCAGGCCCTCAAGAACTAAAGGCTATTCCTAGCAACTGCATTTGATGCGTTCTTGGAAACTAGAGACTGATGGTTGTTTACTGACAAAGTAAAAGCAGAGTCAAATGAAAACAATAGGTTTATGGAGGGTGCTAAATAGTATGGACAACACTGAACATGTTGGCACAAGAATTTTCACATGCACCATGTTATTTGTACAATTATGTTTGGGCTTTATTTAAGAAAGTCGCCACTGATTATGTTGAAGGAGCAAACTTACTGCATATCCAGGGACAAGTCAGAGGTGACAACTTGAAGGAAATATTTGCAGGGCCCAGACAAGGTTGGTGATATGGGATGGAGGGTGAGGGGTGAGGAGGAAGAAGGGACAGCAGAAAATAAACTTGAAAGTAAATACCATATTTTTTGCTCCATAAGGCGCACTTTTTTCCTCCTAAAAAGTAAGGGGAAATATCTGTGCGTCTTATGGAGCGAATGGTGGTCCCTGGAGCTGAATTGCCCAGGGGCCAAAAGAGGATCATGCTTTTTATTTTACAAAGAGAAAAGGGTGTTGAAAGGACCCCGCTCAGCAGCTGATCAGCAAGAGATCGGGAGAGAGATAAGAGTCCCGGCTCCCTTTCAGCCCCGCCCTCCTTTGTTGAATGTGCTGCAGAGGGAGGTTGTTTGTTTCCCCAGCGACATGTGACTGGCTGATTAGATTATCTGTCTGGAAACTGTAGAAAAGGCTCCCTTTCCTTTAGAAGCTGCAGAAATGTGAGTTGAACCCCATAAAAACGGGGCTTTTCCTCTTTGCTTTTCCCCCTTTGCAAAAGGAGCTTTGCTTTTCCCCCTTTGCAAAAAAGCTGCAAAACTTTTAGCTGATCCTCAAAAAAAACAGGGCTTTTAGAGGAGGAAAACCAGAAATATATATATATATTTCTTGTTTCCTCCTCTAAAAACGAGGTGCGCCCTACGGTCCGGTGCGCCCTATGGAGCGAAAAATACGGTAGACAATGTCTCCCCTCCCCCACCTCCCCTGGCTATTACAGGGTGTCTTATGTGGTTGAAATTGCGACTCTGGGATGGATTTAACTGAGAGGAGCCCACAGCTGGGACTGTCAATGGGGGCTTCTCTTGCTGTTGAAAATATGTGTGGCAGACAGGCAAACACACACACACTTTACAGAAGTAGCCAGGGAATGCAAATCTCAGTTTCCTCCTCTTGTTTGGAAGTTTAGGTGCCGGGATTTCCTCTGTTCCCCACCCCTGGCTCCAATCACAAGGGCCGCAAGAAATGATGTCGGAGGTTTTTGCCCAATCGCAGTTCCCTTGCCATCCAGCAACCCTTTTACAAGTTCCTTTACACGGCTTGTTGGGAAATGAAGTCCAAGCATGGGGGGAAAAGGAAAGGCAGCAATGCCATTCAACTGGGGGAGGGGGGGAGCGCAAACATTTTATGGGGAGGTAAAGGGACCTGGGCCACCAGGAAGTGCCGCCTATGGCACAAGTTATGCCCCCTTGCTTCTCAAGTTCTTAAAAAAAGTTTTAGATGTTTTATTACTGTATATTCTGGCGTATAAGACTACTTTTTAATCCAGGAAAATATTCTCAAAAGTCGGGGGTCGTCTTATACGCCGGGTGGAGAATCTGCGGTCGGGTATATCTCAAACTCTATATTTTAACTGAAAAAGTTGGGGGTCGTCTTATATGCCCAGTCGTCTTATATGCCGGAAAATACGGTATGTCTTTGTATATGCTGGAAGCTGCCCAGAGTGACTGGAGCAACCCACAGATGGGCAGAGGACCATTATTATTATTATTATTATTATTATTATTATTATTATTATTATTCAGAACTTTCATTCTCAGGCTAGAAGAAAATGGATTTAAAATCTGAAGTGCTTCTTGGAAGTAACAAAAGCAGTCTAGCTGTGCATTGCTATACATTTCTACTCATAGGTTCTACAGAGTTCAGTAGGATTTGCTCCCAGATAAGAGTGCAACCTCTCCAAAACAACCATTCACTCTCTTGCAGGCCTTGGCTCCCCCCGTACTTTCAATGTACACTCCTGAAACCTTTTCTATGCAGCCAAACCTGACATCGGTTTCTTACGTATAGCCTGCACAGGGTATTATACAAGCAAATGGTAAAGAATAGGCCTGGCCTGATTAATCCTCCAGCTGTTGGCACGACTAAGAAAGGCAAATGCCACTGGCTGAATAAAAGAGAGAAGCTGCAGATAGCATATGCCACTTTCAAACTGCGGATGAGGATACATTTTAAAACATTGCTTTATAAAAGGCTTAAACAATAATTTCAGACTCTAAGGCTTCGGCACCACATTTTTAGGAGCGCAGACAACCAGGCACCTTGGGGTTTTACTAGCACTAGATACATATTTAAAACAAAATAAAAAAATAAGAAATTCCTTCCAGTAGCACCTTAGAGACCAACTAAGTTTGTTCTTGGTATGAGCTTTCGTGTGCATGCACACTTCTTCAGATACTGCATGCACACAAAAGCTCATACCAAGAACAAACTTAGTTGGTCTCTAAGGTGCTACTGGAAGGATTTCTTATTTTTTATTTTGTTTTGACTTTGGCAGACAAACACGGCTACCTACCTGTAACTAGAGACACATTTGTTTTTAAAAGTAGTAGGTTCTACTGTTAAAACTGCAAGAACCAATTAGTTTTGTCAGTTATGGTATACAAATTCAGTTTAGACTAATACTTTGATTTACAGAGCCAAAGTTTTGTGAAAGGCTACAAAAGTTATAAAAGCAGACCGTCCAAGTGTCCCTGTTTTCCAGGGACAATCACATTTTTTAAATTTGATCCAGGAATGTCTCACCTTTCCTTATGACGTCCCTATTTTCATCGGAGAGATGTTGGAGTGTATGGCTCCAATCCCTGAGCCATCTGATTGCAGCTTTGTTTAGGGAAGTTTTTTAATGCTTAATGTATTATTGTGTTTTTATATATGTTGGAAGCCACCCAGAGTGGCTAGGGCAACCCAGTCGGATGGACGGGGTATAAATGGACTTTTGACTCCATGGACCAGAGCACGCCAGGAACCCCTATCCTCCACTGCCTCCCACAGTTTGGCCAAACTCATGCCAGTCGCTTCGAGAACACTGTCCAACCATCTCATCCTCTGTCGTCCCCTTCTCCTTGTGCCCTCCATCTTTCCCAACATCAGGGTCTTTTCCAGGGAGTCTTCTCTTCTCATGAGGTGGCCAAAGTACTGGAGCCTCAACTTCAGGATCTGTCCTTCCAGTGAGCACTCAGGGCTGATTTCTTTAAGGATGGATAAGTTTGATCTTTTTGCAGTCCATGGGACTCTCAAGAGTCTCCTCCAGCACCACAATCCAAAAGCATCAATTCTTCAGCGATCAGTCTTCTTTATGGTCCAGCTCTCACTTCCATACATCACTACTGGGAAAACCATAGCTTTAACTATACGGATCTTTGTCGTTAAGGTGAAGTCTCTGCTTTGTCGTTAAGGTGAAGACTTGGACTAGGACGCTCCTATTTTCATTGGAGAAATATTGGAGGGTATGTAAAAGCAATTAAGAGGTAGGAATCTTGAGAATTAGAACTTATGTTTTCTGCTTTGTATTTCAGTATACCAAATTGTGAAGCACACTTAACATCCATCTATTCATTGACAATATCAGGAGGGGGACTATCTTCAGTCAAATTAGGTGTGAGAATGAATTCCTCAAACCACCAGGGCAATATACTGACTAAACTCCCCACTTTCACGGCAACTACAATTAGACTTGTCCTCCACGTGTTGGTTGTACTCTAAATTTACTCATCTTAACAAACTGGAAAAGTTACTTTATAGCTAATAATGTGAATAATATGCTTATTTTGGTGGCCGCAACTCCACAAAAACAGTAGCCTTTCGGCTAACGAAATTCCCGCAGTGTCTAGACTGTCCCCAGACCTCCAAGACAGCATTTAGATTACAAGCACATTCTAGCCAATTGTTGTATTATAAAGACTTCTTACATTTGTTCCCAAATCACTTGCAAGGGCATCCCTTCTGCTTGCCACTATTCTCTTCTGATAAAGACACTGAAAAGCACAAGGACTTTTGGTCTCAGACAAAAGAGCTTAACAGCCTGAAAGCCCCCATACAGACATGCACACAATTCACATTATGCTTTGACATCCATGGCCCAAAGATGCTTTCCTAAAAACTCTAAAATAAGGAGGGTGGGAACAGTAACACTTGACGAAAGGCCACAGAGCAGACCTAGACTGGCCAGGCTGCATTAGCACAAATGCAGGCAAAAAGCTATTGAAATCATTTACTGCAACTACTATGTGCAGCTGTTCTCTCCTCAGCCGTATCATTTCAAGTTGTTAACCACAAATTTACAACAAATTTTCAAATCTCTTTGAAAGCAGCTAGCTGGGTAGTTCTAATTCTGACATTTAGTCTGTAGGCCTATTTCAAATATCCAGATTCTAAAAAGCAAGCACAAGCTATCGTGTTTTTCGCTCCATAAGGCACACCGGACCATTTTTTCCTGGTTTTCCTCTTTTAAAAGCCCTGTTTTTTTGAGGATCAGCTAAAAGTTTTGCAGCTGCTTTTGCAAAGGGAAAAGCCCTGGGTTTTTTTGAGGATCAGCTAAAAGTTTTGCACCTTTTTTGCAAAGGGGGAAAAGCAAAGCTCCTTTTGCAAAAGAGGAAAAGCCCCGTTTTTATGGGGTTCAACTCACATTTCTGCAGCTTCTAAAGGAAAGGGAGCCTTTTCTACAGTTTCCAGACAGATAATCTAATCAGCCAGTCACATGTTGCTGGGGAAACAAACAACCTCCCTCTGCAGCACATTCAACAATGGAGGGCGGGGCTGAAAGGGAGCCGGGACTCTTATCTCTCTCCCGATCTCTTGCTGATCAGCTGCTGAGCGGGTCCTTTCAACACCCCCTTTTCTCTTTGTAAAATAAAAAGCATGATCCTCTTTTGGCCCCTGGGCAATTCAGCTCCAGGGACCACCATTCGCTCCATAAGACACACAGATATTTCCCCTTACTTTTTAGGAGGAAAAAAGTGCGTCTTATGGAGCGAAAAATACTGTAGCTGATATCTGGGAAAAGGTAAAACAAAAACAAGAAGTTAATTTGGGGGGTTTGAGATAGATAGATAGATAGATAGATAGATAATACTTTATTCGGCTATAAGCCCACAAGGTAAAACAAATCAATAAATAAAACAGCATTTAGGGGGGTTTGAGAACTGTCTGCTGTATATCTAGTTTTTGAATCTTACTCGTTTGATGATTGTCCCAACATTGGATGTCATCTTTTGTAAATATGCATTTATCTATCTGAAAAAGCACTTTTCTATCTTGCAAGCAGCTTTAATATTTTGGATCTAAAGCCTTTTTAAAAGGTGCCACCAACCAGCAACAATAACAATCTGGAATTTTTGATATTTTGATAGACTAGATATTGTATGAAGAGCTAGTTGGCCATTGCAACATGGGCCAATATATTGCTCTATGCATCTTTGGCGTGTTGAAGATTATGCAGTTATGTTCCCACTTGAGAGAACTAAAAATAGTTCCAAGAGCAAGTACTGCCTGCTCTCTATGTGGCTAAAAAAAGTGTCACATTTCCTTATACTCCAGTTAAAAGTGTAAGTAGCTTACACCGTGAAATGTAAATAATAATAATAATAATTTATTTGTACCCCGCCCATCTGGCTGGGTCTCCCCAGCCACTCTGGGCGGCTTCCATCAAATATTAAAATACATTTAAATGTGAAGTTAATAGACACCTTACCCATGTTATTTATCTTTTAATCTGAAGAGCGTTACCTCTGGAATGGGCCACAGGTTCCCACATCTGGTTCAGATAATTAAACTTACGAAATCAAGGCATCCCAGGAAACTCAGTTATATTAACAGTATACAAATGAAATAAATAATATTTTGAAGATAAAAGCCAGTGTGGTGTAGTGGTTAAGAGCGGTAGACTTGTAATCTGGTGAACTGGGTTCGCGTCTCCACTCCTCCACATGCAGCTGCTGGGTGACCTTGGGCTAGTCACACTTCTCTGAAGTCTCTCAGCCCCACTCACCTCACAGAGTGTTTGTTGTGGGGGAGGAAGGGAAAGGAGAATGTTAGCTGCTTTGAGACTCCTTCGGGTAGTGATAAAGCGGGATATCAAATCCAAACTCTTCTTGTTCAATAATGAGGAGAAAAAATAAATACATATTTTAAAAGGTGGCATCTAATGGGAGCTAGGAATTTAAGTCCGCATTCTTCAGTCAAAGACATCATGTTCACACTGAGTGGCTTACCCCAAGCAACGGATCTGCCACTTGGACTCAAGAGTGAACATATCCACTCAGAGGCACCTGGCAATTCATTTCGAGAGCAGCAGAGAAGTGTTCTTCTGACTGCTCCCCAGCAACAGTGAACATTACCTTCCCTCCGTACCCTTGGCAACAAACCTTAAGCAAGTTTTTTCCACTGCTATTATAAGACATGGTTCAGTCTTCCTTTGGGGGGGCAGGGATCAGCGGACTTCTAAAAGCCACTTACCATACCAGGTTAACATGTGATCACTTGCACAAAGCAGCCTCGCACCAGGCAACAAATGTCTACATTACTAGCATACCCAGGAAATCATGAAATCAAAATGAATGGATGAAAGCATCCAGTTCTTAAGCGTTCGGAACAAATGCTGAGTGCTCACACCCAGGACAGAGGGGACTCTTCACAAACTCACAAGATTATGACTCAGTTTTCAGCAGAGTCACTACAGAAAACTTAGTGGGAGAATAAAGGAGGGGCCTTTTAATGACCTTTCTTCCAGTCAGGCTATTGGCAGTAGCAAAAGCCATGACAGATCAAAGAGATCTGCAACTTTCTCAGTTCATGACAATGAACTACATACAGAGTCCCCTCATTTCCCAATCTCCTTGCTGTTACCTTCAGATCAATGCCAGAGAGAAGTTTTTCTGAATAAACATTACCCATATACTAAAATTCCATTAACCAGAATTAAAACCCTAAAATCTGGTTGTTGTTTTTAAGGGGGGGGGGAATCACATCATAATAGGGATAATGAGGTGCAATACAGGACAGGGTTTCTGTGCCTTTTAGAGTTGTATAGAAGATTTCAGCAGGTTCTAGATTGTTTTCCACACCATATACAGGTGAAACTCGAAAAATCAGAATATCGTGGAAAGGTTCATTTCTTTCAGTAATTCAACTTAAAAGGTGAAACTAATATATGAGATAGACTCATGACATGCAAAGCGAGATATGTCAAGCCTTTATTTGTTATAATTGTGATGATTATGGCGTACAGCTGATGAGAACCCCAAATTAACAATTTCAACTTTGGGGTTTTCATCAGCTGTACGCCATAACCATCACAATTATAACAAACAAAGGCTTGACATATCTCGCTTTGCATGTCATGAGACTATGTCATATATTAAACTCCAGTAGCTAATGAAAACAATTGCTTACATAAATGGAACTTTTCCACAATATTCTGATTTTTCAAGTTTCACCTGTATAATGTAAATCTTAACAAAGGGGGAATGTGATTAGTTTCTTGGGTTCACCAAAGTTCCCAACACTTGGGGAAATGGTTATGGGCACCAGTTTAGGGAGCAGGCTCTTGGGCTAGAAGAACCTTGGCCTAATCAAGCAGGGTTTGGTATTTGTGCATGTGTGTTTAAAGGAGGCTCTGTGTACATGCCACACATTTCCCCTCTTCCTCAAAGAATCCTGAGAACTGTACTTTATCCCTCACAGATCTATAGCTCCTAGCACCCATAACAAACAACAATTCCCAGGATTCTTTAAATGTTTGGTGTGCATCACTGTTGCATCTCAAGTTGAGGATCCCTTGTGCAGAGTAGAGAACCTGGTGTTATTGGCAAGTTGTGTTGTGTTGTGTTGTGCAGATCAGTTAGTGTCTGGCAGTCTGATATTTCAACTAACTGAGACAAATTTAATAAACATGGTTGATTTATAGATCCACATTTGCTTTCTTTCAGGAAACCCTTTAGGGACACTTAGAAATGAATTCTATGATTCTATAAATGAGAGAGTAATGGGAGAAGGATGTCTTTACATTCTGCTTGCATTAAGTTTCCGGAAGTACAGCATCTGGCTTACTACTACTGGAAACAGGATGCCGGACTAGATAAACCTTTGCCTCTGCTCCTACGTTCTTCCATAGAAGATTTCAAAGTTGTTCGTATAAAGAAAGTAAACCTGAATGAAGTCTGAGCAACAGCACGACTGTTGTACTTAACCAGCCTTTCAGAGCACTATGAGAACACTTCATTTCTACAGGTAGGTTCCATCACCGGGAGCCAGTGTGGTGTAGTGGTTAGGAGCGGTAGACTCGTAATCTGGTGAACCGGGTTCGCGTCTCCGCTCCTCCACATGCAGCTGCTGGGTGACCTTGGGCTAGTCACACTTCTTTGAAGTCTCTCAGCCCCACTCACCTCACAGAGTGTTTGTTGTGGGGGAGGAAGGGAAAGGAGAATGTTAGCCACTTTGAGACTCCTTCGGGTAGTGATAAAGTGGGATATCAAATCCAAACTCCTCCTCCTCCTCCTCCATCACCTCCTCCTTACAAACTACAAAGGAGAGAATAATCTATATGGAGAACAAATACTTTATTGTGTCACATTGGCATTTACAGTGCGATTCCGTATAGCACTCCTCAGGAGTCCAACTGAACTGAATATGGCTTAATCCCATGTAACTCTGTACAGGAGTGCAGCCTCGGTCTTTATTCCTGATTTGGTCTAGATTTTCCAACACCTGGGAGCCATTGAAGATTTCAATTATACGAAGTTCGATTTTCCTACATTTCATGGGACTCTTTCTGAAAGAGGACCTACAATGGCATACAAAAGTTATGTTTTAAAAAACAATAATAAAAGCAGCAATTAAAAAAACTTTATTTTTAAATTAAAAAACAGAGCATCATACACAATAGAGAAATATTAAAGAAAAAGCCCATTTGAACACAGTGGGCCTCAGCAACATGCAAAAAAGTGGCCTATATAGGAACTCCTAAAGCTGTTTTAAGCCTGTTTTAAGCCTCAAACGTTTGAGTCGTCTTGTTAACATTTGCAGGCTGAACAAACAGGAACATACCCACAGATCCAGGACAAACTGTGACTTTGAAACACTTACAGACTCCACTATCAATCTGAAAACTGAATCAGAACAGATGTGAGCAATTTTATCTGCCCAGTGTTTTGCAAACTGGTCACAGCATGCATGCAAAGGGCACCTCCTCACCCCCATAAGAGTCAAGACACCACAAGCCCCATGCCATCTGGAATAACTAAAGGGTGATGATACACACTGCAAATGCAATGGTAGCAGCCAAGTAAGATATTTTCCGCACCATTACTACCACAGAGCAGGCCCCAAAATGTCAGTGTTCCATCAGACTCGTAATGAAGCTTTCTATCTGCCATGGGCTCCATGATCTCTGCAGATGGTGACAGCAGTCACAAAATTAAAAGACGCCTGCTTCTTGGGAGAAAAGCAATGACAAACCTAGACAGCATCTTAAAAAGCAGAGACATCACCTTGCCGACAAAGGTCCGTATAGTTAAAGCTATGGTTTTCCCAGTAGTGATGTATGGAAGTGAGAGCTGGACCATAAAGAAGGCTGATCGCCGAAGAATTGATGCTTTTGAATTATGGTGCTGGAGGAGACTCTTGAGAGTCCCATGGACTGCAAGAAGATCAAACCTATCCATTCTTAAGGAAATCAGCCCTGAGTGCTCACTGGAAGGACAGATCCTGAAGCTGAGGCTCCAATACTTTGGCCACCTCATGAGAAGAGAAGACTCCCTGGAAAAGACCCTGATGTTGGGAAAGATGGAGAAGGGGACGACAGAGGATGAGATGGTTGGACAGTGTTCTCGAAGCTACCAACATGAGTCTGACCAAACTGCGGGAGGCAGTGAAAGACAGGAGTGCCTGGCGTGCTCTGGTCCATGGGGTCACGAAGAGTCGGACACAACTAAATGACTACACAACAACAGCATCCGTCATTTCTGCTGTATCCAGAATCAATGGCTAAAATGCTTCCCTTGCAATCAATCTTTACATTCTTAGCAACAAGCTTCTATGCATTGTTCGCCACAATTGGGCTGGTATAAAAGACTCAACTTATTGGAGTGGGGGGGCAGAGGGGGCTTGGTCGCCTTATATTTTATGACAGCTTCCTAAACTGCTGTGGACAAAGCCTACAGGGCAGAGCCGATTCAACCAAGAACCCACCACCTTGATCCCCATAATTTGAACACAGATTATTTTTGTCTCACGCATATTCCATCAGCCTCTGGGGGGAAAGTGATATCAAGAGTTCACAAACTGTGCTATAAGGAATATACTTCGGTGAACTTCCGCCAAGCACAAAGGTAACAAAGCAAAAACATAGCTGATCTTCCTTCTAATCAAAAGGCAGGCAAATCAAAGGCAAATGTAGGCAGCACATTCCCAGGCAGTGCTTTCTACCTCCAGAGAGAAACATACAAGAGGAGAAAAAAAATCCTCATAGAATCGTTATTGCAAATCTGTCTCTACCAGTGCTGAAGTCCTGCAAGTACAAAGGCTCTCAAAATGGCAGGTGAGTAGGGAAGAATAATTTCACAGGTCACCAAGGATTTTCCAAAGTCAACCTAAGCTCTGTCGGAATATATTAATCCCAGATGGGAGGTATATTGTGTTAAACAAAATCCACAATAGGGGCTACATGGAATTCATTTGAATAATTACAATAGTCAATATGCCACCCTCCTGTATTAAATACAGTCCTAGACCTGTAAATATATGTTAGTATATATTTGGGAAAATGCTAACATAGTACAGTAGCTCTAGTAATGGGGCATTTCATAAATATAAGTGTATTTGGGCAGTATACTGTAATTCAACAAGGGATATATTTATGCATCAAAGGTTACCTCTTCATTAAGATAAATGTGCACATAAGAGACTATGTTTCTATGGAAATGACAGCTGCAGACTTGAACATAAAGGCTGCACGCATATGAAGCCCTAAAGCACGGCTTACCACTACGTAAATGAGCCACAATGAGCCTTGAGCTTGCACACGACTCCGGCCCGCATCCTCCAGTTTCCTTTAAAGCCAGCTTGCCATTTTGTTCAAACTGAAGGTTACTGTTTATACCAACTATGGTTAGTTCAATCAAGCCAGTTTCATAACCCATGGTATGAAGTTGCGTTATGTGAAAGGGACTATAGATAACAATGAACCACGATGAAGCATGAAGCAGGCACAAGGTCAAACTGAGTTTAAACAAGAACACACACACACACACACACCTTAAGTTCCCCTCCTAGGCAAACAGAAGGAAATACAGGGGTGCATATATCCAAAGCTCACTGTGGCTCATTCACATCATGCTAAACCATGGTTTATAGATGCAATCACATTGCGAACAACCCCAAATTTATACACAGATTGTAGTGACTCTTCAGTGACTGAAGTATTTGCAAGATGCACAGACAACAAATCCACAGGTTACCTCTTTTGTTTGTATAGAAAACCATGCAAGCAACTAACTCAGGGATGGGGAAGCTATAGCTCTCCAGATGTTGTTGGGCTCCAGGTTCCTCATCTGCAATCTAGCCATATTCAGAACACAAAAAAGCTTGCGGTATTTTTGAGAAGTAGAATTAAGCTGCCCAGGAAAAAAAAAGACTACTATGTGTGAAACTTTTTAATCTGATGCCCATTTCTCACCAGCATCCTGTCCTGATTTGGTGGCAAGTTGCTAGGCAGCACGAGGACACTGCCGCCTTCTGTCTAATATTTCACAAAAGAACCCACCAAGTATTTGCTGATTCCCAAGCAAACATGGTGAGAAGGAAACATATTTGCCATTCCCAGATGCATTTCTTTGAGCAAATCCTTCTACAAGAAGCTTAATATTTACAGGTTGTTTAATGTGCATCTACTCTGGAGGGTTTCATCTTCTTCAAATGATGAATGAAACCCAAGAAACATGTACCGGTAGCTTCACCAGCTTTGCGCAGAACTACAGCTGGTCTGAGAAATCTACCACTCATTGAACCTTCAGTTCCCTTTTCACTGGTTTTCATTTTTATTGCTCTGCCCTGACGCGTTAAAGGACATTACACGGAGTGCCAACAAATGTGGAAAACTGCTGCTAGTCAACCCTTCCAACAATCTGAATACAATCTGAATGTGCTACCCACTGGCAGCAGATCTCAACTGCTGATGAAGAGATGCCAGGCATGTAGGAAGCACCTCTCTCTCAGAATAATCTCGGCCCAAGGGTGCTTCCGTTTCACTCTCTGATGTGCGACAGAGGAAAGTATAATAAATGAATCTCCAATGTACCAAAGATACAAAAATGCATCCAACATTAAATATAAGCAGAGTACTAACTCATTATCCAATCATTTTCAGTGTATTATCTGGAGGGGATGAAAGAAAAATGGATTAGCTTCACAGCATGCTCTGTTGGGGGAAAACCTTGACTCCAAAAGCCCATCAGAAGAGTCAAACAAGGTAAGATATACCGTAAAACACAGCACCTCTTTCACTGTTTAAATATCATCTGTGCAGGAAAGAAGGATTCATCTGGTTCTTGAAGATGATTAACTTCCTTCCCCATTCTGTTTTCCCACCAGAAATCTCACATACAGAAGCTGCTACTTGCCTCCAAAGGGAACATTGCCATAAAATGGCACTACAGGGGGGGGTAGTCATAAGATACTTACTATTAACTGTTACAAAAATGCAGCTTTGGATAATAATAAGAAGAAGAATAATTTATTATTGGCCAAGTACATTTTCCAACATACTTGGAATTTGTTTCGGCTACATTGCAATGTAAACATACAGACACTGTTCCTCTCACAATACAAAGAAGCAAAGAAACCCCACCCATAATTTACCTCCCCTTCAGCTATACAACTACGAATTTAACAATTTAATGGCACAAGGGAAAAAACTATTCTTGTGCCTGGCCGATTTTGTATATGAAGTCCTGTAGCGACGTCCAGATGGAAGTAAATCAAGCAGATGATGACCGGGATGTAAAGGATCTGCTACAATTCTCTCTGCTCTCTTCCTAACTCGGGTAGCATAAATTGTCTCTATTGAAGGCAAGCTAACACCAATTACCCTTTCTGCAATTCTTACAGCTCGTTGGAGCCTTTTCTTGTCTCTCTTGGAGGCTGTACCGTACCAAGCTGTTATAGAATTACAGAGAACAGTTTCAATGATGCCTCTGTAGAATTGGATCAACACTTCCTGGGACAATTTAAATTTCCTTAGTTGACGCAGGAAATACAGCCTCTGGTGGACCTTTTTAATAATACTATTGATGTTGCTTGACCAATTTAAGTTATAAGAAATTATAGAGCCCAGGAACTTAAAGGACTCTACTACTACAACCATGTTACCAAGGTTATAGGCATAAACAAATATTACAGGATTCCAACACCTAACTGTGTGTGATCTTTCTCAGTTGCTGCATTTATTTAAACTCTACTTCCTCAAATGGGAATAATACTGCCTCATTTCACACAGTGTTTCAGAGGAATGTGCTATTTAAGAAATAATCACACAGTAAAAGTTTGATATATATATATATATATATATATATATATAGTTCCTTTTATTTGCCCAGACAAAAAATCCAGTTACTAATTCTGACCAATACAGAGGTCATTTGGAATGACTCAGATGGCTTCACAGGGATAGATCCAAATTGCTCAACTCTTGAAAAGCCATCCAAGTTGTTTCAGCATGCAGCCAATGAAATATTCCTTTCCAAATGTAGGGCGTTTTCTCCCTTTGGGTCAAAGCGTGCACAATGGTGGCAGCTTGCTGTGTTGAAACATGCAAGTGCCCTGACCCCATAGAAAAGAGAGAGATGGAAGTTAAAATTAGCAGCAGAAGGGGTGCACGGTGAGGTCTGCCGAACCCGGAACACGCCTGCTATTTCTCTCTCTTCAGCTCTTCTGCAAGTGCTTTTCAACCAGATGAGCATGCTTTTCACTTCAGGACTTTGTTAAGGAGAAGAGAAGCAGGAGGCAGGGGTTCTTTCTTACTCCCACACTCCCCATTTGCTGTTGAAATCAGATCCCCGCCCCTTCTTTCTACATAACTGGGAAGTTCTGCATTCAAAAATATAAAACTGCAACCATCCCATCTAATTTGCCCCTTCCGGAGCTGTGGCATCAGTCCTCATCACCAAATCTGCCAGATGTACTGAAGAATGAACTAGCCACATATAGCTAAAAGCCAAAATAAGGCTTTGAGTGAGCGGTTAGAATTGTACACGGATAGTTTCAATTCTCAAACGTATTGCAGCATGGAAGAACAGGGATCAAAGAAACATTCAGCTATCAAGTCAATCCTGTGGCTCCTCGAGAATATCAGTGACAAAAGGAAAAATCACAACTTGAGCATACTTTAAAAGGAAGTCGATCGTGGTCAGATGCTTCGCACCACATCATTTGGAAACTTTCTCCAATGAAAGAAAATCAAAGAGAGGAAATTAAAACCAGGCTTCCAGGATTACTACATTTTTTATAATTTACCACATGCATAAATTGTGCCAGGCACATGTTTATTACTGTCACAAAGGAAAAGCTTTTGTAAGAAAAGTTACAGCAGGGTGCATCAGTCTCACATGGCCTCAGGATAAAAACAGTCAAGAGCAGGGGCGTTCTTAGCCCCTTGGCTGCCAGGGGCGGGAAGCCAAGAGGCACCCCTGGGGGCGGGGCATCGCGGTGCGTGCGTGCGTCATGACGTCATGACGCACGCGACGCCCCGCCCCGGGGGTGCCGGGCGGCGGATTCGGGAGACTCCCGAAGCCTCCGCCCGGCGGCGGCACCCCTTCGTGCCGCGGCTGCTCGTGCCTGCGTGAGCAGCCGCTGCACGAAGGGGTGCTGGGCGGCGGATTTGGGAGTCTTTGCGGGCTGCAAAGACTCCCGAATCCGCCGCCCGGGCTCCCTTGGTGGAGCGCAAGTCGGGGCAGGGAGAGGGACGGGCCAGCGAGGAGGGGGTGGCACCCCACCTCGCTGCCCCGCCCCTTGCCTCCATGCCGAGCTGCGCCGCTGGAAGGGGGGGCTATTTTCGGCGCTGCTGGGGCGGAGCCGCAGGGGCGGCCAGCGAGGGGGGTGACACCCCTCCTCGCTGGAGGGGGGGTGACACCCCTCCTCGCTGGCCGCCCCTGCGGCTCCACCCCGGCAGTGCCGAAAATGGGCTAAAAATTAATTTTTTTAAAAAAAACAAACCAATAAAACAAGTTTTTAAAAAGCCCCCGATGTGTCACCCCAAGCAGGGGCGCTGCCCGGGGGCCCCAACCCCCCGCGACGCCCCTGGTCAAGAGCTAGTGTATATTGAATAGGAGGAGTCTGAGCTGGGAAGTTCCCCATTCAAATCCCACCTCAGCCACTCTCTGGTTTTAGGCAAGTCACTATTCTCTCAGCGTTTGCTGCCCACAAATATGTGGGATCATGTTGACAGGCCTGATGCAGGGATTACTGAGATAATGCCTGTGGAATGATCTGAATACTCTCAAAGTACGCTATAAATCCATAAAGTCGCTTTGGGTCACTTTTGTGAGGAAAGTGACTAACAAATATGAATATATAAATGCAAAACTCACTGAAAGTACTGAATGGCAAGTTATGTATTCTTTCTCCTCTTGCGTATATCATAACCCTAATAAATCGGGGCATAGTGGCAAAAGGAAGAGAGAAAGGAAGCACAGGCAAGAAGAAAATCTCTGATTTGTGGGTGGGACCCCCACCGGGACATGTGGTGATGGCCCCAGTTTCTTTTCCTCTTCTTTTTAAACCACAGTTTGGTTGTCCACCACAAGTAGTGATGGCTCTGCTATCAACATCTAGTCATGTTCACCCTACGCGGCACCATTACAGCGGACCCTCTGGATACAAATTTAATTCATTCTGGGGGTCCGTGCGCACCCCGAAAAATCTGTATCCAGAGGAGCCGCTTCTGCGCACAAGCGTGGTGTGATAGAGAGCTTCTGCGCATGTGCAAGGAGCGAAACCCAGAAAAATGCTTCCGGGTTTGCCGCTTTCGCAACCCAAAGTTTACGTTACTCAAGAGTAACATAACCCTGCTGTATTATGTTTGCCCCAGTGATGCCTCTAGAATGATCCTACAGCATTATGTGGCATTATTCCAAATAAGATATTGCGGTGGAACATAATGATGTGCCAGACCACCGATAACAGAGCCATCAGCCACCACACCACTTTTTTAAAAAGAACGGGGGCAGCCATTGCCACTAATCATAGTAAGCCCATGCCCTACTATCAATACCCAGAAATGTGACCAAGTACTTTTTAAACCCTATTTTCCATAAGCTATAGTGATAATCTCAACAACCTTGTGATCAACTAACAATGGTTCACAAAAGACAACAATGAAAGCTGAGTTAATTCATGCTGAATTTAGAATTATACCATTTGAATGGCAACCATGACATGAAAATGTGTGACTGGGTTATGGTCCCATTTCTTTTTTCTTCCAGTGGTTTAAACATAGCAAATAACACTTAAAAAGAGGTAAAAAGTTTGTTTCACTGAAACTTTAAGAAGGCAGTCACAGGTTGGTAGCCGTGTTGGTCTGCCATAGTCAAAACAAAATAAAAAATAAAAAAATCCTTCCAGTAGCACCTAGAGACCAACTAAGTTTGTTCTTGGTATGAGCTGAAGAAGTGTGCATGCACACTTCATACTAAATGCAGACCAACATATTGGTGGCCTTTCAGTACGCTAAGCAGAGAGACAAGAAAAAAATTCAGCTTTAAAGATGAACTCTAACACTTGTATGTCTTATATGGATTAAGCTTAAAGTTGCTTGAATGTTCTCTGTGGTTCATCCTCTTAAAGACACAAGACTAATTACTTCTATACTTAGAGGCATAAACAAAGAACAGTAATAAAAGGAAACCAAGCAAATCCAGCCAGGAAGCATAATAGATCATGTCAGAGTTTTCAGCACACAAGGAAAATTAGGTAGCAAACAGAACAAAATAAAATAAAAAATTCCTTCCAGTAGCACCTTAGAGACCAACTAAGTTTGTTCTTGGTATGAGCTTTCGTGTGCATGCACACTTCTTCAGATACACTTCTTCAGATCTGAAGAAGTGTGCATGCACACAAAAGCTCATACCAAGAACAAACTTAGTTGGTCTCTAAGGTGCTACTGGAAGGAATTTTTCATTTTATTTTGTTTTGACTATGGCAGACCAACACGGCTACCTACCTGTAACTGTAGCAAACAGAAGACACTGTTAGTTTTCCTAGATTTCAGAAGGCTGACCAAAAAAAATGAGCATGGCTAGAAGAGCATCCATGAACCACATATTTATATTCTACAACCCTATTTGTGAGCTTTGCTATACACTACTTCAGCCTAGATGTTGTTGTTCAGTCGTTAAGTCGTGTCCGACTCTTCGTGACCCCATGGACCAGAGCACACAAGGCACCCCTATCCTCCACTGCCTCCCGCAGTTTGGCCAAACTCATGCCAGTCGCTTCGAGAACACTGTCCAACCATCTCATCCTCTGTCGTCCCCTTCTCCTTGTGCCCTCCATCTTTCCCAACATCAGGGTCTTTTCCAGGGAAAAGACTATCAGCCTAGATATGGACCCATAAACTATATAATTAACTTTTTTCTAAAACATTTACTTGAAAATTAATCTCCCCTCTTCTGCATCAAAGGATGTGATTCTGAACATAACTTGTGACACATATAAGCAACCGCTCCTTGCCAGCCAGGTATGTTTTTTAATTATTATTTGTGTTAACCCAGTGCTTAGTGCCTGGCTACAAGACAGTCAAGATGCATGTGTGAAAGAAATATAAAACATTATTTTTAGTCTGGTGCTTCAATCATGACTCATTAGGGCATAAAACAACTGTGGACCTTCCACTTAATTTGAGAAATCAGAAACTGACAAAATTGGAAGCCAATTGGATTTTTGTTTTTTGTTTTTTTGGTTGCATGGATAGTTTTGAGCTAATGGGCTCACTCAGTCAATCCTTAAATTGGCAAGGGAGGTTCTTTCTCACATATGCCCATTTGAGCCAACTGTACTACTTTACCAAGGTATTCTCCATGATGAAGAGGCAGTGTTACTTCTAGATCATCCCTCTATAATCATGGGAGTCTAAGAATATTTGTGTGTATGTTCAGTTACTATATCATAGATTTTCTGCTATATAAAACATTCTTTGATAACATAATTGAATTATTTAAAATATTTTTGCATATTCCCCTTATTTTTGCATACTCTCCTCCCCTTAAATGCCAACAGAACTCCGAGAAGTTGCATCATATGTTGGTTTTGTAATACAAACATAAAAACAATACTGAATCCAAAAAATACAGGGTAAAATTTGCCAAAATATCTCCACAAACTTCACATCAATTGGTGGGAGCATGAATGGTGAAGTTTTCAGGTTTGTGTGTGATTCAAACATTTCAGAGAGCAGGGTTCAGGAATTACTTTCATGTTTTGGGTATTCCCCTTGCATTGTTGCAATCTGGATAAGGCTTATATGCATGAATGCTTCTGAAAGAGACTTGGGTTGTGTGGAAAATCCAGGAGCTGCTTCTTAACTATCAGAAATATAAACTTTTTTTGTAAATCCTTTCTGTGCTTGCTTTGTAGATACAGAATTTGCGTAAAAATACAATTTCTATTAGATAGTGATGGCTATCTGTTTTAGCATTAAGCATCTAGTTGCAGACTAGAAGTACATCCATTCGATTGATGTGAAGCTTGTGAAGACATTCTGGCAAATTTTAGTACTCTGCGTTTTTTTAAATTAATTTTTTTGAACAGTTATCTAGAATTTCCTCTTTCCTATGACATCTAAACAGATTTTTCCAAACCTTGGAGGGGAAAAAAACAGTAAGATTTTTAAGTATTCAAAATCATACTCATCAGCCAGTCATTTGTGTATTCAATCACTGGCAGCAATCATGCAAAGTTCGAAAAAAATAAAAGAGCGACTGGCAAAATGGGAAAACATGTTTAGTTGATTTAGGGCTCCCACTGAAGAGAGAGCAGGCAAAGACCTTGGAATCACATTGAAAACACATCCCATAGTGAAGCCCTTCCTTTGCACACACACACCGCAGTCACATTGCCGGCCTATCACCGCAGCTGGTTATTATGATGCATTATTTGCAAATCCGCTTCCCAGTGCCTACAAATACAAGCTGTATAGCCTCTATAACTGGAGGAGTCCCTGAATGGGCTCCCCGGACAGACGCAAGCTGAAAAGCACACGGTACCTAGCACATACACAAGATTAATCAGTTCTGAGAATTGGCCAGCAATTACATTTCAAATTAAGTAACTGCTTCTTCTGACCAAACTATTTTTTTTAGCAAAGTACCTTTCAACTGCAACAACTGGGAAATCCACTCTCTGTATCTGTATGGACACATGGGGAAAACTGAACCATGGGTGGCTATTATGTTAATAGCTCCCCTGACTGCAATGTTAGAAGAGTGGTGCTTTTAGCATTTCTTACACCAGATAGGCTTCCCCTCCAGAGTCATTCATGGCATAGAGTGGTGTTAGCCATTCCCAATATTTACTGGGAAATACATATCGCAATGGTCAGACTTAGAGCCCATTTCCCTTTGCTCAGTGGGCATACTTACTTGCTAACTACCACAGTTCTATAAATATCTACATACTAAAAACTACATTTAGTTGTACACCAGCATGGAATTGTTTTGATTTGATTACTAATGCACAGAAACATATCCAGGTCACTCGACGCAAGGCAAGAATGATCTGAATATATATATATACATCAACCTAATTTAAATAAAACAAGATACTGTGGAAAGGAAAGGAAGCATATACTTTTATTTTCCCCTAAACAACTGAGCTTGCCATTTCTGTAGTTCATTTTGATATTAACCAGAAATAATCACTTGTTGACTTTGGCTTACCGAATCACTTCTTAGCCCAATCATGCTCGAAAAATCAGTGTATTTTTTCGTAGTTTTTAAAGTTGAAATGTTTTTGTATCTTGCGCAGCTTACATCAGCAACCTCTATCTTCTGGTCAGCTAATTGCAGTCCATCGCTGAACAAAAAAACCTATGACTTCATCAACATTTTACATGTAGCTAACTGGAGTATTCATCACTCCCTATGTGGATTCTCAGTGTTGCACCTTAAAACAGACATATTTGTAAATGCCTCCGTTTTATTTACCGTATGTGTACGTATTAGCCTAGGTGCATGTGCACATACAAACTCATCAAATATACAGATTGTCATTTCTGTTTAACGTATTAGGAAGCAGGAAGGGCTCAGACTTTACAGTGAGCCCCCCCCCCAAACAACAATTAAAGCTTCCTCAAGAAAAACTAGGACATTGCCCGACAACCCACATTCTTGCTCACAACAAAGGAACGTATAGCCAAAGCACAAAGGAAAATAGAGGAAACTGAGCCTATGTAAACCTACAGCATGCTACTAAGGCCCTAGGGAGAGAGAATCCCAGTGATAATTAACAGAAACCCTGTATTCTGAGCACTGTGAAGAGGTATGAGGATGCAAGGTCCGTGGGGTGGTTGCTCGCGAGTAACCAGGCAAGACTCCAAACCGTCTTTTAAGAGGTTTATTGTGCATGCTATTTACAGGGCAGAGCTACAAGTTCATGTCTGTATCAGCCACTTGCAGAATCCGAGAGTGGCCCCTTCCGGGTGTGACCCCAACATAAGAGTTTCGGTATCCCAAATCTCCGCCTCCCCTCCTTCAGTTTTACCCCTCTGCGCCATACCTGTCAAGTTTCGGATTTGAAAATAAGGGATCAGCAGTCTCACCTATCCCGGGGACAGTCACATGTCAGTGGTGGGCGGAGCCAGAAGCAAAAGTGGGCGGAGCAGCAATGTAAACTCCAAGCGGGCTCGGGCTCGGAGCGGAGCAAAGGAGGAGAGCAAAGAGGAGGGCAGCCAGCAAAGAGGAGGGCAGCCATGTGCTCCGCGCAATGGAGCCCCATCGTCTTCTTGTCTGATCCCATCAAAACAGGACAGGAAGCAGCAGCTGCTCAAAGGCAGCCAGGCTCCGCCCGCCAGCTAACCCTATTGGCCGGCTGAGGGGCTCGGCGGCAACGGATAGGGGCTGATGCAGGGGGAGGAATACACCCCCCTGTAAGCACGGGAAACGGCTCCCACTTGCTTTGAGGGCTGAGGCTTTTCTCTCCAAGTAGGCGAGGTCTTCCCACCCAGTCCCTGGCCAGCAGGGGAGGAGCTGCTTCCATTAAAAACGGGAAATTTAAGGGAAATAAAAAATAAGGGAGAGCAGCGGGAAACTGCTTAAAATAAGGGAGAATCCCGGGGAAAACGGGATACTTGACAGCACTGCTCTGCGCACTTGGAAGTGGCGTGTCTCCTTCCTCGCCTGCTGAGCAAGGGGAGTGCAGGGTTTCTCCAACATCCCCAGAGCCTCTGTTCTCAGGCCCCGGAGCTGCCTGCCCTTCCCCACTGGATACCGCGCTGTTTCGTCCGCTGGAAGAGGAGGTGCTGGTGGTCAGGTGGGGCCGGGACTCTCTATAACATCCCAAGAGCCCTTCCACCACCCTACGTTGTGCCGGGGACAGTTCCCTGACAAGAGGAGAAGATACATTCTGCGTTCAGACCCACGTGGTGATAGAAAAAATAATGAGGAACAACTTGTGCCCTCTCTGGGGAATATGCAAACCTTAGTGTGAAGGGTTTCACTTGAGAACATTTGTTCTACACAAGAGAAGCTCCAGGCTGTTTCTTCTTATGCCACGCTCCCATAGGAACTGCACTGGGCTTTCGGTGTAGGGGATACACACATCGCTAGAGGAAACACCAAACATAACAATGAACCAGAAACGGAGACAATGAACTTCTGGGCAAGTAAACACCCTGCTGATGCATGAAGCCCTCAGAGCTCATCTCCTTATTCTTCTTTCAGAGAAGGAGTGTTTGGCACCAACCAACCTCTTGCAAGACAATGAAGGGAAAGGCAGTAATTGCATGTCTTGAGTAGAAGACAGCTTTTGTCCCACATACGCTGCATTTTTGATAACAGTACCCCTACTTCATAAGGGACACGGGTGGCGCTGTGGTCTAAACCACAGAGCCTAGGGCGTGCCGATCAGAAGGTCAGCGGTTCAAATCCCCATGACGGGGTGAGCTCCTGTTGCTCGGTCCCTGCTCCTGCCAACCTAGCAGTTTGAAAGCACGTCAGTGCAAGTAGATAAATAGGTACCACTCCAGCGGGAAGGTAAATGGTGTTTCCGTGCGCTGCTCTGGTTTCCAGAAGCGGCTCAGTCATGCTGGCCACATGACCTGAAAAACTGTCTGCGGACAAACGTCAGCTCCCTCAGCCAGTAAAGCAAGATGAGCGCTGCAACCCCAGAGTCGTTCACGACTGGACTTAACTGTCAGGGGTCCTTTACCTTTACCTTTTTACCTCTACTCTGCTACTAACATGAGTTTGACCAAACTGCGGGGGGCAGTGGAAGACAGGAGTGCCTGGCGTGCTCTGGTCCATGGGGTCACGAAGAGTCAGACTCGACTCAACAACAACACCTCTACTTTTCTCCATGTATGTAAATTGGAGCCGTTGTTTTTTTTTAAGAGAAAGGTGCTGTGATGTCCAACATTGTGAAGCTGAAACCTCAACCCTTACACAAGCGACCTCAACATCAGGTCTTCCCCTAACTTAATGCCAATCACTTACTGCAGTGCCTTAACTTTACTCTACAGAAGTCAACAATGGCCATTCACTTTTTTGTAATAAAGTAAACTTTGTCTGCTATAGTGATGGGCATTTTACAGATTTATTAGGAGGCAGTTTGTCTAGCAGCCTATATCATTTCAGCACACTGTCTAGCAACATTTATCATATTAGCACACAGTAACAGAAGCCAGTCCAATAAAAATTATCAGCTTACCCATTTCATCTTCCTCATTGTCTATGGCAAACTTGGCAACAACTGTCCACACTTAAGTTTCAAATTTGCCTAGAAGCCCAGCAACATTTAAGTGCTCAGCAAACGATCTTTATTAGTTAACTATTAATTGACAACGAAATCAATAGCTCACTGAGAAGCAAAATACTACCCAGTATAATGATACTTCAGAACAAAATACGAAGGTACAGAATAACAAAAAAAAACCCCACCCCAACCCGATTGCTGTCTTGTTTTAAGACTGAGTCACAATATATTTCTATAATAGAGCACACAGTGTGGCTAAAAAAAGCTGAGTTTGGGAATAGGCAAGGCGTACTGATACAGATTTATTTTGGGAGGTTACATACCAAGGAGGATTTGAAAAAAGAAATAGGAAATAACACTGTGTCTTGTACATCAGCCAGATCACTAAAGAATTTAACATCCTTTTTCCAGGCTCTCATCAACCTTTTCTATAAATAAGGATGCCAGTTGAATGCACGTCAGTAAGTACAAAACCACAAGATGAACAATGTCAGTATCTTCTAGCAACTCATTAATAGTCATCCAAAATCCAGCTGCAAAGGGAAGAAAATGAGGCTTTACTCACACTGCTTCTCTTCTTTACTTCTTGAAAGCACAAAGGACTTAAATACCGATTACAAAATGTTAGCATTCCACATCTAGATCCTGGGGTGCTTTCAACTGAGCATCCTGTACTTGACTTATTCAAAACTAGTACAAAGGGCAGTTTGCTAATAATTATCAGTTTCTTAACATTGTAGAATACATTGAATAATCACAGAGGAGTGTTTCCTGTCATATAATCAAAGAACTGTTGAGTTGAAAGGGACCCTGAGAGCCATCTAGTCGAACCCCCTGCAATGCAGAAATGTTTTGCCCAAGGTCTGTCTGCACATGTGTTCAGGTTATAGGCTTGGTTTTTTTTAAAGTCTACGAATTTAAAAACAAATAAACCACTATTTAGGCTGCAGTCATGCAATATGCACACTTACCCAGAAGTAAACACAACTGAACTTACAAGTAGGTAGCCGTGTTGGTCTGCCATAGTAAAAACAAAATAAAAAATAAAAAAATTCCTTCCAGTAGCACCTTAGAGACCAACTAAGTTTGTTCTTGGTATGAGCTTTCATGTGCATGCACACTTCTTCAGCATGCACACGAAAGCTCATACCAAGAACAAACTTATTTGGTCTCTAAGGTGCTACTGGAAGGAATTTTTTTATTTTTTATTTTGTTACAACTGAACTTAATGAGCTTATTTCTGAGTAGATATCCAACTTTAAAACTGGTATTAGTCATGTGTTCAACCATAAACAATTCAATTGTGATTGCAATTTCCCCAAGTTCAAAGTGACATGAACATGAGATATTTTTGCTCATTTATCAGTATTTCAACATGCCGCTGGGTCTGTTGGAATAAATCCCCAGAGATCATACAATGGGGCAGTATGCAACAGCACATTCTGCAACCTAATCTGTTCTTCTGCAAACATGATTTCTGAAATTAACTGGTCTGCTCTTTCTAAAAGGGTGGGGAGGAAGCTAGGAAGAAGCAATGCCAGGGGGTGGGTATCTCTCTCCTACTCTCTCTCACACACTCCTAAGAAGTTACTTTGTTTTATCTTTTTATTTCCATAAAAAGCAGATTCCACTAAGGAATTCTCTTAACCCTTTGGTTGGTGATCAGTCCATGTTCTGAGGCAGTAATATGCAGTCAAGCCAGTACCTGCACAGAGGAAAATTTTCATGGGCACAGAGAAATGAGTACATCCGTCATAATCACAATGCTTATCAAAGACATTATTGGATGTTGCCACAAGGAAGGTAGAGAAGCAGGCTTCATACAACAAGGTTAGCAGTACAGAAGTTCCAAACAAAATTTTGCCATAAGCAACCATGGGAAGATATGAAGGTCACTACTCAGTCCATAAGTATGATACAGAATAAAAGAAGCATCACTATTAGTACCCAGTCAACATTTGTCTTAAGCAACCTTGGGGCAACCTTGGGGCAGATACAAAAAGGAGCTGTCTGAAAATGGAAAATAAAAACATTAGAAAGACGGTGCCGGGAAAGAGCGCCTGGACCATGAGGCAAGTGTTTCCAAACCAGTGGGTTGAAACCTGACAGTTGCCAATATCAGGATCAGCGTTGCCCTCCATAGCATTAAGAAAGGTGGTTTTCAAGTCCAGGAATAAGACTCCCATACGGCCCTAAAGCAAAGGCACATCATCTTTAATAAAATGTTTCAAGGCATCCCATGCTGCTGAAGGTGAACGCACAACAGCTGTTTTGTGCTTATGAGAGGGAGAAGATACGATTGGGGTGGGGGGGTGCCAATGCAAAAAAAAAAAAGGTGCAGGGCGTGTGAGGGGTTTGGTTAGAGGCACCCTGGAGTCGCACCTTGAAACACACCTGAGATAATAGACGGGGGTGGGGGGTGCGTCTCCAGGTAGATCGGCGCCAGAGTGCCAACTCTTCCATCTTTTAAACGAAGCAGGGGGCGGCGGCTGTATACTTACCTGACGGCACTCAGGTAAAGTATACGAATGGGGTGCGTGATGTGGATAGCCGGGGGGGGGTGGAAAGAGAAAATATAGGATTTCCCCGGATCCAGAACCGTGAGTCGGAGGGTGGCAGAAAGAGAGAGGGAGAAAGGTCGCATCCAGGCGGAGAGGAAGGGGGAAAACCCACCTTTTAGGCGGGAGAAACGGGAGGAGGAGGCGGCAGGAAGGAGGGTGGGTGGGTGGCGGCAGGATAGGTGATGCTGCTGAAGGAGGTATTGGGGGGGGGGGGACGCGTCCAGGAAGCGGGGAAGCCGAGAGGAGATGCCGAAGGGGGCGTGTGAGGGGCTCGGTGGGGCCGGGGCTCCCCTCCCCGCTCCGCTTCTTACCGTAGACGCGGAGCCAGCCCTGCAGCTGGCACACCGACTCCCTCAGGATCCTCTCCAGCGTGCTGGCCGCCCCGGCTAAGTCGGCGGGCCCCGGCAGGGAATTCTTGAGGCGCTCCAGGCAGCACTCCGCCGCTTCCGCTGTGGGCGCGCCGGGCTCCATCCTGCCGCCGGCTGCTCCCCTCCGCCGATCGCCCTCGCCCGGGACGCCTCGCTCCTCGGTCACTGCACGCGACCCCGAGCCGGCTCCATCCCGTGCCGGGCGCCGCCGCCTCCCCGAGGCCCCTCGCTCGCCTCCCGCTCCCTCCGCCGCAGCCCGGGCTCCTTCGCCGCCGCCGCCGCCGCCGCTTCTCCCTCAGACCCGGCGGCATCGGCGGGCGGCATTCCCAGGGAGAGAGGCGCGAGCAATGGATCGCCGAGCCAGCCGGCCGGGCTCCCCCGCCTGAGGCAACGGCGTGGGCAGGCAGAGGACGGTCGCGAAGGCGGGTGTGTTTGGGGGGGGGGGGCTCGGCCAGGCGCACTCAATCGCCCATCGAGGCGCACCTCCCTCGCGCGCGCGCGCGCACCCACAGCCCTACACACACCCCTCCTCGCCTTCTCCCGGTTAGAGGCCGCTGATTGGTTGTATGCAAATGAAGGAGGGCGCCCTGGGCGGGTGGATTGGCTGTATGCAAATGAGGGAGGGCGCCCGGGGACATAGTTGGTTCGCCGCGGTTGGCGGGCGGCGGAGGCTGCTGTTGCTTAGCGGGTATATTTATTTATTTCGTGGAGATTTATACGCCGCTTGGTTGTCAAAAGGGCGGTTTTACAAAAAGGCGAGACGGTAAAAGCAGAGGAAACTTCACAGCCCTGTTTTAAAACACACGCAAAAGTTCGAAAGCTGCTGCGCGCGAGATTGTAGGGAGATCCAGGCAACGCTTCTCTGTGTTTCCTTTCGGAGACGAGGCACTGAGGAGGCGGCTGTCTTTATGACAGGCATCCCCAACCTGCGGCTCTCCAGATGTTTTGGCCTACAACTCCCATGATCCCTAGCTAACAGGACCAGTGGTCAGGGATGATGGGAATTGTAGTCCAAAACATCTGGAGGGCCAAAGTTTGGGGGTGCCTGCTTTATGATACGTGGTTGATTTGTGCATCTATAAAATCTTAACAAAATAAAATAAAAAATTCCTTCCAGTAGCACCTTAGAGACCAACTAAGTTAGTTCTTGGTATGAGCTTTCGTGTGCATGCACACTTCTTCAGTTATCAAGAACTAACTTAGTTGGTCTCTAAGGCGCTACTGGAAGGAATTTTTGTTTGTTTGTTTTGACTATGGCAGACCAACACGGCTACCTACCTGTAACTGGAACTATAAAATCTTAGCCAGCCATGGACGGGCTCACGGCATCAACACCCCAAAAGTCTCTTCTTTCTCCCACAGCCTTCTATTCGAACAGAAATCAAGCATCATCATCATCGCTTTTAATTTGTATATCGCCTTTCTATCTTACAATACTCAAGGCGGTTTACAAGCTGAAGAAACAAAGGATGTACACCTTACAACAATCTAATGCAATACAAAAATGTGATAATAAAACATAGCTTTAAAATAAACAACCTACATCAAATAAAGTAACATTCAGCAGTCATTAGAATAGTATAGAATAATAATATCAGCATATAAAATTAAACAGAATTCCACTCTTAACAATTACAATAAATTATTTCTAAACTGCTCTGGCTTGCTGCTTTTCCTCTAATTCATGTCACACACCTAAACTCTGCTTCACCCGCCAGCTAAATCCTAAGGATTTCTTAAATTGAGGGAGGGGGCACACCCATTTGTCATCTGGCACAGAGCCCCTGTTCATTTGTTCTCTTCATAGCCCATCACCCAAGGGATCACCTCAACACAAGAAGCCAGCCTGGGGCTTATATTTTAACACTTGCTGGGGTCCAGGGGTTAGAGGAGTCTCAACCTCCGCACCCCAAACTCATAGCAAAACCAAAACAGATTATAATCACCTCAGATTTCTGGGCATCTGGATAGGCTTGCCTGTAGAAGAACGTTTTTTAGAAGGCACTGAAGGGAGCACAGTGCTTTTCACTACCTGGGTCTCGAAGCAGATTACAATTATTAAAAAGATGTGATTTAAAACATCAATCTCAAAAATTTAGAACCTCAGAAATTTGAAATCTAAATAAATTACACAAAACCCCCAAGAGAATTTAAAACAGAGAAACATTAATAAAGCAAAGACCTCCTGAAAAAACATGGTTTTAACTAAGTGCCGAAAACTCAGCAGTTTCTTTCAGTTGATAGCTGAGGGTTCAGCAAGGACAAAAATGGGATACCTGAGGGGTTTCTTTTATAATTATTTACAGCTCATTTTATTTCTTAGGGTGAATTTCTTAGGGTGGATAACAAACGTTTTATATGTCCTGTACCTATTGTTACTTGCAAACCTGTATTTTACTAATTGACCAAAGTAGTCCAGATTGCATTGCCTCAGAAGCAGACACAAAGCTTCAGTTGTTCAATTAATGTCTCTCTTGTGGCAAGTAACATGCATAGTTATTGACCCTTTGTTGCAGTAGCAAACAGAAATTTGTTTAGCATCAAGCCAAGGGTTATCTAATTAAGAATACACAACTCTTCCTACACTTCATCTTAAGTGTGTTGGAAAAGCTTGCTCTTGCATTTGTGACATTTGGGTTGTTTCTACTGTGGCTTTGGGGATTTCTGGCTTGCTGAAATCAATGCCCTCTTTGACATACAGAGCAACACCCTCTCTGTTATATCCTTCCCTGTCCTTCCTATAGAGTTTATATCTAAATCACTGAACCTAGTGGGGCTTGCTGATTGGAAGGTCGGCGGTTGAATCCCCGCAACGGACTGAGCTCCCGTTGCTCGGACCCAGCTCCTGCCAACCTAGCAGTTCAAAAGCACATCAAAGTGCAAGTAGATAAATAGGTACCGCTCCGGCGGGAAGGTAAACAGCATTTCCGTGCGCTGGTTTGCCAGAAGCGGCTTAGTCATGGTGGCCACATGGCCCAGAAAAACTGTCTGTGGACAAACGTTGGCTCCCTCGGCCAGTAAAGCGAGATGAGCGCCGCAACCCCAGAGTCGTTCGCGACTGGACTTAACTGCCAGGGGTCCTTTACCTTTTTTACACCTTCCTTGACTCCTTTTATAATGAAAGCAAGGGTCAAGCAGTGCTGTGAACTTTAAACTCAGAATGGAGTCCTAAATGTGCACATATTAATCTTCATTCCAAAACCAACAAGGCAAGTATAACTTTACAATATATTTTGCTTCCCCTACTCCTTTGAAAACAAGTAGGAATTGGCCTGGCATTTGAACCTGGAATGTGTCCTGCATTGTGTGTATCAAATTTTATGTTGATATTTTGATCTTTGAAGCACAAGATGGAATACTGAACAGGTGAGCTAAACTCAGCCAGAAAAGTTGACGTGGTGTTACAACAACATTAATCGCAGCTTTGCAGGCAGATAGTCTGGCACACATAGCTAGAGCTGGAGTAGCTGCCTTCTTGGTCAGCTGCTTCTCTCAGGAGCAGCTGTGTGGAACAGCATCCTGGACTTGCTGCAGGCAATAGTTGAAGGAAGGACATTGCCAATGTTGAGCTGCTCTCAAAAGAGCATGAGCTCAGTTTTGAAAAGCCTCTTATTCCTGCCACTGAGCCCTGGGCCCTTGCCAGGACACCAATTATGTAAGATTAGATTTGAAAACTGCCCTGCCTTGCCAAATCAGCACAGTTGGACATTGTAGCTCATAAACCAAATTTGTTTTAAAAAACTCTATGATACATGTCAGGGAACATCTTTCTCTTTTACATCTGCAGGTGAGGCAGTGGAAATGCTGGACCAGCGTCTTGCCTGGGTAATGGACTGGATGAGAGCCAACAAACTGGAACTCGGTCCAGATAAGACTGGGGCACAGTTAGTGGGCCGCTCCTCAGACCAGATGGCTGGGAGGTTGCCTGCTCTTTGTGGGATTACACTTCAGCTGAAGGAACAGGTACGAAGCTTGGGGTTACTCCTGGATCCACTGCTGTCACATAAGGCTCAGGTGGCCTCAGTGGCTTAGAGTGTGGGATTACACTTCAGCTGAAGGAACAGGTACGAAGCTTGGGGTTACTCCTGGATCCACTGCTGTCACATAAGGCTCAGGTGGCCTCAGTGGCTTAGAGTTCCTTCCATCAGCTTCAGCTGGTGGCCCAGCTACACCCCTACCTGGACAGGGATAGCCTAAGTACTCTTGTCTATGCTCTGGTAACCTCTGGGTTAGATGACCGCAACACACTATATGGAACAACCTCTGAAGGCGTTTCCTCTTCTTTTGAAAGCTCCAGGAGTGGGGAATTGCTTTTATCAACCTCATGTTACATAGTAATTTCCTAACACAGCAGTGGGGAAACTGAGGCCCTCCAAGTGTTGGGCTGCAGCTTCTGTCAGCCATGGCTGCCATGCAGTGTCGGAAGATGTCCAGTGGACCTGGCAGGGCTGCCAGTCATGGGGTGTGGCCAGTGAAGTTACAGGGGCATGGATAGTCCCTTTTTTCCTCCCCATCCTCATCACTTGCCAATATTGCCATTGTTCAAGTACTAGAAATAAAGTAGAAAGGTTGCAAGGACTCAGGCCAGGACGGCAATAAACAATGGTTTTCTCTATTTTTGTTGTTGAAAGTATAAAACAAATTCCAGTTACAACGATTGTTAACTCCAGGACAAGGCCCTGTTTCGTACACACTCGGTACACTTTGACCATAAAACTAAGAAACGATAGCTGATGAAGAATAAACGAAACAGGGCCTTGTCCTGGAGTTAACAATCGTTGTAACTGGAATTTGTTTTATACTTTCAACAACAAAAATAGAGAAAACCATTGTTTATTGCCATCCTGGCCTGAGTCCTTGCAACCTTTCTACTTTATTTCCTGTATTCTCCAAGGACTCCAATTTTCTAATTAATTGTTCAAGTACTAAGCACCTAACTTACCACTAGGTAAGGCTTACTTTCCTGCATCCATTGCGCCCTCAATAAATCAGCCAGCAGAGCCAGGGTGCTCCGTAAGCTGTTGATGCCTATATCGGTGGATATCTAGGACACCTCAAATACCCTCTTGCTAGGCATTTTGAGGACAATCTCTGTAGTGAGCGAGGTGTCATGACCAATGCGATCCCAAGTGAGGTTTCCAGTGCTCCATCAAGCCCTGCGTTGTGCGATCGGTTTCAGTTTTTGCAGCCTGGTGGCGTTGGCAGGGTGCTTCTGCTGGGCATGCATCCAGTGACATGCCCTTTGAACCCTTGCCCTTCACAGCTAATTAAAGCTAGCAAGGGAGGGTATTGGAAATATGCTCTCCTAGGGAAAGGAAATATGCTCTTAGGGTTCCATGATCACTGCAGATGGTGACAGCAGTCACGAAATTAGAAGACGCCTGCTTCTTGGGAGAAAAGCAATGACAAACCTAGACAGCATCTTAAAAAGCAAAGACATCACCTTGCCGACAAAGGTCCGTATAGTTAAAGCTATGGTTTTCCCAGTAGTAATGTACGGAAGTGAGAGCTGGACCATCAAGAAGGCTGATCGCCGAAGAATTGATGCTTTTGAATTATGGTGCTGGAGGAGACTCTTGAGAGTCCCATGGACTGCAAGAAGATCAAACCTATCCATTCTCAAGGAAATCAGCCCTGAGTGCTCACTAGAAGGACAGATCCTGAAGTTGAGGCTCCAGTACTTTGGCCACCTCATGAGAAGAGAAGACTCCCTGGAAAAGACCCTGATGTTGGGAAAGATGGAGGGCACAAGGAGAAGGGGACGACAGAGGATGAGATGGTTGGACAGTGTTCTCGAAGCTACTAACATGAGTTTGGCCAAACTGCGGGAGGCAGTGAAAGATAGGCGTGCCTGGCGTGCTCTGGTCCATGGGGTCACGAAGAGTCGGACATGACTGAACGACTGAACAACAACAACAGGGAAAAGACTTGTGTAAGACAAGACATTGCAAGACATGAAATGGCTCTTCAACCAGAGATGCAAGGCAGGGAAAGGAGAGGCTGTCTGTCTCCAGCCCACCGTCCACCTTCCCTGGGTAGTCGCCTCCTCCCCCCTTACCTCAATTCCACAATTTGCTTTCTGTACCTGCCGATGGGTTGTGCTGCTATTCCACTCCTTCCTTCCAAGTCGGATTTTGTTTGCATTAAGAATAAAGATAAAAGCTAAAATGGGGACGCATGGGAATGCCCCAGAATGATTGTATTGTGTGGAGCCCGTTAATTATAAATTAATTATAAATTACCAGGCACAGGGTTTCACTGCGAAACTACGGTAAATACTTCATCTGGAAGTGGCCCCACATAGGGATGTTGCTGTTAACCTACATTTATCCAAATTGGTGGTGTCTTCCAGCAAGATAACCACATTGTTTTGCCTGCTGTCATACCCGCTCTCACTTTGTGGGCTGAAATTGTTGTGTTGGATAATAAAGAGCTATCATGACTATTAGGCTTACTGTCCTGTTTTACACCTCTGTATTTAATAATTGTGGTAATTATTATTTTAGATAACCCATTATTATAGAATGCTTTATGCTGTAGTGACACAGGAATGGCTCGACTACCCATAGTTTGACAGTTTAAAAGATTGCAACCCATTAGATATATAAAATGCCCCTGGTTTATTTATATTTCATCGATGTTGACATTTTTTTTGCTCCTTTGTTTCTGCGAAGTGGTTGGAATTGAACCCCTCCAGTCAAATCTGGTGCATTATAACCCAATATAAACCTCAATGTAAAAGAATACGGCGCTAAACTTTACTAGATTAGCATAACCCTAGTGAGTAGGATCTCCATTTGTTTTAAATTGTTAGGTTGCATTTTCCTCTCCATATTTTATTTTTGGTTTGAACAAAAAACTTTCGAACACCTGTGCTTCATACATATGTTAATACTGTACACAGATTAGTTGATCATATAAGCATTGTAATTTGCAACTTTTAAAGAATCAAATTAAATTTGCACAAAAAAATGGAAGGTGCCTGGCCCCCTTCATGGGTGCTGGAGCACCCAGGGCCCCGGGGCCTATGCTAACTTCAGACTAAGCCCCCTTCAACTCAGTGTGACTTTCTTCTGAGCAGACATGGTTAGGCTTGTGCTGTTGTGTTCATTAATTTCAGTGGGTCTACCCTGAGTAAAACGTATTTGAATACCAAACCTGCACCTATTAAAGTTCCATTAAAAGACTCCATTGTGTGCTCAATTATATCCCATTAAACATCACCATCTTGAAATTAGGTAGCATGGTAATTGTTGGCAGATTTAAAAAATCAAGTGCTTATTTTGTTCATATTTTCTGGGGAAGAACTAAACTCAGGACTCATCTCACTATGGCTGAAATCCTATACTTAGGTGGGATGCATGTATCTGAACCAGTTGGACCTACTTCTGAGTAAACATTCATTGTACTACATATCTGCTCCCTTAAAACGGCGATTCCACATACAATTTAATTCTGGGCCATACACTAGATCTGGATTTGGTTCCTCCTATGCCTTGCCGGAATGCTACCAGGTCAGACTGACAAAGGCAGTATTTTCAGAGGAAGGTTGTAAAGCATATCATTGTGCTATAAATCAAGGTAGGATGCTTTATTTTCATGAAACTGCTCTGTATATTGCTGCCAGTGAACAATTGCAACAGTAATTATTATTATGATTTTGAGAAAGATATAAACAAAGGCAAATATTTTGAAAGCGCTGACCTTGAGGCTGTGAGGGACACGATGGCATGAGGATGGTTTAGAAATTGGAGAGGCTATGGCTTCATTATTCTGTGCTCAACTGTCCTTTTGCCCTGGAGGTCCACCACACTGCTAGAAACAAAGTGGGGAGATTCAGGCAGCTCCCATTTATAGCTAAGCAAGCGACATGCCTGAGATTCTTTGAATGTAAGAAGCAAAAACTGTCCTGTTCACATATCCAACATTTTCATCAACCAAATCCACAAGCAGCTATTGCCCTTAGAATGTGGACCTTCCATTGTGAGGACTATGTTGTGTTTCTTCTTATTACTTATTAGTGTTTGATTATAGTGTGGTGCTTTGCAGAGTAATATCAGGGCAGGGTGGGGAGTCTCTTCTACAAAGCGATTTCAGTTTCAACAGTTCTATATGTCAGACTTGGTTCATTTCAAGTAGCAAGTAGGAAACTAAGGTGAGTTGGGAAAGGTTCGAAGAGAAGCAGACATAAACAGAAAACAGTTATTATTCCACAGTGGAATTTGCTGCCAAGGAGTGTGGTAGAGTCTCCTTCTTTGGAGTCTTTAAGCAGAGGCTTGACAGCCATCTGTCAGGAATGCTTTGATGGTGTTTCCTGCTTGGCAGGGGGTTGGACTGGATGGCCCTTGTGGTCTCTTCCAACTCTAGGATTCTATGATTATTATTATTTCTTAAATGCAACAATCAAATCCCTGAATGTCTGCTTCCATGTGCCCTAGCTTCTGTCTCTTGAACACCAGCCGGCCAGGCAACATGACAAACCTCTCCTGAACCCGAGGAAGCTTCCCAAAGAAGTTTGTGATGTGACACATTCAAGGTCAGAAATCCCTTAGGCACGCTCAATTTGCTCTCTGGAGCCAGGCTGCAAAAACGTGTAAATCAGTTTTGGTAAGGAACTGTTGGAGGTCTGTTGCTAGATATTGTGAAGGTGATATTTGACAAGCAATGTGTTTAACCGAATTAAAAGAGTTCCTAAGTTTCCTAAGCTGCTTGTTCTTTCTAGCTACTTTCCATCCCAATATCTGCGGCAGAAGTTATTTTTGCAGTGAATGTAGTGTAAAGGAATGGATCTTGCAGGAACTAGGGTCTGGCCAATGGGCCTTCCACTTGCTTTAGGACTCTTAACTCCCATCAGCCCGCCAATGGGAACCCCAGGAGTCAGGAAGAGTGGGAGTTGCAGTCAAGCAAAATCCTGACGGCACCATCTTGCTTACCACTGGTTTAAAGTAATGGATCTTGAAGTCTCTTCCAGGAGATGCTATTTTAAGTAAGTCAGCAATTCCCCATCACCAACCCCCTCCCTTTACACCTTTACACTTATTTATTTCATAAAGTTTATGCACTGCTTGACCGTAAATAAATTAAACCCTCAAAACTTTTTTGCCGAATGATAAAACATTGAGGAAAGACTCCCAATCATGTTTTAAAACATGCAAAGGTTAAAATACTAGAACAGATTAAAATTACCTAAACTTTCTAAGCATCTGGGCAGGCTTGTCCAAACAAGAACATTTTTAGCAGACGTCAAAAAGGGTACAGTGAAGGCGCCTGCTTGATCTCAAGAGGCGGGGAGTTCCAGAGTGCGGACGCTGCAATACAGTAAAATTAAAAATTAAAACCAGTGGATACAGTAATAGCTGCTAGTAAGTATACTGAAATGTCTGCACACCAGGCAAACCTCCCAGGGCCCCACGACTGAACTGTCTCTACCTCTGGCCACCAACTGGCTACATCCCAAAAGCTGGATAGTGATTGATGCCTCAGATGATGAACGTAACACCTGGACAGGTCTAAGTGAAACAGTTGACAGAATGTGAAGTCAGTGGCCTCTCCCCACCCTCTATGACAGTAATATGTAGAAATACCTATTTTCACCACTTTTCATTCTTATGCAACCAGTGTGACGTAGGATTAGGATCCCATCAGGATCCCTTTTACTGAAGACTGTATGCACAAATAGACCTTGAATGTTATTTGATGGTAGCGACGCACAGCATCCATACTTTTTTGCAGCAGGGCTTATATCACCCGGGACTCGGGTGGCGCTGTGGATTAAACCACAGAGCCTAGGGCTTGCTGATCAGAAGGTCGGCGGTTCGAATCCCCGCGACGGGGTGAGCTCCCGTTGCTCGGTCCCAGCTCCTGCCACCTAGCAGTTTGAAAGCGCAAAGCACGTCAAGTGCAAGTAGATAAATAGGTACCACTCCAGCGGGAAGGTAAATGGCATTTCCGTGCGCTGCTCTGGTTCGCCAGAAGCGGCTTTGTCATGCTGGCCACATGACCCAGGAGCTGTACGCCGGCTCCCTTGGCCAGTAACGCGAGATGGTTGGCGCAACCCCAGTTGTCCACGACTGGACCATACGGTCAGGGGTCCCTTTACCTTTACCTTATATCTTTACACCTTCAGCCTTTGGGGTTTGCTGTTCAGTGGCACCTTCTTGCCTGCAAGAGACCCACAAAGCACTGCAGCTGTCAAATTACCACCATGCTTGTGTTTAAGTAACCGGTCATTAGGCTGCTGTTGTGCTTGCTTACTATTTCAGAAACATCTCAAGAGTGTTCCCTAGAGAAAGATCAGTGACGAGCAGAGCTGTTTCTGGAACCTTTGGACTCATGAGTTTCTTGGGAAGTCAGTCACAGATATTAGTCATTCAACGAGGCATTTGCAGACAGAGCGTGACTTGAAGACCAGGATACCAAGGTTTCCCATCTCCAAGGGGAGATGAATAGCTTCTTTGAACAGGGATGGAGGCTGATATGCAGCCCCGCTGCTGGCAGAGAGGGTTAAATATTTAAAAGCTAAGTCACTGCCATTGCTGCTGCTCTGCCCCTTCATCTCTTGCCAGCTGTCTGCAGGATATATTCTCTGACATTCAATTTCTACCTCACAAAAGAGGCTGCCGTGTGGCTTTGAAACTCATCGCTGTTTGCTCTTTCCAGCTTCCTCTCCAAATGCCGGGGGGGGGGGAGAGGAAAAGAAATGTGTATTTCTTGACAAAGCGGCCTCTGAAAGTTTATGGCACAATATAGTTGTTAGTTTTTGAGGCACTGCCCACTGGGCTCTGTTGTTTTTACTACCACTGATGAACATGGTTACTCTGATTAAAGTTACAGGTAAGTAGCCGTGTGGGTCTGCCATAGTTGAAACAAAATAAAATAAAAAATTCCCACCAGTAGCACCTTAGAGACCAACTAAGTTTGTTCTTGGTATGAGCTTTTCGTGTGCATGCACACTTCTTCAGATACACTGAAACGGAAGTCACCAGACCCTTAAATATAGTGAGGGAGTGGGGAGGGGTATTACTCAGAAGGGTGGTGGGAATGGGTGATCAGCTGATAGGTGTGGAAAACCTGTTGACGACTGTTAACGACTGCAATTGGTCTTACAGGGAAAAGGCAAGGGGTGAGATGGCTAAAGATAGCTTTGTCATGTATAATGAGATAAGAATCCAATGTCTTTGTTCAGACCAGGTTTCTCCATGGTTTTAAGTTTGGTGATTAGTTGCAATTCAGCCACTTCTCTTTCCAGTCTATTTCTGAAATTCCTTTGTATTAAGACAGCTACTTTGAGATCTTGTATAGAATGTCCTGGGAGATTGAAGTGTTCTCCTACTGGTTTCTCTGTCTTGTGATTCCTGATATCAGATTTATGTCCATTTATCCTTTGGCGTAGGGTTTGGCCTGTTTGTCCAATATAGAGAGCTGAAGGGCACTGTTGGAATTTGATTGCATACACAATGTTGGATACACAATGTTGAGTATACAATCAAATGCCAACAGTGCCCTTCAACTCTCTATATTGGACAAACAGGCCAAACCCTACGCCAAAGGATAGTAACGGTAAAGGTAAAGGGACCCCTGACCATTAGGTCCAGTCGCGGATGACTCTAGGGTTGCGGCGCTCATCTCGCTTACTGGCCGAGGGAGCCGGCGTACAGCTTCCGGGTCATGTGGCGAGCATGACTAAGCCACTTCTGGCGAACCAGAGCAGCACATGGAAACGCTGCTTACCTTCCCGTTGGAGCCCTTCCCTGGCTCGCCTCTGCTCGGTAGCGCGCACGCGCAGCGTCATTATGCATGCGTCAAACGTAGTGACGTTGCGCATGCGTGCTACGGAGTGACTCCGCCCCTGGGTTTGCTGCCCCGGGTGGCAAAGCGGCTTCCTCTGCCCCTGGATGCGACACTTCTGCTGAAGAATAGCACCCCTCTGTCAAATTTCATAGGAAAAAAAGAATCTCAACAAGAATATGGTGAGGAGGTGCTTTGCCTTGTGTCTTTTGTATTAGGCTCTAGATTTCCTTTTAAAAACACTTTAAAAAAAAGTATTTGCTTACAAGGCAGAGTTCGGTGCACTGCAAAAATGCAGCGCTGGCGAGACCCCAGCCACCCACCACCTTAATTTGTCCCGGGGAATATTCACATACCTCTCACGCCCTGATCTGGCCACAGTGATCCATGCGACGGTCACCTCCAGACTTGATTATTGTAACTCGCTCTACGCGGGGCTGCCCCTGAAGCTGACCCAGAAACTCCAGCGGGTGCAGAATGCCGCGGCGAGGCTCCTTACCGGGTCTTTGCCACGGGACCACATTCATCCAGTGCTCTACCAGCTGCACTGGCTCCCGGTGGAGTACAGGGTCAGGTTTAAGGTGCTGGTTTTGACCTTTAAAGCCCTATGCGGCTTAGGACCCTCGTACCTAAGGGACCGCCTCTCCTGGTATGTCCCGTGTAGGACCTTAAGGTCCTCAAATAATAATCTTTTGGAGGTCCCGAGCAACAAAGATGCTAGGTTGGCCTCAACTAGGGCCAGGGCCTTCTCAGTATTGGCCCCGACTTGGTGGAACAGTCTATCACAAGAGACCAGGGCCCTGCGGGATTTGGCATCTTTCCGCAGGGCCTGCAAGACGGAGCTGTTCCACCTGGCCTTTGGGTTGGTTTCTGTTTGATATTTATGCTTCATTCTTTTATTGGTGGGTTATTTGAAAATGAGACTGCAGTTTTAATATTGAATTTTTAAATTTGTATTTTAATCTGTTATTTTAAATTGATTGTGTTTATGTTTTTGCTGTGATTTTAATTAGTGTTAGCCGCCCTGAGCCCGGTTTTTGGCTGGGAAGGGCGGGGTATAAATAAAAATTTATTATTATTATTATTATTATTATTATTATTATTATTATTATTATTATATAAAGTATGTGTACACAAATGTTATGCAAATGCGTGTGCCGCGGCCTTGCACACTCAGTCTTTTAAGTATCTAGAAACACCCCTGAATCCTGGCCTTGCCATAAATGCTTAGTGTTCTTTTTTTGGGTGGTGGTGGGGCAAAAGAACAATACGTCGTATTTGAAAATAAAGTTGCTACCTGAAGAACTGCCATTTATTTTCAGAAAGCTCTCCATACAGACCAAAGTAGGAAGGGCTTATAATAGCATCATAAATTAGCTAGCATTCTTGGGGGGATACGAACCCGTTTGAAAATGTACCCCTCAAACTCTCTCGTAGCTCTCCCCAGTCAGGTAAGTTGTTTATTTTTTATTTTATTTTTTACTAAATTTATATACCCCCCTCCATCCGAGGATCTTAGATAACTGAAAAACTGATAGATTCACATATGAGTCTTGCTTTCAGACATGCATGTTGTACATCCTGCTGGCTTCAAGTACCAGCATTTTTAGGCAATAACAATTTTATTCCACTGCCTTCTTGCAGACAGTGGGCAATTCAGGGACTGCTTCCATTGGGGAGATTTAATAGCCCAGATCAATGTAATGTGGCTTCATTTATGCCTTAGCTGTAAATTATCCTGTGATGTCAGGTGGCACCATCTGGAAAGTGCCTAATAGAATTATAATTATTATTATTATTATTATTTAATAAGAAGGCTGATCGCCGAAGAATTGATGCTTTTGAATTATGGTGCTGGAGGAGACTCTTGAGAGTCCCATGGACTGCAAGAAGATCAAACCTATCCATTCTGAAGGAAATCAGCCCTGAGTGCTCACTGGAAGGACAGATCCTGAAGTTGAGGCTCCAGTACTTTGGCCACCTCATGAGAAGAGAAGACTCCCTAGAAAAGACCCTGATGTTGGGAAAGATGGAGGGCACAAGGAGAAGGGGACGACAGAGGATGAGATGGTTGGACAGTGTTCTGAAGCGACTAGCATGAGTTTGGCCAAACTGCGGGAGGCGTGCTCTGGTCCATGGGGTCACGAAGAGTCGGACACGACTGAACGACTGAACAACAACAACTTTTTTTTTCCATATAAAAGTCCTTTATTGTTCAATTAAAATATATTTACATGCAAGCATATGCATATACAAATGCACTCTCACATATACATAAGAAATAAAGAAATAAATCCTTCATATCTTAGATAGCTAGAGAAAAAAAAAGCAAAAAGAAAAAGAAAAGGAGATGTAAGATTAAAAGAAGGAAAAAAGGGGAAAAAAGCAGAAAAAAGAAAAGAAAGAAAAAACAGAGAGAGAAGAAAAAGAGAAAAAGGGGGAAGAAAAAAAGGAAGCAGAAAAGGAAAGAAAGAGATCTTCAGAAAGGAAGATCAAGACAAGATAAAGTCATCAAAAACAAACAAACAAACAAAAAAAAACCTTCACAAATACATTCTACAACAACTTTTGTATACTGCCCTTTATCTGAAGATCACAGGATAGTTCACAAGATAAGGAACATAAGAAGTCGTCTTCTTATGTAACAAATGTACATGACACACCAACTATTTTTATTCATTTATTCATTCATACATACCCAGCCTTTTTCCTTGACAGGGACTCAAGGCAGCTCACAGATAAAATAGGAACGGCTAAAAACATTGGGGGGGGGGGAGAGGGAAATAATTAAAAAAGCAATTCAACAGAATTAAAACTATATGTAAATATATAAGATCTATTTAAAAAAACCAATTACAAATTTTAAAATAAAGGGCACCAGTCCTTTCATTAGAAGCAGTCAGTTCCCCAAAGCGAAAAAGATATTCACCTGCCAGCAGAAAGACAAGGAGGGAGCCAGTCTGGCTTCTCACAGGAGGGAATTGCAGAGTCTGGGAGCACCCACGGAGAAGGCCCTGACCCTGGTTCCCATCAAACCTTAACTTCCCCTACTGAGTACAAGGGCCTAGCAAACGTGGGTGAGTGGCGACATATTTGGGTGCTTGAATATGCCTCCCTTTGACATTGCAAAGTCCCCACCGGAATCCTCCTGCCAGAGTTGGCCTTGCGATCCTTCTACTAATTTGGAGTTTGGATTTGGATTTGATATCCCGCTTTATCACTATCCGAAGGAGTCTGAAAGCGGCTAACATTCTCCTTTCCCTTCCTCCCCCACAACAAACACTCTGTGAGGTGAGTGGGGCTGAGAGACTTCAAGAAGTGTGACTAGCCCAAGGTCACCCAGCAGCTGCATGTGGAGGAGCGGAGACGCAAACCCGGTTCCCCAGATTAGGAGTCTACCGCTCTTAACCACTACACCACACTGGCTCCGGACCATTACAAAATCTGGGTGATGCGGGAGATCCCTGAATAGGATCCCATTTATTTGCATTTTTAAAAGATAGAGCTAGCGTCAAGCCGGATGGAGAGCGCAGCTCTTGGATGAGAGAGTGGGCGGGGACCCAGAAAGATCGGTCCTTGGCACCCATATTTGCAAGGCTGGGTAGGCGGTGTCCGCTCCTGGGGTGGGAGGGAGAAAGAAGCGTCACCTCCTCTCCAGCTGCCGCCAGGGGACATTTCCTCCTCTCCCCCGTCGGGGAACGGGAGGCTTCTGGTGCGGAAGGAGAGCAAGGCTCCGTCCGATCCGCTGGATTCAGGAAGAGGAGAAGGGAGGAGCGAAGCAGCGCCGGGAATCCGCCCGTCGGGCAGGCGCTCAACTTGCTCCGCGGCGCGATGATGGCGAGGGCAAGCGGGTCCGCGGGGCTGCGCCCGCGCTGCTTTCCGGGAGCCGGGCGCGCTCCCGGGATGCAGGGCGGCAGGTGCGAGCTCGGGTACCCGCCCGCTGTCGCTTTCCTTGGCCCCGTAGAGGGGCCGCTGGATTGCGCAGCTTGCGCGCGGAGTTTGCGCTTTCATCCCCGGCTGGGACAGGAAGATCCTCGGAGCCCCCGGGCCGGCATCCAAGCCAGATGGATGCCCCCCCCTTCCTTAGCATCAGCCCTGCACCCCTCCGTGAGAGATTTCGGCTGCCCAACCCCGTGAGCGCCCCTCTGTATCCCCTCCAAGGAGCTCAGGGTGGTGTACAGAGTGTTTTTCAACCTTTTTTGGGCAAAGGCACACTTGTTTCATGAAAAAAATCACGAGGCCACCACCATTAGAAAATGTTAAAAAAATTAACCTGTGCCTATATTGACTATATATAAAGTAATTCTCTTGAATAGGAATCAAATAAACACAAAGAAAGTATTTTATAATTACTTTATTATGAAATAGTAAGTAAACAGAAATATGAAAAATTATAAAATACTTTATTCAGTGCGCAACCTGGGTCTGTTTGGCTGTTTTTTTAAATCTTTCGAATTTTTCAATTTTTCCCACGGCACACCAGACAATCTCGCGGAACTAGTGTGCCACGGAACAGTGGTTGAAAAACACTGGTGTACAGGGCTCTCCTCCTCCTCCTTCCCATTCCAGCCTCACAACAACCCTGTGAGGTAGGTGCGTCTAAGAGATGGTGACTGGCCCAAGGTCACCCAGGGAGCTTCATGGCTGAGTGGGGATTCGAACCCTGCTCTCCCAGATCCAGGTCCTACATATCTGACACTCTCTTTTACACACACACACACAATTTTTATTTATTTTCCATTTTATAATATATGTTCACATCATAACACTCCTCAGAGCCTGTCAACTTCCTTCCCTCCAACTCAAATAAAGATAGAAGGGTAGAAAATTTCTCATTACAAGTCTTCAGACAACCCTGCTAGTGGTGTTAATTGCTTACAATAATCTTTCAGATATTGTATAAATTTACTCCAGTCCTTTAGGGATGCTCGATTTTGCTGGTTTCGGATTTTTCCTGTCAGCCTCGCCAGTTCTGCAAAGTCCATCATCTTCACCTGCCACTCTTCTTTCGTTGGTACTTCTTGTTTCCATTTTTGGGCTAGACCTGTCTGACACGCTAAACCACTGGACCACTCTGGCTCTCCTCTCCACAAGCAAGTCTCACTAGCGGAAACCCATGCAAGGACGTCCGCTGTTGGCCCAACAAGGCTCCTCCCCCTCTTGTCCCCATGTGCCCCCAGGTTGGCTTGGGGGCTTTGAGGTTATCATTATTTGGAGGCCTTGCTACTTGCTTCCCTTCCCATTTATTTGGTGCGTGCACGATGCAACGCAAGGGAGCCAGCCCCATTACAACTAAGCATAGCTGTCAAGTTTCGGATGTGAAAATAAGGGATCAGCAGTCTCACCTATCCTGGGGACAGTCACATGTCAGTGGTGGGCGGAGCCAGAAGCAAAAGTGGGCGGAGCAGCAATGTAAACTCCAAGCGGGCTCGGAGCTCGGGAGCAAAGAGGAGGGCAGCCATGTGCTCCGCGCGATGGAGCCCCATCGTCTTCTTGTCTGATCCCATCAAAACAGGACAGGAAGCAGCAGCTGCTCAAAGGCAGCCAGGCTCCGCCCACCAGCTAACCCTATTGGCCGGCTGAGGGGCTCGGCGGCAACGGATAGGGGCTGATGCAGGGGGAGGAATACACCCCCCTGTAAGCACGGGAAACGGCTCCCACTTGCTTTGAGGGCTGAGGCTTTTCTCTCCAAGTAGGCGAGGTCTTCCCACCCAGTCCCTGGCCAGCAGGGGAGGAGCTGCTTCCATTAAAAACGGGAAATTTAAGGGAAATAAAAAATAAGGGAGAGCAGCGGGAAACTGCTTGAAATAAGGGAGAATCCCGGGGGAAACGGGATACTTGACAGCACTGCAACTAAGGGCCCTCTCATCTCTCTTCAGAATGCAGCCAGGCAGTCAGCTGCTCTTAAGGCACTCAGTAGAGCACGAGGCACTTAATTTCAGGGCCCCACATTGGGATCCCGTCTCTCTGAGCAGCCTTGTCCCCCGGCAGCCCCAGAGGACCTACCAAGCAGCGCTTTGCACTGAGCTGAAAAAGCCTCCGGTTGTCAGGGACATCCCGCCTTCTTCACTGCAACCACGTGAGGTAAAGGAGCAGCAAGGCTTGAGGCATTTTCGTACAGGTACTTTGGCAGCTTGTTCAGGTGAAGAGGGCTCTGAGATATCAAAGGGTGTAGATTTGTGTAGATTTAGGGTTATTATCTGGAACCTCCACGGGGCAAAAGGCATTCGCCCTATTTAAACAGGATATTGATCTCTGTTCAAAGTCATTCTCTGCTTTCTCAGGCAACTCTGCTTCCCACTCACCCCTGCTTATAGGCTCGGGTTCCGTTCATTTCCAGCTTTCCTCAAGCCTCTTATCAGATGTCGAAACGAGAAACAGATTTGTTATCCCACCATCGCCGACTGCCTTAAGCAAGTTCTCTGGGCGAAAAAAATGTGATAAGTGTTGTGTAAGTTTCCCAGCTGGCCTCCCTAGGGGTGGCAATCCTACAATAGATGAGAGTGTGTTTGCGTCATAGGGAGTGCTTTTGCAGCAACCTTGAAAACAGGCCAAAGAATCTGCTAGCCCACACAAATAGATACTAGCCCACCCATAGCGTGGTGCAGGGATAGCCTGAACGAAGGAAACTGGGTGTGGAAGAGTCTTTTCTTCTTGGGTGTGGAAAGATTCGCTTGCCTAGTTGCTTTGGCGTTATTAGCTCTCAGCCCAGGTGAGTAGGCATATGTAGACTGGATTTACTATGTGTAAATAGTAAAGCCGCGTGAACTGTCTCTGAAGGTACAAAGAGAAGACCGAAACCTTTTTATTTCAGATGAGTCTCTAATTCAATAAATAACATACCCTGGTCTAATCCCAGAGCCGGAATCCCTGCGGAGATTTTTGGGTTAGATGTATTGTGTGCACGGCTTGCTCTGACCCCATGGACCAGAGCAGCGAGCCTATCCTTCACTGCCTCTCAGTTTGGCCAAACTCTGGTGTCACTGTCCAACCATCTCATCCTCTGTCGTCCCCTTCTCCTTGTGCACAGGTAAGAAGGGGCACAATCGATTGTACAGGTGAAACTCGTCTCCTCCAAAAATCAAAAGCATAGAATATCGCTCTCACTTCCATACATCACTACTGGAAAAGTCCACCTTTGTCGGCAAGGTATGTAAGCAGGTTTGTCATTGTTTTCATTAGCTACTGGAGTTTAATATATGAGATAGACTCATGACATGCAAAGCGAGATATGTCAAGCCTTTGCTTGTTATAATTGTGATGATTATGGTGTACAGCTGATGAAAACCCCAAAGTTGAAATTGTTAATTTGGGGTTCTCATCAGCTGTACGCCATAATCATCACAATTATAACAAATAAAGGCTTGACATATCTCGCTTTGCATGTCATGAGTCTATCTCATATATTAGTTTCACCTTTTAAGTTGAATTACTGAAAGAAACGAACCTTTCCACGATATTCTAATTTTTTGAGTTTCACCTGTATACGCCAGGGGTGGGCAGACTTCAGGCTCCTGAGATCCACTTTGTTTTCTTACTACAACCTTGACATCCACCAAGCCGAGCCTGATGCAAAGGACAGAAGACGTTCCTGGGCTCAGTATTATTTAGCTCTGAGTAGGCCTACTAGGACTGACTGAGGCTGATGGTTCTTCAGCCATGAAAATCCATTCCTGGTACCTCCCCTTCTTCGTTTCAGCAGCATAACTGGGAGGGATATTGTTTTGTTAGGTCAGAGTGTGGAATACTTGCTGATTTACTTCAAATCTCCCAGAGAATGACCACCACTGCACCCACATTGACCTCCCACCAGCCACCACATCCATCTCCCCGACCTTGAGCTACCTTCTGCCCATAATACGCTCGTTATTTCCACACTTGGATCTTTGCAAAAAACACCTTACAAAAGTGCCCCTGTAGCTGGGAAGCATGTGGTGCAAATCTACCAAACTCAGATCGTCATTCTTGACAAGGATAAACCAAAATTGGCTGCCCTGTGAAACACCACTGAACACCAGCTTGCCTCCCACAAAATGCAAAAACATCTTGCAGCTGAGAGAATATCAGACAGTGGTTTTCCTTGCAGTTCAAAATAAACAAGTGTGTATGTTGGTTATATGTTCTAAGTTTACCATTCGTTGGGCTTTGTGTGAGCTAAAAATCCAGATTGTTTTAAGTGGTTTGAAAAATTGGACTGTAAATTGGGCTGTTGCTGCAGAGAGAGCATTTTCACTGCCAACACACTATGAGATTATTCTGCATGGCTTCCTAAAGCATGTATATCCCTGGGTATTTGGGGAAAGTGCTGGACTTTCAGTTGGCAACTCACAGACCTTAGAGGTTTTTTTTTGGGGGGGGTGAATTGTGAGGGTCTGATACATGTTTTGATTCCAGTGGTCAGTATAGGCCTGTGGGATATGGGTCCAGGCCTTCTTTCAGGTGATGGGAACAGAGTAGAATTATGCAAGTCTCTGTTCATCCCTTTGTAAAATGGAGAAGAAGAAGAAAAAAAACTTGTTGGGAGGAGGCGTTGATGTTTCACAGTATAGTGTGTGTACCAGAGCCAGTGTGGTGTAGTGGTTAAGAGTGGTAGACTCGTAATCTGGGGAACCGGGTTCGTGTCTCCGCTCCTCCACATGCAGCTGCTGGGTGACCTTGGGCTAGTCACACTTCTTTGAAGTCTCTCAGCCCCACTCACCTCACAGAGTGTTTGTTGTGGGGAGGAAGGGAAAGGAGAATGTTAGCCGCTTTGAGACTCCTTCGGGTAGTGAAAAGCGGGATATCAAATCCAAACTCTTCTTCTAGTGTGGGCTTCTAAACCTTGCTAAGATGAATAGAGTTTTATAAGTATTGCAACTGTAGAAATTTTCCTGAGCTGCTGTGTTTCCCTGGCTGAGGCCTGATCCTCATCTAGCCTTGTCAGCACCTGAGCTACTGCAGCAACATCCAGTCCTTCTGCACTGCAGTGGGAAACCCTGGGTACGCCAGTGACGGCCCATAAAAGTATTGGCACAGTTTCCTAAGGGTTAGCACTGGTTTGGGGAGATGCTGCCGTGAAGGCTCTTCTCGTGTGGTCCAGGCCTTTTCGTATCATGCAAGGGTGAGGAAAAGATAGTCATTGCCGTGGTTTCCTCACTCCTGCAATAACAGGAGTACCTTCACCCTGTGCTTGTGAGTTCTCTACCTGTGGAACTCTGATTACAAACCGGCCAAAGGGTAGTCACTCATCCGTAATAGTGCTTTGAACCTTGAACAGCTAAAACAGCACCAGGGTTGTGAGTTAGTGCTGTAATATTAGCCCTGTGGAAAGATAACATTTCGCTAATTCCTGGCTGAAAATCAATATAGCATGAGATGAGTGAATATTAAACAGTATAAACAAAATAAAAAATAAAAAATCCCTTCCAGTAGCACCTTAGAGACCGGGAGGAAGACCTTGCATCGCCTACAGAAGAAGAAGAAGAAGAAGAAGAAGAAGAAGAAGAAGAAGAAGAAGAAGAAGAAGAGGAGTTTGGATTTGATATCCCGCTTTATCACTACCCGAAGGAGTCTCAAAGCGGCTAACATTCTCCTTTCCCTTCCTCCCCCACAACAAACACTCTGTGAGGTGAGTGGGGCTGAGAGACTTCAGAGAAGTGTGACTAGCCCAAGGTCACCCAGCAGCTGCATGTGGAGGAGGGAGACGCGAACCCGGTTCCCCAGATTATGAGTCTACCGCTCTTAACCACTACACCACACTGGCTCTCAGCCACCCAATCTTAAACAACTCCTCACCCACAATAATACAACAACAGGACTTACATTCTCTACAAGATCTCAAAGTATCTGTCTTGCTACAAAGGAATTTCAAAAATAGACAGGATACCAAGAACAAACTTAGTTGGTCTCTAAGGTGCTACTGGAAGGAATTTTTTTTAAATTTTATTTAGTTTTGACTATGGCAGACCAACACGGCTACCTACCTGAAATTAAATAGTATGTTTGTGCATGTCTGAGGGACTGGTTGTGTCCCCACACCAGGGTAAGCCAAACCATGGCAGTGCAAATTCATGAACATGCTGGTTCCTGAGGAGGAGATTGGGGCTGCGTTGCTGCCCCACCCCTGGCTTTTTTTGGTTTGGTCCAAACCTGGGATCATAGTTAGGGTCTCTCCTCCATGGCCACAATGTGTAGCCAAGGTTTTCCTTATAGTTACAGGTCTTGGTTAAGGAGTCGTGATGGCAAGCTGGACTCCGGTTCACCTTAATGTGCAAACCAGGTCAGTGAGTGAGCAGATGGAGAAATGAGTAAACAACAACAACCACAAACCACCGGATTTTAAAGCAACATTTTCTACAATCATAGATTTGCTTTTGCTAAAGCAAGATTTAACACGTTTCCATCAAATGTTATGAGCCATAGGTTTTCAAATGGCAAAATTTCAGTCTTATGTACGTGCGATAACAAATCAATAGAGTCGCTCCATCACATATTATTTAAATGCCCATTATATATCTTACCCCGGACCAGAATTTTGAACCCAGTTATTTTGGAAATTGCTGATAATCCTTCTGAAACACAATTGGCTTGCTTGTTGCAAGATCCCCCAAAGAACATTACAGGTTGCTAGATTCTTGATTTCAGTTATCTCATATAAAAGACGCCATGGAACACTCCAAGAATATTGATATTATATTATTCAATAATTCCAGCTTAAATGGCCTTGTAATATTATTGTCATCATTTTACCTGTAAAATTGAGAAGACTGGGTGTATTAGTCTTTTAATTGCTGTGTCGATGTTCATAATGTGTTTGCTTTTGTAATCTGAATGTATTTCATTTTATTTCATTTTATTTATTTTACTCCTGTTGTGGGCTTATAGCCGAATAAAGATATCTATCTACCTAACATTTTCTACAATAATTTTAATTTAATGCTTCCCCTTCTCCTACAAAACCCACACACATTCTAGGTCATTATGTACCTCTGGGGCAACTGCCAGCAGCTTAGGATAGGGAATGAAATAATGAAGTCAGAAGAAGAAACACAGGAGAGGAGGCTTAGGTTACGCACAGAGTATAGGAAACATCCTAATAGCATCCTAAGAGAGTGCACTAGCCGGATAAGAATTTTGTACCAAGAAAACTATGAAATAGGACTGCCAACTGACCAGAAACTAACAAAGAGTGGCTCCCATTGATGGTTGATTCATAGGAATCAGCCGGTGGCACTTTTTGCTTTTTCACAGCATGGAGACGAGTACTATCTCCTGCTAAAGCCTGCTGATTAAGCTGGTATGGGAGCAGGGGAGGTTTTTTTTTAAAAAAAAGCCTCCTGCTGAAAGGCAGAAAAAAAGGTCACTGAAGCTGCAGTCCCATGCACACAAGTAAGCCCTATTGAACTTGAAGTGACTTATTTCTTAGTCAGCACACACCGGATGAACAGACTCCATGACAGTGAGTAGCTGCCTTTGCAACAGTGGTGGCAAAGATCTGCACTTATTTCTCGAACACAAATGCTGTTTGTTTGCACTGGGGAGGCAATATGACGTTGCTTTCCCCGTCTTGTGATTGTTGCTCACCCAATTCTAGCGCGTTATTCGCTTACATATTTAGCCAGAATGGAACGATGATAACTTCAAGCAGTACAACACGCTCCCCATGGGAGCTGTGATTTTTTTTTTAAAGGGCTTGCAGGAATGTTTGGACAGATCTTAGTCAGCGTTTCTTCAGTTACAGAAACTCCAGTCCTGAATATGTTATATTGCTTATAAGAAATCAGTGGGATAGGATATGAGCCAGCCTTGCAAGTAAGATGACAAAAGTTACTAGCCAACATATAATAAATAATAATAATAATAATAATAATAATAATAATAATAATAATTTATTTGTACCCCGCCCATCTGGCCGGGTCTCCCCAGCCGCTCTGGGCGGCTTCCAGGAGCACATCCGCTACGACCTGAAGCAGCTCGGGCAGGGAATCCTTGGTGCAGCGGGGAGGTCGGTACACCAAAAGGAATCCTGTACTGCCCCTATTGCCCAACTTCCAGAACATGCACTCAGAAAACTCGGTCTTCCCAATAGGACGCCTGGTGCAAACTAATGACTTCCTAAAAATCACTGCAACCCCCCCTCCCCGCCCAGATGGCCTGGGTTGCTGTGCGTAAGAGAAACCTGGTGGGCAAGCAGCGGCAAGGACAGGCCCATCTGCTTCATCCAACCAAGTCTCTGTTACACATGCCAGGTCAAATCCTCCATCCACAATCAGGTCGTGGATGGCAGTGGTTTTGTTCATCATTGACCTGGCATTACACAGCAACACTTTCAGGTCATGTGGGTATCCCTTGTTGATTCCAGTATCCGTCCGGTCAGGACCAGACCCGGAGGCAGGGATAGTCCTCAAACAACGACTAAGCCTGCCTCCTTGGTAATGACAATACTCCTTTTTATGAGACCAACAACCTCTGTGGTTCATTTGTGGTACATAAGTAACCCAAACAGATTTAAAGAACCACCTCATTTTTGGGATAGAAACATTTGCTGGCCAGTTCTGCACTGACCGCTGATTTGTTACTGGGTGAAATTCAAGGTTCTCTAATATGGGTATATAAAGCCCTTATCAGCTTGGGACCAGTTCCGTTTAAGGGATTGCCATGCCCCATATATGCTGATTTGATCGCTTCAATCTGCCTAACTTGCATTTTTACAAGTGCCACGTGATGTCCGTTGGTGAGGAGTTGTACCTTTAAAGTGTCAACACCTGTGCTGTAAAACTCCCTGCCTATTGACATTACAGGTGCCCCTGCTATGTTGCTTTTAATGCCTGCTAAAAATGCTATTCCCCCCACCCGATCTACCCAGGTTATAATAGTTTTTGAAATGTTGCCTTTGTTTGTAATGATTATATTTTTATGTCCATTCCACTGGTTTATGGATTTTAGCTGGGGTTTTTTTTTTTTAATTACAAAGTTATTACTACACTGCTTGCAGAGCGCTGTAATTATTTCCTAAATAAATAACTGATTCTTACTGATCCATGATCACCAATGATTAGGAAAGTGTACAAGAATGTTTTAGGCAGCCCAGCTAGACTCAGGATTGCAACCAGTGCATCCTCCTTTGAGAAGAGAACTTACCCGGACCTTGAGTTAATCATCTAAGGCCCTTCTCCATGTGCCTCCTCCACGAGAGGTCCAGAGGGTGGCAACATGAGAATGGGCCTTTTCTGCGGTGGCTCCCCATTTGTGGAATGTGTTAGGGTGCCAACAAGTTGGCGTACTGAAGTGCAGCAGTCAGTCAGATAAGCCGAGGTCGAACAGACCGGGTCAAAAGCCAGCTGAAGTCAGGTATCAGCACAGGGTCAGGAGAAGCCGAAGTCAGGAACAGTCCAAGTCAGGAACAAGCCAGGATCCAGGAACAAGCCCAAGGGTCAGGAACAAAGGAACAGAACAAGCAAGAGTGGTGGCGGAGTAGTAGTTGCAGGTGCTAGCGAAGGGAGCAGCCAGCCTTTCTTAAGTAGCCGGCCTGTAACCACGTCTCTTACGAGTTGCAGCTGCCTCCAATTGTTCCCTGCGTCTCTCAGCTCTACGCTCTACAGCTGAGAAGGGAGGAGGGGAGGGGCCCTGCCGGTTTCTCTCCTCACAAGGGCCTGATTCTGGCTCGACTTCCTCCTCCTGTTCTGGTCTTTCCCCCTCTCCATCTGACTCTTCCTCTTCCGAGGAGTGCCGCCACCAGTCTTCTCCAGGTATGAACTCCTCCATTTCCCCAGGTTCTTCCGTGGGTGCAGCCTCGCCAGGGGGGGCTTGCCACCACTCCTCCTCATCTGGCTCAACCCTGACAGAATGCTCTCCCCAGGGAAGCTCACCTGGTGCTGTCATTACACACCTTTAGATCTTTGGCTTATTGGCATCCAATGCTCTTTTTAATGTGCTGTGTGTGTGATTATTGGTTTGTTGTTGTTGTTATTTTAATTGTGTATTTTGGTTTTTTTAATATTGCGTTTTTATGATGTGAACTGCCCTGAGATGAAGGGCAATATATGAAATTTATGAATGAAAACACAAATAAAACGGGGGGCAGGACCAGTTGCAGAGTTGCTCCCTTCCATCTCTCTACTTCTTCCATTGCAGTAAATGCCAGCTTGGGTTAGGGGGATGTTTCTCAAGAAAACGGCAAGTGGGGAAAGGATAATGGCTCTCCCTTCACACTGCGGCCTCAAACCAGATCAGGCCCCCTTTAGCTGCTATTTTAAAGTCTGAGAAGGGGCCAGGCCGGGACCCACAAGAGTCAATGGTGTACATAACATCAGAACCCACACAGCTTCTGTGTCTAAGGCTGACTTGTATAAAGTGCTGTGATTCTTCTTGCGGGACAGAATTCGTGCCCGTTGCTGTGGAGTGAATTTTGCTGACATACTGGCTTGCCAGGGTCTTTACCAAGAAAAGCGTTCCCTTCTGTTCACTCCAGGTGAGCAGGTCCTTTTCAGTCCAGCTCACTTTGTTATAGTCCGCTTCTCCCCCCCCGCCCACCGTCCCATGGACTGCAAGAAGATCAAACCTATCCATTCTGAAGGAAATCAGCCCTGAGTGCTCACTGGAAGGACAGATCCTGAAGCTGAGGCTCCAGTACTTTGGCCACCTCATGAGAAGAGAAGACTCCCTGGAAAAGACCCTGATGTTGGGAAAGATGGAGGGCACAAGGAGAAGGGGACAACAGAAGACAAGATGGTTGGACAGTGTTCTTGAAGCCTACCAACATGAGTCTGACCAAACTGCCATAGACTGTGGAAGACAGGAGTGCCTGGCATGTTCTGGTCAATGGGAGTCACGAAGAGTCGGACACGACTAAACGACTAAACAACAACAAATAGCAGAGAGTGGGGGAAGGATGTTTTTACCCGATGATTTGTTTCCTTGTGCTTCAGCCCCCACCAAGGTCTGCTCTGGGAGGAGTGGAGATTAACCTTCGCTTCCATTTCTGAAAAACTTTGTTCAACATACTATTTATTGTGCTTGTAGTGACATCTTCTGGTCATTCCTCAGCATTGATTTCTATTAAAGTTGGGTATTTTGTGATATGCCCAAGCATATGTGTGTGTAATAATTTGCAATACTGGGGGGCAGGATATACAGGGAGGGATTATTTCACCTGCATTATTCATTGTTAGCACCTGTATTCTGTATGTTCAGTCCGTTGAATGAAGCTCACAGTAGGTGTAGAAGCAACAAGTAAAATATGCAGCAAATACTAGTCTTGATGTTCTCCTTTTTAGGAATGGAGTTTTCTCGGGATGTGATGGAGACTGGTGAGACTGTCAACAGCCTAAAGGAGGTAAGAGGAATTCACTGGGGCTGGAGGTGTCAGAGAATTCTGGCAGAAATGACTAATGTTTCCTTATTTGTCCCATGTCTGGAATGGAAATCAATTCACCAGACTGAATCCAGGTCCACATTTTTAATCTAGTTGTTTTTTTTTTTTAAAGGAAAGTTTATCGAATGCTGTTCTTTAAAATTGTTTTTAGGGAAACGGCTTAACGAGTTTCAGTGCATTAAGCCACATTAGCCTGACATTAAATAAATACGTAATATCTGCGCAACTGTTTCAGCTGGGGCGGACTTCGCTCTGTCGCTCTTAAGGAGGCCAGAAGCAGATTCATGCCAGGCACAGGTATCAAACAGTTCAGGGCCCCGGATGCTGCCCTGGATGCTGCTGTTTGCACAGAGCCTGTTAGCTCCCATATATCCCAGTTTGCCATTTGGATTGGAGCGAGGGGGATTGGCAAAATGGTTGCAAAGTTGCTGCTGTCAGGTCAAGAGTGCTGTTGTTGTTGTTGTTGTTGTTGTTTTTTAAAAAATTAAACTTTATTACCTGTTAAAAATACATATAGCAAATAAGTTACACATTACATAATTAATATTACACATCATAAGTTCAAATTATACCACGAGAAAGAAAAAAGAAAAAGGAAGAAAGAAGGTTACAAAGAAGGGAAAGAAAGGAAGGGGGACAGAAGGAAAGAGACGCAAGACGGGAAGAAGGAGAAAGTAGGTAAGTAAAAGGTTTCTACAGAGACCTTCTGGTTCTAGAAACAGTTGATCTTTCAAAATATGACTTCCACTGCTTTTTACAACGTTTCATATTTCTAATTTCTACGTTTTGCACCTGTCATTTTCATGCTATCACCGTTATGTACATTTTTCCATTACATCTCCGAACTTATCTGTATCTTCACTAAGTTATTATACTTGATCAATAGGAGTATAGCGTCTAGATCAAGGGAAGTAATAGTACCACTGTATTCCGCTCTGGTCAGACCTCACCTGGAATACTGTGTCCAGTTCTGGGCACCACAGTTCAAGAAGGATACTGACAAGCTGGAACGTGTCCAGAGGAGGGCAACCAAAATGGTCAAAGGCCTGGAAACGATGCCTTATGAGGAACGGCTTAGGGAGCTGGGTATGTTTAGCCTGGAGAAGAGAAGGTTAAGGGGTGATATGATAGCCATGTTCAAATATATAAAAGGATGTCATATAGAGGAGGGAGAAAGGTTGTTTTCTGCTGCTCCAGAGAAGCGGACACGGAGCAATGGATTCAAACTACAAGAAAGAAGATTCCACCTAAACATTAGGAAGAACTTCCTGACAGTGAGAGCTGTTCGACAGTGGAATTTGCTGCCAAGGAGTGTGGTGGAGTCTCCTTCTTTGGAGGTCTTTAAGCGGAGGCTTGACAGCCATCTGTCAGGAATGCTTTGATGGTGTTTCCTGCTTGGCAGGGGGTTGGACTGGATGGCCCTTGTGGTCTCTTCCAACTCTATGATTCTATGATTCTATTCTAAACACAACCAATATCTCTCATTCACTTCTTGTCTACCCAGATAGTCATTATGATGTTTCCATTGTTTTTGTATTATATTTTTTGGCTTATGCCTTATGAAGTCGGTCAGCTTTGCGAGTTCCAGATATTCTAGCATTTTACTTTGCCACTGTACTTTCGCTGGTATGTAATTTCCTTTCCAATGTTGTGCTGTAAGAGTTCTTGCAGCAGTTCTTGCAGCAGTTCTTTTACAAGAAGAGTGCTGTTTTCAACATGTCTGGATGTTTATTGTTTTGAGGGGATGAATGGTTGGGAATTGCTTTATCCCGTGTGTTGATAGCTTTCCATTGATGACTTTTGGACTAGGGGGATCGTGTAATTGGTGTGGCCAATACCAAAGCTCTGGCAGAGGAGTACACTGCAGATCGAAAGGTAAGTGAAAACAAGCCCCAAAAGTATCGTTCTTTAGGGTTGCAGCGTGTAGACGTCTAATCCATCAAAATATTGGCTGAAGCTACAACACTTCGCCAGATGTGTGGTTCCCTGTGCTCCTTCGGGTTGGCATTTCTGGGAATTCTCATCACGACATTTTGGACGGCACTGAGCCATGTTGTATCCCGAATCTAGCAAGTGAGGTTAATCTTCTGGCCGATCTGCCGATGAAAAAATTGCTGTGAGTGTTCTTCTCATGCGCATGTATTTGAAGATAGCCAGGACTGCTTCAACTGCATGGAGATTACCATATTTTTCCATGTATACAACTAGATTTCCCCCCCAATAAATTATGTCAAAAATTAGGGGCGTCTTATACACAGATAGTGCTGAGACCATTTTCTTAGATCTGAGTCCCCCAAAAGAGGGGGCGCCTTATACATGGGGGCGTCTTATAGACGAAAAATATGGCACTCGTGAGGAGGAATTAAAGAACCTTTTAATGAGGGTGAAAGAGGAAGCGCAAAATATGGTCTGAAGCTCAACATCAAAAAAACTAAGATCATGGCCACTGGTCCCATCACCTCCTGGCAAATAGAAGGGGAAGAAATGGAGGCAGTGAGAGATTTCACTTTCTTGGGTTCCATGATCACTGCAGATGGTGACAGCAGTCACGAAATTAGAAGACGCCTGCTTCTTGGGAGAAAAGCAATGACAAACCTAGACAGCATCTTAAAAAGCAAAGACATCACCTTGCCGACAAAGGTCCGTATAGTTAAAGCTATGGTTTTCCCAGTAGTAATGTACGGAAGTGAGAGCTGGACCATCAAGAAGGCTGATCGCCGAAGAATTGATGCTTTTGAATTATGGTGCTGGAGGAGACTCTTGAGAGTCCCATGGACTGCAAGAAGATCAAACCTATCCATTCTCAAGGAAATCAGCCCTGAGTGCTCACTAGAAGGACAGATCCTGAAGTTGAGGCTCCAGTACTTTGGCCACCTCATGAGAAGAGAAGACTCCCTGGAAAAGACCCTGATGTTGGGAAAGATGGAGGGCACAAGGAGAAGGGGACGACAGAGGATGAGATGGTTGGACAGTGTTCTCGAAGCTACTAACATGAGTTTGGCCAAACTGCGAGAGGCAGTGAAGGATAGGCGTGCCTGGCGTGCTCTGGTCCATGGGGTCACAAAGAGTCGGACACGACTGAACGACTGAACAACAACAACAACAACAACCTAAAGCAAAATAAACATTCAAAACAAGAAACCAGAGAGGTGGAAAGGCCTTTGGAAAGAAAGACCTTTTTTTTTGAAGTTTGGTATTTTTGTTTGTTTCCTTTGTGGAGCTCCTCTGCATGATCCTACCTGGAGTGGCTTATGAAGATGCTCCCACTCTGCCTGTCTCCTATGGCACAGCCATTCTGGCCCCTGAATGGAGAGCAAAGACACAGTCTGGGTGAGTGGAGGAGGCACATAGATCAGCGTAATTAAACCTTATTATGACTGGCCAACAAAATTCTGTTTCCTGTTGCAGTTGCTCACTGCCTTGAAACATTCCCTGGTGTATGATGGGGGGATTAACCAGATAAGCACAGCATTTTGAGTAAAGTTCAGGGTTGTTGCTCTATATTTCGAATCTTTTGCTGATACAGTCATACTTTGGGTTACGACTGCTTCAGGTTGTGTGATTTCGGGTTGCGCACCGCGCAGAACCCAGAAGTAATGGAATGGGTTACTTCTGGGTTTTGGCGCTCGTGCATGCGCAGAAGCGCTAAATCGTGCTTTGCACACGCGCAGAAGCGCCGAATTGCGTCACACGCGTGCACAGACGCAGCGGCGCGGGTTGTGAATGCTGCGGGTTGTGAACGTGCCTCCCGCACGGATCGTGTTTGCAACTCAAGCATCCACTGCATAGATGTTACACACAACTATGTAAATAGATCAGCATGAAGAAATGTTTTGATTTTGTTGGTGGTTATAATATAAAATGGCTGCTTTTTCAGGCAGGGAGTAGGTACTTTGTTACTATGGGTACAATAAAGTTAGCAAAATGCTGGCTAAATAAGAAATCAACCAGGGAGATTGACTATTGTATACAAGTGGGGCAGGCAAGCAGGAGAAAGAGGCAGCAAGAAATGAGAAGGAAAAATACATTGTCACCCCCCCCCCCAGGCATGGGAAGGTCAGGTGGTACCTGGTGCGGAAAATTTCTTGTCAACCCCCCCATTGATTCCCCCCCCCCGCAAAAATGGTTTTACGTTATTTCATATTTTCTTACAAAGGAATAATAACAAGTAATAATAATAAAAACTTTTATTTATATCCCGCCCTCCCCGGCCTGAAGTCGGGCTCAGGGTGGCTAACATCAGATACATAACATTGGTATAAAATCAAACAATAATTAAATTACCTCCTAAAAACATCTCAAAATCAAATTAAAGTCTAATTAGATGGCTTTCCACAGGGTTAGGGTTGGGAACAGTAAGTGTTCTCTGAACTGAAATTTCAGCCTTCACGACATAGGAAAACAGCCAAGTGAACAGCTATTTTGGTGGAGGAGGGTCAAGATATTAACCGATATGCATGAAATTTCATATATAGCTATATAATCCCTAGTATAGTAAGATAAGACCTTCGGAGCAGGCATTTAAAAAATAAATAAAAATCATTTTTTTTCAATCCCCCCCCCAAAATTGTTCCTTGATAATTTGTCACCCCCTCCATTATGGAAACCGGGGTGACCTGCCCCCCCCGCCCCCTTGCTACGCCCCTGCTTTCAGCATATACATCACATCAGTCCAGCACATGGCAATCTGGAATCCATCCCTGGACATCTGGTCACAAGAATGTTTTCTCTTCTGCATGAGCAATGTGCCTCGTGAGATTAAAAACCTGTAGTAGCTTTACATCAACTGAAAACATTTTGTTAGGTTTCCTCCACATCACCCAAGCCCTCCTCTAGTTCCTAAGCCGTTTTCAGAAGCTATTCTCAGCCATCCTGAGATTTAGGCCTGTGCTTAGTTTGTGGATGCCAATTGCTGTATATTTTAATGTGTGTGTTTGTGTTAGATGTGCTGCAGTGCTGTTACACAGAGAAAGACAACACCTCCCTCCAAAAATTTTTTCCTAAGCTGCCAAGAAAGAATCTAGAGTGCATCTAGCTGCACGTGAACTGTGTGTGGTGTGTTTTATTCTCATTTTAAACCAATCTTAAAATTTAAAGCAATTCAATAAATAATGCACCCTCTTGAATTATGGATATTTCAGGGCCATTGTCTCTTGGCTATGCTATATAGCCCAGAGGAACATTTTTAATTACAGAGCCCATGGCAGAGTGGATAGGAAATGCTTTGTTTTCTGCTCCGTCAATTAATAGAAGTGTGCCTTTCCACTAAAGATTCAGACGAAAAGTCGTGCACAGAGGCCGAGTGCTCAGCTGGTGTGAAATAGCTGGAACTCCTCCATTTTGCATGCGGCCGAATGAGGTGGTGGATTATAGAGGTGACAGAGCTGACTTTAGGTGGAACGAATGCTCAATCATGTAATAAAACAATTATAGGTAAAGGGACCCCTGACCATTAGGTCCAGTCGCTGATGACTCCTGGGGTTGCAGCGCTCATCTCGCTTTATTGGCTGAGGGAGCCGGCGTACAGCTTCCGAGTCATGTGGCCAGCATGACTAAGCCGCTTCTGGCGAACCAGAGCAGCACACAGAAACACTGTTTACCTTCCTGCCAGAGTGGTACCTATTTATCTACTTGCACTTTGATGTGCTTTTGAACTGCTAGGTTGGCAGGAGCAGGGACCTGAGCAATGGGAGCTCACCCCGTTGTGGGGATTCGAACCACCGACCTTCTGATCGGCAAGCCCTAGGCTCTGTGGTTTAACTCACAGCACCACCCACGTCCCTTAATAAAACAATTACCTGCAAGTAAAAAGCTAGCTCCTCAGGGGGAAAGGGTCTCTCCAGCCTCCTCCTTGCTTGGTATCTGAGGAAGTGTGCATGCACACGAAAACTCATACCAAGAACAAACTTAGCTGGTCTCTAAGGTGCTACTGGAAGGATTTATTTATTTTTTATTTTGTTTTGACTATGGCAGACCAACACGGCTACCTACCTGTAACCCCTCCTTGCTATGTTAGTTTTTAATTTGGCTGGGAGTGTTTTCATTCGTCACAAAAGTGATGCAGAACATTCCTGTCTTCCACATCAGGATTACACGCTTAAAGGGCACGCAGATGTTTCTGCTCTGAAACACTTCCCACTGCAGCATTTTGTTGCATGGTCCCACATGCTAATAACAGCATGTGTGCGGCCAAAATGGCATTTTCCATGCAGAGGATGCTAGCAGCAGGCTTGGTGTTGCAGAACTACAAAAACGTTGCAACGAACGGCCCGATACACATTGCACCTGGAAAGGGAGGTGCGGAGAGGGGGAATAGAGTGGCTCAAATCCTGAAGAGGCAGCACTCTGCACTGCAACGTTTTGTTACAGGTTCCACTTGTTCTCATGTATTTGCACACAGGAGTGCAAAATCCATAGCTCCGACAGCGCCCCGGGATCTTCGGATCAACGGCGGCATGAAAATGTAATAAATAAATAGCAGTAACACGGCAAACAACTTTCCAAGGGGGAAAAACTGCTCCCTTTTCAAAAAAAACAGTTGTCTCAAGACATGACTGACCTATACTGTATACAGCTGCTTTGATGCCTGCAGCGATTAGCGGCATTAAATCGCTTTGCACGCGCCCAGCGATTTCCTTTGTCCAGTAGCGAAGTGACCTTCTCTATATGGCGGTGTCAATGCGGCCGCCTAACTTTTCCCTTATTTGTAGTGTGCGTAAAATAACGTTCCGTCGGCGAGCAGGAATCACAGCCGGAAGGTTCCGACTAGCTGACGTGGCGGGGAATGCCTGTGGGCGTGGCTATGCTAATAAGCCAGACAGAAGCACAGCTTGTTGTCATGATGGGATGCAGAAGCATAAGCAAAGACTTTGTTTTAGTGATAGGTGGTGTAAGTAAACCTTTTTTTTTTTTTTTTTTTTTTTTTTTTGTTTTTCCTTTTTAGAAAATTAAAATCTTTTTAAAAAAAAAGCATTAGAAATAAATAGAGGAAGTCATTTCAAAGAATAAGGCAAGCAAGGGGGCGGGGGCAATTTCAAAAATTGTAAAGACAGGGAAAAAAGCAGGATGCATGAAATGCAAGTTGTTTACGTATTTAGCAAACTTGCTCACTCTTGGGAAGTAGGCGGGTAGCCTTTGGTTCTAATAATTCTTCTTTTGTATGTTAAACTCACTTGCAGGCTGGTTTGTGTTTTGTTTCAGCTGCACCTCCAAGGAATTAACCCTCTCAGGAATTGTGCAAGACTTTGCTCTAAAGTGCTTAAATCAAGTTGGCATGTTGGCTGGTAGATTTTTAAGCACAGAAAGGTCTAGCTGGGGGCAGTGTGTGTGTGTGTGTGTGTGTAAGCACCAGTTGTTTAAATAATTACATTAGTGAAGATGGGGGCGTTGGGAAGGATGGAAACTTTTTATGGGAACCACCCTGAGACCTCCGGATATAGGGCGGTATATTAATTCAATTAATAACACAACAGCAGCAGCAACAACAACAACAACAACTGCAAAATACAATGTGGACAACTGGCGAAGAAGTGTGCATGCACACGAAAGCTCATACCAAGAACAAACTTAGTTGGTCTCTAAGGTGCTACTGGAAGGAATTTTTTTTTTATTTTGTTTTGTTTTGTCGAAAAGATGTCAAGGGATGACATGCTAAGTCTGGTAGGGCTTACTTCCTCTGAATGGGCCAAGCATGGTTCAGAGTGTGCTGTTAGTCCTGCAGCATACAATGCTTTTTCACCAGTGGCTGCTGCAAATTGCTTTGGAACAGTTTCTTTCAGGGAAGGGAATCCTCTGTACAGCTCCTTCTCGGAGCAACTTACTTTTCAGTACCAAAGAAGAAGTTTTTTTTAAAAAAATAAAAGGTTTTTATTAATGTTATTGTGAAACCATACATAATCCTTAAAACAAGTGCATTGTTGATTACTTACATTTTTTAAAAAAACAAAACCAATTTAAATCTTTGTATACACATGCTTTTGTTTCTTTCTCAATATATTTTATGGATTAAACTAATTTCTATAAAGTACAGAGAAGATTATAATAGATACAAACGAATTATAAAGAAGAAAAAAATTATATAAAGATAAAATAAAACAAAAACAGAAGAAAAAAAGCCAAAACAAAGATACAAGCAAACAAAAACCAGACTTCCAATCATTTCCCGACATATTTCACACCTGTAACATTGAAGGTACTTACATTTCTTACCCTATTTCTACTAGCATTTCTTGTACTTTCTTATAGCAAGTCATACCATAAATCCTCATTTAACCATACATAATTTACTTTAAACATGAGTCATTCTAATGCTGCCATGTCATTATTATGTCATTATGTCATTATTACTTATTTGTAGATATTTCTTGAACATGCCCCATTTGTTAACGAACGATTGCTTTGCATTACCCCTTAAAGTTTATGTCAGTTGAGCTAATTCTGCATATTCCCAAAGTTTATTCTGCCATTCCTTTACAGTTAGAATTTTTTTCCCTTTCCAATTTGAAGCAATCAATAGATGAGCGGCGGCTGTTGTGTACAGAAAAATCTCTCTTATATTTTTTTGAATATCACTGCTTAAGATTCTGAGTAGCAAGGCCTCTGGTTTCTTTGCGAATGTTAATCTAAAAATCTTTTCCATCTCATCATAGATGAGATTCCAGAATTCTTTAATTTTCCGGCAAGTCCGCCACATATGGTACAAATCTCCTTTTGTTTCTCCGCATCGCCAACACTTGTCCGATATGCTTGGAGAATTTTGATGGTGTAAGGTACCACCTGAATTGCATCTTCATCATATTTTCTTTAATTGTGTAACATGCCGTAAATTTCACATTAACCTTCCAGAGGGCTTCCCATTCACTCATCATAATCGTACGTCCAATGTCCTGCACCCATCTAATCACTGCTCCTTTCACCTTCCCAGTCAAGGAGGAGGCGGTACATTCTGGAGATAACTTTGGTGTTATTGTTTAGCAGTTCTTTTTCTAGTTTAGAGGCTTTCTCATTAAAACCATTTTTTTTAAAATCTTTCTTGAACGAGAATAAGTAGTTTTGGGCCCTTGTCCCTGCGGAAGGATGTTTGAAGATGTGAGGCAAAAGACTGTGGTGTAAAGAAAGAAAGAAAAAAGAAAGAGAGCGAGAAATGATGAACATTATTGCCATCACTATATTGGGTTTTCAAATTCTCCTGCTCCCTGGTATTTTTACATACGGAAAACTCTCTTGCCTTTTTTTTCTTTGTTTGTTAAGGATCCCCTCTGCCGTTTACAAACAGCCACAGGTACGTTTGTCTCTGAGCAAGCAGGCCAGGCGCCCTTTGCCCGGCTTAATCAGTGCTATGGAACCGGCTGGGACTTTGGCACAGGGGGAATCAGGGAGCGTTGACCCAGCGCAGGCTCAGAGTTAGTGAGCCATCGACTGATGTGGCAGGCGGACTTTGGCAGCTGCCTTTGGGGACGAGAAGGACTGAGGCCGGCATTTAGAGCTGCGACTGGTGGTCTCACATTTAAACAGGTGTGGTGTGTGTGTGTGTTTGTGTGTGTGTGTAAACAAGCTCACGTGTTGGTGGGAATATTGTTGCTCACCCCAGGATTTATCCTGGAGCATCCCATTGAAACTCAGTTTGCTCTACCTAGGATGTGGGTGTGAAACAAAAGCAAAAACAAACTGAGTCAATACCATTTGTGTAGGGTCAGATGTTAGGACTTGCCGCAGCTGGGTTGACAAAGATGAGTAGTGCAAAATATAGGGGGCATGGGTTACTTAAAAAAATGGAATAAAATAAAAAATTCCTTCCAGTAGCACCTTAGAGACCAACTAAGTTTGTTCTTGGTATGAGCTTTCGGGTGCACGCACACTTCTTCAGACCAACACGGCTACCTACCTGTAACTTTAAAAAATGGGCCAGCGGGGAAAGAAATACCTTTTGCTCTTACAGAACATGGCACTTCAGATTTCTTCGCAGGTGTGTTTTCAATACAAGGATGTACTAGTTGAGAGAGCAAATAAGTGTTCAGTTCAGTTCTCACTTCAGTTATGAGTTTATTAGTTGGTCGTATGCCAGCCACAGTTTTACAGGACTGCTGGAAGATGCTGAAATAGTGTATGTGAAGTTCTCTGAGGACTTAGAAAAAGTGCTTTGTAATTCTTGTTGTTAAATGTTGAGATCAGCCGTGTTGAATGCTGTCCATTCAGCGTTCCTAGCTTGTCAAATCTCTGTGCCTAAAATGCCAACCTCTGAACAAACCCAGTGTTCAAAATCAAGCAAAGTAAAATACGTGTTTACATAGACCCATCTTTTGCACCAAGTCATACAATTTTAGTGCATTTATTTAGACACCAGGTATTGAACCTGTGACCAGCCCTGCTACTGAGCTTGTCAAAGGGCTTCCTGCTTTTTACCCGGGAGCCCTTTGCAGGCTGCTACCCATGTGCTCTAATGCGTGTCTGCAGAGAACCATGAGGCATGGAAACCGTGGGATTTTGTGTATCTCATTTTAAAGACGGGCTGTTTTTGTTGTGTCACCTCTCTTACAATTATGCTTATCTTTGCAGGAAGCCGAAGCAGGTTTGGTAAGGAAATCTGAATGAAAGCAGGCCCTGCAGAAAGTCCAAGATGGACCCTTCAGTTCCACCGCAACAGCCCCAGCCACAAGGGAGACATGCTCCCCAGATGGAAGGGTATGAGACGGGCCCATGGAGGGCAGTTTCCCATGGCGCTCCACCGCCTCAATCGAGACACAGCAGTGAGTGGCTGTACCACCATGAACCCTGGGCTAGGTCTCAGCCTTGGCCAGATGCTCAAGTAGAATACCACCATGCTGCCTATCACCCGAGACTCCAGGACTATAGGAGGCCAAACTCCAGAGCAGAGTATTATGAAATTGGCTATTCCAACCGGTCATATTCAAGGTAAGACTTGAGAAAGATAACACTCAGAAGGATTGGGGGTATTAAGTAGTGGGTGGACATAGCAGATGACACAGTGATTCTCCAAGCAGCTCTCTTTATTCTCAGGCTGGAACAGAACTGAACTGAAGGGCTCAGCCAGCCTGCTTATATAGTACTCAGTAACATGCAACAGTAACAACTCTCTCTAGCTACCCAATCCGTGAACGGCACTCTCAATCCTTCATTTGCATGTTGTGGACCTGAGTGAGAACTGCAGCCACGGTGGGCAGAGTGAAACTATATACACAACACCCCTAGTGGCCTAGGGTGAGAACTTCAGTACATAACAGGGGGACTTTGCAGAGAGATCAGCAGGGCATCTTCTTCCATATAGTCTCCTAGCCCTTCTCTGTTTCATACAGAGGGCCTCAAACATTCATTTATCACTTCAATTCCAATGTTTGTTTGTTTTTTTAATATTAATGCAGCTGTGTGGAACTCCAAATCAGAGCATTTAATCAAAGTAGTTCCAAAGGAGGAGGAGAGGGATAACTATCTCCTCACTTGCAGGATCCCTCTAGTAGCTTTCTCTCTCTCTCTCTGTGGGAAATCTACTGGATCTGCAAATCTTTTCTGCTGGGGTGAAAGAAGGAGATTGTGTGTGGGATTTTTAGTTGGAAAATGCCCAGGGAGAAAGAATTACGCAGCCCCTTTCCTGCTGCACTACTCCAAAATAATTTGGAGCTCCCCATGACCTCAGTAAATAATTTTAAAAATCACTGAAAAAACAACGGTCTGATTCAGACATTGGATAACTGTAGGCATTTGCAGCATGGATGATGTTGGGGGTGCACACTTGGGTCCCACACAGGCTCCTCTTTAGACCTTGGTGTAATTAGCACAAAGGTTGCAGAGCATTTCTTAGCGTCTTTTGTTGAATGTGCTTAGTAATCTCCCTGTGACCAGGATCTCTTCTCTTAGGGGGGTTTCCAACTGCATGTTCAACCAAATGCATAAGATCTTTGAGCTAATTTGACAGAGGTCTAAAGAGGAGCCTGTGCGTCTGAGGATGCTGGGGGGCGAGGGTGGGTCACTGTTCATGTTTAAGACCTCATGTGTTCAGGCCTTATATTTTCCCGGTATATGAACAAGCTGTGATGAGTTTTGGCTGTTCTCTCCTTCCCTAATGCATCTGCAGAGAGGTTGGAACCTTTCACTTCCAGTTTTACACAAACCACGGTTCTCAGCGAAACTGTTGTTTGTTTAAACCAGGGTTAGCCAACATGGGGCCCTACAGAAGTTGCTGAATTACAGCTCCCATCATCCCTAATCACTGGCCATGCTGGTGGGGGCTGATAGAAGTTGGAGTCCAACAACATCTAGAGAGCACCATGTTGACTAACCCTGATTTAAACTATTTTTCCAGAAAACAAACAGGTCCTGAAATCACGGTTTGCTCCCAACTAGTTCTCACTAAACATAGTCTAAAACAAACCACAGTTCCCTGAATTTGGATGCTATGGGGAACCTTGGTTAGTGCAGAACTGAAATTGAATGCTTCTGACCATCTCTTCACTGATGTGAAAGAAGAGGAGTAGGCTATACAAACATTATGCTTGCTGCACTTGTTTACATAGCAAAAACCATGATTTCCTGCTTTATCTGATTTGGGCCTATGTACTATATCTCCTATATCACATCTACTGTTGTAGTCACACTGCTTCTTTATCGTGTAACTTGCTTCTGCTCTCATTCCTAATCTCGTTTGCCTTGTCTCCTCTCACAATTCACCCTGGTGAATTATAGACAGGCTACCTATTCACTGCATCAGTGAGGTAAAGTAAGTAGAACATCAAGGGATTTATTTGTGGCCTGTATTCATATTTTTCAATTATCAAATACAGAACTGGGAGTGGGAGAGAAGGTCATTTCAATTACCAAGTGGTCATTATAGCCCATTTATTACCTTCCATAGCAGTTTTTGGAACTGTTTCTGACAGCATTTCCCTCCTGAATTTTCATGCTCACAAATAACGAGGAATTTAGACAGTTACCCAAAGCAGCTTCCTCCATCTCCCTTTCTGCTCTCTCCCCTTTGGGCCACGCTTCAGGCAAGGTTATGAAGACCCTCATCGGACCTTTGTGGAAGATTATGTGCACGGCGACTACCAGAGATACCCCCAAACCTGGCAGAGCGAGAGAGGTACTGCGTTCTCCACAGAAACAAAAGTGGTTTAAAAATACTTGGTGGAACTGGGTTGAAGAGGAATTCTGGAACTCATTCTGGTGGTGTGTGCTTGTGTACATATTCAAAGCCTTCCTTATGCCATGCTTGTTCTCTGCCTCTGCCTATCCTTCATGGTTCTGTGTTGTAAAGGGCCATCGGCTGTGTACACATCACACACTGAAACCACCTTGATTCCCATTATTTTCCCCACTCCAGAAAATAAATTGTGTGAACTGTGGTTTACCCCTACAATTCCAGGCACCACTAACAAACTACTGTTCCTAGGATTCTTTGGGGAACTCATGTACTTTAGACGTGCCTTAAATGTATGCAGCCCAACAATTCTCTGTGGTTAGATTTACCATTGACTCATTTGCTAAGTTCAATGACCCTCCTCATTTGATAATTTTTTTGAAATCAAATTCTGGATTTAAAAAAAGAAAGAAAAAAGAAGTCAATCTTAGCAAGAATATGATTTTTTTTGTCTCTCAGGCTCAAAATTCTCAGTACTTTTTCAGAACTAGTTCTGATCCTAAATGTCACCTCATTTTGTGGGCCCCATTTGCACGCCCTGAAAGTCCCAGATTTTTTAAATTTAATAATGCATTTATACCTTGAGTTGTACAGGAATTCTAAGAAACCAAAAAATCTGCAACTTTTGAAAGGTTCAGCCTGTTATCTTGATTTAAAATGATGTTCAATACTATCCAAACATGGGCAAATATTCACTCCTTAATCTCAGGAACCATCATGAACAATTTGGATACAATATAGTAAGACAAGGGTTGCCAACCTTTTTGGATTAGTGGGCACATTTCAAATTTTGAGAGAGTGCTAGGGGTGCCAGTCACAAAATGGCTGCCATGTAGTGGGCATGGCATAGCACAAAATGGCTGCCACTGGGAGCATGCCATGACATAGAGTTAGAGAGACAGCTGCCCCTGGCAAATTTATACTTACCATGGGAAATCATCTTATGTTCTGCTGGTCCTGATTATGGAGATCTCTCTCTCAGAAAAAAATAAATGTGGTAGCTAACAGAAATTGCTTAGAAAGTACCGGCACATTTTGCTGCCTAACTTCCTTTCTAGGAGGGCTAGAGACTGGCTGCATGCAAGTGGTAGGCAGAACCAGAGGCAAATGTGGGCGGGGCATGAGTGTGAATTTTACCTTTACACGGTAGGTTAGTTTCCACCCATAGCCACCCTTCTCCATCCAGGCAGGCAAGCAAAAGCATGATCAGAGTCCAAGGACACATTTCAGTCTGGCAAAAAAACACTCAAGGCGGGCATATATCGGGGGCGGTGAGGGGAGAGAGGGTGTGGCTTAGGATGGGGCATGAACTTGGGCCAGATGGAGAGAGGAACGCCATTTTGCCCCTGCCAGGTTTCAATCTTACATATGACTTTTCTTAATCTGAAGGTAGATTTTGACTGAGCCTAACAAATTATAAATGTTCCTCCGAACATTTGGGAGTTGATAATACTGGTGCCTGGGGTGTAGCTGACTGTTCTACTGTGGATTCTGCCACATTTTCATATGGTTTTATTGGAATTGCTTTGTATTATAGTGAACAGACCTTGTATCATTGATGAGGGGGAATATAGAAATTTTAAGAATGAACAAAAATTTGTAAGTTCCAGTGTGTAAGTATGTGCAGACATGTTGCCTATGTTTGTGCATTCACATGTGTAAAAAAACCCCTTAGTGTACATGACTTTTAATGGCCTCCTGTAATCAGATGTACTTTGTTTCTAAGCACAGCCCTTTGGACAACAAAAGGCAACCGTATACGGCATCTCCAAGGTAGCATTATCAGTTTTTAAATGTTGCAGATGCCTGGAAGTAGAGCTGCTCCTTTTTGTTTTCTCTGAGTATGTAGATCCAAGACAGAGGGATACCTGGGGTGAAGGTACAAATCACTGGGACCAGAACTATTACAGAGATCATCATTGGGTAGAAAGCAGTGGCTTTGCAGAGCGTCATAATGGAACTCCAGTTCGGTAAGGAAATCCCATGAAGTGACCCACCCAACTGGGAAATAACTAAGATCTCCTTAACCCAGTGTCTGTGAAGGACACTCGGTGACTCTCTGCTCTTGCAGTGTGCCTCAGGGAAGCACGTTTCCCCAAAGGAGGCCCCTGAGACCTTTGCCAGTTGAGTATAGTCCCGGGATGCCCATTCCTCAGGCTTCTTTGTAGGTCCTGGAGAACTAGATATGTTGCCCTGTTATTTGCAGCAAACCAGAAACCCAACCACTGCAAACATTTCAATAAAGAAAAGTTAGGAGGTCATCTTTAATACATCAGTTTTTGTCTTTCACTCAGAGTAAGACCCTGGAACCCAAACAACCTCAAAATATGCACAAATGTGCCCTTAATGCATAACCGTGCTCTCCTTTCAGAGAGCCAGTGTGGTGTAGTGGTTAAGAGTGGTAGACTTGTAATCTGGTGAACCGGGTTCGCGTCTCCGCTCCTCCACATGCAGCTGCTGGGTGACCTTGGGCTAGTCACACTTCTCTGAAGTCTCTCAGCCCCACTCACCTCACAGAGTGTTTGTTGTGGGGGAGGAAGGGAAAGGAGAATGTTAGCCGCTTTGAGACTCCTTCGGGTAGTGATAAAGTGGGATATCAAATCCAAACTCCTCCTCTTCTTTTCTTCTTCTTCTTCTTCCTCCTCCTCCTCCTCCTCCTCCTCCTCCTCCTCCTCCTCCTGTGGGGAGATGCATGAGCTCTCTGTAAGAGTGCAGCCAACAGATTTGTAAACAACCTCTCTCCCCCCCTACCTTTTGCTGCCCTTCTTCAATAAGGTCTAAGAGGCATGAGTCCTACGAAGACAATTACGTTTCAAAGAAAGATGGCTCCTATGATACAAATTACAGTTACCCTTTGCAACAAGGACAGATTCAGCATGAATTCCAGTGGAAGTTCCAGGAGAACACCAGTGTTCCAGCGCATGAGGTGCGAGCTTTGGGACTTGTCCAGGGTATCCTTTCTTCTCCCCTCATCCCAGCTGGCACTGCTTTTTTAGGCCTGAAAGCCTTCGAAAGCGAATGCCAGCTTTAAAGTTCTTTGTGAATTGTGTTGCAGTTCATTTCCCCTTTGCTTTCGTCAAGACCACCGTCCTTTCCATTCCGCCTCTTCCCCGCTCCTTTTTTTCCACTGTAGGTTCCATTGCCTGAGGAGCCAAGCATACTCCAAAAGTATAAGGAATCGGGCCTCAGCTCAAGTAGCTATGAGCTTAGCCAGTACATGTACGATCCCTCCAGCCACTACGAAGCAGCTCCTTCCAAGGACTGGAGCCCCATTCAGGCAGGTAAGGTATTCCAACACCAGGAACATCTGGTGCACGGGTGACCAAGGCATTTGCCAACACCTCGAGGCTAGCATCAGGGCCACCACTGGGCTTTCTTTATTTGCATGGATTCCCTCCCCCCTCCAATCCTTCCAATCTATATAGGTTTTTAATCTGGTGTTGTTATTGAGCACGTTCAGCCCTTTTCTTTTCAACGTTTGCATTGTAAGACACCTTGTGAGGGCTTGCCCCAAAAGGCAGGGTGGAGATACGTTAAATAAATGATGCTATTGGTGTGTGTCTAAACATGGGAGCATTCCCGTCACCTAAAAGAGGGGTGAGGTTCGAGTTTAAAAACTGAAGGATGGTGCAGGAGCAGATTTGGACAGAACCCTCCATCTGCCCGTGAATTACCTCTTAAGTTCTTTTCTAACTCTGGTGTCAGAGCTCAGCTGAAGACGAAAACTACGATGGAGAAAAGCTGTGGGGAGGTTTGGCAGGAGTAGCGATCTGTACTTCTCATCCATGTACCCTTTTTGCTTGTAAAATCACATCCTCCTGTGAGACCGAGTCAGTTCTTTGTTTAGACACATCGAACGACAGGCATCCTTCTAGTCTGGGGCTCAGAGTCTGGCAGGAGGCATGTCAAACAAAGGCTGACTTCAGCCACTTACTTGATGGCCACCATCTTTGAGTGGTGGGGGTCCTGGCTGTGTATCTTCCCCCTTCCCCGTGGATCTAAAACAAGGAAGGTATAACCTGTAGCCATCCAGATATGGTTGAAGCACAACTCACAGCATCACTGATCATCGGACACACTGGGTTGGCATGGATGGAAGTTGTAGGAGTCCAACAAGATCTGGAGAGTGCCAGTGTGCTGGCCCCAGGGGTTTGTCCGTGAAGCGAGGTCCAAGTCCAGTCCTGAGTCTAGGGGTCCAAAGGAGGTCAGTCTGGCGGGGAGCGAGGCAGGGAGCAGGTCAAGGTCCAAGGCAGGTGCAGGCATGAGGTTGCAGGTCAAGCATACGTTTGCAGCTAAGTTGCTCACGCAACTTGGGCTGGGGCTGGCTGGCTTTTATCTGGCCCTATGCTTAGGGCGGCCCCGATCCTCTGGAGACTCGCCTCTCCTCCGGGCCTGGAGGCGAGCACTCCTCCTGTAAGCACTTAGCTCTCTTCGCCTCTCTGTCCTGAGCCTCTGCAGCTCAGGAGAGGCTGGTGGGTTACTGGACCCAGGGGCTGCCTCAGCTTCCTCTGAAGAGGCTGGGAGTGGAGCACCTGCAGGCAATGGGTCCTCCCTCCCATCAGGAGCCAGAGCAGACTCTGCTGATGCCTGCACCTGGGGATCCAGCACAGGTGGGGATCCTTCAGGCTCAAGCCCTGGCCCTGGCTCAGCTGGTTCTGGAGGCGGGGAATCCTGTGCAGGCTGGGATCCCTCAGGTTCAGCATCAGAGTCTGACTCCCAGGCCATCACAGCCAGATTCCACAGCCCTGATCTACAATAATGTGTGATACATGGGCCGCACTTGCCTGTAAACACAAAAGCCCCCACCTTCCCAATGCAAAGACTGCAGCTGCCCAACATGTGTCTGGACTTAGCCAAACTCTCTTTGTGTTACCCCATCAGCTTCCCCTATGCCTTTCCTGCTTTCTATTGTTGAGTTGAGTTCTGTTCCCTTCACTGTCACCCTCTATGACAAGGCAAAACAAAATAAAAAAATAAAAAAATTCCTTCCATTAGCGCCAACTAAGTTTGTTCTTGGTATGAGCTTTCGTGTGCATGCACACTTCTTCGGATACACAGACAAGGCAGTTATTCTTCCTGCCTGCTTTCAGATTTACAGCTTATTTGATGTGCATTTTAGCTGGCTTTCTTTCTTTCTTGTCAGTCTGGGATCAGCCTGTGGCCTAAGCCGATGACAAGTCACTAACGGTCCCGGTCTTGTCATTTAGCAGAAGACTTGGCATTTCCTGTTCACCCTGTGGCACCTCTGAAGTTTCGAGTCCCCCATGTACCTGTGTGCTTTGGAGCTGGGGGGCAGCTGGTCCGAGGATGTCCTAACTATCCAGCAGATGGGCAACCTGCTCTGGTCGAAATGCACAGCCTGGAGGTAAACATTAACTTGCCCCTTGGAAGTGAGGTGGATTGTTGCAAATCCGCCCTCCATTGCTTTGACAGTTCTTTCTCCCGAGTCTTGACTTCACTCTTTCATTCCTGCCTCACCTCTCTCATTGTTTTATTTTGCTGTCAGTCAGCTATGGGCCTTGTTTTAACAACTCCTTTATCTATGGATTTGGGAATGCCTTCTTTGTGGTGGCACCTCCCAACATCAGCCTGTCCCTTGATGTTTGCTCAAAGCGTCTTCTAGACACCCTCTGATTTCCAGCTGTTTGGCAGAAACGCCCAACACCCATTTAAAGGTTCATCACAATCAGTAGAAACGTTCTTTTTAAAAAGAAGAAAGCGGAGATTCTTCAGGTAGCTGGAATAATTTATATTGCAGACCCTATTCTGTGATCCCTTTAGCTATGGGGATTCTTATGAAATAGCTACTCTAGTTGGTAAAGGTAAAGGGACCCCTGACCATTAGGTCCAGTCGTGTCCGACTCTGGGGTTGCGGCACTCATCTCGTTACTGGCCGAGGGAGCCGGCGTACAGCTTCCGGGTCATGTGGCCAGCATGACTAAGCCGCTTCTGGCGAACCAGAGCAGCGCACGGAAACACCGTTTACCTTCCCGCTGGAGCGGTACCTATTTATCTACTTGCACTTTGACGTGCTTTTGAACTGCTAGGTTGGCAGGAGCAGGGACTGAGCAATGGGAGCTCACCCCGTCGGGGATTCGAACCGCCGACCTTCTGATCAGCAAGCCCTAGGCTCTGTGGTTTAACCCACAGCACCACCTGGGTCCCTTCCTCTAGTTGTTAAGGGGCCACAAATATCATTGTGTTCAAATCTCTCCACCATAAATTTACTAGGTTGCCCCAGATAAGCCATTACCCTTCAGCTTCAGCTGATTTACTGAATATTTACTAATATTGTTAGGGCTTGCCTACAGAGACATTTGCTGTGTGTTTGTAACTGTTTTTATTTGCATTGCCCACATCCCTCGATGACACCTGTCTCCGTGCTTTGCCCCTGTATATTTGGGTTTACCTGATATTGGGATAATTTGATAAATTGGGGAAAACTGGGCTCCAAACAACTGCTCTCGGGATTGCGGATTATCTGTTTTGGTGTTTTGGGGCCGGTGGGTCAGTTACTGCTTCTTTATTTCATTTCTTTTCAGGCTATGCTTGTAACTATTTCCTTTTTTTTAAAATAAAAATGTATTGGTGTTTCCAATTAAACATAACAAATAGACACAACAAATAAGAACATTCAATCAACATATAAAACAAATACAATAAACAATACTAATAACAATGAAATAAAATAAAATGAAAACTAATACATACCTCACCAACACAGGAATCTATTAATTAATTTCTAATTTTGAATCTAACTTGGGGGGACTTCCCCCGTTCTCTCTTCTGCGTTCAATTTACAATCTACTTTAGTAACTTTGTAACTAATTTAACAATCATTTACCATACTTAATCTTCAAATAAAAATCTTATAAAACTTATATCATTCAACTTATTCTTATCACATAAATCATATTTCAAATCTTAACTTTTTATAACCTTTTTTCACTTAACTTAGTAAAGCTATTGCTGTTATTACTTCTAATTCCAACCTTAATAATATTATACTCAAAACATTATCATAAAAAACCTAAATATTTCCAAATCGCTTGTTTCCCTCTGACGTAGGAGTACCTTAGTTAGCCGCCCTAATAACTCATAAGTTCCCTTACCCTACCCCCCTCCTCACCATCCTCCCTCTTCCCATCTTCAGGCTGTGCTTGTAACTATTTCCTGTGTGTTTCTGAATGGAAGAATACCGGTATATATTTCCCCTTTTGATCCCTCAGATTAGCACAAACCCAGAAAACTGTACACACACACCCACACCCACACCTGATCCCTCAGATATGCATAAAACCAGAAAGCCGCACAAGCAAATTTCCAGTTGCCTGATTGTGTCCCACAGGAAGAGAGACAAGGGCAGGGAGATGTTCAAAGAGCTTACGCAACCCTGGATGACTAAAGCAAGCACACCCATTGCATACTTTGTACAACCACTTTAGCTACAGTGAGTGCAGGCAATTTTCCGAATCCCACTCAATGACTCTTTTCCTTGTTTTCCAGGTGATCCTACATGATACAGCTGAGCAGGAAGCCTTGAGAATCTTCCCAGGACCTCTGATCAGGTACATGCAGGGGCGTCGCTAGGGGGGTGCGGTGGGGGCGGCACGCCCCCGGGCGACAGGGGCGAGAAGCGGCGGGTGGGGGCGACAAGAGGCAGCCCCTCCCACCATTCCCACGCGCTGCCGCTCCCTCCGTCACCCTGGGAGCGGCAGCGCACGGCCCGACGACGGAGTGCGCCTGCACGCGCAGGCGCACTCTGTCATCGGATCGCCGCTTCCACAGCCTCCTTTTGAGCCGGAGAGCTTAAAAGCGAGCTCTTCGGCTTAAAAGAGGGCTGCAGAAGCGGCGCCGGCACCCCCGGAACCGCCCTGGGGGCGGAGCGTCATGACGTCACAATGTGATGTCACGACGCCCCGCCCCCGGGGCGTTTCCTTTGCCGCCCCGGGTACCGCGGAGCCTTACTCCGCCACTGGGTACATGACCTCTGAAAGAGTACATCTTGAGGTTTTTTTGTCTTTTTTTTATTAAAGATTTTCTTGATTTACAAAAGTGTGTGCAATGTCTCTCTCGTATTTTTTCCATGTAACATTTTTACAAATCAGTTTTGGTTGTTGAGACATTAGGGAGAGAAGGGGGAAGGAGGTGGGTGGGATGGGGGGATGGGTGAGGTGGGGTGACGATGTTTCTATTTTCCTTAATATATGTAGGGTTTGGTGTCAGCGTTGATTGTGTAGGTTCTCTGTTGTTCGCTTGTGTTTCTTTGGCGGTGAGAGAGGTCGGGATTGGCGTAGGGTGTGATTGTTCATTTGTGGTTGGCTGTGGTGATCTTTGGTTTCCTGTGTGAGTGGGGTTGGTGGGTGTTTTGGATCAGGTTAGCCATATTGATTTGTATGCTGTCGGTAGATTTTTGTCATTGTCTTGTTGGGCTGTGTGTGTGATGAAGGGGAACCATACCGGGGTGAAGGTGTCTTCTTCTGTTTGTCCCCGTGTCAGTTTCAGGTTACTGGTTAGTTTTTCTAGTAGGGCTGTTTCCCATACTACTTGGTACCATTGGTCCATGTTTTTTCCAAATGTATTTTCCAAAAATAAACAAAACTTAACACACATTTGTCAGATACAATTTTTACAATAATATCTAAACTCCGCCGAGTTTTCTGACTTCCTTCCTTCTCTACTTTAGTTTTCTTAAGTTCCATCATTCATCCGCTTTCCCTTAAATCCCAAATTCTATTTGCCATATTATAATACCTTCATCTTTAATCATTCTTTCTAATAGGTTGCAAGTATTTCATCACACCTGTTAGTGATTTACATAATTACAGACTTCTAAATATTTCAAAAATTTACTCCAGTCAGCTTGAACCTGTTGGTCTCTCTGGTTTCTTATCCTCGCAGTCAATCTTGCTAGTTCCGAATACTCCAATAATTTCATTCTCCAATCATCTACCGTTGGTAAATCTTTCAATTTCCAATTTTGTGCCAATAAAATTCTAGCCGCTGTGGTGGCATATAAGAAAAATCTTTGATCTTTCCCTCTAATTTCCTCACCTACCAAACCTAGCAAAAACGCCTCAGTTTTTTTTGGGGAAAGTATATTGAAGTATCTTCTTCAACTCGTTATATATTATCTCCCAATAAGCTCTAACTTTATCACACATCCACCACTGGTCCATGTTTACTCCTGACAGGTCTTTCCAGTAAACCACCCCAGAATTGTCTCCCAAGACAATAATGCCCACTTATAACACAAAGAACTCATAATCCATCTACTCTCAGCAGCCAGAAACAACTTGAGTTTTCATTCTCCATCGTAGCCCTGAGGCGGCCCTACTCTGAAGCAAGCTGAGACATCCCAGGCAACAGACTCTGGATGTTACTGATGGGTAGCAAAATGGGAGTCAGGGGATCTGACTCATGGGGTGCTATGTACCAGGGTGTTCAGCTGTGCAAGCCCCACTGAAATGAATAGGAGCTATTTCAAGAGCAAACTAACCCTCCTTTGCAGCTCTTCTTTGTTTTCTTGTGACAGGAAAACTGCCCAGTGAATTGTGTCCTTTGTCAATCAGAGGAAGGGTGCCGGTTGGATTTTCTGTTTCTTTTTATTTTATTTTATTTAAATATAAATCTGTATTGTTTAATACAGAAGAATAATTCCAGTGTAAACATCAACTCAAAAAAGGTAAATAAAATAAAAAAAAGAAATAAAAAAAAACAGCCAACGTTTGACTCCTTCCTTAAATAACACCTCAGTATACATACAATAACTTAATCCTTTACGTCAACCTTAAAAATAAAAATAAAAATAATACAAATCTCACCTGATGACATCCTGCTCAGTATACATTAATCATATAGATCACTTTATTACTAACCTTTAACATATATCTTTCCTAATCTCTTCTGCCCATTCTTTCCATTCATTTTCTTGAAGGAGGAGGAGAAAATAGAAAATAAATAGAAAATGGATTTTCTGTTTCAGGCACTAGAGTAGCCTGAAGAAAGTGTTTCATTTCTGCCATTTGGCTATTTTAACATGTTGTACAGGTCACAGTGCTCTAATTATATGGGTTTAGAATAAAAAGTTGAGGGTGAGGGAAGGTGGAAATAAAAGTTCTCCCCCCCCCCGTAGTTATCATGGTGAATGCTCTCTTAAACTGTCGTTCTTATTTGATTCTCACACCAGCACCTGGGCAAAAGCCAGAGGGTTTGCTTATGCATTCAGATTATTGCATTGAATGCTGAGTTGTCGAGAAGGGTGCTCTGTCACTGTTTTCAGGACAGATTCAGTCACGTAGCTACACATTCAGGTTGCACAGTTACAGTTGATTAGGAGGTCTTGCGCAGTGAGCCAACTTACCTGCAGAATTGGACTTTTTGCAGTAAGGAAAGTGACGGGGGAAACGCCCCGGAAAGTTGTGGGATAATACTTGCTTCAACAGGAGTGTGTGAGTGCGTTCATTTTGGAGGGGTCACGTCAAAACCTTTGGAAATGTTATATAGCAGGGATGGGGAATCTTGCCCCCCACAGCCCCCCAAACCTCCAAATCTACCTAGTGCTCGAGATCTGGGCCACCTATGGTTCTGAAAGTCCTTGCGCCCCTTTCTGCTCTTCCAGGGAGGATCTGCACAAGGTGGACGTGATGACGTTTTGTCAGCGCAGAGCAGCTGTGGGCTGTGACCTGGACTCCAGCCGAAGCAGAGATTCCGCCTTGCTTTGGAAACTTCTCCTCCTCCTTTGCCGGCAGAACGGGGTGTGTATCTCCTATGGGGCGAATCTTTGTGGAGAGAAGTTAGAGAGCCTGGCTAGCATACTCCCTTGTGGTGCAAGATTTCACCGACTTCCTCTGCTTAGACTTCACCTTTATCCCTCTCCAATCACTTTTGCAACTGATATCTGATGTCTTCCTTGGTGTTGGAGTCTGTATGTGGACCCAGACCTCTTGGAAGTGAGTGCAGCTTCCCATCGATTTTGGGAGGATTTCTCAATGTTTGGTGTCCTTAAAGGTAAAGGTAAAGGGACTTCTGACCGTTAAGTCCAGTTGCGGACAACTCTGGGGTTGTGGCGCTCATCTCGCTTTACTGGCCGAGGGAGCCGGCGTACAGCTTCTGGGTCATGTGGCCAGCATGACAAAGCCGCTTCTGGTGAACCAGAGCAGTGCACGGAAACACCGTTTACCTTCCCGCCGGAGCGGTACCTATTTATCTACTTGCACTTTGACGTGCTTTCGAACTGCTAGGTGGGCAGGAGCAGGGACCGAGCAACGGGAGCTCACCCCGTCGCGGGGATTCGAACCGCCGACCTTCTGATCAGCAAGCCCTAGGCTCAGTGGTTTAACCCACAGCGCCACCCGCGTCCTTACATTACCCTTATTTTCCCAAAAACCCTAGAAGAAAGAGCATGGTATTTGCTCTTCCTTCTCAAGTGTTCAGCTTTGAGGTCTGGGTATAATACCAGGCAGACCTTTTGGCCTTTTCCGGTAAAACCTGAAATAAATTTGAATCGTGTGCAGCATGAACTTGAAACTGTCGATCCTGCGTTTTATATTCGAAATGTCAGAAGTGTTCAAATGTCAGCTTTATTTCCATTTTTTAAGGTTTTTTTTTTTTTTTTTTTATAAGAATTTATTATTTTCCAATAATACAAAAAAGAAAACATACAAATACACATTATAGAAAACACAATACAAAACACAATATAAACAACAACAATATAGAGACATAAAGAAAAAACACATACAAACCTTAAACACACCTAACTTTGTACTTATCTTGATCTTGTCTTCTTATTTAAAAGACTTCCCCTGCTCCCTCCGCTGTCTACACAATCTTACATATGTTGTGGGTAGCTTTATCTCTTATTCCATTATCATATACCTTATTTCTTCATGATCTTAACTTAACTTATTTAGTACTTTATCGGATATGAATCAAAGTTTAAATCCAAAATCTTAACCTATTCTCTAACCAATAAATCATTAATACCAGAAAAAGAAATATCTTTTTACCACTTATCTAACATAAAACTGCTAAAGCCGCTATTCTATTTGGTTCTGCTCAAATATTCAATTTAACTGATTTAACTAGATAATCTTTAAATTTTTTCCAATCCTGTGACACCCTCTCCTCCCTCTGGTCCCGGATTCTGGCGGTCAGGTCTGCAAGTTCCATATATTCCATCATCTTCATTCTGCCATTCTTCCACCGTTGGTATTTCTTCTCCTTTCCATGTTCTAGCCAATAAAATTCTGGCTGCTGTCGTGGCATACATAAAAAAAACTCTATCCTGACTGGGTATCTCTTCATTGGTTATGCTCAGAAGGAATGCCTCTGGTTTCTTACAAAAGGTAACTTTCATTACCTTCTTAAGTTCATTATAAATCTTATCCCAGAAGGCATTCACCACTGGGCACACCCACCACATATGAAAAAAGGTACCTTTCGCATGTTTACATTTCCAGCATACATCTGACATTTTGCTGTTCATTTTAGCTATCTTAACTGGCGTCAAATACCATCTGTACATCATTTTCATTATGTTTTCTCTTAAACTATTACAAGCAGTGAATTTGATACCTTTCTGCCACAGTCTCTCCCAGTCATCCATCATAATATTATGTCCTACATCTTTAGCCCAATCTATCATTGACGATTTAACCAATTCATCTTTAGTATGCCACTCTAGCAAAAGATTATACATTTTGGAAAGGTTCTTAAAGTTCGATTCTATCAGTTCTGTCTCCAGTTTTGATTTTTCTACCTGAAAACCAACTTTTTTGTCCATTTTAAATGTCTCATACACCTGATGATACTGCAGCCAGTCGGGGACCTGACTTTTAACTTGATCGTAGCTTTTCAACTTAAATACGTCCCCATCCTGCTGCAATATGTCCATATATCTTAACCAATTCGCAGACATGTTCGGTCTCTTGTAAGCCTTGGCCTCCACTGGGGAGATCCATCTAGGTGTCTTTCTCTCCAACAAGTCTTTGTATCTAATCCAAACCTGATACAGGGATTTTCTAACTATATGAGTCTTAAAAGTTCTGTGGATTTTAACCTTGTCGTACCAAAGGTATGCGTGCCAACCAATTTAAGGAGAGGGTTTGACATAATTGGCACCATGCAATATGCATGTCTATTTAACAATCTATCCTGCTCTTCACCGGTCAAGACCCATAAAACATTATGCAAATAAATAAAATAAATCAAAGATGCAAGCTGTTCGGAAAAGAACGCATAGCAGTTTGAGAATTGGTGTAGTGTCAGGACACAAGTTTCAGGAGTTTGAGCTGTTTGTTGTCCAAATAGGTAAATTTGTAAAATCTGCAATGTTTGCAATGACGTCTGAATCCTGTAGCTGCTGTGCTTTCTCCTCGACCCTTTGCAGTCTATGGTGGGCTCAGATACAGCTGAGCTGCTGATGCAAGACAGCAGGTGCCGGGAAAGGTACAAAAGGCAAGAGCCAGCAGCTAACCTGATCAACCTGACGGATGAGGAGTGGCCAGTACAGGGCTGTGGGACTCCAGACCTTCTCACGGGGGAGATTGTCCCAAGAGCCGGCACACCAGAGCAAATTGTGGAGAAGTTCACCAAACTCCTCTTCTACGGCAGGAAAAAAGTAAGCTGAAAGCTTATGTCTTCTGCGGCATGTTTTGTGGGTTTAATGCACAGTAAACGGCCTGGATCACACGCATACACATATCCCAGTTGCATCAAATGATCTGTGTCTGAGCCATCACGCATTAATGCAATTCTGGGCTGCATCAATAGGAGTATAGCATCTAGATCAAGGGAAGTAATAGTACTTCTTGTTTTCTGCTGCTCCAGAGATGCGGAAATGTGAAAAGGATCTAGGAGTCTTGGTAGACCACAAACTTGACATGAGTCAACAGTGTGATGCAGCAGCTAAAAAAGCCAATGCAATTCTGGGCTGCATCAATAGGAGTATAGCATCTAGATCAAGGGAAGTAATAGTACCACTGTATTCTGCTCTGGTCAGACCTCACCTGGAATACTGTGTCCAGTTCTGGGCACCACAGTTCAAGAAGGATACTGACAAGCTGGAACGTGTCCAGAGGAGGGCAACCAAAATGGTCAAAGGCCTGGAAACGATGCCTTATGAGGAACGGCTTAGGGAGCTGGGTATGTTTAGCCTGGAGAAGAGAAGGTTAAGGGGTGATATGATAGCCATGTTCAAATATATCAAAGGATGTCATATAGAGGAGGGAGAAAGGTTGTTTTCTGCTGCTCCAGAGAAGCGGACACGGGGCAATGGATTCAAACTACAAGAAAGAAGATTCCACCTAAACATTAGGAAGAACTTCCTGACAGTAAGAGCTGTTTGACAGTGGAATTTGCTGCCAAGGAGTGTGGTGGAGTCTCCTTCTTTGGAGGTCTTTAAGCGGAGGCTTGACAGCCATCTGTCAGGAATGCTTTGATGGTGTTTCCTGCTTGGCAGGGGGTTGGACTGGATGGCCCTTGTGGTCTCTTCCAACTCTATGATTCTATGATTCTATAATCACTGCAGCACAGAAGCCGCTTCTGCTACAGCAACATTCACACCAGAAAAAAATCAGTGCATGCCCGTTACTTTTCAGTGGTGGCCTCCCTTACAGCGTTGCTTGTAAGTATCATTGAAAAGCAAAGCTCTGTAAAAACGGTTAACTTTGGTTGTGCTTTGTGTACAGAATGCCCCAGGTTCTCTTCTTGGCACCTTTTACAAAGGATTTGAGGTAGCAGAGCTTGGAAATACCTCTGTCTGAGACCTTGGGTGTAGTGTGGTGTAGTGGTTAAGAGCGGTAGACTCGTAATCTGGGGAACCGGGTTCGTGTCTCCGCTCCTCCACATGCAGCTGCTGGGTGACCTTGGGCTAGTCACACTTCTCTGAAGTCTCTCAGCCCCACTCACCTCACAGAGTGTTTGTTGTGGGGGAGGAAGGGAAAGGAGAATGTCGGCCGCTTTGAGACTCCTTCGGGTAGTGAAAAGCGGGATATCAAATCCAAACTCTTCTTCTTCTTGGGTAGCTGCTGGCAGTCAAAGCAGACAACCCTGAGCTAGAAATACCCAATGGCCTGATGCCCAACGGCATCTTCATAATTTGTTAGCTTGTTTTGTAAATAACTGTTTTGTTAAATTTTAAGAAGCACTTATGTTTTTACATCTATGAAAGAGCACCTGTTTACAATTATGCAATACAGAAATAATGAAGCAAAAAGTTATTAAATACAGAAAAAAGGGTGCTGGTCAGAGCACTTTATACAGTTTTTATGAAGAGAAGATTAAAGCATTGTATGTTGAATAGACATATTGTTGTACATAGGAAATAGAGAGAGAGGAGGGGGCAGATACAGGGATTGTCAAATGTATTTTATTGAATCATCCATAGTCTTTTGGGTGCTGGATGTGGATTTAAGTTATGTGAATCATTTTTAACACACATAATAAAATTGTACCACATCACAAATAATTTCTGTTTTGCTTTGCCCTCTTGCCACTCTTAATTGGCGTGTAAGATTTTCCAGTAAGGCTATCTCCCATGCTTTGTTGAAGCATGATAAAAGGTTAGCCCCAACTAAGTCTTCCCAGTGTCTGGTGATAACGGGCCTGGCTCTCTACAATGAGAAGGTACATCTCCATTTTCAAATAAATTTATAAGTGCCGTCTGGGGAGAAAGAGTAAATGTATACTTGTCCCTTGAAAAATTAAAATCCAAAATGGTTGTATTTTGGCACAGGGCCACCACAAATGCATGTGGGTACCTGTTTATTGGCATTCGCGTTGGCATCTTGGCGAGGAAGAGGGAGCCACGTGTGCCAGCTTCATATGAAGGAGTGGACATAGAGCATTCCAGTCTTTTCCCAGTGCTTCTCTTGGACTTTCTGTCCATCATTGATGCCCCTGCCTCAGGTCGACCAATGTCTCAGGTCGACTGGACGATTTGGAGCTGCAGCGTAATCATATGCTGGGTGGGGGTGTCTGCTCGCCTCGGAATTTTGGAGTTACTCCAATACATCATGTCCCTCTATACCTATCCTCCCTCTCCACTGCTGGGCACCGATTCGCTTTCACCAAAGCGAGGTTTAATGTTTTTCCTTCTAATGTCCTGAGACATAGATTTTCCAAGGGCCTAGTTTCCGCCTTTTGTGATTGTGATAAAAAGTCGACGGAATCTCTCCATCATATAATCTTTATCTGTTCCCTGCATAGTGAGGCTCGGGCAAAATTACTAAGACCAATAACTCAGAAACTTACAGGTGCACCAGCTGAGTCACACCTTGCCTTACTCCTGCAAGACAATGACTCCTATACAACCTTGCAGGTGGCAAGGTTTCTAAACTCTGTCATATCTCAAAAAAGGCGCTGTGGCCAACTACACGACCACTAATACTTTTGTTTTCTGCTCCCTGGTTGCAATTTTAAAACTTGTATTTGTGCTGTGGTTTGTTTCCCTATGACTCCAGGGTCTATGGTTTGCTGTAATTTTATGTCATATATTCCATATTTTATGTTTTTATGGGCTTATAGCCGCAATAAATTTGAATTTGAATTTGTCTTCTCTGTGGAACTCAGTGGTGGCCTCTGACCACTAAGCCAGCCCTTCTCTGCACAGTCCCTTCTACTAGCTTCTGTTTCATAGCAATGCTGGAGTGTGGCAGAATACAGGGGAGTTTGCTGGAATGTCGAGAGCTGGCTGTTTCTTGTTTCTTGCAGGAAGCTCTGGATTGGGCCATGAGAAACCATCTGTGGGGCCATGCTCTCTTTCTATCAAGCAAGATGGACCCGAGGACCTATAGCTGGGTCGTGAGTGGGTATGTAGCACCCACTACCACAAAAATCTATCAGTGCGCTTTTCTTGGGATTTCAGCAGGGCCGGCCCTAACATTAGGTGGAATGAGTCAGCAAATACTGGTTTGTGCAGAAAACTGCTGGGTCATGTTGGAGGACAGAGGCCTGCTCTGCATCTTGTAAGCTAGCTGTTGTCCTCAGGTGTGGTGGAAAAGCAATGCAAAAGTTCAACTGTCAGTCAACTTCAGTGTGTGTGTGTGTGTGTGTGTGTGTGTGAATGAGGGCAACACCTTGTCCGTCAGTTCAGGCAACAGAATGTCTTAGACCAGCCAAGCATTTCATCGCTTGCCAAGTCTATTAAAAATGCTTTCTTCCATCTCGTTGCAGGTTCACTAGCACTCTGGCCTTCAACGACCCCCTACAAACGCTTTTCCAGCTCATGTCTGGAAGGATACCTCAGGCATCCCTGGTACTTTTCTGCCTAAGTATCTTGTCTGCATCTAGGATCAACCATCTGAACCTGTCAGGGCTGGTGGTCCAGGATAGACAACCCCAGGGCAGTTTAGACTAAGGAGCCAAGCCCCAAACAGCGGCTTGATAGGACCAGGTGGAAACATCTTTGGCCCCTTGTGTCACCTGATCTTTGCTGAACTGGTAGCTAACTACCTACAGTAGTAGCAGTCTAGCAAAGCGGAGACCAGGACAGCAGTTCTGGGTGGCTTCCAAGTGCTGTGTGTTGCTTGTTCCCGTTTGCTAGGGTCGCTGCTTTGAGACCCCCTGGCAAGCCCAGTGCCAGCTCTGGGTGAAGACCCACTCCATCCCTAAGGAGGTTTATTCTAGAGAAATTATTGGCCAGTTCCCTCCCCCCCTCCTGTGTGCTCCTCTGCTTTGCCCCTCCTGCTGCCTCTCAAAAGCAAAGGCTGCCACCTGAAGGTGTTTTAATTCCATAGTTAGGAGCTGTTATTGTTGCCCACATGCCATTCAGTTAAGTGTCCACAAGACTCTGCTGGCACAAAAAGGTTGCTCTTATAGTGTATGAAAACCAACCTCCCACCATTCACTGTTAGGATACCTGCATTTTAGCTGTTTGGGTAGATGGAATCTAGCTAATTTCCTAGATTCCATCCATCCATCCATCCATCCTAACAAACAATTAAAATGCAGGTATCCTAGCGGTGAATGGTGATGAGCTGGAATGTGATGTTCTGTTATGCTGCGGAAAGAAGAGGAAGGGCATGGGAAGAGCTCAACGGGCAAATTTAATTCACCTCATGTGCCAAAACCTGACATTCACACAAGGGGGGTTGTTTGCTTATTGTTTATAGTTTGCGTCCTGGCCAAAGCTCTTTGAGCATTTAAGAATATCATTTTTATGCACAGCTGCAAAATGCTGTTCTGCAGATCAGTCGATCGACAGCATCGAGGCGGGGCTACAGACACTATTTCCCAGCTTCTTCCAGCCCAGGTTAGGAATCAGGATGGGGCAGGTTGGCATTTTGCAGGTGTAGGTCCCGGAAGCCAATTACTGGGACTAGGCACGGATGCCCAGCAGGCAGCGCACACTGCTTTGTTGACCAGGCAAGTGCGGAAGGACAAGGCTTTTCTGCGCATTAGAAAAACCTTGGCTAACGAAAAAGAAGCTTCGTTTTGCCCGCCAGTCCTACGATCTGATTCTGCACTTGCAACCCCCTTCTGTGCCTGAGGAGGGGTTCCACGCCTGCATGCGCACAGCCTCATGGCCCAGCCCCAGAAGTTGCCAGTCCAAGCTCTAGCATCCGTGGGAGGGCGCCCCGATCCAGATACGTCCGTTAAAGCATTCTGCCTGTAGACATCTCCCATCTTCCTTTCTGCTGGAACCAGTGGAAAGGAAAGCACGGCACACTGTTGTCCAGGCTTTGTCTCTTCTCCCATGGCAGGGCATGGTTCCACAAAACCACTGGTGGTGGAGACAGAGACAAACCAGGCAGGTAGGCCCAAGAACCTTATCCTAAGAGCCAGGATGCCTTGTCCCAAGGTGAAACCCCGACTCAACTCTGTAGCTGCAGCTTGATTGCTAGGCATGGAGAGCAGCGCTGCGTAATGTGAGGGATGACATTTTGCCATCCGCTTGTGGTTCTCTTGCTGAGGCATAAGCCTATGTGGAATAGACAGTGGGGGCAAGTGGTTGGCTTTTGTTTTGGCAATGCTTCCTTTTTGCTCCACCGCCCGATTTGCCTTTGCTGCGGAGTCTAAGGGGAAGATCCAGCTGTTCCGGGCAGCAGGTTTCCTGGCAGCGTTCTGAAGCTTCTGCCCTAGGCCCTGTCTCATGGCAGGGCCTGTCCTGCGAAGGAAAGTCCCACAGAGGCGCAAGTTTAGCAACGATGTGCTGACGGCGTTGCACAAAGTCCTTCATCTGTTGGATGCTAGCATGGAGGCAGCAGTGTCGGTATATATGTTTATAGCTACAATATTCTCCTAAGGACAAAAGCCTTGGATTTGCTCCAGGACTCAAGCTGAACTTGTGAACTGAAGCGAGGCAAATCTCCTGAAAAGGCAATCTCATGTGGAAACGTCTATTCTGTTTCTTAAACGTTGAGCAAAGTTTAATGCATTTTAATGTTTCATGTATTTTGCGTCCTGATTTTCCCCCTCCCTTTTTTCCACCCTCCCCTCTTCGAACGCAGTGCTGCGCCGATGAGAAATGGGGCGACTGGAGGCCACATCTGGCTGCTATCCTGTCCAACCGAGTGGGAGAGGCGGATCTGAACTCCAGAGCCATTGTCACCATGGGAGAGACGCTGGGTGAGGAGACCCGCCAAGGACCAACAATTCCAGTTCCTGTTCTTAAGCCACGAGAGCAGCGCGGCTGCTTCCCACTCCGCTCCAGCTTCATAGGAACGGAGGAATCGTGAGGAAGCGGTGGGGCCCACTAGGGAAGAACCACAGGGACATGGCCCAGGCCTAACTTTGGATACTGGAAATAAAGTGGAAAGGTTGCAAGGACTCAGGCCAGGACGGCAAATTCCAGTGACAACGATTGTTAACTCCAGGACAAGGCCCTGTTTTATTTATTCTTCTTCAGCTATCGTTTCTTAGTTTACAATCATTGTAACTGGAATTTGTTTTATACTTTCAACAACAAAAATAGAGAAAACTATTGTTTATTGCCGTCCTGGCCTGAGTCCTTGCAACCTTTCTACTTTATTTCCTGCATTCTCCAAGGACTCCAATTTTCTAACTAACTTTGGATACTAGCACCGTTCTTCCCATGGGATCCCACCTATCCCATGTTCTCCCTCCATTTCTCCCTCTATTGTTCACTTATATAAAATTTGGTACCTTTGGAGGGCTGGTGTGGCGATTAGCATTGTTGGAGAAACTTATGCGGCAAAACAGGCTATGATGAAAACTGACAACACTCGCTAGGAGGGTTATACCAGGAGACCACTGGTCTCTTAGCTCCATTATTGGACTGATTGGAGACACTGACTCAGGACCGCTATAGTCACCTTGTGCAATATTTAGCCATAGCCGCATTCGGTCCTGATTCCCATGGAGTTTGCGAACTGGGTGTTGTGCTCGTGTTTTATCAGTGTTAGAGATGTAAGGGAGGGAAAACCCTTTTCAAAAACAAAACCCCTAAGTAAAGCTTATAATCAGGTATTATGATTTATGAATAATTTTGATTGGTTATGATTTATTTACTTAAGTAGTGAATATTGATATGTTATTAATAAAATGAATGAATATGTATGACTTGTTTTGGTTATAATTTTTCTTTTTCTTTTGGTGTATTATTATTATTATTACTTTTTATGTTTGATATTTACTTTTAGGTTTAGGTTTTTGTGTGTGTGATGTCTGCTTTGTTGTGTGTTGTTTTTAATGTATGAATGTTATAATTTTCAATAAAGATTTATTTAAAAAACAAAAAAAACAAAACCCCATATTCCCTGTATTATAGCAGGGGTAGGCTGCAGTGCTTATGATACAATGCATATTGTAATCTATAATAATAATATAATAATAATTTTTATTATTTATACCCTGCCCATCTGGGCAGCTTCCAACAAAATATTAAAATGCAATAGTCCATCAAACATTAAAAGCTTCCCTAAACAGGGAATCCTGTTCTCCTTCCATGATGCAATATGCTCCTCTTTTTACCTATCCAGCTGGAAAAGGATTAACAGAAGCTGCTCACCTCTGCTACCTGGTGGCAAACGTCCCCTTTGGCCACTACGGAGTCAAAACAGACCGCATGGTGTTGCTGGGCAGTAGCCAGAGGTGAGTGAGAACGGAAAGGTCCAACTTAATCAGCAGCGCTTGGCATTCCTTTAGCTCACTTTAGGCATTCAAAACGGCACATTAGCTCAGCGTAACAATGCTGCTCTGAAGCCAGCCAAGATTCCTCCTGTGTTGCAGGCTGGGGGGGGGGGGAGGGTTCAAAAACGGGAGAGCAGGTGTGTCCTTAAGCCCTTCCAGCGAGGGCATGGTGGTGAGATGAGACTGGCTTAGGCCAAGAGGTGCAGACTGGCGAGGCAGAAGGACTTTGCAATGTTTGCAATATAAGGCAAGCTGCTGCTTGCGGAGGCATTATCTGCTATGCTCTTTTGCCAGGCTAACTGATTTTTACTGCATGGTGACAACTGATACGATAATAGAAGGGATGTAGGAACTACCGTATTTTTCGCTCCATAAGACACACGTTTTTCCCTCCTAAAAAGTAAGGGGAAATATCTGTGCGTCTTATGGAGCGAATGGTGGTCCCTGGAGCTGAATTTGCCCAGGGGCCAAAAGAGGATCATGCTTTTTATTTTACAAAGAGAAAAGGGGGTGTTGAAAGGACCCCGCTCAGCAGCTGATCAGCAAGAGATCGGGAGAGAGATAAGAGTCCCGGCTCCCTTTCAGCCCCGCCCTCCTTTGTTGAATGTGCTGCAGAGGGAGGTTGTTTGTTTCCCCAGACATGTGACTGGCTGATTAGATTATCTGTCTGGAAACAGTAGAAACTGGCTCCCTTTCCTTAAGATTTTTCAGAAATGTGAGTTGAACCCCATAAAAATGGGGCTTTTCCTCTTTGCTTTTCCCCCTTTGCAAAAGGAGCTTTGCTTTTCCCCCTTTGCAAAAAAGCTGCAAAACTTTTAGCTGATCCTCAAAAAACCAGGGCTTTTCCCTTTGCAAAAAAAGCTGCAAAACTTTTAGCTGATCCTCAAAAAAACAGGGCTTTTAGAGGAGGAAAACCAGAAAAATATTTTTTTCCCTTGTTTCCTCCTCTAAAAATGAGGTGCACCCTATGGTCCAGTGTGTCCTATGGAGCGAAAAATACAGTAGCTCCAGGACCCTCTAGGGCTTGCAGATCAGAAGGTCAGCGGTTCGAATCCCCGCGATGGTGTGAGCTCCCGTTGCTCAGTCCCTGCTCCTGCCCACTAGCAGTTCGAAAGCACGTCAAAGTGCAAGTAGATAAATAGGTACCGCTCCAGCGGGAAGGTAAACGGTGTTTCCGTGCACTGCTCTGGTTCGCCAGAAGCGGCTTAGTCATGCTGGCCACATGACCCGGAAGCTGTACGCCGGCTCCCTCGGCCAGTAAAGCGAGATGAGCGCCGCAACCCCAGAGTCGTCCGCGACTGGACCTAATGGTCAGGGGTCCCTTTCCCTTTCCCTTTAGGAACTAGCTCCAGCGACCCGTTTTTTTTTTAAAGAAAAGAAATCTTTCTGATAGGGTTGAGCGGGAGGGCTAGGGCTATGCATGTATAATTACAGCACAATGCCTGTGCAAACCTACACTCATTCATTATTTTTCCAAGTTCCTGCCCCAAGGCCTAATGCGACATTTCCATCAATAGCCAGATATATGGGCTTGACATGTATTGTGGAAATGCCAGCTGTGGGCGTGGAGTGCAATGCCTGAACCTGGCCACACGAGGTCAGTGTAGCTCTAAACTAATCTTAAATTATGTGATGAACTAAAGCTTACTTTGGCCGTTGTGCAGTATTTAGGAGCCTTGGACAGGAAACTAGATTTAAAGCATTTGGCTTATTCCGAAGCTGAGAGATGGCACTTCAGTAGCCAACCAGCAAATCCTGAGATGCCTGTGGTCTCCTTGCCATCAACATTCCCACAGCTGTACCAACGTTACTCTCGCTGGAGTCAGAGTAGAACCAAAACGAAATTTTGCAATATGCTTAAAATCATTACCACCCCCTCCCCGAATGTGAACTCAACATTTGGCGATTTAACCTTCCTTCCTATTGGGGGCCCTGTTTCTGATACTGTCAAACTGGTGTATGCACAATAGTCAAATCTTGGTCACCTGTCAAATCTTGTATTTGTTGGGTGTGACACATAAGTCACAGTCCAGTACCGGCTTCTGCTGCATTTCAGCTGCCACTCTGCAATTCGATGATTCTCTGTACAAGTGCTTCCATGACCAGGGAGACAGACGGAGGTTTGGGTTTTCTGCGTCTTCTCAAGTGCCCCACTGAAGCCAGCTTCTCGTAAGTTGAGACATGCCGGCTGCAAACGATTTAGTCATTCACCTTAAGAGGCTCCGCTAAGGTTAAAAATCCAATTTAAAGAGCCAACAGTTCCACTTATGCTAATGGTGCTCTGGCTAGATAAAAAAGGAAAGGATTTTAACGATTCATTTCACCTTTAAACCATTCGCTCCTTATTAGAATTACGGGTCTAAACAAGCCTCGCATCTTCAAGCGACACATGTAACTGACAACTTTGGTGCTGTTGAATGTAGCTCCTTTGGAATCAGGGCATTTTTTTGGGGGACAACGACAACAGTCCTCTAAAAGGAAACCTAATCAGACTTTCTGCCACCTCAAAGCTGAGCCTCGGCTTCTGTTGCCAGAGGGGATCCAGCAGCCGTCCAGCTGTGTTGTGGCACTCCCCACGTCCCATGCTGTGCTTTGTACTGGGATTAACTGGTTCAGCTACCTATGGTAGAGGGATATTGTTTGTTCCCCCAGCTACATGTGACTGGCTGATTAGATTATCTGTCTGGAAACTGTAGAAAAGGCTCCCTTTCCTTTAGAAGCTGCAGAAATGTGAGTTGAACCCCATAAAAACAGGCTTTTCCTCTTTGCTTTTCCCCCTTTGCAAAAGGAGCTTTGCTTTTCCCCCTTTGCAAAAAAAGCTGCAAAACTTTTAGCTGATCCTCAAAAAACAGGGTTTTTCCCTTTGCAAAAAAAGCTGCAAAACCTTTAGCTGATCCTCAAAAAAACGGCTTTTAGAAGAGGAAAACCAGAAAAATATTTTTTTTTCTTGTTTCCTCCTCTGAAAACAAGGTGCGCCCTATGGAGCGAAAAATACGGTAACTAGTCTGGAGCAGAATAAGGCAGCTGCACTTGTTCGCGGAATTAATAATAATAATAATAATAATAATAATAATAATAATATTCTCTCAGAGAGTAGCTCCAAGTTGACCTCTCAGCTTGAGGTCTGAGAGAGAAGTATGAGGAGAGAAATAATCTCAGTGTATATTTCAAACCCACACAAACGTCCATCAGTTAACGCTACCACATTTGAAGTAGAAATATATATATATAAAATAAAATAAAATAAAATAAAATTGTCCAGTGGTACCTTAGAGACTAACCAAGTTTGTTCTTGGTATGAGCTTTCGTGTGCATGCACACTTCTTCAGATGCGCTGAGAAGTGTGCATGCACACGAAAGCTCATACCAAGAACAAACTTAGGTGCCACTGGACAATTTTTGTAATTTTTTTAAAATATATTTCTACTGCGTCAGACCAACATGGCTACCTACCTGAATCTAGAACATTTGAAGTGGAACCATGGAGACTGTTGGACAAATGTCTCATAGTTCTGGGAAAGCTGTAAAAAGTTTGTTGAATGGGGCCTCTATGACTGCTATGCAGTCAGTGTGTTCCTAGTTGGAAGGGTTGCGATACAGCTCAGCTTGTATTAAGGCCGATGAGGTTTGTATGGGGGAAATGTAGAGAGGGGGACCTCCAGACGTCCTACACTGCCTGGCTGAGCTTCCTTCTGGTGTTTAAAGTTCCAGGGGTAGGCAACCTAAGGCCCGTGGGCTGGATGCGGCCCAATCGCCTTCTCAGTCCCGCCCGTGGACGGTCCAGGAATCAGCGTGTTTTTACATGAGTAGAATGTGTGCTTTTTTAAAAAAATGCATCTCTGGGTTATTTGTGGGCATAGGAATTTGTTCACCCCCCCAAAACAATATAGTCCTGCCCCCCACAAGGTCTGAGGGACGGTGGACCGGCCCACGGCTGAAAAAGGTTGCCGACCCCTTACTGCTCTCATTTCCTGCTCTCGCTCCTTTTCTTATTTTACCCACCACGGGAGAGGAGGCATTTTGTGTGTCTCCGCTGAGATCAACGAGCAAGCGCGGCCTCTTTCTTGCCTTTCCAGCATAGTCAAATAGAACTAGGAGCTCTTTACTATCAAACACATATTTGCTACGATAAACTTTGCTTTCTTATTTTCCATACTAAAGGCCTCGGTGTAATTGCTTCCAAGGTAAGCGTGTTCCTCCAAGGGATTTCAGTGCAAAGTTCAGACTTCCGCCGACGCAACTAAACTCTGATTGCTATCAGTGATGGGGAGCTCAAGGGGAGAAAACAAGGTTCTTTATTATCCCAGCCTTCCCTCTCCCTTGGTCTTCATTCTTTTTTTCCCCCCAAGCAAGCTCTATTGTAGGAGAGAAGCCATGTCTGGCTTGGTTCAGCAGGCACGGAAGGAAGGAAGGAAGGAGGGAAGGAAGGAAGGAAGGAAGGAAGGAGGGAAGAAAGGAAGGAAGGAAGGGAGGGAGGGAAGGAAGGAAGGAAGGAAGGAGGGAAGGGAAGGAAGGAAGGAAGAAGGAAGGAGGGAAGGAAGGAAGAAGGAAGGAAGGAGGAAGGAAGGAAGGGAGGGAGGGAAGGAGGAGGAGGGAGGAAGGAAGGAGGAGGAAGAGGGAAGGAAGGAAGGAGGGAGGGAAGGAGAAGGAAGGAAGAAGGAAGGAAGGAAGAAAGGAAGGAAGGACGGAAGGAAGGAAGGAAGGAAGGAAGGAAGGAAGGAAGGAAGGAAGGATTTAACCAGCATAGCACCGGAGAAGGGAAAGCCAATGTTTAATTTATTGAAAACATTCAGATACTGCCCTAAATTATCTCTGACTCCAGGATAGCTTACACAGTTCAAAGTTTGAAAGAATATGCCTCTAAGTTGCACACACCTTCTTTTTTAGCTGAGTGAGGAAGAATAAAACAAACCGCAACAGGTTCAGCAATAAAATTGCCAGGACATTTGCAAAGCTAAGCATGCTATGGGTACGGGTTCAGATTGGATGAGGGATTTCATCATGTTGAGATTCTTGCATTGTAGCGGGTGGACTAGATGATCCACGGGATCCCTTCTAATTCCACAGTTCTACGATTCTGTGATGCCACGAGGAGTGGGAGACTTCTTTCCAAGCACCTGACTTGAAGCATTATCCCCACCCCCACCCCCACCCTGCTTGGTATTTTGCACAACAACATAAAGAAGAAGCCAGTTTTAGCTGAGTGGTGTGGTGCCTTGAGACAGTGAAACCTCCTAGCTGCTGAGCTTCATTAGAAAAAGGAAATGCCTGCCTCTGCTTAGAGAACAGCATAGAGAAGGAAGAAAGTGCAAGGACTATGGTCCCGGCTAACTGCATTTACCTAGTTACAGGTAGGTAGACGTGTTGGTCTGCCATAGTCAAAACAAAATAAATAATAAATAATAAAAAATTTCTTCCAGTAGCACCTTAAAGACCAACTAAGTTTGTTCTTGGTATGAGCTTTCGTGTGCATGCACACTTCTTCAGATATCAGGTATCTGAAGAAGTGTGCATGCACACGAAAGCTCATACCAAGAACAAACTTAGTTGGTCTCTAAGGTGCTACTGGAAGGAATTTTTTTATTTTTTATTTTGCATTTACTAGGGCTATGTGGTTTTTAAAATTGGTTTAATTAATAGATTTGTCAACCAGCACTTTAGTTGATGAACTGATGAGGTTCTCAAATGGTTGTTATTATTATTATTTTTCCAAAAAAATTATTTGATTTTTAGCAATACATAAACAAATGATACAAACAATAAAAAACATTACAACAAAATACAAAACAATTAATAAAAACACTTATCTAAATCTATCTATCCTTCTTTTATAACATTGTGAGTTGACTTCCTCCTGCCCTCTCCGTCTGCGTTCCTTAAAAATCATATTTAGTAATTTCTTTACCTTTTTAGGTTCTCATGTTAATACACTAATCATCTTCTCTTGTCTAATAACCTTAACATTGCTTCATCTATTACTACACCTTATCTAACCTCTAAATCTGCTGCCTATTTGATCTTCCTGCTTATTTTAAATACTAATCTTAGCATAATTCTTTAAATATAATTTACATTTACTCCAATCTTTCTCCACCGTTTCATCCCTCTGGTCTCGGAGTTTCCCGGTCAGTTCAGCAAGCTCCATATAGTCCATCATTTTCATCTGCCATTCTTCTATTGTTGGTATTTCTTCTGTCTTCCAGTTTTTTTGCCAATAAGATTCTTGCTGCTGTTGTGGCATACATAAAGACTGTTCTATCTTCTCTTAGGATTTCATGGTTTAAAATATTATTATTAAATTTTATTACTTATATCCCGCCCATCTGGCTGGGCCTCCCCAGGCACTCTGGGAGGCCCCCAACAAAATATTAAAAACACGATAAAATATCAAACATTAAAAACTTCCCTAAACAGGGCTGCCTTCAGATGTCTTCTAAAAGTCAGATAGTTGTTTATTTCCTTGACATCTGATGGGAGGGCATTCCACAGGGCAGGCGCCACCACCGAGAAGGCCCTCTGCCTGGAATGTGCCTGTGGACTCTATTTCATACAACGATTACTAACACGGATAAAATAAGCAAAATAGTAAGTAAGCAGAACTGAAGAGTTAATAATTTAAGAGAGAGAAAAGAAAGTCAATGTAGATCCAGCAGGTAAGAATGACTGATGTATTTTATAGGATGTTGTCAGGGAACTGCCCTCGGCAGGGCGGGAGGTATCGTTGATGTACCGACGGCCCCGATACCTCCCCAGTTGCGACACCTCGTCAAGCGGGAAAAGCGGAAAGAGCCGTACCTCCTCCAGCGGGGAGGAGCAAGCTGCAGGCAGCCCGATGAGGCAGGGGCTCGAGGATGTTACTGGGAGCCCCAGCACGCCTCGTGAGTTTCGCTCAGAGGGGAGCGCGCTACTTCTGTCGCCCCAGTTGCGCAGAGGGGTCAAAAGGAGACTGGAGAGGAGGCGCCTCAGTATGCCTAAATTCCTGTGTTGGGGTCACAGCCGGAAACCGGCACTCCCGGATTCTGCAAGTGACTGTTTTCTTGTCCTCTGCACTGTAAATAGTCTACACCAATAAACTGTTGGGACTCATGCTTGGTCACTCGTGAGCAACCGCCAGCAGACCTGGTAGGTGTCATGCAAAATTTTGTGACTAACGCTGTAACGCGTGTTCTCCTTCCTAGAGAGCACGGGTTGCGATGGGGGCCAGAAAATCCACCCTTCCAGACTGGGTTGGTTCTTAGTGGGTCGCTGTTTTGATTGGGGCATTTTGGTGTTGTTGGGGAGAAGTTAATGTTGCAGTTTGGTTGATGGATACACAGAGGGTTTAAAACCTAGGCACGCCCTGTATTATTCCTCTTTGCTGCTTGCAACGGAGCCAGTTGGCTGATTGGCTGGTGCCTTCTGGTTTTCGCCTACTGCGTAGCAATTAGTCACAACTTGTAAGGTTGGCGGTTAGGCATTGGTTTTCGTGTTCGTTGCTGGAGGGGTAAAGATTGGCTGTGTCTGCCCCTCCAATGCTGCTGCTGCTGCGTGGGAATTCCGTTAAAGGAATCCAGGGGCTCGCAATGCTTTTGTCCGTATCCCCCGGTCGGGGGCCAGGGCCACGCAAGAGCCCCTGGGAGCATTTGGGGAGAGTCGTTGTGTCTGACCCCCCAGCTCCTATTCTCTCCCCAAAATGCTTTCCCTTACTGACGGTCGTCAGTTCTGTCCCCAGTGGGTCAGATAGTCTAAACCAATGCCTACGCAACCACTCACATATCTTGTATTTTAATAAAGTTGTGGCCAAAATTTATGCCAAAAACCAAACCAAAATTAATGTTTCTGGTGTGAGTTATTTTACTGGAGGGTGGTTGGGGACCTCAACACGCAATCTCTGGTTTTCCATCTTCTAGAAGCAAACTGGACAGTTTCAAACTAGAACATCTGGGCGTTCTTCTAAGCAAGCGGGCAATAATTGTTATACAAGCATCTTGGTAGTAGGGGCAACATAAATGGACATGGTCTGTGGTCTATAGGAGAAGCTGTACCTTCTGCTTGTGAACCAGGGAACAGAAAAGAAAACACAAATTCTCTGAGTTGTGCAGACAAACTCTGATTAACAAGGGCAAACCGGTAGGACTACAAGCCGCAGAAACATTTGTTTATTTTTAAAGGCCTTTTTTTAAAAAAAAGCTATTTTGGTTCTTGTGTCTTACTTTAGTAAGGAATGTAATGGAGGGTGGGTGGCAATCAAAAATGGTATTTCATTCTAGCAATGGCAACTAGTTTTGGTTTATTAAGTGTAGGCCAGGGGTCAGCAAACTTTTTCAGCAAGGGCCTGGTCCACTGTCCCTCTGACCTTGTGGGGTGCAGGACTATATTTTGAAAAATAAATAAAAATGAACTAATTCCTATGCCCCACAAATAACCCAGAGATGCATTTTAAATAAAAGCACACATTCTACTCATGTAAGAACACACTGATTCCCGGACCACCCACGGGCCGGATTTAGAAGGCGATTGGGCCAGATCAGGCCCCCAGGCCTTAGTTTGCGTACCTATGGTGTATGCTGTGTGACATTTCCTTCTGCTTATCTGAAGGGCTGATCTACTGAAGTTTTGGCAATTTGCAGATTTGTTTAAACCTAACTGATTAACCAGTTAACGGATGGGTGAGTAATGAACTGGAATGAATTCAGTGGCTGCCGCCAGCTGCAGGGGTTGGAAAAAAGTCTTGCAGCGCAGCCCTTTGAGCGTGCAGTCAGAAACGACTCTTGTTGGATTCAGTGCGCTAGGGATGGGGGCGTGTGATGAAAAGATCCGCTGGACCAGAGGTTGGGTGATGCAGTGCTTTGGAAATCCACCAGAGGGCTCAGCTTTAGCCCCCTTCTGATTGGCTGCAGGTACTGCTAGCCAGAGTAGGGGGTGGAGTCAGTGCTTTGGGAGAGAGAAAGAAAAGAGATTGGAGAGTTGGAGCTCTTGGCATTCAGCTGGAGAGGAGGGTAGCTCTTGAGCTGGGTGTGTGAGATCCACTTGGAGGAAAAGATCTCTCTCTCCTTCTTTGGCGATCACTCGTAGCCGAGTAAGATTGTCTCCCATAAGCACGGTTTTAACAATGAGTCCGTAAAGTGACTGTGGAGGCCAATTCTGGATCCACACGTCCTTCCACAGTGGGGACATTGGTTTCCGGGCGGGAGTTGATCATGGTGTGGATTTCTTCCTCTTAGCACGTTTCTCCCTTTCGTTCTGAGTTCGAGTGTCTTTAAAGTCCACGACACCTTTGGTAAAGGCTGTTCTCCAACTGGAGCGCTCGCAGACCAGTGTTTCCCAATTGTTGGTGTTTATACTACATTTTTAAAGATTTGCCTTGAGACAGTCTTTAAACCTCTTTTGTTGACCACCAGCATTACGCTTTCCATTTTTAAGTTCAGAATAGAGTAGTTGCTTTGGAAGACGATCATCGGGCATCTGCACAACATGACCAGTCCAACGAAGTTGAGGAAGGCGGTCTCTGAGCTCGGCGTGAAAGACAGTGATGAGTGTCTTCTTAGGAGTATACAGACAAGAGAAAAACTGGGAAGCTGAATTGGGGACAGGAGAAGTAGAGTTGTAGGGAGAACTCTGCTTGGGTCTCCATTCAGTAAGGAGGGGAAAGATCTAAAGAGAAACATGGTCTGTTATGCTACTAGTGGAGCCTTAGGAGGGTGATTTATAGAAGGTTGGGAAACTGGCAGAAAGTCCCAACTTGTTTTGTTGTTGTTCAGTCGTTCAGTCGTGTCCGACTCTTCGTGACCCCATGGAACAGAGCACGCCAGGCACGCCTATCCTTCACTGCCTCTCGCAGTTTGGCCAAACTCATGTTAGTAGCTTCAAGAACACTGTCCAACCATCTCATCCTCTGTCGTCCCCTTCTCCTTGTGCCCTCCATCTTTCCCAACATCAGGGTCTTTTCCAGGGAGTCTTCTCTTCTCATGAGGTGGCCAAAGTACTGGAGCCTCAACTTCAGGATCTGTCCTTCTAGTGAGCACTCAGGGCTGATTTCTTTAAGAATGGATAGGTTTGATCTTCTTGCAGTCCATGGGACTCTCAAGAGTCTCCTCCAGCACCATAATTCAACTTGTTTAAGAATCCAAATATTAAGACCGAAGTGAAAAGAAGCTGTCCGTTCAGCACCTCGTTTAGAAGCCTGCAACATCCACTGAATTCAACATACAGCTCGTTTACTGTTCCTTGAAAGAATTCTGTTTCCTGACACATCCTTTGTTTTGCCAACTTTGTTTGGTAAAATAAATCCCTTTTCTTGTTTTAACTTCCCCAAGTCTCCAAGCACTAGATTCCCCCCCCCCCGTTAAATAACCAAACCTTTAGCCAGTAGTTACTCAGAAATGAGTCCTGTTGGATTCAATGGATTAAGGATGGGTGGAGAAATCCATTTTGGTTCTCGTTTAAGGACAAAATCTGCCCAGATACGCGCTTTTCAGAACTGAAACACAGCCATCCTTTGAAATTAGTGGTTTTCCAAAATTTGCAGTGCAGCTCTCTAGCCAAGTAATGTGTACAAAATGCATATACTGTATGCTAGGGTAAGTTTTCCATTAAAAATGTGTATATTATTAGTGAAAATAACATGCAAAATGGGGGAAATTACTTTGCAAAAATGGGTGTATTAAGAGAAATGCCCAATAAAATACTGGTGAATTTTCACAAGGGCTTTAAAAAAAACCAAAAAAACAACAACAACAAACAAACCCACCACCACCACAAAGTGACGTGGAAATGTGGAGACTGGAATTTAAGAGGCTGCTTTAGAGAATGCCGTTCACTCTCCATCCCTGACTCTCTGCTTCTTCCTTTCAGCCAGACCTTTGCCCAGTTTGCCAGGACAGAGGGGATCCACAGGACAGAGATCTTTGAGTACTGCCAGTTGCTGAGGAGTCCCCAGGCTTTCATTCCCTCTTTCCAGGTAACAGGTGCCCTCTAAGTTCAACCAGTCATTTAAGACCATCCAGAGCTCATTGAAGTTCAATGGATCATCTCTGAAAATGCTTTTTAAACAAGAGCTCTTGGGTCTTGAGCCTTGTCAGGGTTAACAAAGCTTCCTCTAGGGCAGGCATAGGCAACCTCGGCCCACCAGATGTTTTGGGACTACAATTCCCATCATCCCTGACCACTGTTCCTGTTAGCTAGGGATCATGGGAGTTGTAGTCCCAAAACATCTGGGGCCGAGGTTGCCTATGCCTGCTCTAGGGGATGCTCAGTGCTGTCAAGTATCCCGTTTTCCCCGGGATTCTCCCTTATTTCAAGCAGTTTCCCGCTGCTCTCCCTTATTTTTTATTTCCCTTAAATTTCCCGTTTTTAATGGAAGCAGCTCCTCCCCTGCTGGCCAGGGACTGGGTGGGAAGACCTCGCCTACTTGGAGAGAAAAGCCTCAGCCCTCAAAGCAAGTGGGAGCCGTTTCCCGTGCTTACAGGGGGGTGTATTCCTCCCCCTGCATCAGCCCCTATCCGTTGCCGAGCCCCTCAGCCGGCCAATAGGGTTAGCTGGTGGGCGGAGCCTGGCTGCCTTTGAGCAGCTGCTGCTTCCTGTCCTGTTTTGATGGGATCAGACAAGAAGACGATGGGGCTCCATCGCGCGGAGCACATGGCTGCCCTCCTCTTTGCTCCGCTCCGAGCCCCGCTTGGAGTTTACATTGCTGCTCCGCCCACTTTTGCTTCTGGCTCCGCCCACCACTGACATGTGACTGTCCCCGGGATAGGTGAGACTGCTGATCCCTTATTTTCAAATCTGAAACTTGACAGCTATGGGCTATAGGGGCCACCTGCACCCCATGTTTAAAGCTCCTGGTTCAGTCCCCAGCAACTTTCATTTGGAGGGACCAGGAGGTGTCTTTGGGCAGGTTGCTGCCAATAGGGAGTGCGGGCTAATGATCTGGCCCAGAGCTTTCCAAACTCTGTGCCGCGACACCTCAGTGTGTCGGCTGCAGTGTGTAGGTGTGTCGCACGAACGGGGATGGAAAGGGGTCTGTTTAACCTCCGGTTTGCTAATAAAAACGGAATTACTGTGTCGCAAAATGAGGCATGTCTTTAAAAGTGTGCCGCCAACGTGAAAAGTTTGGAAAGCTCTGATCTAACCTGACTTAAGGCCAGTTTAGGATATTGATCTGTACTTGGCCAAAGCTGCACTCTGAGACTCCTCACACCTTTGAGCTTTCCCTGTGCTCTCAGTGTGCGATCATTGTTAATGTGGGATACGAAGCAGGGGAGAGGCGTTTGTTATGTGAATGAGCATCATGTGCAATAGCCATTACAATCTGAATCGAGCAAATCCCACTTGGCACACTTAGCAGGGGCTCTGTTCCCTCCTTCCTTTCACTGGAATTTCTCCCCACCCCTTTAGTACAGTATCTGAAATTCTTTCCAGTAGCACCTTAGAGACCAACTGAGTTTGTTCGTGGTATGAGCTTTCGTGTGCATGCACACGAAAGCTCATACCAAGAACAAACTCAGTTGGTCTCTAAGGTGCTACTGGAAAGAATTTTTGATTTTGTTTTGACTATAGCAGACCAACACGGCTACCCACCTGTAACTACAGTATCTGTGTTAGCTGTTACGGGAGGGTCAATGTTAATCCCCATTCCTGCCTCCCAGAACTGGCAGGGTTTGGGGGGAGTAAACGCTGAAGAACAGAGCTAACTTCCTTTGTAGCAGGGCTGGCCCTGGTATACAACCTGATTCGGCTTGTAGGATGAATGCGATACATCATTACTAGGCCGAAGCCTCATTTGTGGAAAGTGCCCTTTAAAAAGCATGATTAAAATAGTAAAGTAGTCCTGCCTATCGCAAGGGCAGGAGGAATCAAACCTCTTTGCCTGGCCTTTGGCAGGATTTTAAAGGACCCAACATTGCTTGATGCTCAATCACATATAATTTCTCCCTGACATTTTCGGCAGATCAAAAGCCGCTGTGGAAGCTGCAATCCTGAGCAGAGGATGAGTGATTGGGGTCGGGAATGGGGAGAGAGAGGGGCTGCTTATTCTTCACCTCTGGCTATTTTATCTGCTCCAGATCACATTCACACCCCTGGCAGCTGCCTTCTGTGGTAGCTGAATCAAGCAAACTGAATCCATAAAGTGAATTTGCATCGGCAAATTTTGCTGAGTTACTAAGAGCTAGTAAATAAAGGTTTATAGACAAAGTCCTTAGACCAGGCTGGAGCCCCTTCCTCTAGCTTAGCGTGATGTGCAAACCAGGTTTTTCAGAGGGATCTGCCTTTCTGTTGTTGGCCAATTTCCAAGCCGTGCAAGATTCCAGGGGTTCCAGGAGCTTACCCAGGATTCGGTTCCCTTGGAATAAGGCACAGGAGAGACTGTGGTGTCTTTATGGTATATGGTTTGTTTACACATATAAGCAACCTGAGCCTCCAGTGAAGGGGTTCACAGCATTGCATCCCAAGTGGATCTTGCTTCCCCCATTGCTGCAACCTTGAATTCCCTCAGAATCCAAGGCATAGCCCTGTCTCCCAGCCTGCAGACTGCCATAGCTCACACAACTCAACTCTCTCTCTCTCTCTTTTTTTGGCCAAATCATTTTTATTAAACTTTTCAATATAACAGCCAATCATAACCACATTGAAACATTCCAAATTACATTCCAAATTATTTACACAATTATCAATAAAAAGAAAAATTCCAATTCTGCCAAATTATGATTTAATTTTTTGACTTCCCATGCTTCAAACGCCGGAGGTGTCTGGTCATCTGTTTTCCATTGCTTTCATTCCCTCACACAACTCAACTCTCAACTCTGGCTTTTGGCTTTCTAACTCCCAGTGAGTTGAGGGAGGAAGGCCTAACCATCTGGAATCTGACACAGAACCACTTCCTTTGTTACCTTAATGGCCCATGCTTAGAGGGCCATTGCTTCACCAGGAAGCTAGACTGGCTATTCCAGGAATTGAATTCATGCCAGATCCATGAATTAGAAGTGGGCCCAGGCCTCTGGCCCCCACCCCAAACTCACAACACTATTTTCAGGTTAAGAGATAAGAGTTTCTTGTTCCACAGCTGTCTCCTAGCAGCCAGTATGTTACAACTAACTTAACTGTAAACACTTTAAAAGAACTTAACATCATGCAAATATCAATCCTGCCACTTTTGCGGGACTGCTGCTCTCCTGCAAAAGAAGAAAGAGAAGAAGAAATCTGATTACTTTTCAGTGGCTCAGCTCCCCACAGCAGCCTGAACAGACTCCCCCCCCCAAAAGCACCTCATTCCTCCTCCTGCAATCTGTACAAGTTGTTTTTGCCCCCCAATTTTCATTTGCAGGTGTACAAGCTGATCTATGCCTCTCGCCTGGTGGACTGCGGCCTCCCTGCCCAGGCCTTGCATTACTGCGAAGCGGCAGGGACGGCTCTTCTTGCTCAGAAGCAGAACGCGTACCCTGTCCTCCAGGAGCAAGTGATCAAGGTGGGCTTTCGGGTATGAGGAAAAGCCATGCAATTCATGTCTAGATCCTTATTCCAAAATGGTGATGAACTGGCAAGGTGAAGGCTCATATGCAAGAGGGACAAACACTTTCCCACAGCGAACTACACATGCCCCATCCTTCTTGAGCCCAAGTGTCATAGTGGTTTTTTTGTTTTGTTTAGTTGTTTCCGACCCTTCGTGACTGCATGGACCAGAGCACGCCAGGCACTCTTGTCTTCCACTGCCTCCCGCAGTTTGGCCAAACTCATGCCAGTCGCTTCAAGAACACTGTCCAACCATCTCATCCTCTGTCGTCCCCTTCTCCTTGTGCCCTCCATCTTTCCCAACATCAGGGTCTTTTCCAGGGAGTCTTCTCTTCTCATGAGGTGGCCAAAGTATTGGAGCCTCAGCTTCAGGATCTGTCCTTCCAGTGAGCACTCAGGGCTGATTTCCTTAAGAATGGATAGGTTTGATCTTCTTGCAGTCCATGGGACTCTCAAGAGTCTCCTCCAGCACCATAATTCAAAAGCATCAATCAGCCTTCTTTATGGTCCAGCTCTCACTTCCATACATCACTACTGGGAAAACCATAGCTTTAACTATACGGACCTTTGTCGGCAAGGTGATGTCTCTGCTTTTTAAGATGCTGTCTAGGTTTGTCATTGCTTTTCTCCCAAGAAGCAGGCGTCTTTTAATTTTGTGACTGCTGTCACCATCTGCAGTGATCATGGAGCCCAAGAAAGCAAACTCTCTCACTGCCTCCCATTTCTTCCCCATAGTGTTAAAACTGATTTTTTTCCATGGATAAATTTACCTACACAGTGGAATTTTCTTTCGAAGTGTGACACAACTTCCACTGGCTTCTGACCATTACCGTTTTAAAGGTATGATTTTGTGTCCAACTGTTCTTTCACTTTCCCTTTTAAGCTATGTAAATGGCAGAAGATCATAGCAAATGCTGCTTTATGCCAGCAGTTATTGAACCCCTAAATTACAGTATTGGTTTTGAATAGAAACCTCCCCTGAATATAGACTGCACCCCTAAAATGAGGTCCCTTTGAAATGAAATTTTATATATATACTAGTACATTAACCCCGTTAAATTAACGGGCGCTAGAACATATGTGGTCAAACTGTTGCCCTAGCAACGTCGGGGACATGCGCAGAGCTGACTGAGCAGCTCTCGCTTATCTCGTTTTTCCCCCCTAACAACCGAGCAGCTCTCGCTTGACATCGCTCACCCGCTGCCACTTGTAGCGGCCGCTGCCGCGGCCGCTTAGAAGTAAGTCCACGCGAGCGCGCACCCGCCACGTGCCCGCGCACACCCGCTGCTTCAACAGTTTCGCCCGGCCGCCCGAAGTCTCTGCGCTCCAAGTCCCAACGGCTGTCCGTGGGGCACATGCGCAGTAGCGCAATCCCACGGACGCAGGGACTGGACGCAGAGACACTTGCACTTTATTTTAGAGGATATATATAGACGCCTGCTTCTTGGGAGAAAAGCAATGACAAACCTAGACAGCATCTTAAAAAGCAGAGACATCACCTTGCCGACAAAGGTCCGTATAGTTAAAGCTATGGTTTTCCCAGTAGTGATGTATGGAAGTGAGAGCTGGACCATAAAGAAGGCTGATCGCCGAAGAATTGATGCTTTTGAATTATGGTGCTGGAGGAGACTCTTGAGAGTCCCATGGACTGCAAGAAGATCAAACTTATCCATCCTTAAAGAAATCAGCCCTGAGTGCTCACTGGAAGGACAGATCCTGAAGTTGAGGCTCCAGTACTTTGGCCACCTCATGAGAAGAGAAGACTCCCTGGAAAAGACCCTGATGTTGGGAAAGATGGAGGGCACAAGGAGAAGGGGACGACAGAGGATGAGATGGTTGGACAGTGTTCTCGAAGCTACTAACATGAGTTTGGCCAAACTGCGGGAGGCAGTGAAGGATAGGCGTGCCTGGCGTGCTCTGGTCCATGGGGTCACGAAGAGTCGGACACGACTGAACGACTGAACAACAACAACATAAAATATATATATATATATATATATATATATATATATAGCCAATCTCTGGCACCATCCAGTGCTACTTGTCTCACAGTAAATAAATCCCTGGACAACTGGAGCCAGCTGTCTAGAAGAGTGGGTCATCCATTTACAAAAAACTACCAAAGTATGTTGAAATTCCACATGGTTCCCAAGGTCTCTTCTTAAAAAACGGTTTCTATTTCTATAGGAGCACAATTGTAGGCCGCGCAGGTTTTGTGCAAGCCAGATTAAAGGGTGGGAGAGCACATCCGATATTGAGACTAATACAGTATACATGTGAACACAAGTGTCTTTTGTAGGAACACACCTGTTTACGTGCCTGATTCCTTGAGCTCCGTTTATGGGGAGAAATCCGATTAAGGGTGTGCTATGCTCACATTGGCCAGTTCCTGTTAACGACTTGGAGGCCGTGTATTGAAACAGCCTATGTTTCCAAACACTTCCCTAGGGCAGCCCTGCACAGAGAATGCTCCAGCAACCCGACTCACATGTGGCATGAGCAAGCATGCTTCAAGAAGCCAAACCCTTGTATCCCAAGGCAGTCAGCCTCATTGTGGACTTGTTCAGCAGCTGATTGAGGAGGATACCTGAAATTATGTCAGTCCGCGGCAAACAACCCTCTGTTTGCCTTCATATTCAGCTGTATAAATATTCAGAATAAATGGAAGGAAAGACGGCTAAATCAGAAACAGCACAAATTACAGAAGTGGCGCGAGGCTTATGTAGCTCAGTTAGTTACAGGCTGAGCTGTTAATTCCTTTCTAATGTTTCATTTGATGATAATCGCATTTGCCTAATCTGTGTTTCGCACATAATGTTAACACGAATGGCTGAAAGCCCCGGAATTTGAGAAGGGGCCTCGACGTGTTCCAAGAAACACATTTCTTGCGAGGAGCAAATGACACGAATAACCTGCTAATAACTGCTGAATTTGGAGAGAGTTGTCACAGGTGGGATAAGCGCTGCGATTTAGAGAAGTAATTTAAGCAAGCGTAGCTCTTGTGGAGACGGGTCTTGGTTCTCTGTGGCTGCTTTTGATTCTGGGGGGCAAAATCTGGGACAAAATGTGCCACCTGGGACATTCTGAGATGTTAGGCACTGGAGTCACCGGGTATAGGCAGGTGGCAGATCCAATTCCCATGTCAGATTTTGGGGGGGTGTTGGATGATGTTCTCTGTGGGCCCAGCTTCTTGGCCCTGCCCAAGTGATGTTGCAGCTGTGACACACTCTTTCTCTGGGCCAATCCACACAACTGCTGAGATGGGAAAGGGCCAACCAAAGTTTTACCCCAGGAAATAAACTATCATCACAGGGGCCAGATTAAACCGACCCCCAGACCGTATTAGGCTAGGCCCCTGAAATGGACTTTGGACATGCCTGCACCAATGATTTCACTCACCGTAAGACAGCACCCCATCTTCTGCTCCCAGTAACCACAACTAGCCTTCTAGAATGGCACTGAGAAGATCAGGATCCCCAGGGCCGCCTTAGGCAGATGGGCCGCCGTGGCGCGGTGATCCCTCCGGTGCCCCCGACGTGCCGCCTCTCTGCCTCTGGGGCCACCTCCCTCCCGCGCTGGCCGCCCCTCGGGAGGGGGTGGGCGAGCGGGGGATGAGGGGCGTGGCGCTGGAGCGGCGCGGGGCTCTGCACGCCCTTCCAGCGCTCCAGCTGGGGCTCCCCGCACGGGATGGGAGGCGAGGGCGGCCGGCTCGCAGCCAGCCCGGGAGCGGCATGGGCGGCAGCGGCTGCGCCGGCAGCGTGCAAGTGCCCGTCCACCCGCCTGTGGGGGCAGGAGCGGGTTGGGGAGGGGGCGCACGATATACCGGCGGTCTCGTGGGGTGCCCCTGGGGGGGCGCCAACGCCCTGGCGTGCTGCGCCAGTAGCCCCTATGGATAAGACGGGGCTGAGGATCCACCCCCTTGGTATTATCAAAAGAAGAGTTTTTGTCCTAGAGACCTCTTGAAGGCAGACTTAACAGCTCTTGCTTGGTTTCCTTCTCCCCCCCCCTTTAAAAAAATTCCTCTTTTGCCACCTAACTTAAAGAGCCCTCTGCTGACTGTTTGGAGCAGTGACTCTGGATCCTCTGAACTAACTGCTCCTCTCCTCGCTTCTTCCCAATCGCACAGCTGGCAGAGCGCCTGAAACTCTCTGACCCCTGCCTGCTGGAGAAGCCCGTGCAAGAGGCGACTTGGGAACCGGGTTGGCTTTCGGAGCTCCGAACCAGATGTCAGCAGTGGGAGGTAAGACAGAGGCTGTTCATGATGAGCCCTGGTGATTTGTCCGTGGCCTCTGTGACTTGTCCCCTTGTTGGCACTTCATCTGCCTTGTTGCTTGCTGCCCCAGAGCTAACCCCACTTGGCTCCAAGCTTTGCTCATATTTTTCGCTTCATAGGACGCACCTTTTTCCTCCTAAAAGTAAGGGGAAATGTCTGTGCGTCTTATGGAGTGAATGCATGGTCCCTGGAGCCGAATTGCCTAGGGGCCAAAAGCAGATCGTGCTCTTTTTTTTACAAAGAGAGAAGGGGGTGTTGAAAGGAAGCCGCTGAACAGCTGTTCAGCAAGTGATCGGGGAGAGAGATAAGGCTCCCTTTCCAGCCCCGCCCCCTTGCCCATTGTTGAATGCAGAGGGAGGCTGTTTGTTTCCCCAGCGACATGTGACTGGCTGATTAGATTATCTGTCTGGAAACTGTAGAAATGGCTGTAGGACTAGAAGCTGCAGAACTGTGAGTTGAACCCCATAAAAACGGGGCTTTTCCTCTTTGCAAAAAAGCTGCACCACTTTCAGCTGATCCTCAAAAAGCAGGGCTTTTCCCTTTGCAAAAAAAGCTGCACCACTTTCAGCTGATCCTCAAAAAGCAGGGCTTTTCCCTTTGCAAAAAAAGCTGCACCACTTTCAGCTGATCCTCAAAAAAGCAGGGCTTTTCCCTTTGCAAAAAAGCTGCACCACTTTCAGCTGATCCTCAAAAAAGCAGGGCTTTTCCCTTTGCAAAAAAGCTGCACCACTTTCAGCTGATCCTCAAAAAAGCAGGGCTTTTCCCTTTGCAAAAAAAGCTGCACCACTTTCAGCTGATCCTCAAAAAAGCAGGGCTTTTCCCTTTGCAAAAAAAGCTGCACCACTTTCAGCTGATCCTCAAAAAAGCAGGGCTTTTCCCTTTGCAAAAAAAGCTGCACCACTTTCAGCTGATCCTCAAAAAAGCAGGGCTTTTCCCTTTGCAAAAAAAGCTGCACCACTTTCAGCTGATCCTCAAAAAAGCAGGGCTTTTCCCTTTGCAAAAAAGCTGCACCACTTTCAGCTGATCCTCAAAAAAACAGGGCTTTCCCCCTTTCCTCCTCTAAAAACTAGGTGTGTCTTATGTTCAGGTGCGTCTTATGGAGTGAAAAATACAGTAACCTGTTTTTCTTTAAGGAGGAAGGAAAGTCTTTGCAATGCCAACTGCACCCAGCCGGAATTTCCCAGAACCAGTGGATCAACCGCCAGGTAAAAGAACGAAAGGATGAACAGTGGCATGTGTTCACAGAAAGGAGCACACAGCTGCACTGGGGCCAGTTAAATGAATCCCTTTTACATTTATTCTGGCACACCTGAGACTGTTCCTTTCTGCTATTGGATTGGATTCAAAGACTTAACCTGGAAGTATGGCTTTCAGAAGCCTATTGGTATCCTTAATGGATGCCCTGAAATTTGAACAACGGGTGGACCCATTCTGAGGGTCTCGTTCTGTTCTTCCTGTCTCTATCCTTCATTGGGCAATGGATCTAAATTCTACAAGCCCTTGAGAAGGCCTGTTTGCTTCCTCTGTATGTAGGCTTTTGCATAAAGCCCAGGAGAGTTCAATGGGTCTTATGGGGAGGATTACAATGTTAGCTGGATCGGTGGTCTGTCAAGCTGTCAAGTTTCCACTACTGTCCAAATCTAAAGATTCTGGGGAGTTTTAACAGGATCAGCTACTAAAGTTCCCCAGATATCCAGTCCCAGTCTCTGAAAGGTTTTGTTGTTGTTTTTTTAAAGCTGGAAATATAACTGAAGCGTATTAATGGAACTTCCATGGTAAGAGGCAGTATACCTTTGAATACCAGATGCTGTGGGCAAATAAAAGGAGAAGCCCCTCTCTTTCATGCTTTATCTAAACTCTTAAGAGACTGGCTTCTGCTGGAAACAGTAAGTGGGAATAATGAGAGGGCTGGATTCAGATGCTCAGGTGTTCTTATCTAATAGCTATTGGCATTCCTGCTTAAAATATCTCATTTGTAGCCTTGGAGTTTGAACAGGCAATTGGGGGATATACTGATCTTACCCATCAAATCTTAACATTATCCAGATTTGGCTCCCCGATCTGAGTTTGCACAAAGCCAAGGCTGCTTGAAGGATCTGGAGCCTCATCCTTCGACTTGCCCGCCAACGGTGGACTCAGCTCAGGACCAGCCAGATGTGGGACAGAGAAGGCATTTCTATCCTGGGCCTCCTGCAGATACAACTGATGTGGCTTTGGAGACTTGTCTTCCAGGAAGTGACCACGGTTATGTTTCCCCTCCCGGAGGACGTCCGGCTGACTTCTCCTCACACCAACCGCCAGGTTTAAGAGACGGTTGAAATGATTTGCGATGGTGTGTCCATGTATTCGTTACATGGTCTCCACCTGGAAAACATATATTGCATTTTTTTAAAATTTATTGATTTTGGTGGCCTTGGAAGATAAGGCAAGCCATGCCCTTTCCCACTTCCTCTGTCTCCAGTCCTGCTGCACCTGCTCTCCACCTGCTGGGGGACATAGATAGATAGATAGATAGATAGATAGATAGATACATACATACATACATACATAGATTTTTTTTATTGTTACGGTTCTCAACCAGCACACACATATATCCATATTAACAATCCAAAATACATTCTAAAATATAAACTATAAATATAAACTTTAAACTTTAAAAACTTTTTAAAATTTTTAGATAAAAGAAGATATCACTACTTTAAAAGGTGGGCTACAGCCGATTATAGGTGTGGTTCGTCTTTAGCTCGGGCACAGATATATTTAAGACGACCGGGACGGAGGGTGGGCAAAAGAACCAGCGATAAATCAGGGTTCTAGAAAATGATTGCCGCTCCTCTTTTGCAGGTGGAAGGGCTCCTAAGCATTTAACAGCTGCCTGACAGTCTATATCAGGCATAGGCAAACTCGGCCCTCCAGATGTTTTGAGACTACAATTCCCATCATCCCTGACCACTGGTCCTGCTAGCTAGGGATCATGGGAGTTGTAGGCCAAAAACATCTGGAGGGCTGAGTTTGCCTATGCCTGGTCTATATGATGGAGAACCTGTAAAATTTCAACCTCTCAGAAAAGATTTTTTAAGATAAGGCATGAGAGAAAAGCCCTGTCCCAACATACAACCAGGCACTATTGAAACCAGCAGCACTTGCTTCCCAGCAGACCTGCTTAGGTTTGGGCGGGGAGCGGGGAGAAAAGCAGGTCCCTGCTTTCGTGGAAAGGCGTAAGAGTTTGTTTCCTGCTTCTGCCTTTGTTTGTCTCTACTTGGTAGCGCTTGTGTCCTGGACGCTTTGGCTCCAGAGGCCATTTCCAGGGAACTGGAATGCCCCCTAACAGCTCTTGCCGTTTTGAACTCCAGATCTTTGGCTGGCTGGGTACAATAAAACCTGTTCTGGTGTCATCTGCAGGGGGCACCACGGAATCCTGTGGCCCGTACCACTTCCTGGGTGGTCAGGAGAGCATTCCGGAGCATCAGGTAAGAGTGTGTGTGTGTGTGGGGGGGGAGATAGCTGAACTATGGAACTCACTGCCACAAGATATGGTGATAAATTGGATAGCTTTAAAGTGGGATTAGGCAAATCTACAGAGGATAAGGCTTTCAGTGGCTGTTAGGGGTGGAAGGATCTCTCCGTTTCTCGTTTTAATCCAATCTTAAATTTAGTTCCCCACCTTTTGGAGCCTTATTTGCCCCTACGGGTTCCCATGGTTGCGCCCGGTGAGAAAACATGGAAGCAGAAAAGACACCTGAGGCTGCTGGCTTCAGAGAGAGAAAGATTTATTTTCTGCATGCAGAGGTACTGCGGTGTTCAGACATCCAAGCAAGTACAAAACTAGTCAATTTTCAGACAGTTCTTATAGACAGTTCCCTGGCTCTCTTCCCACCCCAGAATCTTCCTCTTGTCCATATAAGGAACATTTCCTGTTGTACATTTCCTGTTGTACATATAAGGCAAAAGGACATTTAGCCCTGAGTTGGTTCATGCGCACTCCAGCAAGGCCATCCTATCTCTGACCTAGTTCCTCTCTGTGCAAGGTCAGCCTTCTACTGTTATCTCCAGACTCTTAGTCATAGCTTGCCAGAAAGAAGTGCAATGCAGATCAAAGTTCACAGCTTTACAGAGAGGTTTCATAAGAAAAGCTTAACAGAGGCACTTTTAGTTCCCCACCTTTCTGAAGCAATTTGTGGATTTCCTTTTAATAGATGCTCACGAGCATTTTCCAACGAGCAAATTGCTCCTGATAAGCCCCACTTCATATGCATTGTTGACCTGCTTTTAAAATGGCATTTTCACTAACATGTTAGGTTTTTATGCACACTTTCACCTAATGCAATCACTTTTGTGAACTTTGGATGGCTGGAGAACTGCATCACAAAATCAGGATAAAGTATGAATTTCGAAGAACGGTTGTGTTTCAATTGTCGTATTGTTTTGGAAAGTCCAAATTTGATAAAGCTCTGCTTCCAATGTGAACTGGATTGAATTTCTCCTAGTCATGATGGCTATACAGCCACCAGGAAAGGGCAACAGCCTGTATGTCCTGCTTCTGAGCTTCTTAGATGGGGAGATACGCCTTTGGTTTGACCCAGAAGGGCCCTTCTTCCTATTGCTGTGTTGTTCTTGTTGACACATGCACCTACCCTTCTCAGCTGACGTGTCGCTGCCCTTGCCCTCCTGTGGCGCAGTGGGTCAGTGCGCCTGTCTGCTAACCAGAAGGTTGGTGGTTTGATCCCACCAGGGACGGCTGTGGGCAGGATTCCTGCATTACCCCGGGGGTTGGACTAGATGACCCTCAGGGTCCCCTTCCTACTCTGGTTCTTTTTGGCACCTGCTTGAAAACATTCTTGCTTAGACAAGCCAACTCAGATGCTTAGAAAACGGAGGGAATTTTAATCTGTTTCAGTATTTTAAATTTGGTATGTTTTAAAGTAGGGTTGTGAATTTTTCTCGATTGTAAAGGTAAAGGTAAAGGGACCCCTGACCATTAGGTCCAGTCGTGTCCGACTCTGGGGTTGCGGCGCTCATCTCGCTTTATTGGCCGAGGGAGCCGGCGTACAGCTTCCGGGTCATGTGGCCAGCATGACTAAGCCGCTTCTGGCGAACCAGAGCAGCACACGGAAATGCCGTTTACCTTCCCGCTGGAGCGGTACCTATTTATCTACTTGCACTTTGACGTGCTTTTGAACTGCTAGGTTGGCAGGAGCTGGGACCGAGCAATGGGAGCTCACCCCGTTGCGGGATTCGAACTGCCGACCTTCTGATCAGCAAGCCCTAGGCTCTGTGGTTTAACCCACAGCGCCACCCGCATCCCTTTCTCGATTGTACTGTATTGCTTTTAATCTTTTTGTAAACTGCTTTGAGGGGTGTGTGTGTGTGTTTTTAAACAATCAAGCATTATTTTATTAAATAAAGAAACACTGAGCCATGTGGTCTAGTGGAATCCCAGGGGAGAGCTGTTGCTTTAATGGTTTTATGACATTTTAATTTTTCTTTAAACTATACAGCAGTTTCAAAAAGTAAGTGGGTTGAAGGAAACTTGGGCTCATGTCCCAGCTCTGTCATAGGACTTGCTTTGTGACTTGTCCGAGGCTGCCATGTTCCAGCCTCATTTGGTCCTTTCCGCTCCCACGGGAGCCATACTGCTCTGTCTCACAGGACTCTTGTGATGGTGAGTGATGTCGGGAGAGACTCTTAGGGGATAAGGTTAGAGTATAAACCGGTAAGATGGAGCCACGAAGTTTTTTTCAGTGAAGAGAACCTGCTCCATGTTTTCTTTCTTGGTGCCAGAACACTTTAAATGCCCGGACCCGGACCATTTCTGAGAGTTCCACAATATCCATGGTCGAGGATATCCCACAGCTCCCAGAAGCATCAGGGGAGGAAGCCATATCAGAGAAGCTACCACAGGATGAAGCGGAACAAAAAGAAGCGAAGGTGAGACATCTGACTGAGAAGGGCATCTGCGGTGTCTGAAAAATATGCCAAGGCCCACAGGATTTCATTTCTGCTTTGCAGCAGATTAGGAAGGACAGAATCATATTCTCTTGGATTTAGAGCCACGATCAAGGTCTAATTCACCTTTCAGGTGGCTAGTAGTATTGCAATTCATTCATTCATATAGAACTTCACAGCATTTGAGTATGGCCCAGTCCTATACATGTTTCCTCAGAAGTGACTCTTGCTGTGTTTAGTGGGGCTTACTGTCAGGATGTCCTACACACGAGTAGGAGCTTGGCAGAGACACATGCCCGACTGGCATGTTCCCTCCCTCCTGGGCGATCGTTCGGGAGCTTCAAAAGCATTCCTCAGCCCGAACATCACAGCGACTGATGCCAGAAGACATCAGCACACTTAGGGATCTGCAGAGGTTTGCGCAGTTGCGTAACAGAACTCAGCAACTCAGCATTTAGGCTAATCTACTTTATTTACATATAAACACACACGGAGCACTTCAACATGGCTCCCCCTCTCCCTGGCATCAGACAGCAAAGAGAGAGAACAATAGTCCCACTTCAGGGAACACAGTAAGACAAGCATCCTGTCTTCATCACACCCCATTCCTATGGAATCAAAACACACATGTTATAGACAACAAACCCATGACTGCACACGGGGAATGAATCTCCAACACTTACGGCCAGGTAAGTGTGCATAGGGTTTGTAGTCTTAATGTACGGGGTTCTTTGTCTTGAACATACCAGTAGCAGACGGTGTGGGTGTGGGCGTGGGGCAGAAGCACTCACCTGACCTCCCAGCAGCTGATTCACTGCCGCTTACTGGGAGCGGGAGGGGAGAGATGGTGGGGAGGACAGGGCAGTGTAAATGCGCTGGCAGGAACGCCAGAGTGGTTCAGCAGGGCATTTTCGCTGAGCTGACCTCATTCTGCCTGGTAAACAGCAGTGACTCAACGCTGTCTCCTGCTGCACGATATGGCGACACCTGCTAGCTTAGATGGGTTTAAAAGGAGAATTAGGTAGCCATTGTCAGGACGATGCAACAACATTCTATTAGCCATGGTAGCTAAATGGAATCTCCATGTTGAGAGGCAGCATTCCTCTGAATGGCAGATAGCAGGGTAACAGTTGAAGGCTGCTGAACTTCTCGCCCTGCTTGGAGGCTTCCCGGAGGAAGCGCCCGAATGGCATCTGTTGGAAGCTGAATAATGGGCAAGGTGAACCAGTAAGGCATTGCTTATATTCCTGTGTCACCAACAGGTGCGATTGGGGTTTCCTTCATCTCCTTGACATTCTCTTGCAAAGTCTAAGGGTATTTTCACAGACTTGTACTTTTATAATTGGAACGTAAAATCTATGGCTAGAATTTTACATTCATTTGTCTTTCACAAATTTGTCCTGTATTAGGTGTGTGTGTGTGCATGTGTGTGTGTGAGAGAGAGAGAAGGGAGGGAGAGAGAGAACATGCCTCACATACTCTTCTTGGTGTCATATGTGAAACTGAGTTAAGAATTTGGGATATTTCTTGTGTTCAGGCAGAGCAAAACAGGAATCTATATCCATCTATCTATCTATCTATCTATCTATCTATCTATCTATCTATCTATTTGCAAAAGTATGTTGCAAAACATCAGGGTTTAGCAGTACAAACAAATGACTGTCTATGTGGGTTTTGGTGCCTCTTCTGTGTTCTCCACCCTCTTCTGGTGCTTACTAGCTCTCTTGAAGGAAGAAAAAGCTACCAGCTCTCTCAAGATTTTGGGCAGGGTTCACCTTCCAAACTCTGCCAGTGGAAGTTTTGTACGAGAGCTTCTGATAGTGCAACAGGGCCCTTTCCCCCAATTCTCCTGCCCACCCCCCACCCTGAAATTGGCTCTGAAGGGACCTGGAGAATCTGGAGAACAGAGCTCAGGGAAAGGGAGGGGTTGTTCTGTTGGGCAAGCTGATACGCTTGCAATAGCACAGTGTTGAATCTCACCCTTTCTGTTTCCCCAGGCCTCTGAGTCTGGCTGGTTCCGTTGGTTCCGATCTAAACCCTCTAAAGAAGCTGAGCCCCCCAAGAAGGAACCATCTGCTGCTGCTCCAGATTCTCAGGTAATACAGGATCTCTTTTAAGAGGAATTTTCTGCTTGCTGCAATAATCAGAAGAAACTGCACCCTGTTAGAAATGCGCTCGGGGCAAACAGCAAACTGCCCCAGAGTCCAAGCACATCTCTGCGGCCACTCCCTGGCTGTGATGCCTGAACAGTCCAGAGGCCAGTGATATGCGACTCTCCTCCGATGAGAAAAGCACGCATGATCCCTGCATCTTGCAGTGGAAGGAAGAAGCCCAAAAGTAGGTGTAAAGCTACTTTATTAAAGGCTATCTACAAAGTCCATTCTCTGTTCCGAAACTCCAACAGGACAAAGCTAGGCATCTTGCTTCTTACTCCATTGACAATCAGAAGCGAAAGGCAAAGAATACAATAACCTCACATGGTGTAAAAGAGATAATAACACAGGCTTCCTTTCTCACACCGAACCCAGACAGTCATGTGAAATACAACAAACATACTTCTGCATATGGAGGAGCGGGGACGCGAACCCGGTTCAACAGATTACGAGTCTGCCACTCTTAACCACTACACCACACTGGCTCTCATAATGAATTTCATTAGAGACAAACGTAAGGTTTTGCACTTAGGAAGGAAGAACCAGCTGCACGAATATAAGATGGGAAACACCTGGCTTACTAGCAGTACATGTGAAAAAGATCTAGGGGTCTTGGTGGACCACAAGCTTAACATGAGTCAACAGTGTGATGCAGCAGCAAAAAAGCTAATGCTATTCTAGGCTGCATCAACAGAAGTATAGTGTCCAGATCAAGGGAAGTAATAGTACCACTCTATTCTGCCTTAGTCAGACCACACTTGGAATACTGTGTCCAATTCTGGGCACCACAATTTAAGGATGTTGACAAGCTGGAAGTGTGCAGAGGAGGGCCAAGAGATCAAGGGTCTGGAACAAGCCTTACGAGGAGCGTTGAAGGACTGGGTATGTTTAGCCTGGAAAAGAGGAGATATCTTCAAATATCCAAGGACTGTCACATTAAGAAGGGAGCATGCTTGTTTTCTCCTGCTCTGTAGGGTAGGACTCGAACCAACGGCTCCAAGTTGCAAGAAAGGAACTAAAATCAGGAAGAACTTTGTGACAGCAAGAGCTGTTCTCCAGTGGAACGGGCTCCTTTGGAGGGTGTTGGGCTCTCCTTCCTTGGAGTTTTTTAAGCAGAGGTTGGATACCCATCTACCATGGATGCTTTAGCTGAGATTCCTGCATTGCAGGGGGTTGGACTAGATGACCCTTGGGATCCCTTCCGGCTCTACAATCCTATGATTCTATGGCAGAATAAAGGAGGAGGGAGGAAGGGGCACAGTTCAGCAATGCCAGAGGAGGAGCAAACAGGAGCGATGGAAAAGGATTAGGGAATTGTCCAAGTTACTGAAGTTCATCTGCTGGAACTCTTGACTTCTCAGTTTTATTACTCCAGGGTTTCCCAAACTGTGGATTTGTGGTTGTAGACGGGAAATGGCACATCCATATGTTAAATGTTCCCATTGATTTCCCATTGTACTTTTTAATGGCTTCTTGTATTTCTTCTGTTGTGTTTTATTGTATTACAATTTGAATTCTGGGGGATTCAAATTGTAGTGGAGTAAAATACAATATATGAAATAAAAAGAGGCAATAAGGACGCAATTAAAAATCATACAGCATTATCACAGTGCATTACAATTGCTACAACAGGCTAAGTAATCCTTTACTGGCCTTCCAGTAACTTCAGCAACACCCAAGTGTTCTGTGTGGGGCGGGGACCTTTGCGAACCGCTTTATTAGACCTTGCTTCATATTTCCAGGGTTGTCTTCTCTGAAAGATGCCTCCTTAAATCCTGTATTCTGTTCCCAATTCCCCATGTCATTATGGCGAGCCCGCAGCCATGTGGCCTGTCATACGTTTTCTCGATGGTGGTCAAAAAAATAACGATCCGTTCCTCTAATAGCAAACTCAGCTGGTGAGTGCCAACAGGGTTGCAGGCAAATGAAGAAACCAGAGGGAGGTATCAGCATGTTTGGGAGTACTAGAAGGTTTGTGAAAGTGCCAAAAAAGTTAAAAAAAAAGTTAGGGAACTAACCCTCCAAAAGGGATCTAGTACTGAGGGATCATTTTTAAAAGATACATTAAAAAAGAAGTGGTGGGGGATCTGTCGGGATCCTAACAAAGGTAGACTGAGGGTGCTCTAGACCCCATGGACCAGAGCACACCAGGCACCCCTATCCTCCACTGCCTCCCGCAGTTTGGCAAACTCATGCCAGTCGCTTCGAGAACACTGTCCAACCATCTCATCCTCTGTCGCCTGGCGTGCTCTGGTCCATGGGGTCACGAAGAGTCGGACACAACTGAATGACTGAACAACAACAAATTCTACTTGGCTCCATCACTGATATATATTATTTCCTTTTTGCAGCAGCAAGTGGCTCCACAACCTTCCCTTCCTCCTGTGGATGAGACGAGGCCTACATTACTTCCTCCTCCAGCTGTTCCTCACCTACCGCCCACAGGTGGCAACCTTCTCCCAAAAAGCTCTCTTGGTAAGTATCTTCCTGTGTGCGTTGTGGAATGTGTTCCTGACTAGGTGGTAATAAAGGCTGTTTATGTACGGACCTTGCTGTGGCCTGTAAAGGTAAAGGGACCCCTGACCATCAGGTCCAGCCATGGACGACTCTGGGGTTGCGGCGCTCATCTCGCTTTATTGGCCGAGGGAGCCGGCGTACAGCTTCCGGGTCACGTGGCCAGCATGATAAGCCGCTTCTGGCGAACCAGAGCAGTGCACGGAAACGCTTTACCTTCCCGACGGAGTACCTATTTATTATTTGCACGTTGCTTTCTGCTAGTTTGGCAGGAGCAGGGACTGAGCAACGGGAGCTCACCCCGTCACGGGGATTTGAACTGCTGACCTTCTGATTGGCAAGCCCTAGGCTCTGTGGTTTAACCCACAGCGCCACCCGCCTCCCGCTGTGGGCCGGAGGACCCCGCAAAGTAACTCTGGAGGGATCCCACAGTCTTTTGTAGAAGCTTTTGTGGGGAATGCTAAGGCAAAGGGGCTGCGGCAGAAAAGCCCCCTTGTACAAACTGAAATGATCTCAGTTACAGGTCGGTAGCCGTGTTGGTCTGCCATAGTCAAAACAAAATTAAAAAATCCTTCCAGTAGCACCTTAGAGACCAACTAAGTTTGTTCTTGGTATGAGCTTTCGTGTATCTGAAGAAGTGTGCATGCACACGAAAGCTCATACCAAGAACAAACTTAGTTGGTCTCTAAGGTGCTACTGGAAGGATTTATTTATTTAATTGAAAAAATCTCATTGCACCTTTTTCGTCACAGGGACCAAAACTCCGCTTGGCCATAGCAGCAGGGCAGGCTCCATGTTTCCAGATGCCGGAGGCCAGGTGAGAGAAAGGGGGGGGGGGAAGAACATGTTCCTTTTGAGGAGAGGCCTCAACTTTGGAAAACTGCTCCTCTGGATCCGTGTTGGCAGAAGTGCAAATCCAGCTGCATTGAGAGCATTTCTCCCAATATAATGTCCTGCATTTCTGGTGGTTCTGCTGCCCCCCTTCCTCCCCTCCCCTGCCCCCCCTCAAAGCAAGGGATCCTGGCATCTTCGGTGGGTTTCACACCTTGGCTCTTCTGGTTCATGTTTCAGGCTGCTTTCTCCAAACCTTGCACCCCTGATCATGTGCCTCCACCCCCAAGAGGAGGGACAGTTCCACTTTACCGTCCTGCAGAGGTAGGGTTACTGCGCGTGTGCATTCCCACAACGTTGTATACAAATAAACTCTAGTAATGGTGGCAACAACCGTAGCAGCAATGTAAGAATTGCTTTCTTGTTTGAGGCCAGGCATCCCTCCTTGTTCAGCCTTCCGCAACCTGGTGTCCTCCCCATGTTTTGGACCATGGGTAGGTAAACTAAGGCCCGGGGGCTGGATCCAGCCCAATCGCCTTCTAAATCTGGCCCGCAGACCGTCCGGGAATCAGCATGTTTTTACATGAGTAGAATGTGTCCTTTTATTTAAATGCATCTCTGGGTTATTTGTGGGGCCTGCCTGGTGTTTTTACATGAGTAGAATGTGTGCTTTTATTTAAAATGCATCTCTGGGTTATTTGTGGGGCATAGGAATTCGTTCATTTCCCCCCCCCAATATAGTCCGCCCCCTCCCCAAGGGCTGAGGGGCAGAGGACCGTCCCCCTGCTGAAAAAGTTTGCTGGCTATCAAGTTCCTGGAGAGCCTGGCTCGTAGTCAGGGGTGGTAAGGGATTGATTCAGTCCAGCAACAACTGGAGTAGCCAAGTTGGGGAAGCATGTTCTAGCCCAACTCTCTCGCTCAAGCAGCAGCCTGTTTTTAGGGCACAAGGCGGGGGGGGGGGGTCGCCTTTCCGTGCTCTTTCTCCCTGGTGTTATACTGCCTGTGCACATGTAGGTTCCACTTGGATAAGAACCATGATACCTCTCAGTTGTAGGGTTTTTTGGCTGGTTTCATGGACAGCTACCATTTTGCAAAGGCCCTTTGTCAAAGCTCATGAAGCATGCCTGGCGCAGGTGCCTTGTTCCATTGGTCTGAGTGTGCTCAAGGCTGGCCCTGCCATCGTGCCTACTGTAGAGGGAGAGCTAAGACTATCTGAGAGGGTGCGTGTCTAAAATTCTGTTGGGCACCTCAAAATCCATGACTATAAAACGCAAGAAAATGGAGGCTTTGTATCCAAACGGGTTGCATGCGCAAATGTTTATTTAACCTCCATGTGCTTCTGGGTTGCATTATTTTTGAAGGGTTTGCGTCGGAAATTCAACTTAATTATTTCTTTAACAGGTTACCATGCCAGCAGCCTCAGGCCCAAGGATTTTTCAGCGACGCTACCCACCTCATCCACAATAATACATGTGTGTGTGTATGTATGTATTAACTACGAAGGTGTTTCTGCCCTGTGGCAGATCAGAAACCATCCGCTTGCCTGAAGATAACCAGTCCGACCTGAGTTAGGCAGCTGGCTGCCCTATCCCTTCCCCTCATCCTCTGGTATCGCAGCTCTCTAGCCAAAGAGTATAAGCAAAAGTTTGAGGGGGGTGAAGGTGTACCTTTCCCCCTTTTCGTTTAAAGTGCTGTTTAAGCAGGTGCTATTCAGGTGTAACTCTTTTCATGTGCAACAAGAACAAAACGAAGGTATCTCATCGTCAGCCCTGGGGAGGCCAGAAGTTAATCAAAAGGGAAATCAAGGCAGGAAGACTCCCACTTCCTTTTATAGGAATAGAATGGGACTTTCTCCCACGGAGGTGGGGTTAGGATTGCAGCCCCATTTTTCAAGGAGATGAGAAACTCTGGGAGAATAAGGCAGCGTTGACTCTCTCCATGGCCAGTAGACACAGCTGCTCATAAGGAAGAATAACTGAGGCTCCTTTTGGGGAATGGGGAACCTCTGCTCCTTTAGGATGGCCGCTGCCAAACTTTCAGACCCACTTGACAGTGACATCTGTTCAGTGTGAATCAATCTTACAAGGCATGCAGCCGATCTCTGTGAATATTTACTTAGAAGTAAGTCCGATGAAGATTGCTCCCATGAAAGTGTGGGTGCTGAGGCTGCGATCCGACACACACTTACTCGGGACAAGAGCCACTGAACAGTATAGGACTTACTTCTAAGTAAATACGCATAGGGTCACACTTTGGGGTTGCAATCCTATGATCCTTTACTTGGGTGCAAACCACTTAATTTTGAGCAGATGTGCCTAGGATTGGACGTACTGCAGGAGGCCGAACCCCTAAAACGGCTTAATCGCTTGGGAGTAAGTCAATTTGCGTGTGAATCGAGAGTGCACGGACTCGTGTAAAATGATCAGGCTGCCAAAAACTGCATTTGGTTGGATGTTATTCCCACTGCCCAATGAATGACTGTGATCCTAATCCAACATGACTAGAAAAAAACAGGATCGTGAACTGGGAGGAGGCGAAGATGGGAGAAGATTCTGAAGGCCTTTTCTGTAAAGAGATAAGATGGTGTCTCCTGAGTCTCCTTTCTGCCCGGCTGAAGTGCTGCTGTCTGAGGACTTGCCGGTATCTGAGAACTGCTACGAACATACACATGGAGAGGGCTGGCTTTGTATTGTGGTGACCTCATATATCTCAGCACTTCTTCAAAACCACAGTCACTGAGAAGGCTAGCTGACCTAATATGATTGAGAAAAGAAGACCTAGAGTGGAACAACTCAGCAGTAAGTAGAGAACAACGTTACTTGGAGCGGTTTCAGAAAACTTAAGAAGAGCCCTGCTGGATCTGAACAAAGGCTGCAAGCAGAGGGCAAGCACAACAGGAATCTTGCAGGGAAAAGTAGGGAAATTTGCACCGTTCGTAGAGTTATTTGTAGGTCCCCAATAGCCCATGTGACGTATCTCTTTGTCACGTCTGGACTTTAGGGAGTATATTAGACTACTGGGTTGGCCTTTAACCCTGTGTTATCACCCCTCTTTGTTTTTCCAATACAAATCAGTTGATGCTCCAAGTTATTGTCCCGTCCCCCCCACGTTTGAATAAAAAACAGTTTCAAAATTGAAATCCAGGCTTTTGTGTGTGTGTGTGTGTGTTGGTGTGCGTGTGCAGAATTGCCTTGTGAACACTAGTAGACCCCCGGGACCCTAACCTTTCTTTCTGCCAGTGAAGAGGTGAGAGGGTTATAAAAATGTAGCCCTCCCCTACAACTGATGGATCTCAGATGTCACAGATTAGGCCATCCTTCCTATTGTTACACTTAATTTGCGGAGTAAATAAAGGACCCAGTAGTTTGGTGTGCAGCTACTCCTTGAGAAACAACAACAATAACAGCTATTAGTAGTTACAGGTAGAATTTTGGGATAGTTGCAGAATTGCAGGAATTTGGGGTTAGGATATCTGAAGAAGTGTGCATGCACACGAAAGCTCATACCAATAACAAACTTAGTTGGTCTTTAAGGTGCTACTGGAAGGATTTTTTTTTTTTATTTTGTTTCAATAACATTATTATTATTATTATTATTATTATTATTATTATTATTATTTTATTTTATTGTTTATACCCCTCCCATCTGGCTGGGTTTCCCCAGCCACTCTGAGCGGCTTCCAGCAAGATATAAAAAAATAACAAAATGTTGGACATTAAAAACTTCCCCGAACAACAGGGCTGCCTTCAGATGTTTTCTAAAAGTTGTGTAACTTTTGGGCTTTAGTTTACACATGAGAAGACTTGTGTTTTTTTTTAATAGGCTACTGTTGTTTACAAACACGACTAATCATAAATTAGTTGAAAGTGAACTTCCTACACCATGCATGGCTCCTCAGAGGAGCTGTTCACCTGCCACACCTAGCTATGCTTGGCAAGGGGAAATTTTCACTCGGCATTTTTCTGGCCAAGAGCATAAACCTTGCCTATCTGGGTGAGACCAAGGCATATCTAACAAGGCAATTCATTTTGAGATGTAGCCAGCCAGGTAACCTTGGAAGCTCACAAGCAAGGCATGAAGCGGAAGGCTTTCCCTTATTCCTTTGTTCTCTCCTATTGTTTTATGAGCAATTTATATGGAAATGGCATACAACATGGAAACCAGCCACATTACAAACAAATAGATCCAGGGTTGTTGTTTTTTTTTTGTGTGTGTGCCAAGTAGTTATTTGTTTTTTGGGTGGGTGGACTAAAAGAGATTAGCATCTTTTTGGTTTTGTGGGCGTTTTTAAAATGAATCAATCAATACCCTGTAGAGGTATCCCTAGAAAACTAACCTGCACAATTTTGGGATAGCTGCAGGAATTATGGGGTTAGGATAAATTGGGGAGTGGGGGAACAGCTTCTGGGCTGTGTTCTGCTCAGCTGGCAAAAGATGACAAACGAAGGGGAAGGCTGATTTGGCAGGAGTGGATGAGTGGAGAAAAGGGCCAAAAAATGGTGAGGAGGGGGAGGACACACAGAGTTAGTACTTTGTTCTAATATTTGGCTATTTTAAAAGTTTACTCGCTCACTGATCCCCAGTTGTGTTGTTGGCCCTAATTGTTTTTTCGTTTACTGCTTTGGCGGTGCTGGAAAGCCTCACATGTCGGCGACGATTGTTCAAAGGTTTTGTGAAGCTTTCCTTCTTAACTTTTCCTTTAGAGAAAAAATAAGTCACTTTGGCTGTAGCTGCATGAATTAATGCTGTACTAGAAGAAGCAAACAGAATGGTTATCGCAAAATGCATGAGAAAACGAGAATTGAAAACAAGTCATTTATTTGAAGAAAGCATTTCTATGGCATAAGTACCTTATAAGACTAGGTTTCTTTACCCAAAATTGGGGCTCGTCTTACACATGGGTAGTGCCGAGGGGTGTTTTCTTAATTTGGAGCCCCCCAAAATAGGTGGTGTCTTATACACGGAAAAATACAGTACATACGATACATTCACATTTTTCAAAGAAACATCTTTGTGTTAACAAAAAAACAAAAACACAGAACCCAGGGTCCTCCCACTGGTTTCCCCGACTGAAAACAGTCAAAACCTGCGCCAATTACTTGGCGAATATCACCGATCCCACCCTTCGGAGAGCTTTCACCATGGCCCGTTTTCAAACTATCCCTACGGCCTATCTGTCAGGCAGATTTGCAAAAATCCCGGTAGAGCACCGTATATGTCCTTGTCACATGAGAACCAAAGAGGATCTCACACATTACTTGTTGTACTGTCCCATCTACTCGGCCTTCAGGGATGTGATCTTACAAACTATTCCCAAATCAATAGTCAACTCTGAGGACCAAGTAAAGTTTCTGCTGGTGGACGCTGACCCACGGATTTCCCACGTGGTAGCGGTCTTTGTGGCGAGGGCTATGAAAACTAGGGTGGGGTTCATGGATGATGTAGTGAGGGCCCTCCCATCGCTCTCCTAACCTGTTGTTGTATCCTCTTTCCTGTATGGTGGGGGGATTTGGGTTTTGTCTCCTTTGCTGGGACAGCGCGGCATGAATTTTAACTTATTTTAATAATTTTATTGTTTATCTTTTTAATAATGTTATATGGCATTTTGTGTAAAGGCACGGACCTCACAAATTTAATAAACTTGATACTAACAAAAAAACCCTATTTCTTATAAAGATGCTCTTATAAAGATTGCTTGGTTTAAGTGTTGTTGTTGTTGTCCATTCGTTCAGTCGTGTCCGACTCTTCGTGACCCCATGGACCAGAGCACGCCAGGCACGCCTATCCTTCACTGCCTCTCGCAGTTTGGCCAAACTCATGTTAGTAGCTTCGAGAACACTGTCCAACCATCTCATCCTCTGTCGTCCCCTTCTCCTTGTGCCCTCCATCTTTCCCAACATCAGGGTCTTTTCCAGGGAGTCTTCTCTTCTCATGAGGTGGCCAAAGTACTGGAGCCTCAACTTCAGGATCTGTCCTTCCAGTGAGCACTCAGGGCTGATTTCTTTGAGAATGGATAGGTTTGATCTTCTTGCAGTCCATGGGACTCTCAAGAGTCTCCTCCAGCACCAGCTCCTCGGTTTAAGTAAGAAACATTAAAACATTAAACATTAAAATATATTTTCAGTGAAGTTCACATTTCAAATAATAATAATACAAAGTAACCGTCCTTAGAATTTCCAGCTTCTTTTCAATGGGAAAAAGTCTGCATTTTTTTTCTTATTCTGTATGTGAAATAAATGGAAAACATGATATGCATGATGAACTGAGGACAAGAGTTAAGAAGACTAAATAAAGCCTGTGTAATTTACAATGACCTTGGGTTTTCTTTACGAAGCTCCTTTAGTACCATCAAGCACCAGAATCCTCTTAATCACGTCATGCAGCTTGAGAGCTGTGTAGGTGGGAGACAGCGCTAGAAAAATAACAATGCATGGCAATGGTTGCCGTCATCACCTCAATAAAACAGAGTTCAAGGGACAGCACATTTCATCAGACATGGCAGCAGAACAAGTTGTGCAATTACAACGGCCCGGGTTCAGAGAGTTGCAAGTCTGGTTTGTTAACTTTTCGTTGCTGCTGAAATCTGTACCGCTAAATATCGCCAATACCACCAGGAAGCACGCTGAAGTATTAGGGAGAGGCGAGAGGGCCGTAGCCATGCAAGAAACACCCATGATGATGGATGTGGCATGGGCATAGCTGTCAAGTTTCGGATTTGAAAATAAGGGATCAGCACCCTCACCTGTCCCGGGGACAGTCTACGGTTCTCAGGGACAGTCCACGCCGGTAATCCCCCCCAGGCTACAAATTAATTTACACCAGGAAAGAGCTCCCAGGAAAGAGAAATCAGGGCAGAGAAAAGAAAGCACTTATTCACGCAGCACACGGTTAACCTCTGGAACTCCCTGCCACAGGGAGCAGCGATGGCCACCAACTTGGATGGCTTTAGAAAAGGATTAGGCAAATTCATGCAGGAGGAGAGGACCACTGATGGCTTCTGGCCAGGTTGGCTCTGCTCTGCCTCCAGTTAGGGGCAGCAATGCTTAATCTGAGCACCTGTTGCCGAGAAACATTCGTCTATTTTATCTTCTTCTTTATATATCTGTCTGTCTGTTTGTTATTAGGTATTTATATTCCACCTTTTTCTCCAAGGAGCTCCCTGGTCCTAGTCCTCATTTAATCCCCACAACAGTCCTGTGAGGTAGGCAGGCAGGCAGGCAGGGCTGAGAAAGGCAGGGACCCAAGGAGTCCCCGGACTCCAACTCTCCTTCCCGGAAATAAGGGAAATTTAAGGGATATCAACAATAAGGGATAGCAGCGGGAAACGGCTTGGAATAAGGGAGTTTCCCGCAAAAAAAGGGAGACTTGACAGCTATGGGCATGGGAGAGGTAGGGGGATGAGGGTGTTTGGGCCCTCAGTGGACCCTTGGTGGGTCCTTCCATTCCCAGCCAGGTTCCCCTTCCTAGAAGAGGAACCCACCTTTTCCAATAAGCAGAAACGGGCTGCAACCTCATCCATAGCTGTCAAGTTTCGGATTTGAAAATAAGGGATCAGCAGTCTCACCTATCCCGGGGACAGTCACATGTCAGTGGTGGGCGGAGCCAGAAGCAAAAGTGGGCGGAGCAGCAATGTAAACTCCAAGGAGGGCAGCCAGCAAAGAGGAGGGCAGCCATGTGCTCCGCGCAATGGAGCCCCATCGTCTTCTTGTCTGATCCCATCAAAACAGGACAGGAAGCAGCAGCTGCTCAAAGGCAGCCAGGCTCCGCCCACCAGCTAACCCTATTGGCCGGCTGAGGGGCTTGGCGGCAACGGATAGGGGCTGATGCAGGGGGAGGAATACACCCCCCTGTAAGCACGGGAAACGGCTCCCACTTGCTTTGAGGGCTGAGGCTTTTCTCTCCAAGTAGGCGAGGTCTTCCCACCCAGTCCCTGGCCAGCAGGGGAGGAGCTGCTTCCATTAAAAACGGGAAATTTAAGGGAAATAAAAAATAAGGGAGAGCAGCGGGAAACTGCTTGAAATAAGGGAGAATCCCTGGGAAAACGGGATAGTTGACAGCACTGACGTCATCTAGTCATGTGTGACCCGTGAATTTGATTCATTTGGCCGCATCAGAAACTGGAATGCAATTGACGGCCAAGAATGGACATTGGAAATTTGCTTCTATGGATGTTGCGTGGCATACTTCATGAATGCCATCCATTCGTGTGCGACTGGTGCATTTGGGTTATTTGGATAGCTTGATCGTTTTGTTCCGGGGCTGTTTTCCCGGAAGACAGTTTGTGGCCCAGAATGGAAATCGGAATGTGGATTTTGTGAATGCTTTGACGCTTACTGCAGCAGTGCCATCCAGTCGTGTGTGTCTTGTGCATTTGGTTTGGTTAGGTCAGAGGTTGCCGTTCCATAATTCTGCATGTGAAGCTGTTAATAAAAGTATAATATTGCGTTTTATGACATTGTCCTAAAGTTTTTCCTAATACTTTCACTGTTCTTGGCATTGATTATATCATGAAATGGCCATTCTTAACAGAAACTCTTCAGACACGGTGGATAAATATTATTTTATTTTCTAGTGGAATGGAATATGTGGCAGGGCCTAGGAGTCATCTATACAATATTACCACGTTTTTAATGGGGATGCAACTGTTTGTTTGTGTCAAGTGAAGACGTGATCATTTCTCTGGGTTTCGTAGAGCTTGATCGCTGGCCTCCTCCTAGCTGCTGAGATTTGCAGGTCAAACCAATCAGTCAGGTTTGGAGAATAAAACCAGTGGAGTATGCGATTGGTTTAGCCAGAAGAAAGGGAACGGGTCTTTGAGGTTTTGTAAGTAGCTGGCAAGAATAAACTTGGAGAATGTAAAACAACATTGTCAGTGCTTCCCGTTTTCCTTTGCCTTGAATCCCACCCCTTACTGAGTACTCTGAGAAACTCCCATCCTCCCATGCCATATTTTGCTTTCAGATATTATTATAATCCTTTAGTATATTTATAGCCCATCTTTCTCCCAAACTGGGATTTCCCCACCACATCTCTGGCTCGATCCTTAGCTGTTTCCCCAGGACAATGATTGCAGTCAATAGATCCATTGAAGTTACTGAGACTTGTAGATTTGGGAAGTTAATTAGGGGGGAAGATACAATCTCCTGCATCGTGGAGGTATTCCTTTTTAACTAATTATCTGCTGAAGGGAAAATGGCTTTCAACACAGCTTGAAATTAACACCCATATTTATATGAAGAAGGATCAGGGTTGTGAATTGGATTATGACACTAGCAGACATTGAAACTATAGTTCCAGTTACAGGTAGAAGAAGAAGAAGAAGAAGAAGAAGAAGAAGAGTTTGGATTTGATATCCCGCTTTTCACTACCCGAAGGAGTCTCAAAGCGGCTAACATTCTCCTTTCCCTTCCTCCCCCACAACAAACACTCTGTGAGGTGAGTGGGGCTGAGAGACTTCAGAGAAGTGTGACTAGCCCAAGGTCACCCAGCAGCTGCATGTGGAGGAGTGGAGACACGAACCCGGTTCACCAGATTACGAGTCTACCACTCTTAACCACTACACCACACTGGCCTGTTGGTCTGCCATAGTCAAAACAAAATAAAATAAAAAATTCCTTCCAGTAGCACCTTAGAGACCAACTAAGTTTTGTCAGGAATGCTTTGATGGTGTTTCCTGCTTGGCAGGGGGTTGGACTGGATGGCCCTTGTGGTCTCTTCCAACTCTATGATTCTATGATTCTAAGTTTGTTCTTGATATGAGCTGTGCATGCACACAAAGCTCAAACAAGAACAAATTTAGTTGGTCTCTAAGGTGCTACTGGATGGATTTTTTTTTTTTAAATTTTGTTTTCACTGAAACTATGTTCCTGCAAGTCTTCTGAGTTGGGAATGCCAAAAACTTCCTAGCAACCACATTGGCTACAGCCATGGTACATTAAAAAGCAATAAAAATAATTGCCCATATTCTGCCCCATTTCCAGGAGGGCCGGGCTACCTAGTGTTCCTAATCATTCATCATGTTCTTCAAGGACCCCTAATTTGAATAAACTGAAAGATATGGATACATTTACTGAAAATAGATGTAAAAATTGCACCCCCATAGGACCTTCCGCCTTCTCTCCATGGAGGAGGTGCAACTCTGCTTGTTTATCAATATGCATTATTGAAATAGTATGGGGCAATCTATCTTGGATGTCATGAACCCTCAAGAGAGCGGAACACTTATTATGAGCTTTCCTCGTGACTCTTTTTTGGCAATATGAAATTTGTGAAAATGAGAACAATAAAGTAACTTGAGGTAATAACTTCTACCTTTGTATACAAGTTTTTTTTGTGAATACCGAAGAAGCTGTGGTGTGAGAAACTGGCCTTGGAGGGCCTCTAGAAACCTGATGATCACTTGCGCTGGGAAGTCCCCATAGAGGCAGGAAACAGCAGTTGGAGGAATGTCCTGTCCTGAATCGAGGTGCCTTGCAGCCAAACCGTGAGATACTGCCCGGGACTTAATGGTCTGGAGCAAAACCCCTTCTTCCAGTGCTTCTGTCGGATGCACATTTCATCCACAGTGTCTCCTGTTAAAGATCTGATGCTTCAGCTAAGAAAAAGAAATCCCTGGCATTAGTCCCTGAGCTGCCTCACTTCAGACTGCAGGTAAGGACTTGAATCAAAGGCTTGCTCCTCTTTAGAAAGAGAGAAACCACAATCCCACAACAGAAACTAGATGTCAGAGATAATATTTTAGCCATTTCCCCTGACATAATAGCAGGTGAGCGTGCAGGAAGAAGTGTGTGGTTTCTCGTCTCCCTCTCTCTCTCTCTCTCTCTCTCTCTCTCTCTCTCTCAACTACTTGAGAACCCTTTTCTAATCTCCATTGCTACACTCCAGACATAGATATATTGCCTCTATAAGAACTAGGCTTCCAGTGTCCCAGTGAGCTGCGTTTAAAACTTACAGTTAATTAGGAACCCTGCTAAACAAGCAAGGTGGTTGGTCCGACTCTCTTAACATCCCTTAATCTATGTTGATAGTAGGAGGTCCTAGGGGGGGAAGACTTTCACCTGGTAGCTGAGCAGCACTTGAATCCGGTGGATAAAAATTATGGATCACCAGGGCCTTCGCTGATGTAAGTAAGTACTCCGTTGCATTATTGATGTGGTACAAATTGAAACTGTGCAGCTTGCAGAAATGCAACACAACGGGCATTTTGCAGCTGCAGGGCGTAGGGGAAAATGGAATTTTAGCGGTTTTCTTTTTAATCTTAGACCAGGAGCTATGTCCCTTTGTGCTTTGCTCTTGCCAACCTTCCCCTGCACATCAATTCACCGCAGCTTCCCCTTCCCACCCCATTAAAATACTAAGCTCCCTATTCACCTTCCGCCAAATTATGAAACTGAGAACCCTCTTATTCTGCAGGCCTGTTCATACCCCTACCTTCATGTTCGTCTCCTATTCCCCTGCCCCTGCTCCCTCCTTGTGGTGGGCCGGACAATATTTTGAAAATAAATAAATAAAACAAACGAATTCCTGTGCCCCACAAATAACCCAGAGATGCATTTTAAATAAAAGCACACATTCTACTCATGTAAAAACACCAGGCAGGCCCCACAAATAACCCAGAGATGCATTTTAAATAAAAGGACACATTCTACCTCATGTAAAAACACGCTGATTCCCGGACTGTCCGTGGGCCGGTTTGAGAAGGCGATTGGGCCGGATCTGGCCCCTGGGCCTTAGTTTGCCTTCCCATGTCTTAGCCTAACCTACCTCACTACCTCACAGGGTTATTATGAGGATCAAATGAGGAGGAGGAGAATCATTTACACCACCTTGAGCTCCTTGAAAGATAAAGTTGGTGTATAAATGCAATGAATAAATAAATGAATAAAAATTAAATAAAGCAGGAATGGAGAAATACTGAGAGGAAGAAAGTTGCCATTCTAAACAATGACAGAGGTTTGACTAAAGCAGGAGTGGAGAGACCCTAGCAGAGGCGTGTGAAGCGGCAATTTTAAACTGTGGCAGAGGTTTGAGTTTTGTGAGTGGGAGTGGAAAGTGGTGGTTTGAAATAAGGTTTGAGTGCAGTGAGAAGGGACTTTGGAAATGCTCTGTTGTGTTAGGTTTTAGCGTTGGCAGAGATGGCTACAACACAGAAGCTATTCTTCTTCTTGTTAAAACTTTTTTTAAAAAAAGCCATCAGTGTTCTTACTTTCCAGTCTGGTCAGACCTCTCCTGTTGTTTAAACCATCCCTTTCCTTCACTCAGCATTCTTCCCATGGCACGGCCGCTTGTGTTATATAAACCTGTCTTCGCTTCTGCTCTCCTATCTTGCCTTGACTTAATGCAAATGATGTAGCTCTACAGATCCTCCCATGGGGGCTGTGCGATGGCACTCTTACATTTTAATTCTATGCAAGGTACGTGTGAGGGTCCGTAGCTCAGGGATAGAACATGTGGTAATAGCACCTCTAGTTAAAGGCACCTAAGACCTTTCTCACAGGATCCTAGAGTTGGAAGAGACCACCAGGGCCATCCAGTCCAACCCCCTGCCAAGCAGGAAACACCATCAAAGCATTCCTGACAGATGGCTGTCAAGCCTCCGCTTAAAGACCTCCAAAGAAGGAGACTCCACCACACTCCTTGGCAGCAAATTCCACTGTCGAACAGCTCTTACTGTCAGGAAGTTCTTCCTAATGTTTAGGTGGAATCTTCTTTCTTGTAGTTTGAATCCATTGCCCCGTGTCCGCTTCTCTGGAGCAGCAGAAAACAACCTTTCTCCCTCCTCTATATGACATCCTTTTATATATTTGAACATGGCTATCATATCACCCCTTAACCTTCTCTTCTCCAGGCTAAACATACCCAGCTCCCTAAGCCGTTCCTCATAAGGCATCGTTTCCAGGCCTTTGACCATTTTGGTTGCCCTCCTCTGGACACGTTCCAGCTTGTCAGTATCCTTCTTGAACTGTGGTGCCCAGAACTGGACACAGTACTCCAGGTGAGCTACCTAGAGCATTTCAGGGGCTGCATCAGAAAGGTCTTAGGTGCCTTTAACTAGAGGTGCTATAAGGAAGCTTCTTAAAAAATCCCATTGAAACTACATAGTTTGAGTTTATTGAGCCTAATGCTCCCTTAAACACAATTAACTGTGCTTTATATTTATTTATGGAAAACAGGTTACTTAGATCTGCTTATGTACTCAGAAGTACACTGAATTTAGTGGGACTTACACACAAGGAAGTTGCGTGCACAGGATTGCAGCTTTTGTTCTAGTGTGTTGAAAAACAACTTAGGATACTGACATATCGGCTGACATATACTTAGGATACTGACATATCGGCTGACATATACTTAGGATACTGACATATCGGCTGTTTCAAATTGAAACTAGGGGTGGGGAAACCTCAGTCCCGGGGAGGCCAAATGCAGCCCCCCAGCCCTCTCTTTCTAGGCCTTGTGACTCTGCAAGCCACATTTCTCACTGGCGCTGCTATGCGCCTTCCTCGAGTGCTTTTGCCTTGCTGGATTGGGTCCTTCAAGCGTTATTGAAACTTCTTGTTTGTCTTGATGGAGAGAAATGTGTGTAGAAAGCTCCGACTTGCGTGTGGCTGGAATGTGGCCTAGTGTTTTAGAGGTAAAAGTCACACCTGCTACCCTACCCACATTTGCCTCTTTTTTAAAGGTTTAAAATATTTTATTTAAACTTCGTATTTACAAAATCAAATCATACAAATAATTCAAATCTTACCAGTAATACATAACACAATATAACAAAACAAAACAAAACATAGCCTATCGTAACCTAACACAACATAACAAAACCTAACATAGTGTAACATAACATTGCATAATAACATAACATGACATGACATGACATTGCATAGTATCACATTTTTCATTATAGTTGACCCTTTCCTCATTATTTATTTGTATTTATATTACATGATATATTACATGATTATATTATATGATCACTGCAGATGGTGACAGCAGTCACGAAATTAGAAGACGCCTGCTTCTTGGGAGAAAAGCAATGACAAACCTAGACAGCATCTTAAAAAGCAGAGACATCACCTTGCCGACAAAGGTCTGTATAGTTAAAGCTATGGTTTTCCCAGTAGTAATGTATGGAAGTGAGAGCTGGACCATAAAGAAGGCTGATCGCCGAAGAATTGATGCTTTTGAATTATGGTGCTGGAGGAGACTCTTGAGAGTCCCATGGACTGCAAGAAGATCAAACCTATCCATTCTCAAGGAAATCAGCCCTGAGTGCTCACTAGAAGGACAGATCCTGAAGTTGAGGCTCCAGTACTTTGGCCACCTCATGAGAAGAGAAGACTCCCTGGAAAAGACCCTGATGTTGGGAAAGATGGAGGGCACAAGGAGAAGGGGACGACAGAGGATGAGATGGTTGGACAGTGTTCTCGAAGCTACTAACATGAGTTTGGCCAAACTGCGGAGGCAGTGAAGGATAGGCGTGCCTGGCGTGCTCTGGTCCATGGGGTCACGAAGAGTCGGACACGACTGAACGACTGAACAACAACAACAAATATTAGTTCTCCTTAATATATATATATCAATCTTATCCATTTTCTCTCTCTCTCTCCCCCCCCCAAACATAGGGCCAGTTCAAGAATTTAACATAATTACTGTAAAAAGGAAAATAATTTTAAAAAAGAATAAAAAAAGAAAAAAGAAAAAGGAATGAATCCAAGGCAAGAAGAGGCTCTAATAGAGTGGAGTAGAAAAGAAAAAGGAATAGTGAACAAAGGACAACTGCGAACATTACACATAAAATAACCACATTTGCCTCTGACCATGTGCCCCATTTGCATGTGGTCCCTGACAGGCTGCCCATGAGGAAGTGCAGCCCTCAGGCTAGAAAAAAAAAGGTCCCCACTCCTGGCACAGCCCATTCAAAGGGATGTGCTGCCCATAACCCTTTGCAAAGGGCCTGGCAAATATTCCAAGGGGGGTGTGGAGGAGAAGGGGGTAGTTTGGAGGAAGGTGGTGGGGCTGGCAAGGGCAAGAGAGTGACAGTTTGGCAAAAGAGGCTTAAAACGGGATATGTCCATTACCTATTCAATATTTACTATGTTCTCCAAACACCTACCTCTTCAAACCATAATGGGGCAGCTGAAGCTGAGAGAGAAAAAGACCGCAGGGCTCCTGGAAAGCGTTGCCCTTGCAAAAGGATCGATAGAGACTGGAAACTGTGAGGAGAAGAAAGCCTCGCTGTAATTGCCCTTTCAAGGACCATCCAGACGAAACCCGGCCCATCTCTTCGTCCAACACAAGGTGTCTCTCTTTGCTTTAGAGGACAGCTCAGCTGCCCATTGGGAAACGTGGATAGGCCGAAGCGTTTGCATAACAAAAACCAGGAGGTGATGTGACGTTGGCTCCCGGGGGTCATACAGCATAAACCCCCCGCCCAATGAAGAGTATAAAACAGAGGTCAGAAAACTTTTTCAGTTGTGGACCGGTCCAGCGTCCCTCAGACCACGTGGTGGGCCGCACTATATTTTGGGGAAAAAAATAATGAACAAATTCCTAGGTCCCACAAATAGCCCAGAGATGCATTTTAAATAAAAACACACATTCTACTCATATAAAAACACGCCGATTCCCGGACTGTCTGCAGGCCGGATTGTAGGGTTGCCAGGTGTCCACTATTTGAGTGGACAGTCCACTTTTTTCACATTATGTTCACTATTTCCCCCCCACAAAATAGTGGACATTTTTTTTATTCAAAAGCTTTATGATGAAATGCTATTTTAATATGTGTTAAAATGTTTGTAAGAAAATGTTATGTATTGAAGTTCTCACCCTAGGCCACTAGGGGTGTGTGTATATAGTTCATTCTGCTGCAGTTTTCACTCAGGTCCGCATATGCAAATGAAGGATTGTAAACTGACGTTCAGGGATTGGGTAACTGCAGAAAGTTGTTACTGTTGCTTTGTAGCTGAGTTCTATATAAGCAGGTTGCTGAGCCCTTCAGCTCAGTCCTGTTCCAGCCTGAGAATAAACAAGAGCTGTTTGGAAATCACTGTGTCGTCTGCTGTGTCCACCCACGACTTAACAGAAAATATATAATTTAATATAATTTAAACCTCCCCCCCCCCCGTCCGCTATTTTTTGGAAGCAGACCAGGCAACCCTACTGGATTGAGAAAGCGATTGGGCTGCATCTGCCCCCCGGGCCTTAGGTTGCCTACCCCTGGCATAGAACATTATTTAGACATCCTTCCCACCAAAAAATAATGCTTGAAGGTTCAAATGTTTCCACTGGACTGTCTCACCGTCGGATAGAGAGCTGATGATCAGGTGCCTCCCATCTAAACTGGGAAGTTACCATAGTGGTTTTGTGTGTGCATTTTCCTGGAATCCAAAGTCTCATTTGGACCAGTGTAAAGGTAATGCTTCTTGCGCAAAAATGTTTATTGTACAGGGCTCCATGTGACGGGCATCACAAGTGACCAAGATCACTGAAGTGTCTGCGTATACAGCATCAACACGCTAGCATGACGTGCTCCCAAGACTAGGATTCCAGGCATAGATTCTGGAATCGGATTCAGATGCTCTGTTGGCCATATGCAGCCCTGCAGACATGTCCTGTGGTCAATATTATTACTGAATATTATTCAGCTGTGCAGTCCGAAATACCAGTCATCCCTGAAGCATATCCTTGTGTTTCATACCACACTTTCCCCACCCTCTCTTGGGATTTCTTGTATCACTGGCCAGTTCCATGAGTACACACCAGTCTTCCCCAACCTGGTGCCTTGCAAATGTTTTGGGCTGCCACACCCATCTGCCCCAGTTCATGGGAGTTGTGGTTTCGCACAGTTGTATCCTTTCCTCCTTTCCTCCCTAAACCTGCCCCCCATTCACTCAACGAGATCAGTCGTCTGTAACCGCCGACCAATCTCTCTTCTGCACACTTCCATATCTTACCTGCTGCAATTTGCTGTCGACTTTTAGTAGGGTCTTCTTAATCTAAGAGGCTATAAAATTCTCCCGAAGAGATCGTCACTGACAGTTATGATAAGCAAAGGCACCCTCCCAAAAAACCGAATTGTTGTATTGTTGCAAGAGCTTGTGTGAAAATTTAAAATGAGCAAGCAGGCCGTCTTCAGCATATCCGGCGCCATGGTTCAAAGATCCCTCCGGCGCTATCCCCCCCTTTCCCAGAGTTGCTCTCCTCCTGCGGAGGCTTGGGAAGGAAGCTGCATGGTTGGCAGGTAAGCCCAATAGGAAAGACGGCTCTGTGAGCAAGACAGAAGACCGATATTCAAATCCTTAATCGGCCACGACGATCACTAGCTCTCAGCCTCTCTTCCTTCCTCACAGGGTTATTCTGATGATAAAATGGTGAGCAGACATGCATGCCACCTTGAACTTTGGGTGCAAGTTGAGATACAAATGTGATAGTCAGGAGAAATCTTGTCTCCACAATCGTGAGTGAGGACACACAAATCACAGCTTGGATGCATGCTCATTAGAAATCAGGTAAAACATTGACAGTTACCTAAAAGAACTCTGATCCCACCTTAACAATCCTGGCTCCTACCTAATAATCCTGGGAACTGTAGTTTTTTCAGGGTGCTGAGAGTTGTTAGGAGACCCCTCAGAGAGCTGCGGCTCTCAGCATTCTCCAGAGACTACAGTTTCCAGAATTCTTTAGGGGAAACCATGACTGTTAACGTGGTGTAGGAATGCTTTAATGTCTGGTTTGGATGTGACCTCAGTCCGCATTTGCAGTGTTGCTATGGTAACTTCTCCCAACATCATTATTTGAGGGAGAGGGAAGAATAAGGGTGGGGACGAGCCACGTGAAAATCAGCTTGATAATGCAAGGTATTCCTGAGTGGGTAGAAGTGTTGCTTGTGTGGGCAGCTCATTGTCTTCAAGGAAACTTGGGTAGTTTCTTTCTATACTTTTGGTGTGTGGTGAATTTCGAAATCAAATGTAATGGTTAGTCAATCCTTCATTCTAATACTGTCAGATTTGTCATCTGAAACCTTAAAATGTAGATTATTAAAGGTCACCTCTACACTGTATCAGTAAAATAATAATAATAATAATAATAATAATAATAATAATAATAATAATAATGATATTTGTGCCCCGCCCATCTGTCTGGGTTTCCCCAGCCACTCTGGGCGGCTTCCAACAAAGATTAAAATACATTAAAATGTCACACATTAAAAACTTCCCTAAACAGGGCTGCCTTCAGATGTCTTCTAAATGTCAGGTAGTTGTTTATCTCTTTGACATCTGATGGGAGGGCGTTCCACAGGGCGGGTGCCACTACCGAGAAGGCCCTCTCCCTGGTTCCCTGTAGCTTTGCTTCTCATAGTGAGGGAATCACCAGAAGGCCCTTGGCCCTGGACCTCAGTGTCCGGGCAGAACAATGGGGGTGGAGACGCTCCTTCAGGTATAGTGGGCCGAGGCCATATACCTAATTCCCCAAACTAATAATTGCCCAAAACATTTCCCTTTTAAATCGATTTCCCCACAAACTGTTATAGTATACACATGAATATTTTTTCCAAAAAAAGAATGAGTACTGAGAAAGACAAAAGTCAGATGTGACTTGCTAGTATTGAGGTAAAGGGACCCCTGACCATTAGGTCCAGTCGTGTCCGACTCTGGGGTTGTGGCGCTCATCTCGCGTTACTGGCCGAGGGAGCCGGCGTACAGCTTCCGGGTCATGTGGCCAGCATGACAAAGCGAACCAGAGCAGCACACGGAAACGCTGTTTACCTTCCCACCGGAGCGGTACCTATTTATCTACTTGCACTTTGACGTGCTTGAACTGCTAGGTGGGCAGGAGCTGGGACTGAGCAACGGGAGCTCACCCCGTCGCGGGGATTCGAACCGCCGACCTTCTGATCAGCAAGCCCTCGGCTCTGTGGTTTAACCCACAGCGCCACAGCTAGTATTTAGTATGGGGTTAACTGCAAGTATGGATCTTTCTAATTTCTTGTAGTGTGTTCCAACGGAAATAGACTCAGGGAGGACTCATTGACATAGACTTAAATTCTCCCGCCTTCTCTCTGCCCTGCTCTGTGTACTGGCATTTTGGTTTGAAATCTCTTGCCCTGACTCCCTGAAACTTGGCATTGTCAAGTGTCAGGGAAGTCTCCTCTATCCACTTAATATTATTGCCTTGGGTTTGGTATGAGGCATTTTGTTCAGTAAAGCAGATACTTTGATTTGTGGGAATTTTTTGTATATCTTCCCCTTTTGATCACACACACTGATCCTCTTCTCTGTCATGCTTTTGGGATCTGCTGTTAAGATAAAGAGGGGCAGGCTGCTCTCAGCCTGGAGTCACAGACTGTAAAAATATAAAAAACCTTTTGAGCTAAAGGTTTTCTGTGTAGCTTCAAAATGCAGGGAAATTACAGCTGTTTAAAAGTCGTGCCCTCAACAGATGCATTAGGCAATGACATACACACCAGAGTATTAATGCACGTGTGGATCACACAGATCTGATTTCTCTCTATGCACTTTTGTGCAAATTTGTCCACACGAGTGATTTAAATTGAAGATGAGCAGGACTCGCACTGTGTGTTGTTGTCCCTTGCATTCAATTATTACTGCCCCACCCTCTCTGAATTCTGGAAACCCGAGGTCCATTGTTTACCTGTGTGCATGGCAAAGCTAGTTTTCATTTTTATTTTTGAGATATATGTTTTCCAGTATACCACGCTTGCACAAAACAGTGGGTTAAAAAACTAAAAGGTGTGCCCCTCCCGCAGCCCACCAAGATCTACCCTACTAACGGAAGTAAGGGGGTGCAGTGATAGATGGCACCCGGATCCGCACCACAGATTTAAAGCACATGCAATGCACATTTGAAAGCACGTGGCTTCCCTGGAATAATCCTGGGAACTGTAGTTTGTTAAGGGTGCTGGAAATTGTAGCTTGGTGAGAGGGGAAACTATAGCCCTGGCATGTTGCTTTAAATTTTGGATGGGAGGAACTTTGTTCAGAGCTTTCCTTGCATGGCTGTTTGTTAGAAATGCAGTCTGGCTCATCGAACTTGCTACTGGGCATTGAGCGGCTCTGTGAAACCGGAGCTTGGAAGGGGAATGGTTTTAATCTCCAGCACGTCCTGTTCAGGCAGCCTGCTTACTCGGGCAGGTGAATGCATTGTGTTGGCTGCACATCAGCAGTAAAAAACAAAACAAAAAGCCTTTAGCATTCCAGGGGTGACAAATATTCTCTGAACTGCAGATCTTATTTGCGGTGCTTTTAAAATAGTAATTTAATTGCAGATTTTTACTTTTTGGCGGTGCTGTCATTTAACAAGAAAGGCATAAACACAGCCATGGAGATAGCTGATTATTTGTTGGTTTGGCTGTGTGTCTGAGATGCGCTGTGCAGGTTGCAAACAAGCTGCGCAGTTCCTTTCAAATGAGTACTTCCTTCTGATCTGGATAGTTACAGTTCATTTTTGTGCATGAATAAACTGTGGGCTGAGACTTGACCATCGTATGACCCACCAGGAAGCTTCATGCAGTATTCTCTTTTGTTGTTGTTGATGCTGTTCTCTTTCTCTTTGTTTTCCTTTGTTTTTTATATCTACTTCATCTGTAACTGAAAATCAATATAAGTTGGGGGTTTTTTATATAAAGAAAAAGGAATAATACAGAGAACCAGTGGTGTGTTGTGACCTGCCAAGTTCTCCCCCGGTTCTGTTTTTGCCGGTCTCCAAATACAGAATAAGCAGTGTAATGCAGGAAACTCAACTAACGCATCTGAATACCTTAGTTCTTCCTTAGAGGGAAATAATGGTAAAGGTAAAGGGACCCCTGACAGTTAAGTCCAGTCATGGATGACTCTGGGGTTGCAGCGCTCATCTCGCGTTACTGGCCGAGGGAGCCGGCGTACAGCTTCCGGGTCATGTGGCCAGCATGACTAAGCCGCTTCTGGCAAACCAGAGCAGCGCACGGAAATGCCATTTACCTTCCTGCCGGAGTGGTACCTATTTATCTACTTGCACTTTGACGTGCTTTCGAACTGCTAGGTTGGCAGGAGCAGGGACCGAGCAACGGGAGCTCACCCCGTCGCGGGGATTCGAACCGCCGACCTTCTGATCGGCAAGCCCTAAGCTCAGCATCTAATCAGTAATCAATTATTAGATTTAAGAGAACAGCTTCTTTAGGATGAGCTTAGTGTTTAAATGTTGAACAAGGTGATCAGTTTAGCCACGGGTCTGCTAGAGGCTGGATTATATCGAATGCTGTTTCCAAGACTTGTATTCCTGATTGTTTCCCCTGAAGAAGAACATGGATGTTCAAAACGTATTGAGAAATCTGTTCAATACCACATCTTACACCTATTGGTTCCTTCTTATCTTCTTTCTGCTAATGCCTTTGCGTGCAAGCATGAAAGCGGAGAAATATCGTGAAGTCCCTCTGGGGACGCCACTGTTCGACATTGGTTATGGGGATTGCATGATATGGGCTCCTTCTTTGTTAGGGAAACCCCCCCCCAATGCTCCCCACCTCCAAGCCAGGAGACAAAAAGAAAGAAGAATTTTTCAGAAGTGGATGTGGTGTTGTAGAGAAATCAATGCTTGTGGTGGGTGCACACATTTTTCTTGTTTTGCTTTTTTTTTTTACTGTATTAAAAAGCTCCAAACCTGTCTGGACAGAGGCAATAGTTGGGCAAAATAAACAAACCCCGTAGAAAGGAGTAGGTGTAGCGGTGACAAACCATTGCCCTCCCAAGAGCGATGCCGCTTACCGGGACACTGGTGAGATCACCCCGTCCCCCTGCCCCATCCAAGTACGCACCAGGGACACCCCAGCCAGGGGGATGACAGGGCAGCACCCCTTCATGGGGAGCAAAGGATCCTATGACATCACCTTTGCCTCCCTTGAAAATACTTGCCCACCTCTCACCTGAGTGCTCTGTGTGGGATGTAAACAGAGAGCAGTCAAACTCAACATTGCTAGAGTGGACATGAAGGTAACTCAGTCCTCCAGGCATAACTTCCTGCTACCTGGACTGAGTTAACTTCCTCTGTAACCAGAAGTAGGTGTGGTCTCACCTGGGAACAAGATCCCAAGACCAGTCACCATTTTCTCCTCGTCTATCCAAAGAGCAACAAGCATGTTCTCCTGGCTCTCAGCCAAGAGAACAAAGGGAGCTACTTTTCCCTATGGAAGTAGCAACCACATGTAAATACTTTTTACTGAGCAAGCCTGCCTTCTGAGAAATGCTGTGTAACTCAGAAAGTATGTGAGCAAGACAGAGGGATATAGGGGACTTATACCAGGAATATATATATATATATATATATATATATATATATATATATATATATATATATATAATTTTAGGCTTTAGCAAGCCTGTGCAAGCGCATCTGCTGTGTGTGTGTTTTAAAAGGGAATGAAACTCTGCTAAGTTTGGAGCTTGCTAACACAAGCTGGGATAGGATATATCTGACAATATATCCTCATCCACGTTCCTAATCATTCCCACACTCTGCATATGCCATGTTAGGCAAATTCATGGAGAACAAGGCTTTCAGCGACTATAGTCATAAATGGAGTCAAATGTCGAGACGGGCAGTTTGCCTAGACAAACATTGTTGTGGGGGGGGGACCATCAATACCTCTATGTTCTTCTGAGGAGGCGAGGCATGATGCTGGAGACAAGAAGGAAGTACTTTACGTGGCACATAGTGAAACTGTGGAATGCATCACCACAAGATGTCATTGTGGGCGTGGTGTTTAAAAAAGGCATTGGACAAATCAACGCCCAACCAGCCATGATGGCTGTGCACTACCTTCAAGAGAAAGGAATTGTGATGGGAGATTGACATTGCACTCAGGCTCTGCTCGTGGGCTTTTTATAGGCATCTGGTAGGTCACTATGGGAAATGGGGTCCTGGACTAGATTTGCCTTTGGTCTGATCTTGCAGGGCTCTTAGGTCCTTAGGCTGCCCTCCCCACTCTGGTGTCCTCCAGATGTTCAAGACTGCAATTCCCATAACCTCTGACCATTGGCCATGCTGGTTGGGGCTGATGGGAGTTGTAGCCCAAAACGTCTGGAGGGCACCAGGTTGGATAAGGTTGTTCCCGTGTTATGACAGCGAGGAGCAACGTGTTGCATTAGATCCCTCCATATTCATAGAAGCGCTGCTTAGAATATAAAATGTTTATCATTGTTTTGTTTGATTTCTAGGGAGTCTATTTCTTTTCTTTTTTGTTCTATAAGTTGAAGGAGTTTTTTAGATCCTGTTTGTTTGTAGCGTGATGAGAGTACTGTGATGTCCTGTTCTAAATTGTTAATTTTTGAGGAGGTTTGTTTTTTAAGGAGTGCTTTCTCTTTTATGCATACTCCTCTGGTAACCGCTTTCATTGCGTCCCATAGGAGGGGGGTTTCTATGTTGTCTACATCGTTTTCCTTGAAGTAGTTTTGGAGAGTTTTTGTGAGGTTCTCTCTAATTTGTTGGTTTGTAGTTAGGGTGGGACTGAAGGACCATGATGGGGTGGTTTGTGTTTCTTCTCCTATTTTGACAGTGACTTCTACTGGGGCGTGGTCTGTGATTTTGATGTTGCCTATGTTTGTTGATTCTACTAGGGGGATTAGGCCTTGTGTAAGTAGAATGCTGTCTAGTCTGGATACTGTGCCAAACGTGTTGCATTAGATGGACCTTGGTGTGATCTAAAAAGGAATTTCTCGCAGTCTTAAAACGACTTCGTTAGGACATGTCTGGAGACAAAGCCATGAGTCCTCAGTGACTTCCTCCTTTCCCCCCCTGGTTCGCACTCTCCAAATTCCCCTTTGATCTGTGTGGAAGGATTCCAAAGCTTGTTGAGGCCAACGAGCACCTGTCCTTTGTCAAGGTGCTCCTCCGCTGTCGCCTCGCAGAATAATGTATGATTGGCTTCTGCTGTTTGGTACAATGCACATAATATCCCCGGGCCACGGAGCTCTGCGATGCCAAAGGAAGGGCCTCTGCTTAGTAAAAAGCACACGCTGCTCTCGGCGTGCCAGAGAATAATAGCCCTTTGCCACGGAAAGCTTGACACATAAAAAGTTTATGCCTGCCAGTTGTCAAGGCCACTGAACTCCTTTCGGCTCGGCTGTGTGTGCTACACTTCAGCCAGATACGTGCAGAGCGGTCTGCGAGCGGGGCAAGAGCTTTGAAATGCGAGCAAGCATTGTTTGCTGTGCGGCATGCCGAGGCCTGATCGTGACCCTTCTTTGGAGAGTGGACTCTGAGCTAATCACGCTGATTAGTAGCAAAACTTTCTCAAAAGCTCGGCTTGAAGGGTTGTGATTCCCCATCAACAAGGAAGAAATTGCAGCATATTGTTCAAACCGAGTCTCCGAAGCAAGAGCACGAAATCCTGAACAACGGAGAGGTACGGGGGGGCGGGGGCGGGTGTAAGAACGAAGGCAAGAAAAACAACCTTGTTAAACCAGGGAGCCTGCAAGACAGCTGCCCTGGTGCTGGGAGGTTTGGGTTCATTGTGTAGGGTGCCTTTTGCTTGTCTCCAGGCAGGATTCCAAGTTCAACCCACAGTTCAGCAAAAACAAAAAGCCATCTCAGTGTTACTTCTTTAAGTCCTAAGAGACACAAGTCACTGCTTTGTGTGGGGGCAAGATTGGACCTCCAAACAAGCCTCCACCCTCCAGCAAAGCCATCCCCTCCTCCATCCCTCCATTCTTACATGGGTCCCTAGGGGCTAGAAATTGGGAAAATAGGAAGAAGGCTCCTCACGTCTTTCCATTCTGCAAACAAACACAAACTCTGGGTTTCCGAATGCAACCCCACAGATTGCATAGATGTTGCTAGTGCCCCCCCCCAACTAAAATGAGGGCAAGCAGCAGCATTGTAACTCGTAGCCGGGCCTAAGTGGAGCGTGTTTGCATTTTGCTTTGTTTTCAGATATTCCCAGGATTGGTAAATTCTGAATTCACTCTAGAAAAAAAAAGAGGGATGTGTTTGCATTTTGCTTTGTGGATCATGTTTGCATTTTGCTTTGTTTTCAGATATTCCCAGGATTGGTGAAACCTGAATTCACTCTAGAAAAAAAAAAGAGGGATGGGTTGTGGTCAGGGGCAACGTCAGGTGAGCAATGCTTAGAAATCTTGGACTCAGACAGCCTCAGACGAACAATAAAGCCCCGTGTGGACAAGCCCTCTGTTCCACCACTGCCACTACTCTCCTGTTAGCTGATCATATTGCCTGTTTTGAGTGAAAGGAAGCACTCTTCACTCAAAAGAAGAATCACCCAAGAGCAGTATGAACTCAGAAGTGGGCCGGACTGCATTTTGCAGTCTCATTCTCTTGCACTTTGGACAGAAAACCACCATTTTTATTTATTTATTAATTAAAGGTAAAGGGACCCCTGAGAGTTAAGTCCAGTCGCAAACGACTCGGGGTTGCTGCGCTCATCTCGCTTTACAGGTCGAGGGAGCCGCCGTTCGTCCGCTCCGCAGACAGTTTTTCCAGGTCATGTGGCCAGCGTGACTCAGCCGTGTTCCGGACTTGCCATTTGGCAGGCTGTGCAAACCAAGAAACTAATTGTTCCCACTCCCATCGGGTGCTCAAGATGGATTTCCCAACACTTAACACCCATTCAAATCTTGCCCTGAACCATTAAGGTAAAGGTAAAGGGGCCCCTGACCATCAGGTCCAGTCGTGTCCGACTCTGGGGTTGCGGCGCTCATCTCGCTCTATAGGCCAAGGGAGCCGGCGTTTGTCCGCAGACAGCTTCCGGGTCATGTGGCCAGCATGACAAAGCCGCTTCTGGCGAACCAGAGCAGCACACGGAAATGCCATTTACCTTCCCGCTGGAGCGGTCCCTATTTATCTACTTGCACTTTGACGTGCTTTCGAACTGCTAGGTGGGCAGGAGCTGGGACCGAGCAACGGGAGCTCACCCCGTGGCGGGGATTCGAACTGCCGACCTTCTGATCAGCAAGCCCTAGATTCTGTGGTTTAACCCACAGCGCCACCATTACCTTATGTTAATCTTGTTTGCTACTATGTTAATCATGTATAACCCTTTATTGTATAACCCTTTATTGATTATTGATTATTATTTATGTGTAACCCTTTATTGACGTAGTGCTGATGCTCTAGTAACATTTTGATGATGTTTTGCGGACTGTATCTTGGGATGTGGGGGGAAGTTTTAAAAACTTCATGTCACCCTGTTTCCGACGTTCAGTCTTGGCTTGAACCTGTTGCGCAATAAACTAGGATCTCTGTTCTTTGCTCCGTTGATGGCTGGACTCCTTTTTTCCTCCGCAGAACCCCGCAGGCTTTGCCCGATGGCTAGGTGGTTGAGCAGCCTCGCACCTGGATAATTTTCCTCTGGCGAAACCAGAGCAGCGCACAGAAACGCTGTTTACCTTCCCGCCAGAGCGGTACCTATTTATCTACTTGCACTTTTGGGCGTGCTTTCGAACTGCTAGGTTGGCAGGAGCTGGGAGAGAGCAATGGGAGCTCACCCCATCACAGGGATTTGAACTGCTGACCTTCTGATCGGCAAGCCCAAGGCTCAGTGGTTTAGACCATAGTGCCACTCACGCCACCCATTTATTTATTAGATGATAATAAAGTTGTCACCCTCTGGAGCTGTCTTGGAGGAGGCACACAAAGAAGGGCCTCAGATGATGATCGCAGGGTTCAGGTCCGTTCCTATTGGGAGAGGCAGTCCTTGAGGTATTGCAACATGTGCAGTGGAAAAGGCTGAGTCTGTGCAGAAAGCAACGGATGAGGAAAAATGCCAGCCCTTGGATCCTGGCCTATCCCATCATGCCACCCGACTGCTGGAGCCACTGCATGAGAATGTCTCCTTGAAGCTAAGCTGTGCAATCTCTAGAAATTTAGATGTACTTAACTCAAGTCGAGAAACAGATGCTCTAGCAGTAAGCAGTTTTGCCACAAACAGCTCTTACGGAGGTAAAATACATGGGAAATAAGAATTTATAGCATTTTTGAGCGTCTGAAGCACTTTGCATACATTATTTCAATATTTATTATTATCATTTATTTACAATGCTTTTTTCTCTCAAGTCCCTCTGCACTCAGGGCAGCTTTTAGTTGAAGATAACAACTGTCTCTTAAATCAAGTCTGTAAAGCAGGCCATTACTATTGACCCCCATGGTTTGCAGTGCGGCGGGGACTGTGGCCAAGACAGCAGCTTGCCCACGGCCCCTTCATGGTCTTGTGGGTGAAGTGCAATGAGAAGATGTGGCATCCGGGCTCACAACTCGCATGATTCCTAATATTCCATTCACGACCTTTGTCTTCTGCCCTCCTACCAAGGAGCCCAGGGGGTGGGTGGGGAGCTATCCCTTTTCTTTATAGTATTAATATTATTAGTGTTGTTATCTTATTTTAAAATTTATATCCTGCCCTTCCTCCCAAAAGAGCCCAGGTTGGCAAACGTACAAGACAAAACAATAAAAACAGCCCAAAGCATCTTAAGTGCCACTGTGGTGTAGTGGTTAAGAGCGGTAGTCTCGTAATCTGGTGAACCGGGTTCGTGTCTCCGCTCCTCCACATGCAGCTGCTGGGTGACCTTGGGCTAGTCACACTTCTTTGAAGTCTCTCAGCCCCACTCACCTCACAGAGTGTTTGTTGTGGGGGAGGAAGGGAAAGGAGAATGTTAGCCGCTTTGAGACTCCTTCGGGTAGTGATAAAGCGGGATATCAAATCCAAACTCCTCCTCCTCCTCCTCCTCCTCCTCCTCCTTTGTCATTCACTTATGAGCCAGTGTGGTGTAGTGGTTAAGAGCGGTAGACTCGTAATCTGGGGAACCGGGTTCGTGTCTCCACTCCTCCACATGCAGCTGCTGGGTGACCTTGGGCTAGTCACACTTCTCTGAAGTCTCTCAGCCCCACTCACCTCACAGAGTGTTTGTTGTGGGGGAGGAAGGGAAAGGAGAATGTTAGCCGCTTTGAGACTCCTTCGGGTAGTGAAAAGCGGGATATCAAATCCAAACTCTGAGAGGTTTAGAATCTTTTGCTGGAGAGTTATGACGTGCAACGGTTATGGATGTGTGTTGACCCTTATTCTTATGCCCACAAGAAGCTCTCACACAAAGAAATAAAAAAGCTTGGTTTAATCTATGAAATAGGAGTGACAGAATATATATAAATGCTGCTTCGGACAGGAAAGTTACAGTCTAAAGTAGGTAGCAAATCACAATACATACAGCTTGATTAAAGGTTCCCTAACTAACTGGGACACGGGTGGCTCTGTGGTCTAAACCACAGAGCCTAGGGCTTGCCGATCAGAAGGTCGGAGGTTCGAATCCCCGCGACGGGGTGAGCTCCCGTTGCTCGGTCCCAGCTCCTGCCCACCTAGCAGTTCGAAAGCACGTCAAAGTGCAAGTAGATAAATAGGTACCTGCTCCGGCGGGAAGGTAAACGGCATTTCTGTGCGCTGCTCTGGTTCACCAGAAGCGGCTTAGTCATGCTGGCCACATGACCTGGAAGCTGTACGCTGGCTCCCTTGGCCAATAAAGCGAGATGAGCGCCGCAACCCCAGAGTCGTTTGCGACTGGACCTAATGGTCAGGGGTCCCTTTACCTTTAACTATTCTGGTCCATGGGGTCACGAAGAGTCGGACACGACTGAACGACTGAACAACAACAACAACAACAATTCTAGAAGGCCTACAGAAGCATGAGCAAAAACTAGAAGTGCAAAGAAGGGGGGGGGGAGAGGAAAGTATATCTGTCCTTAAAGCAAACGTGTGCTGAGTGCTGGGCGAGTGCTGCCCTGATGGAGCTCGGAGAGCTACCCAACCTTTGAATCTATAATGGGGTTTTATACCTTTTGGCTAAGGCACACCAGTGGAGAGGGGAGGGATTATGGATTTCTACAATGTCCATAATTCCTTCCAGGATAGTGAGAAATGGTTAAAACTGGCCATCCTGTTTGCTTAACAAAAGACTTGTGATAGTCAACCATTACCTGAACCTAGGCATCTCTATCTGCCTTCAAATCTCCTTACCGTTGTGTGGATGGATCCCACTGGAGAGTTGAATATCCTGTACTTACCAACTAAACTTGCATGTATTAATCTAAAACAGTGTTTTTCAACCTTTTTTGGGCAAAGGCACACTTGTTTCATGAAAAAAATCACGAGGCACACCACCATTAGAAAATGTTAAAAAAAATTAACTCTGTGCCTATATTGACTATATATAAAGTAATTTTTCAATTTTTCCCACGGCACACCAGGCAACATCTCGCGGCACACTAGTGTGCCGCAGAACAGTGGTTGAAAAACACTGATCTAAAAGATTAGGTCAGGTGTGCATGAACTCAGGATATGCCCAAATGTCTTTCAGCAGGGGGCTGGAATCTGGCTTGATCCAGGGTCATCAAAGCTCATCACAGAGGGTCTCATGTCATATGAGTTATGTCAATATTGCCATGATCTACAAAGATAAACCATATCATAAGTTCAGATTCACACACCCCTCCTCACACAATGGCCGTATAGATGAAGACAGGGAAATATTTTTTACTTAAAAGGCTTTTTGCAGAGGAACGTCTTCACTAGGTACCAAAAAGATAACAGAAATGGTGCCTGCCTAATATTTGAGGGGGAGGGAATTCCCAAGACTAGATTCCTATATTGTGCAACAGACTTCCTGATAGGAGGCCTTCTGCAGAGTGCAGCATTTAATTGGGTATATATTCCACAAGGGATGCTTCTAGACGTGGGTGAGCTTTTGTTGTTGTTCAGTCGTTCAGTCGTGTCCGACTCTTCGTGACCCCATGGACCAGAGCACGCCAGGCACGCCTATCTTTCACTGCCTCCTGCAGTTTGGCCAAACTCATGCTAGTCGCTTCGAGAACACTGTCCAACCATCTCATCCTCTGTCGTCCCCTTCTCCTTGTGCCCTCCATCTTTCCCAACATCAGGGTCTTTTCCAGGGAGTCTTCTCTTCTCATGAGGTGGCCAAAGTACTGGAGCCTCAACTTCAGGATCTGTCCTTCCAGTGAGCACTCAGGGCTGATTTCCTTAAGAATGGATAGGTTTGATCTTCTTGCAGTCCATGGGACTCTCAAGAGTCTCCTCCAGCACCATAATTCAAAAGCATCAAGTGGGTGAGCTAGCAGCACCCAATTGTTGCTATTCTGCTTCAAACTTGAAACAGAATTGCAACTCTGATTCCCAAATGCTGGAACCCAAATTATATAAAAACAAAATCAAAAATTCTTTCCAGTAGCACCTTAGAGACCAACTGAGTTTGTTCTTGGTATGAGCTTTCGTGTGCATGCACACTTCTTCAAATTATATAGTCAAGTGATCAATCCCCCTTTCCCAGCCCCAAATATCAGGGGAGGTGATTCATGTTGGGGCCTTTGGGGTGGGGGAAAGAGCAAGATGTGGCTTATCTGATGGGGCTGGACCTCACTGCTAGCTTCCTAGTAGTGGGCTTACCACCACAGCAATTTGGGGTGTGGGACAGATCTAAGAGCAAATTATTTGGAAAGGGAAGAGTTAAAGGGATGGAGCTGATTCCTAGAGAGGAGGGAAGGTTGCAGTCAAGGAACCTAGAGCAGGGGTAGGCAACCTAAGGCCCATGGGCCACAAGCGGCCTACGGGGGTTGTTTAACCGGCCCACGAGCTGCCCCCGAATCGAGCTGTGCCTGCTCGGTGAATCTCCGTGTGCCACACTAGACTGGCACAGCGCGGCGCAGGGACTCGCTTCCGCGGTGCCGGACATCACATCTGCGCAGATGCAGGTGCCAGAAACCGCATCTGTGCAGATGGCGCCGCCGGAAATTGAGTCTGCGCAGATGCCGGACATTGCGTACGCATGCACTCACGCACACGCACAATCCGGCCCAAGGAGGGAGTTCCGCTGGAGTGAACCGGCCCAAGCGAGGTAAACCTTGTTGACCCCTGGACTAGAGCAACCAATATAGGCTAAAATGGCCGAAAAAGGCATCAAACAGCTTCATGTTCAACCATAGCTGGAGAGATCTCATAGTTGTTCCATTGCATGAAAGAAGAGAAATGGCTGGATTTTCATTTCTGCAGCAATTTGATTTTTTTTTTAAAAAAAATCCTCACGAGTATTCTTCAGCATTTTGTTGTGAATTTCTCTCAACTGACACATTTTTGTCTGCAGCTGTGACTAATGTACACATTTTCTGCAAGCGACTTCTCCTGATAGAATGCAGTTTTGTATGTTATTTTCACAAATATATTCCTTTTTATACACATTTTCCTCTAATACAATTTCCCCCTAACACAATTTTTGAAACATCATTTGGCTGAGTAACTGCATTGTAAATTTCAGAGAGTGTGAATTTTTGAAGGGGGGCTGTGCTTTCCGGTTCTCATATTTTTCCAGAAAGTGATATTTTCCCAGAATGTGTAGATTTGATACATTCAGCGTTAAATGTGAAGTGAATCAAATTCTTCAACCATCCTTAGTCCCTCCCTCCCTCCAAACACTACACACCTGTAGACAGACAATGTGGAATACTCTCTTCAGTTGTCTTGAAGCCGAAAAGACATTTCAGAGAGTGGAGGGAAAGTGCTGTTAGATTTGTTGTGTAAGAGGGAAAAGGAACACACACTAATTGGCATTAATTACATAGCAAAACAAATGAGTGCAAGTTCTAGATGGGAGTGCATTGCATTTGGTATTCCCGGTGCGCGAGTCTTGAGCGCATCTCATTAGCTTAATACTCTGATGGAGATAATTCAATATCGAATGGGTAATTGATATGACATTGAAGCATGCAAGAGGATTAGGCTCTTTGCCCATGAAAGGAGTCCAATGGAGCTTCTCATGAAAATGCACAAACATTGTAGCTCTGTGAGACAAGATAGGCAGTTAATTAAAGCTCCTGGGAGTAACACACTTGCAGTCTACCAAGGACAATGGAGTCCCGTCCCCCCGCCCCCAGTGCCTGATTTCGTTTCAGCCTTGTAAGAGAAACGGAACATCGCTTGGAAAATGTTCTTCCAGATGTGGTACCCATGGCCTTCCTGGCCATCGAGCATTCGGAGGGTGGACAAAACAGCTGCACATATCGTTCCAATTCATGACAATCCCATCCAACTCACAACCTCTGTGAGCCAGTGTGGTGTAGTGGTTAAGAGCGGTAGACTCGTAATCTGGGGAACCGGGTTCGCGTCTCCGCTCCTCCACATGCAGCTGCTGGGTGACCTTGGGCTAGTCACACTTCTCTGAAGTCTCTCAGCCCCACTCACCTCACAGAGTGTTTGTTGTGGGGGAGGAAGGGAAAGGAGAATGTTAGCCGCTTTGAGACTCCTTCGGGTAGTGATAAAGTGGGATATCAAATCCAAACTCCTCCTCCTCCTCCTCTTCTTCTTCTTCTTCCTGGCAGCATACGGCAGGTCAGAAATGCACTCTGTCACCCCCTCCACTCCCTGGGTGTTTGGTAAGCCCCTTTGTTTCTGCAGACTCACGTAAGCAGGATATCTGTCAGAAGGCTGGAAAAGATTAGTATGCTGTGCACAGCCCGGGTGAGCTGTTATGACAAGTCTATAATGCTAAGGCAGGCCAAGTTCAGTCCTGCCGAAGTTTCCTTCTATACTGCCATTAATAAGTGAAGAGGAGCTGTGCTGTGCTACTTTGCTTTCTGTCTCACTGTAAATGAGCTAAAACCTTCAGCCTGTGGGGCAGTTCTTACATATACACTGAGTACGTAACTAGGAGGCAACTTCTTTTGCTGCTAGGTCGTCTGGGAATTGTTCTTAGCCAAATAAGTAGGGCAGCAGGTGGCGTGTGTGTGTGTGTTTTAGTAGCATTTTTTATCCATTAGTCAGTTGTCCTGAGTAGAGGCACCAAGTTTAATTGGTACATTTATCAACTAATGCTTCCATCGATTAATCAGTGGGGATCAGTTTTAGCTGGTGGGGCACATGTGTTCAATTGGCGAGGCTATTTTGGATCTTTGGAATGAAAAATAAAATATTGGCAACAGCCTCTCCTTCTGACAGCGAGTGTCAGTCTTGTTCAACTTGTTCAAGGCATCTAGAGTGGAGGTTCTGATAAAATGCAAAAATTTTATTTACATGTATTGATTGGTTAAATAAGGAGATGATCTATCAGTTAAAACATCTGAAATGGTGGACAGCTCTGTTCTAAAGGGACATGTCAGAAGAGTTGTTATAACTCCATCCTATACGCAGGATGCATGGCATGAAAGAGAGCAGAGAAGTTTACCAGTTAATGGAGCAGTGAAAATGGCCTGGCTGTCTTGTCCTTGGCTGTGATTTGAGCTGCGGTCATTCCTCTCCTTCACCTGGAGAGGTCCCTGCCAGATGGCTGAGGGGTCGCCTTCTGTTTCATGGGCTTGGCAGGAGGAGAACGCTGTGTGATAATGACCCTTAGCGGTGCTGGACTCCAGGCTTCCCAAAGGTGAGAGGCTTGGGCAAGGACCTCGTGGTCTCAACATTAATAATGTTAATTATACTTGGCTTAGCAAAGGTGTCAGGCGATTTAGAGTCAAGTAGAATTCATTAGGGCTCCCCCTCCTTCTCCACATCAGCTCTTTGCCAAGCGCTTGGATGCTACCTCTTTGTCACGCCTCGTGTTTTCCTGAAGTCCTTTCTTTAAGCTGGGTTCTCTCAGCTTCTCATATGTCCTCCATCTTGTTCTCTTGAATGCATTCTTTGGCTCATGCTGATCTTCATTCCCTGCACTGACTTCAGCGCTAAGCTTCCTTTGGAACCTTCCTTTTTCAAGAGGAGAAGGAGGAGGAGGAGGAGAAGAAGAAAAAGAAGAGTTTGGATTTGATATCCTGCTTTATCACTACCCGAAGGAGTCTCAAAGCGGCTAACATTCTCCTTTCCCTTCCTCCCACAACAAACACTCTGTGAGGTGAGTGGGGCTGAGAGACTTCAAAGAAGTGTGACTAGCCCAAGGTCACCCAGCAGCTGCATGTGGAGGAGAGGAGACGCGAACCCGGTTCCCCAGATTACGAGTCTACCGCTCTTAACCACTACACCACACTGGCTCTCAGGACCAGATAGGTTGATGGCAAGTGTTATGATCTGTAGAAGCCCATTGCAAGCCCATGGCAGGAGTAGCTGACGGGCACAGAAAAGGATGCTGTGGAGGAAAGAGGGGGATACTTTTGAGTCTTAAGCTGGGACCTCCTATGTTTCACTTTCGTTTCTGACCTAGAGAACCAACCTTGGTAACAATGGGTTCTCTTTCCCAAGGGATTGCACAGCTGGGCAGCTGCCAGAAGCCATGCAACACTTCACATTCATAGAGTGCTATTCCAAGGCTGGATCTAGACACATCAAAAACAAATAAACTTTGTATGAGAAATCGCGTTGGCAAAAAATGGAACTCCACAGCGCCACACCTGGTGTCACATATACAACGCATATAAATGCTTTTTCTTTACCAATCTAGCAACCCAATAAAAAATGTGGGAGGGGGAAGGGTTGATGTGGAAGGCTGCTGAGGAGAGATAATGATTCGCTCTGGACCACTCAGTGAATTCATTTTATCTCCAATCCCCCCCCACCCCTTTTTATTCTACTTTACAGCCCAGGCTTTCAAAGTGGCTAAAAATTCAAAGTCCAATATGCATATAAGATGCACTCCAATTTAAAATTGCTATAGTAAACACGGCAACTATACAGTGCTAGCAAATGCTAAAGCAGTCATGCAAGGAGCTGCCCCTCTATTCATTATTTAATATGTATTTCATTTCATGACTGAACTGAGGTGACATTCGGGGGACCTTCTCTGCCATGCTGTGTCCTAACTTCAGTGATGAACCAGGTTGGATCCTGCCCCTGTCCTCACAGTATCTGCCTGTAGACTGACGTTCTGGTGGGTTGCTTCTATGGAACCTCACCCCCCCCCGCAATGCACATATACTTTGGTGTCCTGCTATCAACCCCTGTATTTCTCCTCCCTCCTGGCAGCAATTTCTCCACTTGCTGCCCAACGCCACCCCCAATATTTGGGTTTTATTTTTTTAAGCTTACCTCCTTGGGGTCTTGAAAGGTGTTTTATATCAAGGTGTGGAATCACCAGGGATGAAAGCTGTTCCTTTTTATGGTTCATTCATTTACCATTCATTGCATTAATACCCCACCTTTCCTCCAAGCAGCTCAAGGTGGCATAGAACATACTTCTCCTCCTCCTCCACCTCCCCATTTTATCCTCACGACACCCCTGTGAGGTAGCTTAAGCTGGAAGTGAGCGATTGGCCCAAGGCCATCCAGTGGATTTCAGTGCTGAAATGGGATTTGAACTCAGCCCCCAGTCCAGCACTCTAACCGATGCATCGTGCTGGTTCTGGTTAAAGAGGCATTTGAAAACCATCGCTGTCCAGACAGGTGTTTATTGTGGGCCTGGTGCTTCTCCTGTGTGCAAGATTCCCCCCACTCCACCCCAGCACCCTCATGATGTGGTTGGCAACCTGTACCACCCCTTTACCTGGTAAAATCTGGTAAGCTGAAAAACAAACAAACCAGACAACCCTGTTTCTAGCAATGTCTCAGTGAGCCCTTTGCAAATTAAGCCCCTGTCTGGAAGCAGACAGGGAACTCTGTGGGAATACGTTTTGTGGACTCGTGCATTTTGCCACAGTACAGATAACCTTCCGCGCTAAGCGCAGAAGGCAAGGAGATCCGGCAGAGGTTTGCTGCCTGGATCCCTCCGCGCTAGCAGCAAAGCGCGCCAAAACAACGGTCGGAGAGAAGTTTCCCGCCCGGAAACTCACCCAGATGCAGCGTTGTGATTGGTTGTTGATAATGTTATGACGTTGTTCAGTTTACTACTAATAAATGGCCCCTGCCCTTTGTAGCGGTGTGTAGAGTGCGCGAGACAAGCCAAGAGAGAACAACCGTGCGAGACAAGCCTAGAGAGAAAGAAAGCGAAAGAGAAACCAAGCCGCACAGAGTGGTAGTTCGGGAGAGCGCAACTCCACCATTGACTGCAGTCTCTTATTTTATTTCATTTCTAAGTTTTATTTGGTCGCTTAGTTTTGGCCAGCTCTTTTATCTTTTCCTCTTTGGAACCTCAAGCCTTCGTAACGCCAGAGGAGCCTTCGCGACTCCAAAGAAACCTTCAGAAACCTTCGGAACTCCAAACAACAATCTCACGACCTTCAGATTCATAACCAACGTAAATTACCCATTCACGGCCAGTGGGAGCAGGCACTCCGGGAATTACTGGCCGTCCCAGACGTTGGTTATCCCCACAGAACTCTGTTGGTTAATGATATCCAACGGCTCAAACTGAATCTCCTTGGCCGATAGCTGTAGCGTCTCAAATGGCACTCAGCGCACCTGGTGACATGCTAGTGCTCATGTGTGCATCTGCACAGAGCCAGTGTGCCACAGCCTTCTGGAAGATTTAACTCCTAAAGACCCTGGGGCTGGGATTTGAAACTTGAAGATAGTACACATGTATGCAAAGAGAGACAGCGTAGCGTTGTGTCAGACCAGGACCTGGGACACCAGGGTTCGAATCCCTACTCAGCCATAAAGCTCTCTAGGTGACGTTGGGCCAGTCACTGCTTTTTGGCCTATCCTACCTCAGAGGGTTGTTGTGAGGATAAAACGAGGAGGAAGAAAAGTATGTAAGCCACCTTGCGTTCCTTGGAGGAAAGGCGGGAAAGAAATGTAATAAATAATGTTTTTTTACAGGCATTTGTAAAAGAAGAATCGGGGGCAGTGATTTTCTAGGAACAGCAAGCAGAAAATAGGGGGCCATCCCTTAAACTGCGAAAGGAGGCCTTGCGCAGGCCCCAGAAATGTCAGGGGAATGTGGAGAAGAAGAAGAAGAAGAAGAAGAAGAAGAAGAGGAGGAGGAGGAGGAGTTTGGATTTGATATCCTGCTTTATCACTACCCGAAGGAGTCTCAAAGCGGCTAACATTCTCCTTTCCCTTCCTCCCCCACAACAAACACTCTGTGAGGTGAGTGGGGCTGAGAGACTTCAGAGAAGTGTGACTAGCCCAAGGTCACCCAGCAGCTGCATGTGGAGGAGCGGAGACGCGAACCCGGTTCACCAGATTACGAGTCTACCTCTCTTAACCCCTACACCATGCTGGCTGAGGAGAAAAAAACCACTACACCATGCTGGCTGAGGAGAAAACGGGTTGTTGGCGCTTCTGTTTTAAAAGTTTGCCCAGTTTAGCCATTTGCCAATGTCTGGTGAGGCCTCCTTCTTTCTGCCTCATGCAGCAACTCCTTCTTCCCCACGCAGGCCCCCCCCCCCCCGGTTTCTGAAGGAAAGACTGGCCCCGGCTTTGCGAGATAACAAATCAAACTGTCAGCTGTCTCGGCACTGCAGCCAGAGGAGATAAATATTCCAGCAGTGCAGAGAGCAACCCTTTGTGCCCCAGCAGGAGCTGACCCCCATGACAGATGAGCTTGCGAGCAACGCTGACACAATTGGGGCAGCAGGATTGTCAGAGGGCAAATGCAAGGTCTCTCTCCCCCACCTTCACCCATGGCAGTTTTGGTTTAAACCTTCATCAAGATCTCAGGTGGAAAAAGCTTTTCTGGACTGGGGTGATGCAAACGGCAACCAGGGTCCGGCTTGTTCGACTGCTCTGTCAACCAAAACGCTCCACCCCGCCACCCCAAAAAGCACCGCACTTAGAAAACTCGCACACCAGGGAGTAAGATGCAATCTAGTCATCTTGCCGCTGTACAGTTTTTCCTGTATGCGGGGGGAATCAAGCCCCACTCCCCCACCCTCATGGCAAAACCTTCAGAAATGCAATCCCCCAAAGTGGCGCAGTCCAGGAAAACTACTAGGAATTGTTTCTGCTGAAGTATGATCTGGCATAAATGACTCCTTCGTAATTCCACCAGTGGAACCGTTGTTAGAAGATCTGGGGGTTGGAGGAAGGAAGGTTACTTGTCATGCATTGGTAGTGCGTATGATTGACAGAAGAAACCTCCTAGGAGGTGAAGTGGGGAAGATAACTGACAGCGCATGGTTTTTATGCTCATTTTGCATATGTGTGTGTGTGTGTTTGCGTGCATGAGAATTTGGATGCGGAGGTGAAACTAAATAAAACCCTTGCCCCCCCCCCAAGCAGATTTTTTAAAATATATTTTTTCCATTGATCTGCATAACTCTTCTGTTTCTTTTAGCAAAATGACAACTCATAGAACATTCAATAATAGTAGTAACCATAAATGTCTATTGTACTTTAAAATGCAGAGTGCTTTCCAACTGAGACACGAACCCTTGATAGGAAGATTATTGCCTACAGTTCCAGATAAGGAATTAAGGATGAAAGTTGTGACATTGGTGCAAACATTTTCAAGAGAATGCTTAGGGTCTAGGAGGCAACACACAACACCTTAATGTTGTTGGGAACTGTGAACCTCTGAGTGGTAAACTACAGTTCCCAGAATTCTTAGGGGGAAAGAATGTGCTTCTGCTGCACAGTGTGTTGATAATTGGCACACACATCTCATTTTCTCTTGTCAAACAGCACTGGTGGCAAGTGTTTTTAAAACGCTACAGACCCTGGAAAAGCACACACACATAACTGTATACCAGAAACATCAGTAGGCTGGCTGCACCACAGCAATGCCTCTGTCACACTGCCTTCACCTTCAACACTTCAACAAATTCAATCCATATTGATCCACTTTGGCTGTTGCTTCTGCATCACAACTGTAGGCAGTTCCAGATTTATGTATAAGCTAAACAAGCTATAGCTTAGGGCCCCACTCTCTTGGCCCCCCCCCAAAAAAAAATTAAAGGGAAAAAACTGGATATACATTTCCAAAATATAAGTTAAAAAACAAACAAAATAAAACCTACACACAGCAAGAGTGTTTTGTCTTGTGTAGGCTCCTATGACGTAAGTCATGGGCCCCACCTGCTCCCTAAAATATCACTGGTTTGCTCATTTCTATATATAGGGTGCCTACATGCTGTGGTCTAAACCACAAGCCTAGGGCTTGCCGATCAGAAGGTTGGCGGTTCGAATCCCTGTGACGGGGTGAGCTCCCGTTGCTCGGTCCCAGCTCCTGCCCACCTAGCAGTTCGAAAGCACGTCAAAGTGCAAGTAGATAAATAGGTACCACTCCAGCGGGAAGGTAAATGGTGTTTCTGTGCACTGCTGTGGTTCACCAGAAGCGGCTTAGTCATGCTGGCCACATGACTTGGAAGCTGTCTGCGGACAAATGCTGGCTCCCTCGGCCTATAGAGTGAGATGAGTGTGCAAGCCCAGAGTTGTCCGCGACTGGACTTAATGGTCAAGGGTCCCTTTACCTTTACCTTTACATTCTGCATGTGCAAATGGCTTTGGATACCTATTACGTCCATAAATTACCATATAGCATATATTCAACACAAAAAACAGCGACAATTTGTTGTTGACAAAGGACAGCTGGACATATAAAGGGCCCCATTACCTTCAGTAGCTTAGGGTCTCATCAAACCTAAATCTGGCCCTAACTGTAGGGAAGACACAACCAAGGGTGACCTCAGCCATAGTTGGTCCAGCTAGTCAAGCGCTTACCAAAGTCCCCACCCCCACCCTGATCCTGTGTGAGCTTAGCTAGCTTGCAAACATTTCCAGCTCATATATTTTTTGCCTAGACTTTTGGAGGCAGTGAGAGATTTCACTTTCTTGGGTTCCATGATCACTGCAGATGGTGACAGCAGTCACGAAATTAAAAGACGCCTGCTTCTTGGGAGGAAAGCAATGACAAACCTAGACAGCATCTTAAAAAGCAGAGACATCACCTTGCCGACAAAGGTCCATATAGTTAAAGCTATGGTTTTCCCAGTAGTAATGTATGGAAGTGAGAGCTGGACCATAAAGAAGGCTGATCGCCTGAAGAATTGATGCTTTTGAATTATGGTGCTGGAGGAGACTCTTGAGAGTCCCATGGACTGCAAAAAGATCAAACCTTATCCATCCTTAAAGAAATCAGCCCTGAGTGCTCACTGGAAGGACAGATCCTGAAGTTGAGGCTGATCTCCTGCTGATCTCCTGCTGAAGAACTGGACTCCCCCTGCCTTGTCCCATAAAAATCCCCTATTGGGCTGATCTCCTGCTGAAGAACTGGACTCCCCCTGCCTTGTCCCATAAAAATCCCCTATTAGCCCATGTGATTTTTCTTGGTCCAAACCACCTGTAGAAGCTACTATTTTCACATCCTCCAAGCTCTAATGGCTTTTCACATTCCAGAAGTGCTGTTCTTCATATATCTCCCAACCATCACCTCCCATTAAGGAAACATCTGTCATTCCGTTCTAATAGCAGGCAATTTCCCTAACAAAGGAAAATTGCACCATGCCACTAGATGCATACGAAGTTATCGCTCCTTCTTGCTCTGCATGGGCTTCTCTGCCAGCAACGCTCCAGGGACTGGCAAGGATTCTTAATACTCCTGTAGCACTTTTTCAGAGGGATTGCAAAGTTCATGTCATGCACTTTATTGCAGTAATTGGCAGAAAAGCCTCCTCAAGGTTCCCCCAACCTTTGAGGTGAGGGAGACTCTCCTGGAACTCTAATGCCCCTCCAGCACCAGACAAAGGCCTTTTCATTTCCCCAAAGTTTTTCATTTTTGCTTTATTTAGATTGTTTCCAAGGTGCTTTCATAGGATTGCTGCTTTTAGCTTAATTTTAATGTGTTATTGAGTGGTATTTATAATGCATTATTGTAAGCTGCCTGATAATATATTTGAAGTGTGGCGTCAGGGGTGTAGCAAGGGGGAGTGGGCCACCCTGGGTCCCATAATGGAGGGGGTGACAAATTATCAAGGAACATTTTTTTTAAAAAAATGCCTGCTCCGAAGGTCTTATCTTACTATACTAGGGATTATATAGCTATATATGAAATTTCATGCATATTGGTTAATATCTTGACCCTCCTCCACCAAAATAGCTGTTCACTTGGCTGTTTTCCTATGTCGTGAAGGCTGAAATTTCAGTTCAGTGGAGCACTTACTGTTCCCAACCCTAACCCTGTGGAAAGCCATCTAATTAGACTTTAATTTGATTTTGAGATGTTTTTAGGAGGTAATTTAATTATTGTTTGATTTTATACCAATGTTATGTATCTGATGTTAGCCACCCTGAGCCCGACTTCGGCCGGGGAGGGCGGGATATAAATAAAAGTTTTATTATTATTATTACTTGTTATTATTCCTTTGTAAGAAAATATGAAATAACGTAAAACCATTGGGGGGGGAATCAATGGGGGGGTTGACAAGAAATTTTCCGCACTGGGTACCACCTGACCTTCCCATGCCTGGGGGGTGTGTGACAAATTTTTTTTGCCCCCGGGTACCAATTTACCTTGCTATGCCCCTGTGTGGCGTATAAAATCAAACTAGATAGCAACTTGGTAAAGGTTGCCAGCTTTATTGCACACATACCCTCCCATATACTGCCTAGTGCAGTGTTTTTCAACCTTTTTTGGGCAAAGACACACTTGTTTCATGAAAAAAATCACGAGGCACACCACCATTAGAAAATGTTAAAAAAATTAACTCTGTGCCTATATTGACTATATATAAAGTAATTTTCCCACGGCACACCAGGCAACATCTCTCGGCACACTAGTGTGCCGCGGAACAGTGGTTGAAAAACACTGGCCTAGTGGATGTAGCATCTAAGAGATACCGGCTTGCATGAAGCAGAGCTGAACCAGGAGCTGCTTGGTTTTCTGAAGCACACCTTCCACTCTCCTCTCATCTCGCAGCACCCGATCCACCTGCTCGCTGGTCCCTGGCCAAGGTATCAAAAAGGACACACCACTTCGTCACGGGAAAGTGGCTGCTAAGAAGGCATTGCTTAAGGACTTGAATGGCCGGGAGACTTTTAACAAGATCAATACCACCTCTAGAAAAGATTACATGCTACGCTAGGCAGCAAATAAACCGTTGCTGCTGGATTTGGAAAACATTTATAAAGCCTATTAGGGATAATAAAGCAGACCAGCAAAGAAAGAAAGCCCCCTATCTACTCCCAGCAGCCTCCTGGCTTCCCTCCCCCACTCCATTGTATTAAGTTATTGAATTAAAAGCCAGATAAATCAAAAGATAGCAAGGTTTTGCTGCGATCGTTGGTGGCAGCGGCGGCAATGTGGAAGTGGGGTGACCCGGACTGTTCCAACAAGATTGCTTTATCCCTGCTTGGACTCACTGGCAGGGGCGTAGCAAGGTAAATTGGTACCCAGGGGCAATTTTTTTTTGTCACGCCCCCCCCCCGAGGCGTAGGAAGGTCAGGTGGTACCCGGTGCGGAAAATTTATTGTCAACCCCCCCCATTGATTCCCCCCTGCAAAAATGGTTTTACGTTATTTCATATTTTCTTACAAAGGAATAATAACAAGTAATAATAATAAAAACTTTTATTTATATCCCGCCCTCCCCGGCCGAAGTCGGGCTCAGGGTGGCTAACATCAGATACATAACATTGGTATAAAATCAAACAATAATTAAATTACCTCCTAAAAACATCTCAAAATCAAATTAAAGTCTAATTAGATGGCTTTCCACAGGGTTAGGGTTGGGAACAGTAAGTGCTCCACTGAACTGAAATTTCAGCCTTCACGACATAGGAAAACAGCCAAGTGAACAGCTATTTTGGTGGAGGAGGGTCAAGATATTAACCGATATGCATGAAATTTCATATATAGCTATATAATCCCTAGTATAGTAAGATAAGACCTTTGGAGCAGGCATTTTTTTTTTTAAAAAAAGTTTTTTTTTTTTAAATGAACCGCCCTAGTAGGGCGGTAATTGTTCCTTGATAATTTGTCACCCACTCCATTACGGAACATGGGTCGGTCCGCCCCCTACGCCCCCCTGCTCACTGGCCAATTGCCTCCAGCCCCTGCAAGACTAAGCCAAGATCCATGGTGCATTGCCTCTTGTTGATTTGAAATCCTCCAGGAAGGGCCCCTGTGAAAACAAACCCCTTTGCAGTGAATTGGAGCAGCATGAGAGCACAGCAATAATTTTGCGAGGCTCCTGTTCATTTCAGCAAAGCTAGCACAGCGGAGCTACCTGTGGATTATGCTCCAGATTAGCCATGGCCAATAGGAGTTAATGGGATTACATGGCAGTGAGCGCCAGATGAATGGCCCCCTGCTCCCTACCCAGCCAAGTGCAGCTAAATATTTGGGCCAGAACACTGTAAGAAAGAGAAAAGAAAAGAAAGCCGATAAATTCCCCATCTTTTCCCTGTATGCATGCTATATTGTCATAGTCAGTTTATTTATATACCATATTTAGCACAAATATGTTGTACTCAAGGTGGTTTATAAAAAAGAGAGAGCGTTTAATACATTAATAGCACAATAGTCATAATTGAATGCCACTAAGGGATGTGGGCGGCGCTGTGGGTTAAACCACAGAGCCTAGGGCTTGTCGATCAGGAGGTCGGCAGTTCGAATCCCCGCGACAGGGTGAGCTCCCACTGTTCAGTCCCAGTTCCTGCCCACCTAGCTGTTTGAAAGCACGTCAAAGTGCAAGTAGATAAATAGGTACCACTCTGTCGGGAAGGTAAACGGTGTTTCCGTGCGCTGCTCTGGTTCGCCGGCTCCCTCGGCCAGTAAAGCGAGATGAGCGCCGCAACCCCAGAGTCATCTGCGACTTGACCTAATGGTCAGGGGTCCCTTTACCTTTATGATATAGACCGATTAAGTGACCACATATTCAATAAATATATTTATGCTTCAAGGTTTTATAAGAGCCTTGGCTGCAACAGCCAGGTTATCATGTCAGCCCCTCCCCACAATTTGGCTTTTATAGAGGCTCACCAATGGCTTGATCAAGTCTCCTCTTTTTCTTCCATACTGGGGGCGGGGGCGGCATCCCTGAACAGACCTAATGATGGCCTGATGCAAAAGAGTCCAAGGCTTCTGCATCTTAGGCATATTTACTCAGAAGAAAATCCCATTGTATTTAGTGGTGATGGGTATAAGAAGATTGATTGGTTTTGATTTTTATTTTTTTTTAAAAAAACACCACATGCCTACATCCAAAAATGGGCCCCAGGGAAGTATACATAGGATATGATATTAAAACATAACACATTAAACCAGTGCAATAAAATTGAGAGGGAGTACAATCATTTGTTCAAATGAAAATATTATTTTAAAAGTAAACATGTTTTAACCTGGTTCCAGAAAGAATAGAGTGTCTGTGCCAGGTCTGCCTCCCTTGGGAGAACATTCCAAAACCAGGGAAGGCTACCTGTTTGGGACATGCATAGTGTACTTCTCCTATAGATGGAGTATGATGATATCTTAAGGCATGGGCAGGATGTGAGGTTTGGAGCTTTCAGGGTTAAATAAGCTCAACAGTACGCCCCTCCCACAGGGAGGATGTGTCACAACATCCGGGGTATCTGCTGTATGCAATGTCTTTGTGATTTATGTGACGCACCGTTTATTTCCTGGTCAGTCTTACTTTCGGTTCTGACCGGAGCGGAGATGTCGTCCGAATCTCCGGGAGAAGCTCTGTGATTTATATGCTTGTAAATAAAGCGTACTTGCTTTGAAACAACCCAGACGTTGTGGAATTTATTGCTGGCACAAGGCACACATACCGTTGCGCAAGAAGAAGTAAGAAGTTTGAAAAAACTCTGCAAAAGCACTGGAGAAGCAGGAAAACACAGAGGAAGCGTAGCTGGACACCACTCCAAGTGCTAAACTGGTTTTGAGGCTTTTTCCAGTTAAAACCAAAAGCCCAACACAGGATGATACGGGAACAGACACCCCTTCATATATTTGGGGCCCAAAGTGTTTAGGGCTTTTTGGGTAAGCACAGATCATTGAATTGGGTTTGATAGTGAAAATGCAGGTACTGTAGTTCCTTCAGAATCAATATAATATCCCCTATCTGAACCAACTGAAGCCAGTAAAAGCTTCAAACTACAAGAAAGAAGATTCCACCTAAACATTAGGAAGAACTTCCTGACAGTGAGAGAGCTGTTCGGACAGTGGAATTTGCTGCCAAGGAGTGTGGTGGAGTCTCCTTCTTTGGAGGTCTTTAAGCGGAGGCTTGACAGCCATCTGTCAGGAATGCTTTGATGGTGTTTCCTGCTTGGCAGGGGGTTGGACTGGATGGCCCTTGTGGTCTCTTTCCGCTCTATGATTCTATGATTCTATGTCCCTCCCAACTGTACTATTCTATGATTCTATGGTCTCATGTCTGCCCAATGCGGCCCCACAATCCATTGGGAAATTCTCTAATGAAAGCACTATTGACATGAATGGAAGGGCATTGCTGTGCTCTTGCATAGCTCCTGTTGGCTTCACTGGGGTTTGTGCAGGACAGCATCCCAGTCTTTGCAGCCATTTAACATCCTCTCTTGCAGCTGCCCTCCATTTCAACGGAGCTCGCCCAGGAGAACTTCTAAGTGGTTTGTGTCCTTTTGCTTTCCAATTTTTGAACAATATGAAACTGTTGGGAAAGTGCCATCCCTCTACCTGTAGCCTTCTATGAATTATAAATTTAGGTAATAAATTAGAGATGGGATTAAACACATTAAGTCACCCAGTCCATACCCCCAGGGGACAATGCAGGACATTTTCTCGCAGTATATCCTGCTGCATTGTGTCCAGCCTAATTTTTAAATGTCTCAGAGGATGAATAAGAGTGCTCAAAGGCAATGTGCAAAATAGGATCACAGGCCAACAGAATCTATCTATGAAATTTAAGAGGCTAATATATCAGCTTACACCAGGCTTTTTTGTTTCTCAAGTTTTAGACAAGCAGCTTTCCGGTGCTGCGAAGTAGAAGGGCCCACGACAAGGTTGCCATATGTCCTCTTTTTACAGGACATGTCCTCTTTTTCATGGGTAGAGTCACCATAGAGATCCATAGTTAAAAGTAGAAGTCGGGAAATGTGTCCTCTTTTTTTGCTCTTCAAAATATGGCAACCTTGCTCTTCAAAATATGGCAACCTTGCTCACATTCTGCTGAAGTTAGCTGGTGTCCTGAGCACACCCAGCCAAGGAGGATGAATGACCACTAGTTTTACTCTTTAGTGACCAAAATTCAGCAGCTCCTGTGGTGTAGAGAACACTCTCTTTCTTTCTTTCTTTCTTTCTTTCTTTCTTTCTTTCTTTCTTTCTTTCTTTCTTTCTCTCTCTCTCTCTCTCTCTCTCTCTCTCTCTCTCTCTCACACACACACACACACACACACACAGTGGCTATGAAGCTGGCATTAACTGTCCATGCTTGGGCTCCAACTGAACAGTCAGAGCAACAGTAGGATCATGCCCCCTCCCTGGGCTTAAGTCCCATATCTGACTGACTGCACACAAGCAACCGACAACTTCTCTTACACAGAAGCACAACCACCCTGCCCCTTGCCGGATTCTACCGCCTCAGTACAGCAAGATCTCGGGTATAATGAATACAAACTGGGTGACAGCATGGCAAAACAATGCTAATGTTACATACTTATAACCAGTGCGTTTTCTCTATTTAAAAAAATGTTTAGGGGTATTCTTGTTTTCCTACTCATATTAAAATACTGCCCCTCAGTGAGGCCAAACTTAGATTCACAAAATGTTTAGGGGTGTGTGTACCCCCAGAAAAAAAGCACTGCTTATAACTCTACCAGGACCTTTTGGCCTTTAATAATTAAGCATTAGGGGGAATTCTGGCATTTACTGCTTCACATATTGAAATTCCTCGTCTTGTTTCTCGAGCTCCATCGCATCCTCCGGTACCCATCCAGTAGAACTCTTCTAAGTGATGAAGGGGGCATTGCATCTTCTGGACTAGCTAAAATTTTCCAAGGCCTGTTGTGAGCCTTTGGAGGTATAGGTTGTGGAGGTACTGGGGTGCTATCTAGACTCAATAATGGGCTGGATGAGAGCTGCAAAAGCAAAACAATGAATCCTGATATCATAGAATCATAGAATCCTAGAGTTGGAAGAGACCACAAGGGCCATCCAGTCCAACCCCCTGCCAAGCAGGAAACACCATCAAAGCATTCCTGACAGATGGCTGTCAAGCCTCCGCTTAAAGACCTCCAAAGAAGGAGATTCCACCACACTCCTTGGCAGCAAATTCCACTGCCGAACAGCTCTCACTGTCAGGAAGTTCTTCCTAATGTTTAGGTGGAATCTTCTTTCTTGTAGTTTGAATCCATTGCCCCGTGTCCGCTTCTCTGGAGCAGCAGAAAACAACCTTTCTCCCTCCTCTATATGACATCCTTTGATATATTTGAACATGGCTATCATATCACCCCTTAACCTTCTCTTCTCCAGGCTAAACATACCCAGCTCCCTAAGCCGTTCCTCATAAGGCATCGTTTCCAGGCCTTTGACCATTTTGGTTGCCCTCCTCTGGACACGTTCCAGCTTGTCAGTATCCTTCTTGAACTGTGGTGCCCAGAACTGGACACAGTATTCCAGGTGAGGTCTGACCAGAGCAGAATACAGTGGTACTATTACTTCCCTTGATCTAGATGCCATACTCCTATTGATGCAGCCCAGAGGGTCATCTAGTCCAGCCCTCTGCAATGCAGGAATCTCAGCACATGCCCCCCCCCTATGCAACTTGAAACTATACCAGACCCTGCTTAGCTTTGCAGGTATGCCAGCAGCTTTTATTGCTGCACCACTAGGAGCAGGCATGGGTGGCATTGCACTGGTGACTCTCTGTGTGTGAGAGAATGAATTTTTTCAGTGGCTGCTCATAATGGGATTTTTTTTTGGGGGGGGGAATTTGACATTATTTTGGTCATGTTGGCAAGAATTGGCAAGATCTCTTCAGGATGTAGAGCCTAAGCCCAGCATCTTGCTTGGAATCATCGTTAGATGTCCTCCTTGCCTAGGTTTCGATACTCCTGCCCCATCCCATACATTGATTCCTCTACCCTACGGTCTTATGATGCTTCCTTGTTCCATGAAACCTCATTTTCTGTTGTGTGCTTTGCCGGTCTTCGGGGCAGGGATTTTGACAGTTGTGGTGCACACTTGGCTCAGGTTTAGGTCTCACCTTATTTCAGCATAAGACCAACATCGAGAGAGAGATAGAGATAGAGCTAGAGAGAGAGAGAGAGAGAGAGATTCCTAGCTGGATAATACAGCACCAAAACCAAACACCACATTTTAAATTGATTTATGGTCAGTTTGGATTTGATATCCCACTTTTTACTACCCGAAGGAGTCTCAAAGCGGCTAACATTCTCCTTTCCCTTCCTCCCCCACAACAAACACTCTGTGAGGTGAGTGGGGCTGAGAGACTTCAGAGAAGTGTGACTAGCCCAAGGTCACCCAGCAGCTGCATGTGGAGGAGCGGAGACACGAACCCGGTTCCCCAGATTACGAGTCTGCCGCTCTTAACCACTACACCAAACTGGCTCAGTTGTGTTGGACTTTCTCTTCTGTGTTTCATATCAGGTTTATGTGTTATTTCAGTGTTTTTTTATTTTGTAGTTTTTAATTTTCCATTAATTGGCTTTTGATTTTTCTTTCTATTTCACTTTGCAATGTAAGTCAATATGATTTTTTTTTTTTTAAGAAAAGCAACCAATGCATAAATAAATGATTCATCTCCAACCTTGATTTGTTCAGGGTTAGGTGCAACCAGCCTTGTTGAGACACTGTTGTGTTTCCAGCTGAGACGTTTATTCCTGCACCGGACCACCTGCTCCTTCCCTTCCCATGAGCCACGTCTTCTTTTGCAGACTTGGCCTGTGGCACTCTTTGTTCCAGCCAGCACAGCAGCCCCTCAGCCTGCCCTGGGCAGTTCCAGTTCTTCTTTCTCCACACTATCCCCTCCCTCCCTCCCTCCCTCCCTCTCTCTCTCTGAAAATCTGTCTGTTTGGAACTTGAACCATTCACAGGCATGTAAACCCTAAATACTGCTTGCTGCCACTTGGACCCAGTTGTGCTGAAGCCTCCTCCCAACATCTGGACCCGTGATGAGGATCGCTATGTTCCAACTTCCATACAGGGTTGCCAGCTTGCCATTTGGCAATTCTTGCTTTACATGTAAATCTGCCAGTGAGTTGAGAGATGCTGCTTTCCATGTTCATTCTGTCCCCACGTCCTGTTATCGCCACCCTCTTGCAGCCAGAGTGGCCCATTCAGCAAGTGAGAGTAGCTAAAAGGACCAGGGTGGTGGTGGATGGATGGGTGGGTGGGTGGATGTGGGAATCAGATTAAACATCAGATTTAAACGTAGAGCATTTATTTCCAGGGCCATGACCCAGTCTTCCAGCACAGATGTAGGCACTGATCCAGAAGCACAGGAGTAACACCAGCCTAACAACACAATTAAGCCTGAGCTCAGGCACCTTCTAAACTCAGCATCAATAAGGTAGGACCTCCGCTGACCATGACCTTTAAGTTGGACCCCACCAACAGAGCAGTACCTTTAGCCCAAAGCTGTCATGTCCTGGTGTGTCTGCGCATGAACACAGACAGCACTGACCAATGAGCATTAATAGCAGCTGATGGACTGCTTGGCTTCAGGCCAGAGGACTTCCCCTTCCAGGATCTGCATTGTCCCTGTCAGGGCTCTTCACTTAACTTTCCTCCATGTTGTCCAGGCATGGTCCATGCTTTAAAGCTCTGTGTCCAAACTCTCTCTCTTTCTCTCTTTCTCTGGAGCTTCCCCTGTGAAAGTCCACTCTTTACTGCTGAATCGGAGCAAACAGCAGTCCCTGGAAAACTTTAATTGCTGTTTGTTGCTCTTCAGCTTCAAAGAGCAGGTCAAGTGTTGGATTCAGAGTGATGTGGGCAGTTCCCCTGCACAGGGTGTCGAGCTGAGGGAGTGCAAAATTGAGAAGACCCGTAACTGAGAAGATCCATTTGGGAGCACCAAATTTTGGCCTTGCACAGGGCAAAATATTGTGAATGATTACCAAAGTCCGCCCCTGAGCTGGTTTTTGTATAGAAAGCTCTGGTGCAAAAAACAAACCAACTGGGGGGGGGGATGCTCGGAAATGGAGCTTTAATGCCTTGAAAGAGGAGAACAAAATTACCAGTAGCACAGGGAGCTTTTGCATGTCTATATCCCGTCCCCTTCAGTGATAAATAAAACACAAGACACCACGAATAAGGTTAAATGGGCAAGAAAAGGCCACAACTTTATTGGTAACGGATGTTGAGTGGTATTGGCATTAGGCATTGGACCTAACTAACTATATCCAACTCCAGTACGTCGCACTGGCAGCCCGGGAAGGGATAACCACAGATGGGTGAGCTGCACATCAGCTAGGATCTCACCCTGTGATCACCGATATGGGGCGTGCCTTAGGCCCTCACCTTCCACGGCTCTGGACACAGACACGCCCCCCGGACTCCTTTAGCAAAGCACCCTTCAGCATTTGGGGGGAGGTGATGGCCCAACCTCCCCCCACCACCTTCTAACCTTCCCGAGATAATCCAATGCCTAACCGCCAATCGAGCATCTCTTTCCCATGGGAGCTGTCCAGGGTGCTGTGGTTACCCTACAATAATAGGGCTGAGGTTTATACTTCTGAGAAGTAGCATGTTTCTCTCACTGTGCAGGACTTTGATAGCTCTCTTGCCCCTGGCATACTAAGATAACTAGAAGCCTCTGCTTCACTCCATCCGGGCAGAGAAAACGGCTTGCTTTCCTTGGGAACAGAGCTAATTTGTGTTGTGGGTGCAAAAACAAAACAAGGGGAAAACTCTGTGATGTGTCCTGTTCGCTTAGCTTGGCTTTGTATTTAGCATTAAAGTTCCCCTCGCCTTTCCCAATCTGTGCCCGAGGGAAAGGGAAATGAGTTAAAACCATCTTCAGACACGTTTGTATTGATTCTGTCACTTTTTTTGGCTGCTTGCTGACAGGTGATGGATGGCTCATAATACAGCCAGCACAGTACATTACGTTTCCCATCCAGGGACTCCTAAATCATTTCAAATTTTCAAATTCCACAATCAATATTTTAGCAGTAGCAGAAGAAAGCAGAGCGGGCCCATTTCTCTGGAGAAATGAGAGCAGTGTGTGTGTGTGTGTGTTTGGAAGACAAGAGATATGTGATATTCAACAAAGTCCTGAACCTGCAGTGGTTGTAATTCTCTGGTTGTGTCCAGAGTGTTAGGTTTCTAATCTACGCTAACATAATGACTAGTCAAACCTCACCTAGAAACAAGCAACCAACTTGCAGTAGCCTCTCCACCTCCAGGCAATTTTCCTTTATTGTGTTATATGAAGAAATCATCTGTTTGGTCCTCTGCATCTCTCTCTCGTTTTATATCTATATCTAGAAAATATATATAGATATGTCTCCCTATGGCCTTTTTTTTTACCTTAAGGTTATTTGATCCTATATGAACCACCTTATTTTTTGAGATTTTCTTCAGAGGCATGGCTGGTGCCAATTGAGGTTAGGGCCTTTTCTGTTGTGGCTCCCTGCTAATGGAACATGCTCTTTAGGAACGTATTTTGACACCAACTTGTCATAACATTTGGAGCCAAATGAAACCTGTTTTAGTTTCCTGAGCATTTAAGGAATGGTTGCTTGTTGCCCTTTTATTGCTGCTGTTTATAATCTGAATTTTATGATTGGCTTTTTATTTTTATTGTTTGAGGTGGAGGAGACAATGTTATTTGATTCTGCCATTTATAGTCAGCCATCTTGATTGTCTAAAAAGTGAAAATAAAATGTGTGACAAAGTATTTCTGATAATTGCTTCTGTTTTTTTTAATAAGAATTTATTAAAATTTTGGCAAACAAAAATACAAAAAATACAAAAATACATACTACAAAATACAAAATACAAACAAACATAATAAACAACAACCTAACTAAAAAGACACTAACACAACCACACAATCAAACCTTCATTTAACTATTCTAATCTTATTTAAAATCTTACTTAGGGGACTTCCTCACGTCCTCTCCTCTGCGTTCATTTCAAATATACTGTAGTAACTTTGTAACCCCTTTAAATCTACTTTTACAATTAATCTTAATCATTATTTATCCTCTTATACCTATCACTTTATTCTTAATAAAAATACAAGAAATTATTATCACAATTCTATCTTCTTATATTCTATTTTAAACTAACATCTAAATGCTATCGCCTATAATATCCGCTGATTTCAATTTAAAATATCCTGATAATTGCTTCTGAAGCCAATTCACATGATTACTCTGACATGTTGTGTCTCCCAAACGCTAACATATCTCTGACATTTAAGTGCAGAACTCTGTAGACATTTCAGCTGGCCTGCAACTTGTTCTGATCGATTCTGGTCCCAGAAATATCTGTATTTCTTAGGGAAGGAAGCAGGCAGGATGAAAGCCCAGTTAGTGAGTGAGACAAAGAAGATTCCTGAAATGATTTTTCTGTGTATTTAATACACACATACACACACACACACCTGTTCCGGATATTGCAACTCTGTATCTATCAATTATATGCCCCAATGAGCACTTGAGAGCACGTGTCACATTGTGGTTGATCACATGAGTTGTGAGCCAGGAAGTTCATGATTCAAATCTTGCATCAGCTTTAGTGTTCGCAAGGCTGCCTGAGGTAATCCACTTCTGTCTTGGCTCTTGACGTGCAATATGAGGTTAGTAATATGGGCCTGCCTCAGACCAATATTACTAACCTCATATTGGGCTATGGTTTGGTCTTCAGTGAGCATGCATCTGAAAAACATCAAAAATGCTATATAAGTGCTAAGGATTATTATTATTATTTTTTAAATTACAGTTTGAAGGTCAAAGTTTCCTTCATCAGAGAAAGTGCCTTAAGTCTCTTATTTCCTCCTTCACCCACTGGCTCCAGCTCCTCTGTGCATTTAAAGATACTGGCTCTGGCACGGCTGCATCCTACAGCACCATCTGGACTGTGCCTGACCTGCTAGTGGCTGCCTGGTGGAAGCTGTACCTGTTGGGATGTGAGTGCTATCAACATTGGAAGGTTGGAGGAAGCGTCGTTGCCCTTGTGAGAAAGCTTGTGAGAATCTGGCAGATGTGGATCCCCATGGAAGTGCAATTTCTGTACCTACCTGACTTTCACTTTTAAATAATAAGTTTATTGTTTCTGTCTATAAAGTTTCAACTTAGCCTGTACTGTGTATTCATGAAAATTATTTTCCCATTAATTAATGCTACACACACCCCAAAAACCCCAAACCCTCATTTTTTTTTTTAAAAAAAATCAGCACAGTCCCCAAATGTTTGCAGAACAACCTCAAAAAAATTCAAAAAACCCCACAAAACCTTCCAAAAACCTGGCAAACACCTTCCCACCCCCAAATCCTTGAATCCCAAACCACCCACCCCCCAAAACCCCAAACCCTCATACAAAATTAAAAATCAGCACAGTCCCCAAATGGTTGCAGAACAACCTCAAAAAAATTCAAAAAACCCCCCAAGTTATAAAAATGTAACTTACCAAATGGCTGCAAAAAAAAAAATTCCAAAAAAAATCCAAAATCTTCCAAAAGCTCCAAAAACCTTTCCAAAACGCTTGCTATGAGTTGCAACTGCACTTCTTTAACCAATGCCCCCTGGGTATTAACGGGTTTACGAAAAAGGCAACAAAATCGCAAGACGTTTTCGTCTTGCGAAGCACGGCCATAGGGAAATTCGTCTTGCGAGGCAACTTAAAAATCGCAAAACCCTTTCGTCTTGCGAGTGTTTCGTTGTGCGAGGCATTCGTCTTGCGGGGTACCACTGTATACAAACTTCAAAATCAGTATTCAATCTGGCATCTTGTCCCCTTGCCTCAAGTATTTTTTAACTTGTTCCATCTCCCAATAGAAGCCCAACAGATGTTTACTATTAATGCTAGATGTCTACTATAATCCATTATTATAAGCTCAAATGTTGTCTGTTCTCTCAAGTATTTTTGTCTTGTGATTTTAAAGACAACAACAAAGATTTAGGGTGCAATCTTATACCTACTGGTTTGTGGGCCATGGGGCACCAGGATGAGGTTGAAAACTTCCATAATGGAGGCCATTGCCTCTTGCTGGAAATGTGCCTCTGGAAATGCCTCCATGTGCTGTGCAAAGGATTGGTGCGCTAAGCTGCTGCACTGGCAAAATTCCACCTGTGGGTCTCGGAAAACAGGGTGGAGTTGTGGTCAGGTGTGAGTGGCAGAGACAGGGGGTGTTAGAGCTTCTTCTTCTTCTTCTTCTTCTTCTTCTTCTTCTTCTTCTTCTTCTTCTTCTTCTTCTTCTTGACTTCACCCCATGGATATGCCCCAAAAGCTTCCAATGGGAGGGAACAAGGTGGGAAGAAGATGGCATTTGCCCTCCCAAGCTTGGAAAGTTACAGGTGGGTAGCCGTGTTGGTCTGCCATAGTCAAAACAAAATCGAAAATTCTTTCCAGTAGCACCTTAGAGACCAACTGAGTTTGTTCTTGGTATGAGCTTTTGTGTGCATGCACACTTCTTCAGATACACTGAAACAGAAGTCACCAGATCCTTAAATATAGTGAGGGAGTGGGGAGGGGTATTACTCAGAAGGGTGGTGGGAATGGGTGATCAGCTGATAGGTGTGGAAAACCTGTTGACGACTCTTAACGGCTGCAATTAGTCTTGCAGGGAAAGGCAAGGGGTGAGATGGCTAAAGATAGCTTTGTTATGTATAATGAGATAAGAATCCAATGTCTTTGGTTTTAAGTTTGGTGATTAGTTGTAATTCAGCCACTTCTCTTTCCTAGTCTATTTCTGAAATTTCTTTGTATTAAGACAGCTACTTTGAGATCTTCAGTGTATCTGAAGAAGTGTGCATGCACACGAAAGCTCATACCAAGAACAAACTCAGTTGGTCTCTAAGGTGCTACTGGAAAGAATTTTCGATTTTGTTTTAAGCTTGGAAAGGTTTGGGTGTTGTAGAGTGTCTACTGGTTGACCTTGGGTGTAGCTCTGGGCTTGGCATTCACAACTATTAGTTGAGTCAAGCCAGTACATTTTTGGGTTTCCTATTACAGTACTATAATTATATCCCAAGGATTGTTTCAATCTTCAAATTTTCTGGTTAATTTTAACTGATTTTATCCTTTGTATTTCTATCATAACTTCTTGGTGCAAGACATGGAAACTGCAGCGTTAAGTTGTATGAATACATACATTTCCAGAGAACTATATACCTGTGCAGGTTATTATTTTCCCAAAGGGTAAAGTCTCCAAGGTAGTCATTGCGATTGAAATAAAAACACCATAAGGCTTAGCTGGATTTAAGACAAATTTTGTTCATATTTTGTTCTTGTTAGTATTAACATATTTACAACTTCTTTTATACTTAGACCTGCAACTTAACCACAATAATGCTTGAAGTTTAATCAAACAGAAATATTTTTTTCCACTTGGATACTTATTTTAGCAATTTAAACCAGTTGATCATCTTGTGATAGTATCTTATTTATTCTTTTTTTTCTTATTCCATACAAGCTGAATGATTCTTTTTTTTTTTCCTTTGCCAGTTTCCTGTTGAATGTCTTCAATTTGAAATATAACATTTACAGTCCAGCCCAGTGTGAGAGAATTTTAAGTAGGAGTGGAGGGGATTGAATAAATTGTTGGGTGGCGTGAGAGTGAATGTCAGGCACAGATGGTCAGTTGGAAAATGGCAGAGTGTGGCTGGCAGAGGATCAGAAAAGGAGAGGGTGGGGAGAGAAGGAGCAGAAAGAGGTATAAAAGTATATTATATTGGTTTATTATAAGCCCACTCTTGTACAGTCATACCTCAGGTTGCCTTCGCTGTGGGTTGCGTTCGTCATGGGATATGAATGCGCCGAACCCGGAAGTACCAGAACGGGTTATTTCTGGGTTTGGTGCTTTGCGCATGCGCAGAAGAAAAAATCATGCCGCGCACATGCGCAGATATGGCACTTCAGGTTGCGGACCTTTCAGGTTTCAAACGGGGCTCCGGAACGAATCCTGTTCGCAACCAGAAGTACTACTGTGTCCCTATTGTTAAGGGTGAATCACCTGAATTGCATTCCACTATTGTAATTATTGTATGGGACACGGGTGGCGCTGGGGGTTAAACCACTAAGCCTAGGGCATGCCGATCAGAAGGTCGGTGGTTCGAATCCCTGTGATGGGGTGAGCTCCCGTTGCTCGGTCCTAGCTCCTGCCAACCTATCAATTCAAAAGCACGAAGTGCAAGTAGATAAATAGATACCACTCCGGCAGGAAGGTAAACGGCGTTTCTGTGCGCTGCTCTGGTTCACACACGACTCTGGTGTGTTGATAGGCATTCTGTGTTTTTTCTTCTTCTGTAGAGTTTGCTGGGGTGTTTTGTTGGAAAGAACTCTCTCTCTCTGTGTGTGTTTTTTGGCACGTTTTGCTAATTGGGTTGTTGTTTTAGGTCGGGGGAATTGTCTAGGATAGGTAGTTGCCTGGTAGCTTAAGTTGCACAGGCTCCTCGTGTCTGTCCTAGCGAACAGACAAATTTGGAACTTAGATCCAGCACTCTGCTGAAAGACAGCTAGCTCCAAGGTAGTGGTGAAGTTGGAACCAACCATTGGATCAGATATAATTATCGCCTGAATGGTGTGTCTTTTAAAAGTGTGGCCCCAGGATACAACCTGGAAAAGAACAAGAAACAATTAAGAATCTCAAGTTCAGAATTGGGCATGTGGGAAATTGCAAAAGAAGAGGAAGGAGCTGGAAAGAGTGGACTTTGGGGGGCGGGGATCTGTGGGGGATGGGAAGGAAAGAGGGAAGGGTTAGAATGGCTAGGAAAGGTATGGGGTGAAGGTAGATTTTTAAAGGGGAAATATAAATAGCTGACCATGTAATTCTGAAACCAGAGGGGGAAAACGGTGTAAGAGAATGGGAAGAAATGTATAATTATTTGAATGGATGTGATTAATAAATATTTGAAATTGGAATCAGAAGAGATTTAGGCTATAGTAATCAGAAGTTAAATTAAGAGAGGATATAAGAAGTTGGAGTTGTGTAATGTTTATTTTATTAGGAATAAGATTTTAGGTATATGATGATTTGATTTGTAAGATTAAGATAAGTTGTGAGAAAGAAGATTTTACAATGTTACACAGTTTCTAAAGAAGATTAGAAATGAACGCAGAAGAGATGATGCGAGGAAGTCCCAAAATAATGATTATAAAGAGGATAAGGATAGATAAATAAGTGTGTGTAAGTTTTCTTCTTCTTTTTTGTATTGTTTTGTAGTTTTTTGTAGTGTTTGCATTTTGTGTGTTTTTACTGTTAAATTCCAATAAATTCTTATTAAAATAAAATAAAATAAATAAAAGTGTGGCCCCAGATTTGTGTCCCTTTTAAGGCTGTGTCCACGGTAGTTGCCCCAATGCCCTGCTCTAGTTCAAAGGTAGTCAGTGTGTTGCCCCCCCAGATGTTGCTGGACTGCAACTTCCATCTTCTCCTACCATTGGCCAATGTACCTGGGACTGATGGGATTTTTTAGTCCAATAACATATGGAGAGCGCCATGCTGGCGATCCCTGCTCTAGGTACACCAGTGAAACAGAGATGTTGGCAGGCTAAAGTTAAAATCCTGCACCTCAAACAAGACATTCGCCCACTCCCAGGAAGCCACAAACCAACTCTTTTCCTTTCCACTGTAGAGTTGTATCTTTTGCAGCATTACCAAAATAAAGTAGAAAATCGATGCCAGTCAATTTCCTTCACAATAGCTAAGCTAAAGGGAAACTTCTCTTTATCAGGCTGTCCCTCAGGAGATATGGAGGAAGGAGGGTGTAGGGATGAGCAGGACCTGGAGGCAATTTCTCCATTTTTATCAGATGCCTTCCAAACCCCCAGTCCCTAGCCACCTACGATGTTTGCCTCAGGCCAAAAATAACTTGCCGGAGCCAGCATGCCATAGCAACATTTCTAATTCAAAAGTTAATAACCTTTGAAATTGGATTTTAATCAACTCGTCTTTAGTTCTCAGCACTAGATCCCCGTTTGGGGAATCCAATAAACTCGACCGTATTTCTCTCTTTTCTGCTGTCTGCCTCTTTTGTAATGATATGGGGAAAGGAATAATGTATCTTCCTTTTTGGTTCCACTCCCCAATCTTTTTATTTAGGACTTCTTCCATCCCTGATTTTTAAATCTCAGTTAACAAACACAAATTATCCCAAGTCTAAGAAGCCCTGCTTTACGCGCATTGCTGAATATTCGTGGAGAAGGTGTTAAGGAAAGTAGTTTTATAGTTACCTTGAAAATAAGTCTGTAAAAAGCTACTAGTCCGCATGTTTTACTAGCTTTCTGAATGAACATGCTGTGATATTTATTTGTGGCCTATAAGAAAACAGAACCAATTTGCTAACAAGCCTATGCCTGGTCGCTTGGAGAAAAATCTTACTTGCCACAGGGGATGAGGCAGTGTGTGTTTGCAAGCTCCTACCTCATTTTACATCAGACATTCTACAAAACCACTCAGAGAGTTTTTGAACATCAAGAGTAAGTTACCATGTGGGAGGCCAAGTACAAGCATGCCAGCTTATCTGAGAATTCAGTTCAATTAGAGACCTGGAATAGATTAAATTTATCATTTTTAGGCCGCATTTCAGTAATTAAAATGAACGTTCTGCCGAAGCTGCTTTTTTTGTTTCTAACACTCCCGATTATAGAAAAGACTAGCAAGATTGACAAGTGGCAAAAAGAAATTTCAAAATTTCTATGGAGTGGTAAAAGACCCAGAGTGAAGCATAAGATACTAATTGATAATGTAGATAGAGGTGGGTTTGGTTTTCCGGATTTGAAGCTTTATTACGAAGCCTCTTGTTTACTCTGGCTGAAGGAATGGTGCACTTTACACTGGGATGTTTTGGATTTGGAAGGCCATGACAACCGGTTCGGTTGGCATGCCTATCTCAACTACGGCAAAACAAAAGTCCACAAAAGCTTTTCAAACCATGTGATAAGAAATGCCATATACTCGGTTTGGAGGAAATACAAAAGATATCTGGAACCAAAAACACCAAAATGGATTTCCCCATTTGAGGCTATCGTGGTTAAAAAAACAAATAATATAAATGAGGAGAATTCAGTGGATCTGAACATATCATGGACTTATTAATGGTGCAGCCAGTATAATGCCCTCAAACCTATATAATATACACAGGGTATAGTCCCCTTTGATGCAAACCACCCCTAGTCTATTCGGCTTCATCATTGCCATAATAGTTGTTGGAAGACAAGCCGGCATTCACATCAGTAAAGGATTGCTGATAAGTTTCTAAAAAACACCAGGATTTCCCGATTTTGCTTTGAAAATGTGGGATCTGAAAATGACCTGTGCAAGAGGTGTTGGCTTTGAGTTCTCTTACAGGTGAAACTGAAAATTAGAATATCGTGGAAAAGTCCATTTATGTAAGCAATTGTTTTCATTAGCTACTGGAGTTTAATATATGAGATAGACTCATGACATGCAAAGCGAGATATGTCAAGCCTTTGCTTGTTATAATTGTGATGATTATGGCGCACAGCTGATGAAAACCCCAAAGTTGAGATTGTTAATTTGGGGTTCTCATCAGCTGTACGCCATAATCATCACAATTATAACAAATAAAGGCTTGACATATCTCGCTTTGCATGTCATGAGTCTATCTCATATATTAGTTTCACCTTTTAAGTTGAATTACTGAAAGAAATGAACCTTTCCACGATATTCTAATTTTTCGAGTTTCACCTGTGATCAATGTCACAACTTGCCTTCAATTCTTCTTCTTCTTCTTCTTCTTCTTCTTCTCTTCTTTTCTTCTTTTTCTTCTTCTTCTTCTTCTTCTCTTCTCCTCCTCCTCCTCCTCCTCCTCTCTCCTCCTCCCTCTTCTTCTCTTCTCTCTCCTTCCTTCTTCTTCCTTCTTCTTCTTCTTCTTCTTCTTCTTCTTCTTCTTCTTCTTCTTCTTCCTCTTCCTCTTCCTCTTCCTCTTCTTCACCCCCAATCCTCCTCGGCTTTCTTTTGCATTCTATCTGGAAAGAGAAAACAAAATTACAACCCCATCCAGAATATAAGGCACAGGGTGTATGTTACAGTTCATGGTTATGACAAGCTGGTCGATGCTGAAGTACAAGCTTGTCAACATTAACTGCTGCTCTTGTCTCCTGGAAAGCAGGTGAAATAACTTCTGGGCAGAAGGCTGCAGCGTACTAATGTAGTAATGCTTCACTGGGACTGCGCTGCTGATGTATTACCAGAAGTGCAAATGGGGAATGATCTTCTCTGTTGGTGTAGGACTTGGCACATGTCCAGATTACACAAAAATATTAATTAGACATATTGTTGTTGTTCAGTCGTTCAGTCGTGTCTGACTCTTCATGACCCCATGGACCAGAGCACGCCAGGCACGCCTATCCTTCACTGCCTCCTCGCAGTTTGGCCAAACTCATGTTAGTAGCTTCGAGAACACTGTCCAACCATCTCATCCTCTGTCGTCCCCTTCTCCTTGTGCCCTCCATCTTTCCCAACATCAGGGTCTTTTCCAGGGAGTCTTCTCTTCTCATGAGGTGGCCAAAGTACTGGAGCCTCAACTTCAGGATCTGTCCTTCTAGTGAGCACTCAGGGCTGATTTCTTTGAGAATGGATAGGTTTGATCTTCTTGCAGTATTAGACACATAGGTTAAAGTAAAGGTAATATACAGATCATCTGATTCATTGCCTTGTTGAAGACACAGATATTCCTGTAGCTTATGGTAGTGAACTTATCTGCAGTTTATAGTATTCATGGGAATGCTATGGCCCGCCCTTTATCTGGTTTTTGATTTCGCTCAGCCTGTTTCTTAGGACCATTGCATAGCAGGAATATTATTGGCCTCAACATAATTTTATCCTTTGGGATAGTTGCCAAAATTGGAAGACAGAAAGCCATGAGGGGGAAATCCAGACAAACCTTTCTTCTCTGAATGCACATGCCGGCAGTAGCTGGCGGGCTTGTGTTTTTATAATTTTTGATTTGATATTGTGTGCGCCCCAGTCTCTGAGCTGCAAGAGAGCCCAGGGGTTCCACCGCTTACTCAGGGGTCAGTTTCCTTGGAATGAAGGTCACGGAAGACTGTTATGTCATTCTGATATATGCCTTTATTTACACACGAAGACAACAAAGGTTGGAAGATCTCACAGCATTTATTTATTTATTCCACAAAAGTTTATACACTGCTTGGTGGTGAAAAACCTCAAAGCAGCATACAAAGGATAAAACAGTAAAAACCCAGAAGCATTAATGCTTCAACAGATCTCGCTTCTCCGTTAGGTTTCTAGGGAGGGTTTTCAGAACTTTGGCACCTGAGATGTGTGTTTTCAGGATCCACCCTTTTCTTACGACTGTAGTATATTTTGACTCTCATTAATTCTGAATTTTAAACAGTTGTAACTTACTCTGGGACTGGCTGGTAAAGGGTAGCTAATAAGTATATTTAACAATAATAATTCAGCACACAGAACAAGTCAAACTTCTTTGTCTTTTAAGAGCACAGCTCCAGAGCAGCCTAGAACAAATGTTAGCTTTTGGTCTGTTGTTCTTCTGCCTGCAGGGCGATGTGGCCTCCACCCAGGTGATGGGTGTGTGTGTCTTTCTTCACCCTGAAAGAGCATCACTTGCCAGTTGTCTCTATGGCAAAACTTCTTTACTTGACCAGCTATTTAGACAGATAAATGGATGCCTAAAAGAACCGGCCATTCCCATTACTTTAACAAAGAGACCGGCCTGAGCAGTTCAGCAGTTCCTTCTGCTACAAACTCCCATCTTACAGATACCCAACCACAGGCTTGGAGGCGAACCCGCGGGAAACCCCTGCCCCCAATCCCATTAAAATATATTTGGAAAGATGTCATTGTCTCATGATACGTTAGCATATTTCACTGCTCCAAATGAATCTCACCAGTTCTGTGGTAGAAAATGGCAGGTTGTACTTCACACGGTGCCTTAGTTTCACACACACACACACACACACACACACACACAGAACCTAGAGGTAAGTAGGATGTGTTTGGTTCCCACACAGAACGTCAGCTTCTAGAGAGCAAGGGGAGTGGATTTAAACTCCATCAATGGGAACTCTAGTAAACATGTGCTGCATACAAACATTAAAAACACACACAGCTGAGACAAAGTTTTACCGGGGTGGATATCAGAAAACTGGATATAGTGTCCTCCCTCTTCCGCACAAGAGATGGACACATGTCAGGCTTGATTGTCCTTCTTTGGTTTTATTTTATTTTTTACTAGATCCCCGAGAACCACCAACTGCAGCCAATTGTACAGAACTTAGCAAGACAGACGTTCACAGAATTAAAGAAAGGGTAAAAGATACCTCTGAGCACATGCTCAGCCCAGGAAACTGTTTTCATTATCAGAACCGGGTTCTCATCCTTTTCGCACCAAAACAAAAACCACTCTTTGTAGGGAATATGGCCGGATTGGCGCTGGCAAACCACGCCAATTCCGCCAAGGTTAGAAATACAGCGCTGGCAAACCACGCTGACCCTGGAGCGTCAGGATGGGAGACACAGGTCAGCGGGACAGCAAAACAAAGGACTGGTGGGAAAGTACTGGAAAGTCACAAGATGAGCACGGGAGGGGTGCATGAGAGAGAGGCATGGAGGATGAGCACGTACGCAATGGAGATGTCATGTGGGGAAGTTTTGGGGTGTTGCCGGGGTGCCCTGTGTAGGAGCATGTCCTTATATGGTGTGGATGTACCACCATTGGGTTATATGTTTCCTTATTTGGTCCTTGAAGTTGTTCCTGTGGGACTAATCATTAACCAGGGTGTGAGATTGCTAATAAAAGGGAGCCCTCGGGTGTGGCTCGGGGTTGCCTTCCTGTTGATACCATCCTGTCGTCATGTCGTTTCTTTTCCGGTACAACAACTCTTAGTCCCTCCCGAGATTTTTTCATGTTTCATTTCAGAGAAGAACAGCAGGAAACGGTGAAAAGTCAGGTGAACCTGCCCATTTGCTGCAAGTCACACACCTTTTGCAACCCTGTTCTACTTCCATTGTTCTGCCACTAATTGCCCTTTGTGCTACCCACAGCCCTCTGAGCACTGGAAGCCACAGACACACTTACAGCTCTAACTTACAACTACTAAATGCCAAATCCCAGTCATAATGATGTGAGAAATGCTAAATTCATCGTTAGGCATCCACTAAAATCCTCTAAATTTTGTGATGCACAAGGCATTAGTCACACATTTAAAGCAGTGTCTAAAAAAGAAACACAGGGTAGTTTATGAAATATTATTTTTTGCTGGCAACAGGACAAGAAATAATTGGACATTAAATCAAGAAAATGGGAAGGATGGAACAGCAAATCAAGGCAAATGGGGGAAAATTAGGTCTTAGTGTAGAGAAATGTATCTACATTGATCCTTGACAGTTCCAGCATAGATAAACTAGCTATATATCTTCGCCCTTACCCCTTTTAGCAGTGTGCCCAGTCAAGTGCAGGTCTGGAATGACTGAGCATTTACCGGGGTCCACAAGACTGGCAAAGGACCGATTGCCCAAAGAGGGTTACCATTCCCACCCGATTGCATAAAGCATTCAAGAAGGACAGAGGCAGTGCAAGAAAATCCTGGTTTTTCATGCCAAATCTTCCACGTTAAGCGCCCCACCCCCGGTGCCTTGCCTAAGAATCTCTGAAATCCCAATTGACATGAAAGAAGAAGAAGAAGAAGAAGAAGAAGAAGAGTTTGGATTTGATATCCCGCTTTTCACTACCCGAAGGAGTCTCAAAGCGGCTAACATTCTCCTTTCCCTTCCTCCCCCACAACAAACACTCTGTGAGGTGAGTGGGGCTGAGAGACTTCAGAGAAGTGTGACTAGCTCAAGGTCACCCAGCAGCTGCATTGTGGAGGAGTGGAGACGTGAACGCGGTTCACCAGATTATGAGTCTACCACTCTTAACCACTACACCACACTGGCAAACATATGTGGAGAGCAGGTGGGGGTGGAGAGCAGGTGGGGCAGGGCTGATGCGCATCCTGGGGGTGTGGCGTGCTGCCCGCAGGGGCATGGTGCATGTCCTGGGGGCGTGGCACCCCACCGGGATTGTGCTGCCAGGGGCGATGCGCTCCCCCCCCGCACTTCCTCTGCCAGTGGTTGTAGGAAGCACCAGCTGGGGAAGCCCTCAAGTGAACCCCCAGGGGAAGATGACTCAGAGCCAGGGGATTGGTGGTGTGATGATGGTGAGTAGTAAGAAGAAGAAGAAGAAGAAGAAGAAGAAGAAGAAGAAGAAGAGGAGAGGAGGAGGAGGAGGAGGAGGAGGAGGAGGAGGAGTTTGGATTTGATATCCCACTTTATCACTACCCGAAGGAGTCTCAAAGGCTAACATTCTCCTTTCCCTTCCTCCCCACAACAAACACTCTGTGAGGTGAGTGGGGCTGAGAGACTTCAGAGAAGTGTGACTAGCCCAAGGTCACCCAGCAGCTGCATGTGGAGGAGAGAGACGCAAACCCGGTTCACCAGATTACGAGTCTACCGCTCTTTACCACTACACCACACTGGCTCTCAGGAGCATTTGACAGGGTAGAAGAAGGTTCCTTCTGTCAAGAGACTTTCAGGTAACCATATTCTATTTTCATGTTACCCAGAACCAAAATCTACCAACAACACTGAGAAAAGCAAACAGAACTGATACAGAATCACCCCGTGTCTAATAATAATAATAATAATAATAATAATAATAATAATAATAATTTATTATTTATACCCCGCCCATCTGGCCGGGTCTCCCCAGCCACTCTGGGCGGCCTCCAACAAATACCAAAATACAATACAAAGTCACAGTTTAAAAACTTCCCTAAACAGGGCTGCCTTTAGGTATTTTCTGAATGTCAGGTAGTTGTTTATTCCCTTGACTTCTGATGGGAGGGCGTTCCACAGGGCGGGCGCCACTACCGAGAAGGCCCTCTGCCTGGTTCCCTGTAGTTTTGCTTCTCGCAGTGAGGGAACCGACAGAAGGCCCTCGGCGCTGGATCTCAGTGTCCGGGCTGAATGATGGGGGTGGAGACGCTCCTTCAGGTATACAGGACCGAGGCCGTTTAGGGCTTTAAAGGTCAACCAACACTTTGAATTGTGCTCGGAAACGTACTGGGAGCCAATGCAGATCTCTCAGGACCGGTGTTATGGTCTCGGCCACTCCCAGTCACCAGTCTAGCTGCTGCATTCTGGATTAATTGCAGTTTCCGGTCACCTTCAAAGGTAGCCCCACGTAGAGCGCATTGCAGTAGTCCAAGCGGGAGATAACCAGAGCATGCACCACTCTGGCAAGACAGTCTGCGGGCAGGTAGGGTCTCAGCCTGCGTACCAGATGGAGCTGGTAGACAGCCGCCCTGGACACAGAATTAACCTGCGCTTCCATGGACAGCTGTGAGTCCAAAATGACTCCCAGGCTGCGCACCTGGTCCTTCAGGGGCACAGTTACCCCATTCAGGACCAGGGAGTCCTCCACACCTGCCCGCCTCCTGTCCCCCAAAACAGTACTTCTGTCTTGTCAGGATTCAACCTCAATCTGTTAGCCGCCATCCATCCTCCAACAGCCTCCAGGCACTCACACAGGACCTTCACCGCCTTCACTGGTTCTGATTTAAAAGAGAGGTAGAGCTGGGTGTCATCTGCATATTGATGAACACCCAGCCCAAACCCCCTGATGATCTCTCCCAGCGGCTTCATATAGATATTAAAAAGCATGGGGGAGAGGACAGAACCCTGAGGCACCCCACAAGTGAGAGCCCAGGGGTCTGAACACTCATCCCCCACCACCACTTTCTGAACACGGCCCAGGAGGAAGGAGCGGAACCACTGTATAACAGTGCCCCCAGCTCCCAACCCCTCTAGCCGGTCCAGAAGGATGTTATGGTCGATGGTGTCAAAGGCCGCTGAGAGATCCAGCAGAACTAGGAAACAGCTCTCACCTTTGTCCCTAGCCCGCCGGAGATCATCAACCAGCGCGACCAAGGCAGTTTCAGTCCCATGATGAGGCCTGAATCCTGATTGGAAGGGATCCAAATGGTCCGCATCTTCCAGGCGTCCCAGTCTCTTTTAAATGCCAACCCAGTCTCTTTTAAATGCCTCCGTACCTGATCCAAAGGCAGTGCTGTAGCTACAGGGGTGGGAGGTGGGGGGTGGGCTAGCCAGGTATTTTGCCCTGGGTGTGTGTGGGAGGGGTGTGAAACTGGGTCTTTGACCCGTATGAAATAAAAGCCTAGTTTCACTGCTGCCAAAGGTAATAATCTTTAGGCCTATTTTCAGAGTCACCAGCCACAATGTACCAGGAAGTTCTCCTGCAAATTGAAATGTATGGGAGCTTTGTGAGAGTTGATTGTAGAGAACTGGCCTCAGTCTATTTTAGCTTTTTGGTGAGGAAGAAAAATGTTTTCATTCTACTGGACATTCAGGTCAGTTTGATTCCCCCAGATGTTTCATTATGTTTCAATGGCTCAGCTTTAACCTGTCACATTCTGGTTTGATTCTTGATCCCTCAGAGCCTCCAGTACCACGGATAGCTCCCAGTGAGCCACTTGTTCCAATAAAGGTCAAGAGCAGATGAAGCCTTTTAAAGCTTCTTCTAGGTTCCCTTCCCCTCCTCCTCATTGTCTCTAACTTTAAATTCTTAAAAGGACAACCCTCTGGCCCAAAGATGAGCTCTTCTTTTCCATTCCATAGCTTCCCACCTGCTGGGTTCTCTGCACCATTGGACTGGTGAGGTCCTGTGGGAGGCATTTAGTTCCTCAGAGGAAGGTGTCCATGAGGGTCCAGACTCTGGGACCACAGGCATAGGAGATTCTTCTGGAGGCTCCTGTCCATCAGGACTCAGTGGTCTCCTGATCTCCAGAGGCAGACTCAGAGCCCTGCACCTCAACTGGCTCCTTAGCTGGAGACTCTGCAGCCCCCAGTTCCTCATCTTCATCGCTGCTGAGCTTGGGGGTCATGACATAACTTGTCTGCTGGTTGCTTTTGGTCTGGTTTTTGTTTCTGTTTTGCTATTTATTGTAGCTATATAAGTTGCCTTGGGAATGAACAATTGTATAAATGAATAAAGAAAGTTCAGCATTGAGGGTGTAAGGGCAAAGTGTGCCTCCAGTATTAATTCAGACAAAGTGTGCCTCGGCTATTAGAAGTCTGGGAAATGCTGCCCTCCAGTTTAGACAGCAAAGTCTTCTCCATCATTCAATCTCCCACCAGGCTTAGACCTCATCAAACTGCCAGAATTTGGGTGAAGAGCCACTCATGCCCTCAGGGGTTTGAATTCCAAATGGATCTCAGGGAAAAAAAGCATATTGAAAAGTGTTTGGATGGTGCTTTTCATTCCGTTTTAACCTTTAGTTTGTCTCCACGTTGCTGTCAAACCTTCTGCCTGGATTCCATTCCTCAACTGTTATTGTGGCAGTAACTGAAAAGGCGAGTCGCAGAGGGTTAAGGAACAGCTGCAAGAAGATAATTAATGCTCTCTAACATTTTCGTGCAGCCTTTAGCACCTTGCCGTGACACAGCCTGCAACATCTGTGCTTCTCAGCAGCTCAGCCGTAAAAAAAATAAAAAAATAAATGCAAACCACACACACCCCTGCTCTTCACCAAGCAATTGTCACCCATCCAGGCACAATCAAGGCAAAAACATTTAAAATAGCTTGGGAAAAAGGATAAGGACTTTGAAGATGCAGATGCTGGGTCCTCCAGAGTTGCAAAGTGGTGCTTGTTGAATCCTTTCCCACTTATATAACTGATTCTTAATGTCATGCAAGGCCCACAGAGGATCTTTTGGGATGCTCTGGCAGGGGAAAGAAGTTCCAGGCAGATCTCACATCCAGCTCCTGCTGCAACAGGCTTGGTTCCGATTCAGTTCTTGGCTGCCCTACTCTCTCCCTGTAAAAGAGAATCACTGATGCAGTCAGTATCCTTCTGAGCAGCTGGGCTGCGTGATCCTGAGCATTTTTACTTGGACAGCAGCCCCACTGAGTTCAATGAGGGAAGAAGCCCTTAATTTGCTTGAAGCTCTGCTTTGAATGGTCAAGAAAATAAGTGGCTGGGGGCGGGGGGAGAGTGGAAAGCACAGAGGAGCAGGCAAACTCACACCGTTTTACCTTCAGGTAAGTGAATGAGTAAATCAAGTGAGCAACTTGCCTCTCAATGAAGGCCATTCGTTTATTCCCCGATGCTTTTGGTGGTATGATATATGCCTAACCTTGTAATAGTCTCCTCACTTTCTGTGGCCTATTGAAACCTTTTGTTGTTGTTGTTCAGTTGTTCAGTCGTGTCCGACTTTTCGTGACCCCATGGACCAGAGCACGCCAGGCACGCCTATCCTTCACTGCCTCTCGCAGTTTGGCCAAACTCATGTTAGTAGCTTCGAGAACACTGTCCAACCATCTCATCCTCTGTCGTCCCCTTCTCCTTGTGCCCTCCATCTTTCCCAACATCAGGGTCTTTTCTAGGGAGTCTTCTCTTCTCATGAGGTGGCCAAAGTACTGGAGCCTCAACTTCAGGATCTGTCCTTCTAGTGAGCACTCAGGGCTGATTTCTTTGAGAATGGATAGGTTTGATCTTCTTGCAGTCCATGGGACTCTCAAGAGTCTCCTCCAGCACCATAATTCAAAAGCATCAATTCTTCGGCGATCAGCCTTCTTTATGGTCCAGCTCTCACTTCCGTACATTACTACTGGGAAAACCATAGCTTTAACTATACGGACCTTTGTCGGCAAGGTGATGTCTTTGCTTTTTAAGATGCTGTCTAGGTTTGTCATTGCTTTTCTCCCAAGAAGCAGGCGTCTTCTAATTTCGTGACTGCTGTCACCATCTGCAGTGATCATGGAACCCAAGAAAGTGAAATCTCTCACTGCCTCCATTTCTTCCCCTTCTATTTGCCAGGAGGTGATGGGACCAGTGGCCATGATCTTAGTTTTTTTGATGTTGAGCTTCAGACCATATTTTGCGCTCTCTCTTTCACCCTCATTAAAAGGTTCTTTAATTCTTCCTCACTTTCTGCCATCAAGGTAGTATCATCAGCATATCTGAGGTTGTTGAGGACCCACCATGGATCTCATCCTCTCAATCTGCCAGAGCCTGTCTTTGCACTCAGGGGAAGTCCCTAACTCGCTGAGGGTTTGAGACCCATCAGCTCTCCTCACCTGGTTTGGGGAAGGTAAAGGTAAAGGGACCCCTGACCATTAGGTCCGGTCGTGTCCGACTCTGGGGTTGCGGTGCTCATCTCACTTTACTGGCCGAGGGAGCCGGCGTACAGCTTCCAGGTCATGTGGCCAGCATGACTAAGCCGCTTCTGGCGAACCAGAGCAGCGCACGGAAATGCCGTTTACCTTCCCGCCAGAGTGGTACCTATTTATCTACTCACACTTCGTGCTTTCAAACTGCTAGGTGGGCAGGAACAGGGACTGAGAAACGGGAGCTCACCCCATCACATGGATTCGAACCGCCAACCTTCTGATCAGCAAGCCGTAGGCTCTGTGGTTTAACCCACAGCGCCACCCTTGTCCCTGGTTTGGGGAAACAATTGTGTATATCCAGACTGGTCCTCCCCCCCCCCACAGGCAACATATTGGCTCCTATCTTTGTTAAACATTTTAAAGCTTTCCTCCTTCTCCTCCTTCTATACTGAGCACTTTGCCTTATGCTATTTGACTACTTGATCTAAGAAACTTCTGCTTTCTCTTCCTTTTCTTTGTTTGGGTGGGCTGGAAGGTTACTTTGGGGACATTGTTATCTGACTGCTTATATTAAAAATATTTACAAGGAAAAAACAACACATATTTTGAGAAAGTGGTTCAAAATTCTGGGCTACTTTAAAATAGCATTTCGTTTCCATGAGAAATTACATTTTAGTGTTGGCTCTCAACATTCCTGCTTTCTCTTTCACTCCATCTTTCCTTCGCCCCATTAACATGGTCACAAGGAGGCGATCGAAGGCTTTCTTTGTGCAATCCCTCATCCCCTCTCCTATGCTGGCATGGCCACAAGGAGGAGATTACAAATTTTCCCTTCTGTTTCCAACTAGCTGCTGTGGTTGTGTCCAAACTAAGAACGGTAGTTAGTGTTAACTATGTTTTTTTTAGGGAAACAGTGTTAAGTATATTTAAAGGGAACTACAGACTGAAGTTGGCTTGTTTCCCTAAACCATCGTTAATGTTAACCACAATTTGTTCCGGTTTGGACACTACAAGAAGCCATGGTTAACTGAGAATGGAAGCAAAAGTGTCTAATCTCCTCCTTGTGGCTGTGGCAAAGGTGGAGATGGGTATATCTGAGACAAAGGCTTGCTGCTGCTTGTGCACATAATGCTATATTTGTGAATGCAGCCATTGACTTCATGGAACTTTTAGCACTGTATGTCCTAGTGCAAGTCTGCAGTGTATTTTCACATTATCTTTTACAACTAAGGCTGCACCTGTGGCACTCAGTTTCCCTTCACATTTAAGTTTATACCAGGCTGTGATGACATAGGACATTTAAGCTCAATCTTGGGAGGGGGGCACTGGAACCACCCATCACTCATGAATGACATAATAAAGCAACATCTAATTTAGTAGCTAGCAGCTTTTTACACTGCATTTTTTTTTGTCTAACATGCTCAAGATTTGTGATTAGCTTGGTATTTATCTCGGAAGGGACAAAATAGATCTATGGTAGCAAATATCCTTGCTCACCGTCTGGTAGAATTAGCAAACTTCTCAACCAGAATTCAAAACTCTAGCTCAGCCTTCCCCCATCCTGGAGCCCTTCAAATGCTCTGGATGACAACCTCCAGCCCTGGCCCGGAAGGACATGTTGTTGTTGTTGTTGTTGTTGTTGTTGTTGTTGTTGTTGTTGTGGCCTGGAAGGACATGTTGTTGTTGTTGTTGATGATGATGTTGTTGTCATTATCAGTATTTACGACCCTGTTAATGTGTTTGCCTTATAACAAAATTCCCAGTGTTGTGTACACTGATGGCACTCGTCTTCATCATTGCAATAATGACTGACAGCTGGTATAATGGACTAGCCAAGATCCTGCTCTCAAATCACACCACTGCCACGAACTTATTAGGTGGCTATCTGGCAACCTCAGCCAACCATCTGCAGAGTGAGTGTAACAATACTAACCCAATTTACAGAAATATTGTGGGATTCCACAAACTGTGTTTGTTAAGTGCTTTGGAGAATATTAAGCACCATTTAAAGGCTGAACTTCATTATCCAAAGATGTTATTATCGTGCATGCAAAGAGGCAGGCTATTTTTCAAGTATATGCCAGTGTGCTTAAGAAAAGAGTGAGCGCACATACATTTTGCTGCTACAAGAGGGGAATAGAATTACACAGATCTGCTGCTGTAAGGGGAACACAATCCCTTGAAAAAGGCTGAGCATGTAAAAAGGGTAATTAGCCAATATCCAGCTGTTTTGCATCTGTTATGCCATTGAGTGAAGTGATACACAGGCTCAAATCCTCTCTGAAGGGTCACATGGCAGATATTAAGCTATAGAGATGATTTCCACCCCCCCTTCCTGAAGCGCAGCTTTGCATCTTTGAATTTCTTTCCCCAAGGCCACGGTGCCCATTGGCCTGTTCTTCAAGTAGAAAATATTTAATTAGGAAGATTCATTGATCCAGAGAAGGGCCAGAAGATGCTGAACATCTTCTCCAAAGGGAGATTTTCCCATTGTCCTTTTAAATTAGAATTGCTTTGGTATGGGGTAGATGGAAGAGCTCTTTTCTACTCTAAGGACCCTGTGATATATGTATTTTTCCCCCACTCAGCTTGGTAACTAATGGAGAAAAACTCAGATCCTTGGTACAATCTGGCTAAATTGCCTTGATGGTGAGGCTCAAGCTAGACATCAGGCTACAGATGTGCCAAACCTGGGATTTCTATTTCCACAACTTCTGTGCATGTGGGGCTCTTGTCCCCCCCCCCCCGAGGCAGTATGTACAAGTTACTGTTGGAATCCATCTGTCTCAGGAGACAATGGAGGAGTGTGCCTTTTGGGGTGAAGTCAAACTGTTGGAAGGTTAGGACTGGGAAAGGATGTGGAGGGAAGGTATCAAATTTACAGCATGTAATGTATTAAGAGAGAATATGATGAAAATGATGTATAGATGGTATTTAACACCAGTAAAATTAGCAAAGATGTATCACAATGTTAGTAATCAATGCTGGAAATGTAAACAGACTGAAGGTACCTTCTACCACATGTGGTGGACATGCCCAAAGGTAAAGGATTTCTGGGAAAAAATTTATAATGAATTAAAGAAAGTGTTGAAAAACACTTTTTTAAAGAAACCAGAGGCCTTCCTGTTGGGCATGGTTAATCAGGTGATACCTAGTAAGGATAGAACGTTCTTTATGTATGCCACAACAGCGGCTAGAATTTTGTTGGCTAAAAACTGGAAAACAGAAGATTTACCAACAGTGGAAGATTGGTTGGTTAAGATGATTGAATATATGGAACTCGCGGAACTGACTGCGAAACTCCGTGACCAGAGGGAGGAGAAGGTGCAAGAAGAATGGAAGAAATTCAAAGACTATTTAAAGAAACGAGAAAAAATAGAGATTTAAAGGGAATTAGATGAAAGAATAGGTGATAGCAATAAGTTGTTAAGGTGAAGTAGGATGTAAGTAGGTAGAATTATAAATTATGATGTTTTAATTTTGAGTTAAGATTATGAGTAGAAGATATTAATTATGAGGTAGAAAAGTTTGTTAAAGAAGGTATTAAAGAGGTTACAAAGTTACTATAGTATATTTAAAATGAACGCAGAAGAGAGGGTAGGGGGAAGACCATTAAGAAAGATTTGAATAAGTTTATTATATTTTGATGAAATTTTGTCATTCTTTTGTTTTGTTAGGTGTTTTTCTTTATATTGTATTTTTGTTTTAGTATTTTTTATATTGTTATGTTGTTGTTGTGTAGTTGTTTGTCGAATGTTTTTCATTTTGAAAATTTTAATAAATTCCTTTGGAAAAAAACACAAACTGTTGGAAGGTTGGCTGTAGAGACCGATATGGGAGAGACATGTTTTGTTGCAACTCGGGAAGCTGAAGGCATCTGGTTGTGCTGCTGCAGATGCACCATGACTTTTCTTCTCTCTGCGTTCCTCTCAGTGATGATTCCTCCTCTGGTCACTGCTATGGATACACAACCTGAATGTCTGTCTCCATGCACTGCAGTCATCTGCAAGGGATTCCCACCAAACGGGGCTGATGTTGCCAGCCTTCATTTCACATTTGCAGACATCTTTATAAAGCCGAGTTGGTTTGCCAACAGGCCTGGTGCTTGGAGACAACTCTCCATAGAGCACCTCCTTGGGGATCCTGCCCTCTTCCATTCTGTGGACGTGACCAAGCCAGCATAAACGTCATGGAGACAGGAGTGTGAACATGCTGGAAATGTGGGCTTGGGAGAGCACATCTTTGTCTGAGACTCCGTGATGCCCCAAATCTTCCTGATGTAGCACATGTGGAAAGCGCTGAGGTGTTGCTTTTGGCAGGTGTAAGTTGCCCGCATCTCCCTACTGTAAAGCAGCTTGCACAACACTCAAGCCTTGTAGACTCTCATCTTGGTATTGGTTGTTAGCATCACATTCTCCCAAACCTCTGAATTCTGATTCAGCTCATTTTATTGGTTTATATAGGGCTTTTTACCAGTATCTGTAATATGTGTCTTTTTGATGCAATGGCCTGTAGGCTACACAAATAAAAGTTTGTTGTTGTTCTCCCATATCCTTTTGGAGAGGTGAGCCACTGCCATAGCTGCCTTGCCAATGTGTTTGTCCAGCTTAGTACAGTCATACCTTGTGTTGTGTATGCTCCATGTTGCGTACGTTCAAGTTACACACCTCCACGACCTGGAAGTCCTCCACGACGCGCGGGTGTGCAGAAACGTTCTGCGCACTTCGCGCATGTGCAGAAGCCCCAAACCCCGCAAACTTCCGGGTTTTTTCTTTTCTTTTTTGTTGGTTCGCATTACGTACACCTGGGTAACGTGGCATGACCCGGAATGGATCGCGTATATAACATGGGGTACCACTGTATTGATGGGAGACATTGCTGGTTGTGGTGGAACCCAGGTAGACAAAATCTCAAGTGTGCGATCACCAATGCTCATGCATGGAGTGCTGGCAACGTCCTGACCTGGAATGTTGGTCTTCGTCAGGCTGATGGTAAGGCCAAAGAAGGGGAAGGGGCAAGAAAGATTGATGGCAGAGAAGGGGCTGCCCCACCCACATTTGGCTTCCCTCACCTTCCCAGCCCCTCTCGCTACCACCATGGTAAAGCAGTCCTCTGCAGGAAAAAAAGATCCTACCTCTATAGTCCGAAGGGAAATCATAGCATCATAGAGTTGGCTTAGGGAGCTGGGTATGTTTAGCCTGGAGAAGAGAAGGTTAAGGGGTGATATGATAGCCATGTTCAAATATATAAAAGGATGTCATATAGAGGAGGGAGAAAGGTTGTTTTCTGCTGCTCCAGAGAAGCGGACACGGAGCAATGGATTCAAACTACAAGAAAGAAGATTCCACCTAAACATTAGGAAGAACTTCCTGACAGTAAGAGCTGTTGGACAGTGGAATTTGCTGCCAAGGAGTGTGGTGGAGTCTCCTTCTTTGGAGGTCTTTAAGCGGAGGCTTGACAGCCATCTGTCAGGAATGCTTTGATGGTGTTTCCTGCTTGGCAGGGGGATGGACTGGATGGCCCTTGTGGTCTCTTCCAACTCTATGATTCTATGATTCTGATTCGTGACCCCATGGACCAGAGCACGCCAGGCACGCCTATCTTCACTGCCTCTCGCAGTTTGGCCAAACTCATGTTAGTAGCTTCGAGAACACTGTCCAACCATCTCATCCTCTGTCGTCCCCTTCTCCTTGTGCCCTCCATCTTTCCCAACATCAGGGTCTTTTCAGGGAGTCTTCTCTTCTCATGAGGTGGCCAAAGTACTGGAGCCTCAACTTCAGGATCTGTCCTTCTAGTGAGCACTCAGGGCTGATTTCTTTAAGAATGGATAGGTTTGATCTTCTTGCAGTCCATGGGACTCTTAAGAGTCTCCTCTGGACTTTAGACCTGTAAAAATCCCCATGAGATTTCCCCACCTTTTGTGAGCAGTAGTTGATGTCCAGGACTTTGGCTTTAAACACATTTAACTAAAAGTGCACTCTCTCCCCCTCCTCTCTGTAATCTTCACCTGATCTATTCTCGCTGCCAGAAGAAAACAAATGAATAGCACAATTTGGAGCTCATTTATTACTCTGGCACCCACTTCATAACAAATGAGCTCCATTCCTTTCTGTTTTTTCACTTGTTACAAAACGAATGTGCACCCTTTACATTGGACGTAAGGAAGATTTGGGATAATTGTGTGTGCTAGTGGAGCGGCAACATTCATGTCAGATCTGGCACGGTTCCTAGGCATCCTTACACGGTGCTGCTCAATGCCATTGAGATCACACACCCACATGAGAAACTGAAATCCGAGTTTCAGCTATTGAATTCAAGTCCCACCTAATGAAACCTCAACCTCCTGAAATTCCAGTTTGAAATATGAGATTTATAAGTTCAAACCATTTTCAGATCTAATGCAATGCAACTAATAAAACTTCAGCAGGTGCCATTCAGCAAGAGAGTTCAGTGGTGCCCCTGTTAATGGAATCATAGCTGTCAACCCTCCCTGCTGTTTCCAAATGCTATAATAAGGGAATTTCCCACAAAAAAAGGGAAAGGTTGACAGCTATGAATGGAATGCTCCCCCAGAGAAACTCACCTGGTACCCACATTAACATTGTTTCAGCACTAGGCAAAGACTTTGCTCTTCTCTTGTTGTTGTGCATTTTTGGTGAGGGAAACTTTCACTGACTAATTTTAATGGTGATCATGCTTAGGTGGGTTTGATTATTTATGTGATTACCTGTAGTAATTTAGCTAATTATTGTTTTTAATAGGTAAATCATTGTATTTAGATTGTATTGTCTGAGCCTAGGGCTTGATGATCAGAAGGTTGGTGGTTCGAATCCCCGCGACGGGGTGAGCTCCCGTTGTTCAGTCCCTGCTCCTGTCCACCTAGCAGTTCAAAAGCACGTCAAAGTGCAAGTAGATAAATCGGTACCGCTCCGGCAGAAAGATAAACAGCGTTTCCGTGTGCTGCTCTGGTTCGCTGGCCACATGACCTGGAAGCCGTATGCCGGCTCCCTCGGCCACTAAAGTGAGATGAGCGCCGCAACCCCAGAGTCGTCCGCGACTGGACCTAATGGTCAGGGGTACCTTTACCTTTACCTTTAACCTTGAACTCAGATGATGAATACGTTGAATAAATAAATAACAACCTAAATGTCAATGGTTCAGTGGTGCCTCAGGTTACAGACGCTTCAGGTTACAGACTCCGCTAACCCAGAAATAGTATCTCGGGTTAAGAAATAGTACTCGGGTTAAGAACTTTGCTTGAGAACAGCACGTGGCGGCAGCAGAGGCCCCATTAGCTAAAGTGGTACCTCGGGTTAAGAACAGTTTCAGGTTAAGAATGGACCTCCAAAACGAATTAAGTTCTTAACCCGAGGTACCACTGTACATGGATTCTGCAATGCAAACTGCTAATAACTTGTTGGCATGGGTAGCCAATGAAGATTACAACTCCCCTCATCTCTGAACATTAGCCCTGCTGACGGTGGTTGATGAGATTCAGGGGTTCATGAGATCTGGAAGGCTCTACACTGGCTACTCCCAAGGATGGGGAACAATGCACATTTAATGATGGGTTAAGAAGCAAGCACAACACAAAATGCTGAACAACATATAGCTGAAGTTAGGCATTTCTAAGGGCTGATGCAAATGTTCCCTGTGATACCCACTTAAGAACTGCTCCAACTAGGAAACTGAGATGCCAGGTGGCACATGAATATTTGACTGTCTTAATACAAAGAAATTTCAGAAATAGACCAGAAAGAGAAGTGGCTGAATTGCAACTTATCACCAAACTTAAAACCATGGAGAAACCTGGTCTGAACAAAGACATTGGATTCTTATCTCATTATACATGACAAAGCTATCTTTAGCCATCTCACCCCTTGCCTTTCCCTGCAAGACTAATTACAGCCGTTAAGAGTCGTCAACAGGTTTTCCACACCTATCAGCTGATCACCCATTCCCACCACCCTTCTGAGTAATACCCCTCCCCACTCCCTCACTATATTTAAGGGTCTGGTGACTTCCGTTTCAGTGTATCTGAAGAAGTGTGCATGCACACAAAGCTCATACCAAGAACAAACTTAGTTGGTCTCTAAGGTGCTACTGGAAAGAATTTTTTATTTTGCTCCAACTAGGCAACTGAGATGCCAGGTGGCACATGAATATTTGACCTGTTGAAACGCCCCCCCACCATACCCATGTGTGACTTCATATGTTACAATGTATCTTGGCCAATGTTTCTCAAGTTGATTGATTACACTGGACTGGGAGTTGAGTATATTGATCCCTGACCAGGGGCTGGTTCAGGGGTCAGCAAACATTTTCAGCAGGGGGCTGGTCCACTGTCCCTCAGACCTTGTGGAGGGCTGGACTATATTTTGGAAAAAATATGAACAAATTCCTATGCCCCACAAATAACCCAGAGATGCATTTTAAATAAAAGCACACATTCTACTCATGTAAAAACACGCTGAGTCCCGGACCGTCCGCGGGCCGCATTTAGAAAGCGATTGGGCTGGATCCGGCCCCCAGGCCTTAGTTTGCCTACCCACGGGCTAGTTCCATCCCAAAGACCTTGCTCTCTGTCCACTTCAGAGCTGTCTTGCGAGCTTCCTCTTGAGATGGCCAGAGCTGTGTTCTGCTGCTGTACATTTTTCAGTTACAAGAGTCTTTGCTCTACTAATTTGAGTAGGTAGGCGTTTCAACTGGTGAACAGCTCCTCTGCAAGCTCAAGCTGAAGCAGCAGCAGCAGGTGATACTATCCTCACCACGACTCTAATGTCCTTCCCACCTTTGCAGAACATGACCACAGATTGCACCACCCACGTGCGGAAACAGTTAATGCTCAGTTGATTAAGGAGTGGGTGGTAAAACCTGGATGGAGCTTGTTATCCACATTGGTGGTAGCTGTACTCTTGATTTAACTGCCTGCCCTGGCAAAACAAGATGAAAAGCTAGCTTGATTGGCCACTCAGCTCTTATCCATGTCACTATCTTCCCTAAGTGCTTGCCTTGCTGGATAGCTTGGTGAATGCTAATGGCAGTAGAGACATTTTCTGATCAGCCTTAGAAGGGGGGGGGGCTTCCTGGTAGACTGGTTTGGTTTAAATCAATTGAATTTGAATCAATCACTCATTTCAATCAACTTTCTAATTTCAAAATTCCTGTATTTCCCGACCATGCCTGCATAGTAACTGGTTGCCTTAACGATTAAAATACATTGGGTTGCAACTAAATTGAGCCTTTTGACAAATGAGGAGCATAACCCTAAAGTCTTGGCGGTGCATCCTGCATGCCTTTTGGTAATGCAGAATAATAATAATAATAATAATAATATAATAATAATAATAATTTGTACCCCGCCCATCTGGCTGGATTTCCCCAGCCACTCTGGGCGGCTTCCAACAAAAATCAGATACAAAAATATCACACATTAAAAACTTCCCTAAAAAGGGCTGCCTTCAGGTATTTTCTGAATGTCAGGTAGTTGTTTATCTCCTTGACCTGTGATGGGAGGGCGTTCCACAGGGCGGGCGCCACTACCGAGAAGGCCCTCTGCCTGGTTCCCTGTAGCTTTGCTTCTTGCAGTGAGGGAACCGCCAGAAGGCCCTTGGCACTGGATCTCAGTGTCCGGGCTGAATGATGGGGGTGGAGACGCTCCTTCAGGTATACATTATGTCTGCTTAAAGACAAAAGACAACCTTCCCTCTAAACTTCTGGGTGCATGCAAGGATACTAAGCAAGATCACTTACCTGAAGACCCAGGCAATCCTACATGCATTCATTTGGGAAATAGTTTTTATTGAGCAGAGGAGGAACCCAGAAGATGCTTCAGGCCAGGGCAAACTATTTGTCCATCTAGCCCAGTACTGTCTTAGAGAAGTGGCAGCAGCACTATAGGGTGTCAAGCAGAGAGCAGACCCCTCACCCACCACCTGTTACCAAGAAATTAGTCTTGAAACATACTCAAAGTTCTAGTTGAACCTATGTGCTTATTTCGGCTTTGCTCTGGGGAGTGGGTATCGTACTACTGCAAAGAATCAAGGTAGTTCAAGCCAAGAATCAGGGGGTGCCCCAGTGGCTCACAGAAAATATCCTCCTCATGGTAGTTGCTGGGCAGAGGAATTTCCTTGCACTTGGTGGTATGCATAATGGACTTTGTAAGTGCAAGTTTAATTAGTCCCTGGAACTTCTACCATACCCAATACGTGCAGGTGTCCTTACTTAGCATTAATTAACTATGGACAGTAATGGAGGCAGCCTCCAGCTAGCACCTTCCCCTGGTAATTGGATTAAGTCTCAATGTACATTTCCTGGGAAATAGCTCCATTTTCCCCTCTGAGTGAAATCTCAATCGCATAGCAGCAAGTTTGGACTGAGCAGAGACCCCTTGCGACCTTGCTACTCTCTGGTGGCAAAAACATATTGGGATATACTGACAGCTGTGCCTGTTGTCTCTAGATGTCCCTTACAGCCAGCCATGACCTTCATAAGTCTGTGGCTTTCAGGAAGGCCTTTTCCTGAACCAGATGCCTCTTCATTCCCACCTTTGTCAGCCATCTGCCCAGATTTCTGCACCAGCTCAGTCTTTCCCTACCAGGGCTATACCACAATCTTCTCCAAAACAGTCTTTTGTCCAGGAGATCTTCCAGGAGACTGTTCCATGTTGCTCTTTCCCATGCCTGTTTTGATCCTGTGGATGCTTGCAGCATCCAACCTTCTTCAGCTTGACCTTGCCTCTTCCTTCCTACCTGTTTTTCAGCTATGTTATTCTTTTTCTTTCAAATTAGTCAGGATTGCGGCAGCAAGCATGTTTTCCTGCTGTGCCTCTGCCCCATATAGAGGCAATATCTCCCACGCCTGTCTCTGCCTCTGCAAAGGGACCAGATTCATTTTATGGTCCACATAGCATGGTTTCAGATGACGTGTGCATAATTTCCAAAAATGAGCCCCTGTGCTGTTTTATATTTCTGTACCAGTGCTTCAAGTTGCAAAGCCGTCTAGGGTGAATAAATATTTAAATCGTAGCAAAACTGTGTGGTTCTTGCTAACCCCACTAGGCAGGCAAGGCAATACAGTACCGGCATCTTAAAAGTAATGGGGTCCATTGCAATAACATCTGTGTTGCAGCACAATTGCCTCCTGTAAAGATCCCTGAAGTGATACTTACACGAACAAGCGCATAAGACATGGGTTGAGGTACATCAGTGTATAGACACATGAGTCGATCTGTAAGACACCTGCTGCCTGATCCTTTTAACTAGAGATGCCAAAGATTGAACCTGTGTGTAACCAACGAGGAAGGGGGCCTCCCCTCAATATTCCTGGCCTTGGGCCGTAAGGAGGGGTGGAAGGATCTGTCAATTTCAGTTCTCCCAGTTTCTCATTTCCCCAATCCTAAATTAAGTTCTCCCCATTTCTCTAGCCATTTGATTTAAAGAGAGAGAGAGAGAGAAAAGCAAAGCAAATTCTTCAGCACATTAGTGGAAATTTATCATAAGAAGCACATTTTTGACTTATACTGTTAGAGATTTCAGAGTTGCCTACGTGCAGAAATGCAGCTGTCTTATCTTCAAGCAGTTAACAGTTGGCAGAAAGCCCAGATTGCTCTCTCTCAGACCCTTAGCAACGGCCTGTGATTGGTCAATGAGTTCCTGATAAGGTGAGCTCTGTGTGAGAGCTTTGTGGTTAGTGTGTGAGAGAAAGTGGTCAGTATAGAGAGAGAGAGACAGAGAGGAAAAGATTTTATGTTTTGTTTCTTTTATTTTGTAAAGTCTGTAAATAGTAACTTATGGATGCTAGTTGCTTCAATCAATAAATACTGTATATAGTTATCCAGTGAGTTGCTGAGTTCCTGCGTTGAGCTGTCAGTCAATTTCACAACAGCCAGAAGCTTCCAGAAAAGTCTGCGTCTAACTCTGCGGTGTCCAGGAATACGTTATACTCCTGACACTAAATCTTAAGATATACCTACTAGGAAAATTTCATTGCAATAATGCTTATTTGTAAATTATTTTCACTAATATATTCATTCTGATGCACATTTACCCCAATATTTCCATTTTTACAAAACAACGGGCAAATGCATCACAATATATGAATATGTGCAAATTATAAAGGACGGCTGTGTTTTGCTTCTCATATTGCTTAGGAAGTGTGGATTTGATAGATTAAGCTTAAAACGTAAACTGAATCAGATTTCTGCCGCATCCCTAGCTGTAACAAGCACACAGAGCTTTCCAGGTGCAGGGAATGCTAGTTACCAGACACAAAAGTAGTTTTCTCCATGAGACAGGGAGAAAGTAAATTTCTATGCTATTTGGTAGGTAAAGTAATAAATATTCAGAATTTGAGAACATGACCCCATTCAGAGCTCCAGTCATCTGAAGGCTTAATGAAGAAATACAAGATGTTTCATATGAGCTCAGTGGCTGATCCTGGTGAGATATGGGATGGCATCTCCTGGATTTGAGAGCCTCTGGTGACTTGCTAGTCTCCAGATCCAGTAGGAAGCCTACAGTAATAAATTTGATACCTGACTTGTGCCATTTAAAATGCTTAACTTCAGAAGACATATAATTTTTCCACGTGGTTCATTTGTCTACACAGAAAACCAGATTTTAACTCTGTGCATGATGATTCAGTTTCAAGAGCTATATATCCAGAGCCTAGGTGTGCTTACTCATAAGTAGGTGCCACTGAGTTTAATGGGGCTCCCTTCCTTGTAAATATTAATAGGATTTCAGCCTAAATGTAGGCTTCTGCATGCTTATTCATATTAAATTTAGACTTCCTTTCAAACCAGGTTTTTTAAAGGGTGCTTAATGTGTGTGTGTGTGTGTGTGTGTGTGTAATTTCACTTCATTTCATTTATTAGATTCTATGCTACTTTTCACTCACACAAGTCTCAAAGGGCTTACAAACAATAAATTACAATAACACAATAGAACGTCATAATTACAACATGCATCATACAGGATAAATAACAAACAACAAATCATCAGTGAAACAACCACCTTCATTTTAATGCACACTTTCCCTTAATAAATGCATTTTTGTAAATGTTTGTTTGGAGAACGGCATTGCAAAACCCAGATAATGCAGATAATGCAAATTCCAAAGGAGATCTGTTTGCATATTATTTTAGAAAGTGCAAATCTGATAAGATACAACTTCAAATGCCTACGGAATCATATTTCACTTCCCTCCCCAATCTCAAGATGTGGGGATTACCTTGCAGAGTTAATATTTTTTTAAAAAAACAATACATATGCATGTTCAGTGCTATTTTTTATAGAAAAAGAGGTGCCAGAGCTCACCATGAACTTCTTCCTTGTTCTCTAGAATGACAATGGCGACCACTTGAGAGGTGCTAGAGCTAAGCTGCAGTGATCTGTGGCTGGGAAAAAAAATGGCCCTGTTTATGGCGCAGGACATAAAAATATCAATCTTGCGCAAGATCTGGAATTCTGTGTGTACACAGATTTTTTTTTTTTAAAAAAAAACTTGTGTACATTCCCAGAACAGGGAAGGGAACAGAAAACACAGCAAATAAATATTCTATCAAGAATTAACTAATAAGTGGAGTCTGAAGATGGTAAACCCAATTGTGTACACAGAAAAATTGGATCATAGTGACCTGTTTTAATATACTCCCCCCCAAAGAACTCAAAGACAGCTTCACATGTGGATGATATTATGTAGGACTGAAGGAAATTTTCCCTTTCATGTAGCTGAGCTTGCATCCACAGCTACATCCTGCAAGTATAGTGACTAGCTTTTATTGCAATAAAAGATCTTTGAGAGCCTTTCCTATTATTCTTCATACTGCTTCCTTGACAAAAAGTGACAGCATTTGCCTCTGCCAATTATCTGTAGATATATAGCTGTTGCAGAGGCGGGGATTTCGGAATTATTTTGCATATTATCTCAAATCCTAGCTTTACTTCGTTTTGTTCCACTTTTAAAGGAACAAAGAACTGTCTCAATTGTGCACGGCTCTCAGCAGAAAGGCACTGAGGCCATGTAGTTATTGTTCATCCCTTGTTCCAACTGGGGCTCGTTTCAATTCCCTGCCTGCTGATTGGCTTGTCACTGCACATCCTTCTTTATTTTGTGCAATTAGGTTGATTGTGAAACACCTTGAAGAACCTTTCAATAATCCAGGGAAGTGTCTGATGTCTTCTAAGATACCTGAAAAACTGTCTGAAATTCTGACCGAGTCTGAAGCGCAGGTGCAATCTAAGTATAGGTGTGCGTAGCTTCTAGTTATGGAAGGTTCTTCATCAGACACCAGGGGAATGCAGCTGATTCTCTGCTGTGCCAAGATAAAAACTGGTTATGTATTTTCAGACACCATGAAATTGCATAGAAGAAGAAGAAGAAGAAGAAGAAGAAGAAGAAGAGTTTGGATTTGATATCCCGCTTTATCACTACCCGAAGGAGTCTCAAAGCGGCTAACATTCTCCTTTCCCTTCCTCCCCCACAACAAACACTCTGTGAGGTGAGTGGGGCTGAGAGACTTCAGAGAAGTGTGACTAGCCCAAGGTCACCCAGCAGCTGCATGTGGAGGAGCGGAGACGCGAACCCGGTTCACCAGATTACGAGTCTACCGCTCTTAACCACTACACCACACACTTCATTGAACATCTCTTGTTTACAAATAGCTGTAATGGTAATTCTGCTTTCACCAACACCGTCAGGAACGACTCTTCCATTAATGATGTGTTTACTAACTGCCTACAATTCTAGAGCATTTTGAAGTGCTCCATTATAGAGTCTTTGTTTTGCTGAATTGTACTGGCTGCCTGAGCTTCTGCAGTGTTAAATAGGCTGTCAAATTTCAGTCTGCATTAGTTTATTTTGTGCTGGGACAGGCATAGTATCCATATTGGGGGCTATGACTCACTATATCGCACCACCTGATTCATATTTGTGCATGCAGTTATGAAACAGGAAAAAAGGCAATTCTCTGCCCAGAGGAGCTTTCAAACTAAACTTCAAGGAGGAGATGAACAGAGATAAGAAGGCAGGGGATAAAAGAGGCAAGAACAAAGGTGTGTCTGAATGTGTAGAAAGGTTGTTAGGTGGCAAGGATTTATGGCCATGTCTAAAGCTGTGCAAGTCTGACGTTGTTGTTGTTGTTTAGTCGCTTAGTCTTGTCCGACTCTTCGTGACCCCATGGACCAGAGCACACCAGGCACTCCTGTCTTCCACTGCCTCCCGCAGTTTGGTCAGACTCATGTTGGTAGCTTTGAGAACACTGTCCAACCATCTCTCCTCTGTCGTCCCCTTCTCCTTGTGCCCTCCATCTTTCCCAACATCAGGGTCTTTTCCAGGGAGTCTTCTCTTCTCATGAGGTGGCCAAAGTATTGGAGCCTCAGCTTCAGGATCTGTCCTTCCAGTGAGCACTCAGGGCTGATTTCCTTAAGAATGGATAGGTTTGATCTTCTTGCAGTCCATGGGACTCTCAAGAGTCTCCTCCAGCACCATAATTCAAAAGCATCCATTCTTCGGCGATCAGCCTTCTTTATGGTCCAGCTCTCACTTCTGTACATCACCACTGGGAAAACCATAGCTTTAACTATACGGACCTTTGTCGGCAAGGTGAATGTCTCTGCTTTTTAAGATGCTGCCTAGGTTTGTCATTGCACTAATCTGACATTACTGGCTTTTTTTGCGGGGGGAGAACTCTCACACAACTCCATTGAGGTAGGCCGCTAGCAAAGCAAAATCAGTCTCACTGGGCATACTGTATCTTGCATTTCCTTTGTCTATGTACAGTGAGTGGCCTGTTGTATCTTTCCCTGCACACACCCCGCCACCGCCAGAGGTATCCACACATTGATTCTGTCTAACCTGCCTGTCCCTCCTAGAAGTTGCCATTTAAATTTCTCTAGTGCATGCCGTCATTCATGACTTGACCAGGTCCAGTTCGCTCAGAAACTGGGGAGGCACAGAGGTACGATCTTGCAACCATGGTGGGATGCTGAAAAGTAGGGAAGGAGGAACTCTTTCTTCTCTCGCTTTCTCTCCTTCTGATGGCTGGAACACATGATCTGACTGGAGCTGAGTGAAGTGCAGCCAAAAGCCATTGCACTAATCTATCTCTTTAGTCAGTACCACCTTGAACTTTGGAGAGAGAGAAAAGCATTAACTTTCAAAACCATTTAACTCAAGCAATTATAAACCTACCCATAGGAACAGAACTCTTGAGAAATACTTTCTGTGTTTTGAATTTGCCACTGGTGTTGGACCCACTATGTTTAAATGTTCTGTTGTACACCGCGCTACTGAAAAACGTTTTTTTTTTAAATAAAATCTGATGCACCTCCAAATGTCTAGATGTTTACAGGAAAACTATTTGTTATTAAAGTATGAAGTACCTACTGTTAATGGCATCCAGGAGAGCTATTAGTTATAAATGGAAGCAACCCCCCCCCACCAAATCTCCTTTTAATGGACTGAGATAGGGCATATATGTTAATGTTGATAAATATCAGGACAGGAATGCAGAGAACAATATAAATCTTATTAAAAGTGTTCATATGGTTTTGGAGTAAGGTGCAACTGTAAAAAAATATTGGGAAAGCATTGAAAGATAATAGTGTAACCTGGTGTGTTTAAATGAGATTACTGCTACCTGCCATTCTGTGTTATAAGCTGTGGTAGTATGATTTGATTGTCAGGTGTGGACAGTGGGCAGCAGTCTGAAGTGAGCCAGGATCTGGGAGCAAGGAGCTGTAGGGCAAGCCAGTAACCAGCACTCAAGAGCAAGTCAGGGGCAGAGGCCAAGCCAGGGGTAGGACAGAGCAGCTAAGCAGAAGTTGGAGCAATAGGAACAACTCTGCACTTAGGGATGGAGCCACATGGAGAGATTGGTCCTCGTCCCAGGTACTGAGGGTCCTTTACTGAGAAGCTGACAACTGAATTTGCTGATCAAGGCAACTGAAAGATACTTCTGCTATATGCGTCTCCCTCTGTTAACAACCCACCGCTCCTCTTTCTGGTTTTCCCTAAATCCACAGCAGAGGAGTCACTGGTGGTGTTACGATGCTCAGACAAGACTTGCTCAGAGACTCTTCCCTCGTATGTGGAGGAATTTGGTCTGTAGCATTTGGTGTCATGATTTCCTCAGGGATTCTTAGAATAATGATTTCTGTAAATAAAGGCTGGAGTCAAGATCTGTCTTGTAATAGGATTGTGTTTGCCTAAAGGCTGGACCCGTGATCCCTTGACTCTGCTGCGTAATAGGATTTTTGTCTGTCTAACAAATGCTGCAAGAAGTAGGATAAGAATGCAATTTGGTCAGAGAGCTTGCTCCATAGTAATAGGGCCACAGATTTAGAAAGGTGTGTTTCTTACTAGTCAATGTTGATATACTAGTCAATGTTGATATATGCATCCTAACCCTCCCCTAACCCTCCCACATCCAACTGGCTTACTATAGAATCATAGAATATAGTTGGAAGGGACCATGAGGATCATGTAGTCCAATCCCTGGAAGTGGAGGAATCTTTCAACCAATGTGGGGCTCAAACCCACATTTGGAAAAATCTGAGCAATTACTGGCCAGAAAATCTGAGCAATTACTGGCCAGTTGCCTTCTTGGGCAAGGTTCTTGAATGGGTGGTCACAGACCAGATCTGGGTGCTCTGGGATGAAACTGATTTTTTAAATCCATTTCAGTTGGGGTTTGGACCCAGATTGGGCACAGAAACTGTTTTGGCTGCCCTGGATGATGATGTTCACGTGTGTTCGAAGTCCTGACGGAGGACGTCTGGACCAGGGGCAAGACGGTGGGGTGGGAGCAGGAATGGGAGTCCAGAAGCCAGGAGTCCAGAAGCCAAGGGTCCAAGGGTCAGGAACCAGGAGTCAAGGAGCCAAGGGTGTGAGGATCAGGAAGCAAGGAGTTAAGAAGCCAAACGCAGCAAGGCAGGAAGCGTTTGCTGTGGCAAAGAGCCAAAGGGAATTGCTGACCTTATATCCCTTCCTGGCTCTTGCCACCAGGTGCTGTTGTTGTTGTGGTGGTGGTGGTGGTGTAGTCGTTTAGTTGTATCCAACTCTTTGTGACCCCATGGACCAGAGCACGCCAGGCACTCCTGTCTTCCACTGCCTCCCGCAGTTTGGTCAGACTCATGTTGGTAGCTTCGAGAACACTGTCCAACCATCTCGTCCTCTGTCGTCCCCTTCTCCTTGTGCCCTCCATCTTTCCCAACATCAGGGTCTTTTCCAGGGAGTCTTCTCTTCTCATGAGGTGGCCAAAGTATTGGAGCCTCAGCTTCAGGATCTGTCCTTCCAGTGAGCACTCAGGGCTGATTTCCTTCAGAATGGATAGGTTTTTCTTCAGTCCATGGGCTCAAGTCCATGGGACTCTCAAGAGTCTCCTCCAGCACCATAATTCAAAAGCATCAATTCTTCGGCTTACCAATCAGCCTCACCTGTGTGGCCGCACCTTGCCTCTTCAGAACAAACTTTGGAGAGCCCCAGTCCTGCGAAGCCCTACTGGTCACAGGGCCTGGCTCCTGCATGCACTCCTGACAGATGATCTCCAGTGGAAGAGACCTCTCAGTGGCATCAACCATGGTATCCTTCTGGAGTAGCTGTCTGAGTTAGGGGTGGGTGGCACTGCTTTGCAGTGGTTCTGGTCCTACTTCGATGGTTGTATCCAGAGGGTGATGCTTGGGGAGTGCTCTTTGGTCTCTTGGAGCCTTCAGTGTAGGGTTCCTCAGGGATTGATTTTATCCCCCATGTTTGGGGTCTTTAGTTTTGGAGCATTGGTATGTTTAGCCTGGAAAAGAGAAGAGAGAAGAGATATGATAGTCATCTTCCAATATCTAAAGGGCTGTCAAATGGAAGATGGAGCAAACTTGTTTTCTCCTGCTCCATAGAGTAGGGCTTGAACCAATGGGGTCAAGTTACAAGAATGAGGATTCTGGGGGGAAACTTTCTGATGGTAAGACTGACAGTAGAACAGACTCCCTCAGAAGGTGGTGGACTCTCCTTCCTTGGAAATTTTTAAGCAGAGCGTGGATGGTCACCTGTCATGGATGCTATAGTTTAGATTCCTGCATTGCAGGGGGTTGGACTAGATGACCCCCGGGGTCCTTTCCAACTCTGATTCTTTCATTCTATGAGGCAGTGTTACAGGTACAGTGGTACCTCTGGTTACCTACTTAATTCGTTCCGGAGGTCCGTTCTTAACCTGAAACTGTTCTTAACCTGAAGCACCACTTTAGCTAATGGGACCTCCGCTGCCGCTGTGCCGCCAGAGCACAATTTCTGTTCTTATCCTGAAGCAAAGTTCTTAACCTGAAGCGTTGTTTCTGGGTTAGCGGAGTCTGTAACCTGAAGCGTATGTAACCCAAGGTACCACTGTACAAGGACAATTACTGAAACTAAAAATATTTATGGTATGGGGCTTCAGACACATATTGAAAAGATGTGCCTGGGAATTACAACGTGTAACCTTCTTAAATACAAATAGTTTGAACAGAGCTCTTAAGCCATTGCAAGAACCTATCAATCCCTTTGGGGCAATGACTTGTACTACACAGGGTGGGTGCCTGCAGCACTCTTCTGTAGTTTGTGTGTTGGGCTTAGGCTGAAGGCAGGGGGAACTCTTGTTCGAAACTCGGCTCAGCCGCGGCCTTAGGCTATCTCTCAGCTTCAGACTCTCATCTAGAATAATACTAGGGTCTGCGTCTCAATTTATTCCTTTAAAAATGCACATCCTGCTTTGTCACATTCATTTCAAAGAGGCTGGCAGGATTCATATGCAGAGGCAAAGAATGGTCTGGATTCAACTGATGAACTGCTGCCGCTGCTGCTGCTGGGCAGATCAATGCCAGAAGACAAACCAAAATTGCACAATAAAAGCATTACCTATCAGCAGTGGCGGTGCGTCCCATTTTGCTGCCTGAGGTGGAACGGGAAAGTGCTGTCCTGCTGTCTCTGCCAAAGGTGTTGTGGCACCTTCCAGCAAGATTTTGTGAGATCTTGTGAGATCTCACCATAAGATGCCACTGTTTCTCCTCACTTCTCGGGTGGCAGCAGTGGTGGGCAGATTCTGCCACCTGAAATTCAAAATTGAAGGTATATCAGTAAGGCATGACAAAGCAGATTATTAGACAGTGACCTGAAGCCTGCAGTTCAAATCTTCCATTAAATGCACCTGATGCTGTAGATCAAATCACCATCTCTTAGCATAGTCCACCACTCAGAATTGTTGTGAGAATAAAATAGGGTGGCCCCACTATCATGAGTTCCTTGGGAGAATAAAGAGCAGAATAAAGAGTTTCCTGCTTGGCAGGGGATTGGACTGGATGGCCCTTGTGGTCTCTTCCAACTCTATGATTCTATGAAAAATGCAACAGATAGATATCGGTAAATGAAGCCAGGGTTGTTTTCCTTATTCATTTCTACAATTTGTACACTGCTTAATTGTGGTGTGCAAGCAATCCAAGGCAATGGGACGAAAAATGAGTTAGGACTGTAAAATCAGAGTACGACATAAAAGCCTGCTGCAATTTTTTAAAAAAAGTATTCAGTAGGTGCCAGAAATTCAAAAAGGAGTGAGCCTGTCTGGCCTCCAATGGAAGGGAGTTCTACAAAACTGGGCCTTAAATTATGAACACATGGCTCCTTGGGGATACAAGCCATGCATCCAAGCCACGGGGACCACTAACAGTGGCTCGTCCAAAGACCACAGTACAGGGATAAAAGGGATCAGGTGATCCTAGAGGTATCCTGGAGCCAAGCTATAGATTGATACAAGAGCCTTGGCCCAGGGGTGTAAGGGCAGCCAGTACAAGCTTTGGAACACCAGAGTTGCATGCTGGGAATAGTCTGTCCCCACCAGCAGCACCAGCTGGGACTTCCAACCAGGACCAAGGGTAGCCCTCCATAAGGTGTATTGCAATAACTGAGCCTGCTAGCCCATCAAGAACAAGCAACTGGCCAATCTGCTGGGAATGGGTACCACCAACCCACAGTGTCTCAATCTCTCCTGGGTTCAAGCTCATCCCCTAACTCCCATCCTGCTTCCTCCTCAGTCTGAGTCTGCCAATCCATGCACGTCCCAATGAACTCATGGCACTACCATAGCTTTTCCCTTGACATGCTCGTTTTCTATATGAGGGATCTGTTTATTTATTTTTTTGTAATTAGGCACACTCAGTTATTGAGGCTGCAGCTGATGTAGCTCAGGTTTAGGTTTCTTACTGCACTGAGAATTAGGCTTAGGGTACCACAGGATCTTGAAAGGTTCCTGGAGACAGCAGGATGTTAATCAAGCAAAATCCAAAGCCCAAGCCAGCCCTTTTGTCCCTGAGAAAGGCAAGAGATATTCAAATTGCAATTAGGAGTACATTAGGAGATTGTTGCTCTCCTCTTTTTGCCTTCCAACAGGAAACAGAACTCTTCTGGTTATCTCAGGTTATTAGCACCATTGAGCCCTTCACCAAAGCCCTGACACTTTTTTTTCGGGAGGCCTTTTGTCAAAGCCAATTACCGCTGGACAGATGTGATGGGCTCTCCATTATTAGGTTTTTATTGTTCTTACCTAGCATTGATTAGTAATTTGCAGCTCCGGGCTCCTTTCCTCTGCCTTTGAGCTGAGTGTTTGTGAATGTGTCAAGGCCATTTTCCAGCCAAGGGCAGTGGATCATTCACTTGGTGCCCTTCCCTGGTGCATGCCTTATTTCCTTGGTGGTGGTGGTGCTGGGGAAGGGTTGGAATATTGAAACCAAAAAACCTCAACCAGGTGACGGAAAAGCTAGGACCCTCCTTTAAGGTGATATAGTCCAATTTCATACTGAGAATATAGAGATGCACTCCAGCCTTGCCTTACCTTGGGAATCAACAGCCAATGTCCCGATGGCCAAATTTAGCCCCCAGAAATTTCCCCAGGGGTCTTTTAGAAAGTGTCTCAGCTGCTTTCTCCCAAGCTGAAACAGGAGGCATGTTGCTCTTCAGATCCCACCTCCCAATATTAAATGGCAAAAAAGTTTTCTTGCTTTGTTATGCATCTCAGTTGCTGACTCCTGCACCATGTGAACCAACACAGGGCAAATGAGAAGAAGCAGCTGCCAAGTCGTCTATTGCTCTTCATGCTGAAAAGCCAGGCCAGGGGGGCAGCTGCCCTCCAGATGTTGTTGAATGACAACTTCCGTAGTCCTTGATCATTGGCCATGCTTGCTGGAGCAGATGGGAATTGGAGTGCAACATCTAGAGGGCTGGCCTCCATCCCTGCCAAAGAGGAGGGGGTGAAATAGCCCTTTGTGTCTTAGCTTGAGTTGGCAGAGCCAGTGTTGTTGGCCCACGAGTCCTTGCTCAGTTCAAAATATGGTTCCTGTAAAATGAATTGCTCTGCAGAGCCTTACATAAATCGAATATGGATCGTTGTCAAACCCAACCCATCCCAGTGGGCATGTGCCAATCAATCAATTTATTTATTGCATTAGCCCTATGGCCATAGGCTTGTTTGGCTAGTAGAGAATTTGGAGTTTCAGCAAGCGATTTGTAGAAGGTAATTATCCTGATATGGGCTCTTGCTACGATGGATGATAGGCCCAGTTCCATTCTCAGTTGAGCCGCCATTGTCCCATTAGGGAGGCCCAAGATTTTTCTTGCCAATAGGTTTTGCAAGGACTCCAATCTTTGTAGGATATTCAGATTCCATCCCCAAATTTCCACCCCATAGAGCAACATAGGGGGTATTTTGCTTAGGTAGATCTTTCTGATTGGTACCACCAGCTGCCCACCTTTTGCGAAGAAGAATTTCACCAGGGCACCCACGGTTCGGCGAGCGGCCAGGATGGTCGTGTTTAAATGGGCTGTCCAGGATAATCTGTGGTGGTAGGTAATGCCCAAGTATTTGAAGACAGAGCATTGGTCAATGGTGTGGCCTGCGAGATTCCACGATGGATTTGGTTTTATCGTGCCGAAGGGGATAATTTTGGTTTTAGAAAAGTTAATTTTTAGGAAGTTTTCTTCGCAAAATTGCATGAGCCCTCTCATCATGTTGTTGAGTCCCAACTTTGTTAGCGAGGCATGTGCCAAAAAGCTGAGATTTCTTTGTATCTGTGGTCCCATTTGATGACAGCCAACTTTGAGGATAATAAGTTGTTAAAATGGCATGGGTCATGCATATATTTGCCTCATACAATTTGACTGTGTGTGCTGTGTCACGTAAGACATGGAGGGAACAACCTGACCATCAGTTTTCCTCTGTAAGTTTACTGGAACTGTACACCAAGACAAAATGCACCAAAACTTAACCACCAAAGCAAGTTTAACACAGTGTCACCTGTGTAATTAGAATATGATTTCTATTTCTCATGGTGGGAGTGGAAGGCCGAGTTACATAACACATGGATGATCCACAGTTGCATTGGCTAATATTTCTATTTTTTCTTCAAAGCAGATGTTGTCCTGTTGTTGTTCAGTCGTTCAGTCATGTCCGACTCTTCGTGACCCCATGGACCAGAGCACGCCAGGCACGCCTATCCTTCACTGCCTCTCGCAGTTTGGCCAAACTCATGTTAGTAGCTTCGAGAACACTGTCCAACCATCTCATCCTCTGTCGTCCCCTTCTCCTTGTGCCCTCCATCTTTCCCAACATCAGGGTCTTTTCTAGGGAGTCTTCTCTTCTCATGAGGTGGCCAAAGTACTGGAGCCTCAACTTCAGGATCTGTCCTTCCAGTGAGCACTCAGGGCTGATTTCTTTGAGAATGGATAGGTTTGATCTTCTTGCAGTCCATGGGACTCTCAAGAGTCTCCTCCAGCACCATAAGTTGTCCTACCTTCCATTAAATTAGGGACAAGTTTAAAAAAAACCCCTCTCATGCACCATTTTCCTGATCTAAATCATCCTCATGACGCTGATGTTTTCCCTACCTCTTGGGGGGAAAGGTTATATGACCAACCCACAACACCACGGTCCAATCCAGTTTGGGAGCCCCCATGGCTGCTTTTAAGAAAAGACGGGAAGACTGGGCGATCTGGTCATGGATCTCTTCACTCTTACCTAATTTGATCCAGAGCCTGTTTCAAAATAACCAAATTTCATAGGCTGCCCGGTATTGGATAATAGAGTGCCTGCAGAGAAGTGGTTAATGTTAAGGAAAAGTTTGGGTAGATTTTTTGGGACTTCTGTGTAGATGAATGAAAGGAAGGGAAATCTCTACTGGTTGAAAGAAATACTGCATTAATGCCAAAGCAGAAGATAAGAATGGGGAACACGGGTGGGGAAATCAGTTACAATTAGAAACACTTTGCTGCAAGAATAAGTCTCTGGGGAGAATGATTGCAACCTTCTTACTAACAAGAAACACAATTTGAGTAGGTGGAAGGGGGGGGGGGAATAGCCTAATGAACTGCTGAATTGTCAGCATAATGATAAAGACATCCCATGAAGACAACTAGTAATTTGAAAGCATCCAGCCCTTAATTGAGGAACTGACCTTTGATGAAGTCTTCCCAAAGTGTGGAACTGATGAAAAAGAAACAAAGCTCCGGGGATGGACTACATCTTGGTGGAGCTGACAAGAAAATGGCATATGAAAGAGAGTTCCATATGAAAAATAGATAACGTAATAAGGAAAAAATGAACTGAACACCAAACCCCAAGCACTTGGGTTGCATCTGTTCATCCAGCCTGGTTCCGATAATGGAGGGCCAAAAATGTTCAAGCAGCAGAGCACAGGGAGGTTACGGCGGGGGGTGGAGGTGTGCATTTCACTCCGCTGCCATCGGGTAATAAATTAAACCCCACTCCCCACTTTCTAGCCAAACTCACAAGCACATTTTTGCAAACATTCCAACATCTGGATTGACCCTTACTTAGAGGCATGCAGCCTAATATTTGGCTGATTTCAGATCAGTTTGCAAGTGTCAGCCTTCCTTTCATCATCACCATCTGTTGTTTGTTTGTTTTAAGATTTATTACTCACCCTCCACCGAAACGTCCCAGGGCAGATTAAAATTCAGAACCAAAAACATTTAATACGATTCACAGTCACAGAAATAGGGTGGGTCCTTTGGTGTAGAAGGCCAGGGTAAAGAGGTACATATGCAGCTCCTAGGTTTCTGCACTTCTCTTCTCTTCCCGTTCTCTCTCCCACTTTGTCTTACCTCTCAGGCTTCTCCCAGTGGCCATCTCCACTTTCCAGCACTTCCCTCATTTAGTCCTACCTTTGTTACCCACCTTACTGGGCTTGCTGTCAACGTTCTAATCCCACTTTCCACCTGTAATATCAGAGATATGTCCTGGCACACTATAGTAACCCCCCTTTTTGCTGTGTCATGTGGTCTTTGTTCATTCTTGCCACTTCTGAAGTTTGCAATTCCTCCTCCTCCTCCTCCTCCTCCTCCTCCTCCTCCTCCTCCTCCTCCTCCTCCTCCTCCAGTTGCTTGGTATTAAAGATCTTCAAGAAGGTTGCAATTAATAGCAGAAGAGTCTGCCCCATTGCGTATAATTTTGTGCACAAATGGCAAGACTTTTAAAAGGCTAGTTTTTCAGAGGAAGGCCCTGTAATGAACTGCATGTGAGTGTAGATTTTAACCGGAGACATTTTTATTTTAAATGAACAAAGAATGCCAAGTCTGCACAAGTTATTCTTCTGATCCATCCAGGAATCCCACAGGTGCAATGGCTCATGTGAGGAGGCTATCTGGTGCTGATCTAGGCCAGAGCATGTTCAGGACTCAAGACAATACTGCAGACAGGCCCAGCAATTACCCTGTACTGACATTAATTCAGGACCATGGCTAGCACTCTTGCAGATAAGACACAAGGCAAGTTATCTCGGCACCAGCCTTGCGCGACTTCCATAATTTTAAAACCTGGTCATGATAGTTCCTCTGGAGGCTCCATTCCCTCAAGTGCTGCATCTGTCTATTTTAAAGCCCCCCCCCATATTGTCCTGATGTCACTGACACCTTCTAGGAGATGAAGATCTGAGAAGTGGTGATTTGGTTGGAGAAGGTTCCCCAGGGCCTTCCTTCTTCCAGTAATACATTCCAGGTTGGGACTCCACAGCTGATTTTCCTTCAAACTTGCCAATTTAAGCACATCTCCCCCAAAGTGTGTTTACTGTAGACGGAGTATGACCCTCAGAGATGCATTGCCTGAAGGGCTGTTCTGCTTGGATGCTAATGCACAGCATATATATAGAGTTTTCCTAACATAACCAGGAAGTCTCCTAACACACCCTTTCGATGTAAGCCAAGTATGGTGGGCAGCTGAGAATTGCCCCACACGTTCAGCCCATCTAGCCCCACGTTCTGTTTCCGGTGGTAACCAGTCAGACGCTCCCAGAATCTCACAAGGAGAGGGTGAGAAGGTGGCGACCTACTTGTTGTTTGTCCCAAGCTCATGGTACCATGGTATCCCTGCACATGGAGGTTTCACGTAGCTTTCTTGGCCAATGTCATTGATAAGCCTACCTTCTGTGAATTTGCCTGACCTAAATCTGCCTACCACACAGTCTCTAAATGACCAGGGGGGTTAGGATACTGCACAGTCCTTTGCTGGCTCCTTTTGGCAGAAGGTGTCTGTGTGTTCCACCACAGCAGAGGCCTTAGCTTCACCCAGCTGGGCAGGAAGCTATAACCATCAGCTCTCCTGCCAGGGGCAACATGCAGAGACCCCCAAAATGGGGCACTGTGGATCAGGGTGCTGTTGGCTTTCGATCCAGATATGCTACCCAGCCTAGCGAAAAATCTGAATCTCACCCCCCCCCCACGCAATTCAACATGCTCCTTGCGACGAACCTCCCCTTCACACTCTCCCCTGTTACTAAGTGAATTTCTAATCAGGTGTTCCGGGTCAAATTTCGATCCACCCCACCTGTCCCTCTGAGGTCCATCTGTGATGTCAATCCCCTTTTATTTATAATCTGGGAATATCTTAGTAATGGGAGTTTTCTTGTCCAGCTGCCATGACCGGTTATATCCTCTGCTCTGGGTTTCAGGGGTTAAACTCCTCTTTGCCTGCAGTTGAGGGTCTCTCTCTAGATCCCTCACTGTATCAGTTAGCTAAGCCCTCTTAGCAACTCTGTTGCATTACCAAGGTTTCATCTTCAACCTATCCTAACCTACCCACCACTATCCTGGCCCCACACCCTCCTTTTTCCAGTCACCACTCCCTCCCTCCCTCTTCTCCCTTGACCAACAGCCTCTCCCTCCTTTTAAAGTATGGAATGTCCCGCCTCCCGCGAGCGAGCTGCCATTCAAACAGAGTGAATGCCAACTCTTAACACACTGGGGTTTCTGAAAATCCACTGACTTAGGGCTGATTCATTACACTCCTTTACTCTGGTATCCTGCTACCCAGTTAGAGTTAGGATTGCCCAGTAAATTGTGTTTTTAAAGCCAGGGGCCGCTACCACCCCCACTCCATTTTTTAAATAGTTGAGTACTGTGAAGGTTGAAGCTTGGATCCCTCTACTGCTAGTAAAGCATGTGTTTGCCTATCTTTATCTCTTTCCCCTACTTAAGGGTCCCGCATTGGGTTTTTGCAGTGACAGTGATTCACAGCCAGCTTCAAAGGCCTGCCCTTGGATGGTTTCGAGGAGAAGTTGCAAAAACAACAACAACACCGCATTAATATTTTTATTCCATTCTTTACAATTAACATTTTGAAAATATACCCAGGACTCGCCCAAGAGATCTTGCTGCCCGAGGCAGAGGATCAAATGGCACCCTACCCCTCCAAGTCAAATCTGGTTGAATTATTTTGGCACCTGAGGCAGAAAATCCCACAAGTGCCTGACCCCCCCCCTCCCTGGCAGCAAAAATACAGTAAATAAATGATGGCGATCATTTATAATTTATCATTTTCATTAACCATTTGCTGTCTTTACATGACACCCCCCCCCCCAAAAAAATCAGCTGCCTGAAGTGGCCACCTCAGTCTGTTTGATTATAAGGCCAGCCCTGAACGTACTATTTACACAGATACTTTAGGTGATTATCGACGTTAAACATGAGAGAACATAAATACACCTTGTGGATAAATACACCAAGATAGAATACACCCTGATAGAAATAAAAGCAGCTTATTTTAAGTACAGTTTTGTTACTTCGAAACAACTGCCAATATACAGGTGAAACTCGAAAAATTAGAATATTGTGGAAAGGTTCATTTCTTTCAGTAATTCAACTTAAAAGGTGAAACTAATATATGAGATAGACTCATGACATGCAAAGTGAGATATGTCAAGCCTTTATTTGTTATAATTGTGATGATTATGGCGTACAGCTGATGAGAACCCCAAATTAACAATTTCAACTTTGGGGTTTTCATCAGCTGTGCGCCATAATCATCACAATTATAACAAGCAAAGGCTTGACATATCTCGCTTTGCATGTCATGAGTCTATCTCATATATTAAACTCCAGTAGCTAATGAAAACAATTGCTTACATAAATGGACTTTTCAACGATATTCTAATTTTTCGAGTTTCACCTGTAAAATGTTCGGCGGCATATGTTGCAAAGTGTGCCCTGGGTTCAGACATGAAGAACAGTCCAGCAGGGAAATCTCCTGCACAAAGAGTGTGTTTAGCTCTTACACATTTCAATGGGGTTGCACTCCTCTTGCTAATTTGACCCAAGCTGTGGTTTCACCTGTAGGTACTCCAGGAAAAAAATAATCACATGTGGCCCGAAGCCCCCCCACCCCCTCCATCACATGGAGAGGCCTGCATTGGTGGTGGCCCCCTCTTCTATGTATATTTTTTTAAAATAAATTTTATTAACTTTATTGCATCGATACAGAAGAAAAAAAACACACCATTGAAATAGAAACATTAACTAAAGAAAAATAAAATTTGAAAATTACAGATTGAGTTCTTCCTTAAGTAAAACCTCAAGATACATACAAATGATACAATCCAATATACCTAAATTAAAAATAATACAAAACCAACATAATAACATCCGATTCAATATTCAATATTCATATAAATCAATTTCTACTAACCTTTACTAACCTCTTCTATGTATCAGTGCTCAGTGCATGGACCAGTATTTAGAAACAGCTTCCTGTCTGCTACTTGGCTGTGTGTTTTGTTTTGTTTTGAATAAAAATCTCTGTGCCTGGGAAAGAGCTCCTCTCATTGAATTTTATCTGGTTCAGTCTGCTACCAACCCTTTTCAGGAGAAGCAATGGCCTGTGCTCTTGCCAGCTACCTCCAATGCGGCCTTTAAGCATTTCTGAGCTGGCTGGATTGTGTCTGTTCTCTGTCATGCCTGACATGCTTGACGTGACACGCTGCAGGCACATTGGGGCGACACAGAGAAGGCTGCAGCAAAAGATTCAGGGCTCTGGTGGAAAAAGCAAGAGGACAGGAAGCTGTCCCAGGGAGGTCTCCGCTCTCCCTGGGGCGAGCGACACCCAGAAAGATAAGAGCCACTTCCCACAGTCCCACTAGCAGCCTAAGGAAGGGGTGGGAAATCTTTTCCACCATAAAGGCCCAGTTCCCTCAGAGAAAAGTGGTCAGAGGCTAAAATCAGATGGCATGTGGGTTCTGGCATGTGGCGCAGTGCCCAGTGGACACTGCAAGGCCAAAACATACACACCTCTCTCTCTCTCTCTCTCTCTCTCTCTCTCTCTCTCTCTCTCTCTCTCTCTCTCATACACACACACACACACACATAAAGGACCAGATTGGGAACCATCCCTGTTCTAGATTGACCAAGAAACAGAACCGAAGGCAGGACAATACCAATGAAGGTGCAGGCCTATGCAAATAAAGGCAAGTCTGATGCTCAGCAAATAAAGGAAAGTCTGATTCGGGTCGGCAAGGAAGGGAGAAATGCACCTTTAATGTTCATACCAATTATATCGCCGAGTAGACGACACAGTGCCCTCTCAGATATGGGAATGTTTGCTACTCTGTCCCATGGCAAGGGGGAAGCAGAGCACACCACTTGGAGACATTGTTGTTCTCCAGGTGTCATGGACTCCAGCTCCCATCTGCCCCAGCTAACATGGATAATGGGAACTGTAGTCCAGAACAACCAGTGGGAGCCTGTGGTTAGAAGCCTGTGGTTTAGAACAACTTCACGTCTCCCACAGGGCCGTCTTAGGCAGATTGGCCGTGGCACGGCGATCCCTCCGGCGCCCCCGACGTGCCGCCTCTCCGCCTCTGGGGCCAGCTCCCTCCCGCGCTGGCCGCCCCTCGGGAAGGAGGATGGGTGAGCGGGGGATGAGGGGCGTGGTGCTGGAGTGGCGTGGGACTCTGCACGCCCTTCCAGCGCTCCAGTTGGGGCTCCCCGCATGGGATGGGAGGCGAGGGCGGCATGGGATGAGGGGTGTGGTGCGGGAGCGGCATGGGCGGCAGCGGTTGTGCCGGCGGTGCGTGAGCGCCCGTCCGCCCGTGGGGGCGGGTTGCGGAGGGGGCGCACGGTATACCGGCGGGCTCGCGGGGGTGCCCCTGGGGGGCCGGCGCCCTGCCGCGCCGTGCCAGTAGCCCCTATGGATAAGACGGCCCTGGTCTCCCATAAGTATGCACTGTAAATACAGTGGTACCTCTGGTTAAGAACTTAATTTGTTCCGGAGGTCCGTTCTTGACCCGAAACTGTTCTTAAACTGAGGTACCACTTTTAGCTAATTGGGCCTCCCGCTACTGCCACACTGCCGCCACATGATTTCTGTTCTCATCCTGAGGTAAAGTTCTTAACCCGAGGTACTACTTCCGGGTTAGTGGAGTCTGTAACATGAAGCGTTTGTAACCTGAAGTGTTTGTAGCCTGAGGTACCACTGAATACCTTTTTTCATATCAGTCTTTTACCAACTAGGCCATACTGCTTGGGGAATATTAGGACAGGGGATAGGCTTGGCATCTTGCTCATGTGATTGCTGGTGTGTAGAGCAGCCCCTTCTGATTGTTGTTGTTGTTCAGTCGTTCAGTCGTGTCCGACTCTTCGTGACCCCATGGACCAGAGCACGCCAGGCACCCCTATCCTTCACTGCCTCCCGCAGTTTGGCCAAACTCATGCCAGTCGCTTCGAGAACACTGTCCAACCATCTCATCCTCTGTTGTCCCCTTCTCCTTGTGCCTTCCATCTTTCCCAACATCAGGGTCTTCTGATTGTAGGCGTCTCTTATTTGCCATAGGTTAGAACAGAAATGGAGAGGAATCAGACCTTTACAAGGCCTTTAGAACAGGCTTCACCAACTGGGTGCGCCCCCCCCCCCCAGTGAGTGTGATATATGAATATGGTATCAGCTGGGGTTGATGGAAGTGGTAGCCCAAAAACATCAGGATAGCACCAGGTTCAAGAATCATGCTTTATAATATTTTGGAAGTTAGGAATTGCTCTTCTGTGTCTGCACTTTTGCTTTTACTCTCTCTCCCCCCCCCACCTTTTTTCTTTCTTTTTGATTCATTTTTGGCACGTAAATCTGGTGAACTGACAGCTGTTTTTAGCTGATTATCCTGTTTTAATTCTGAGTTTGTTTTTCCACTATATCCTTAGTCTTTGTGAGCTGCTTGGAATTGCTTTAGAAACCTGAAACATTTTGATTAATAAATAAGATAAGGTATACAAGTCTGGGATGTGCCAAGGTTCCACAAATGGAGCAGCAGCAACGTCGCTGAATCTGTCCTCAGGTTAAGCATCTTGATCACAGGAGCCTTTCTATCACATATACAGTACCTAGGGCCGAAAACGAAGTTTCTGTAGTAGCTCTGTGAACGTTTTCGCCATACCAATTTAGCATCGTGCCTGTAGGTGGCGGTATTGCTGTTCTGAAGGCTAGAGTGGGACCCACTGTAAGGCAAAGTCATTTAGTTTACTCTATGAAGTCAGGGGGAGATTAACATTCAGCACTCAGACAGGCGGACAGCATCTTGCGGGTTCTCCAGGTTCTGCTTTAAGCAAGTCAGATTACAGCTGTGCTGTAAGGGACCGCAGTAGAGGAGAAAGCCAACCCTCTGGTCTTATTCAACAAAACAAAACAAAACAAAACAAAAATAAATAAATATAAAATAAATATAAAATAAAATAAAATAAAATAAAATATTCCTTCCAGTAGCACCTTTGTTGTTGTTGTTGTTGTTCAGTCGTTCAGTCGTGTCCGACTCTTCGTGACCCCATGGACCAGAGCACGCCAGGCACGCCTATCCTTCACTGCCTCCCGCAGTTTGGCCAAACTCATGTTAGTAGCTTCGAGAACACTGTCCAACCATCTCATCCTCTGTCGTCCCCTTCTCCTTGTGCCCTCCATCTTTCCCAACATCAGGGTCTTTTCCAGGGAGTCTTCTCTTCTCATGAGGTGGCCAAAGTACTGGAGCCTCAACTTCAGGATCTGTCCTTCAGTGAGCACTCAGGGCTGATTTCTTTAAGAATGGATAGGTTTGATCTTCTTGCAGTCCATGGGACTCTCAAGAGTCTCCTCCAGCACCATAATTCAAAAGCATCAATTCTTCGGCGATCAGCCTTCTTTATGGTCCAGCTCTCACTTCCATACATTACTACTGGGAAAACCATAGCTTTAACTATACGGACCTTTGTCGGCAAGGTGATGTCTTTGCTTTTTAAGATGCTGTCTAGGTTTGTCATTGCTTTTCTCCCAAGAAGCAGGCGTCTTCTAATTTCGTGACTGCTGTCACCATCTGCAGTGATCATGGAACCCAAGTAGCACCTTGGAACTCTAAGTAGCACCTTAGAGACCAACTAAGTTTGTTCTTGGTATGAGCTTTCGTGTGCATTTTTAATTTTAATTTTGTTTTGTCTATGGCAGACTAACACGGCTACCTACCTCTGGTCTTAGGTTCATATTCTAAGGGTGAGCCAAACATGGGTGTAACCATGGGGGGTGGGGAGGGCAGCTGCTCCCCTAACTCAAGTAAAACAATAGAAACAACAAACTGACCGGTCACGTTGGTTCTGCCTCCCCCCCCCAACAAAAACCCTGGCTATGCCCATGGAGCCAAACTATCGCCGAGATCGTAGTTTGCCTCGCACTTCCAGTGAAGCAGAGAGTGACGAGCAACTCACGAACCCTCCTTAAAATCCTGAGCTAAAACTTCCCTTTCGTTTCTCTTGCCCTGGGGTGTTTGCAGCCACAAAAAGCAATGGGCAATTCAGCAAAACAATTGGAGGCAGCATCCCTTGGAATGCTTGTTGCTGGCCATTTGCAGGCTCCCCCTAAGCATCTTGTTGGCTGTGGTGACCAGGCTGGCCTGGTTAATCTCCAGGACTCTTTTATTCCTGTTCCCTTCAGCTCCCAGAACAATTCTGCAAGGTAAGCTGTATTAGTAACTGGGCGCTGCTTCCATTACCTTCTGTCAAAGTGTTGGGAGGTATGCATTGCACAAGAAGGCCTTGGTACCTCGGGGGGGGGGAGGTCTTCCTTCCCCCTCCCTCTCCACCCTTTTCGTTGGTTCCCTGAAAAAAATGTTAGAGGAATGTGTGACACTCAGAAAAATGTGAAGCTGTTTTTTTGTTTTCTAGCTCAGTCCTTAAATTGCATTTAGTTCCGCTTATCTGCCTCAAACTACATGGTTATATCTATATAGCGATATATAGCGATCAGCGGCAGGGAGCAGAGTCCAAGCTATGCTCCCCATAAAATACCAGTTGCTGACCCTGGGAAATGTAGAAAAACAAGAATAAGGAGGGCAGGAGGGTGCCACAAAATAATCTCTGTCGGAAGGGTGAAGAGGCTCTTTTTAGGCTTTCGTTATACAGAATCATTTCCATGTAGGAAATAGATTGTCACCCATGACGATCTGTACTCAGGCTATTCCTCACAGGGAGGTGTCATCCATATTTGAGAAGGAAAAGGACTGTCTGTAGCAGTTGCAATACAGAACTTTGTTTAAAAGGAGATGGCAAAGGAAAAGGAGCCTACGTACCCCCATATCAAATAACGTGGCAAAATCAAACGGCAAGTATGTGTTTGACTCTCTTTTCCTGTAATTCCCGGCTCTCCCTTTTTTTCTTCTTGAGTGGGCTCCTTCAATCAAGAACCAGATCCAAATTTCCCAAGCTACATTTGCCGCTCTGATCCTCAAAGACAGAGCGAGAGGGCCCCATTTGCAGTCGCCTGTCAGATTGCCCTGCTTTGACATAGAAATGACATATAAAATCTAAAAATTGGTTCGTTTCTGATTGAAGAGATTTCAATGCACTCCCGTCACTCTGAATTTGCTTCACCCAGTTGATAGACAGCTACATATTTGGCTGCGATGAGTCTGCTAGCCCAAAACACATTTTGTGCAGAGCAGGGAGAAGTGGTCTAAGCAGCTGGTTGTGTGGTTGACTGGTTCAGGAGTGGGTGGGTGGGTTGTGTGACAGGCTTGAATGTTCCCCATGAAACTATCTCCTGTAAACAGATGAGCACCACTGGCCTGAGGACACTAGAGGGTTGCTCAGAAGGGAATTTGGCCCTGGGTGGAAAAATCTCCCCCCGCTGCCTTAAAATAATAATTAAAAACACCCCCGCTAAATACAGATAAAATAAAACTCAATGTCAAATCAGTATAAAATCACAGGAATATATCCAGGGCCTTGTTACCAGTTGCCTGCAACTAGTTTAGGATCTGCATGTGAGGCACTGCATAAACTCAATTGTGCTCTTTGTAGCATATTATGTTTTGTTGAGTGCTCACTAGAAGGACAGATCCTGAAGTTGAGGCTCCAGTACTTTGGCCACCTCATGAGAAGAGAAGACTCCCTAGAAAAGACCCTGATGTTGGGAAAGATGGAGGGCACAAGGAGAAGGGGACGACAGAGGATGAGATGGTTGGACAGTGTTCTCGAAGCTACTAACATGAGTTTGGCCAAACTGCGAGAGGCAGTGAAGGATAGGCGTGCCTGGCGTGCTCTGGTCCATGGGGTCACGAAGAGTCAGACACGACTGAACGACTGAACAACAACAACATGTTTTGTTGCAAATGCGTTTGTAAAAAGTAAATTACAAAGTGCCCTGGTTGCAAAATAAGCAGCTTCCAATTTTGCACCCTCCTCTCTTCTAAGCTGTGGGTGGAATGGCTGAAGACAACCCTGGGTGATCATTAAAATTTAGGAAAATGGTTGCAAGCTACTCTGAGCTTTCGGGAAAGAGCAGAATATAAATCAAATCAATGACCCCAAACGGGCCATCAGAGCAGCCCAAATGATACTCCATTGGAGCTCAGTCACCTATCACTGACAGTGACCAATGACAACATTGAAAAATAATGGCCTGGTACTATTTTCATTACGGTTTGCTTTCAGCAGCCTTGCTCAGAGCCAGGGACATCCTCCTTCACGGATACCAAAACCTTTTCAGCAATGAAGCTGTTTCGAAGGCCTTTATGGCAAAAATGCAGCCTTCCTTTCTATGGACAGAAGCAGCTGAGTTTGTACCATTGATCCCTTTCCTAATACTGAGCTTTACAGTTGGTGCTCACACCTTAAGAGAAACAGGGATCTCAGTTTGTGTCTTAAAAGTACACACCAGCAGAGTTATTCCCTTGGAGAGAAGACGGGAATGGCGGGGGCAGGGGAAACTTCCAATGGGTTTATAAACATCTGTGAGATGGATCAGGCAGATGTATTATAGCTCCCCGAGGCTTCATGAATCTAGCCTCCACTCTCATCTTCGAGGACAGGTTCTGTTCTGTGAGCCAAAAGAGGCAAATAAAAATCCCTGCAAGGTATGGCTGCCTGCTGGGCAAGCCATGGATGTTGGCTCTGCTCTTCCCAATCTGCAGTCATTTGTGTTCCACCTAAACCACTGCCTGCTCTAATCCTTGAATAAGCATGCTTCGTGCCCTCTCCCACCCCCTCCGGTTTGCAGCTAATCTGGGAATAGGTCCATTTAATAAACTGTTTTGGATGGCTGTGCTCCTGTTTTGATGGCTGTTGTCAGAAACAGCAGCTGGGTTTAGGAAGGTTCTGCAACGGGGCCTGAAATATTTATATAGCGATGGTTAATGCCAGGAGGATGGAAAATGCTGTTTGTACTAGATTTTTTTTTATCCAGTTCTGGAGGTCTGGCAAAAAAAGAGAGCCCATTTCAGATCAGACCCCATTCCATTTGGCATCTTCTGCCCATTTTAAAATGGGTCTGGATTGAGGCAGGGTCTCCCTATGGGCCTGTAGACTTTTGTCACCCAGGCTGGCCATCACTGATCACAAGGTATATCAGGCACCAGGCCATTCTGCAGCATTCAGAACATGAATTGGCCATGCTCCTTTCCAGCTCCTTCGCCTCTGGTAAGTAATAAGAAATGTGGGGAGGCCAAGAGCATGTGATTTGTGGTCGAAACAAAATAAAAAAAAATTATTTCCAGTAGCACCTTAGAGACCAACTGAGTTTGTTCTTGGTATGAGCTTTCGTGTGCATGCACACTTCTTCAGATACACACTTCTTCAGGTATCTGAAGAAGTGTGCATGCACACGAAAGCTCATACCAAGAACAAACTCAGTTGGTCTCTAAGGTGCTACTGGAAAATATTTTTTTTTATTTTGTTTCGACTATGGCAGACCAACACGGCTACCTACCTGTGATTTGTGGTGTTAATGCTGCAATGATGTCTGAGTCCTGTGCCTCTTCTCTCTTCCATGGATGACATCTTGACGCAGACTAAATTCAGAGCTTGGAGTAGTTCTTTGGACATCTTGGAAATAAATCTGGCCATTCAAACATAACACCAAATGTATTAAGATACAAAAAACAAAACACAGACAAGATAATGTTGTATGTAAGATTTTACTTTGTAACGTTATACAATAACAGTTGGATTACGATGTTCTTTTTTTGTTAAATTAAATTAATCAAACATAATACCAAATGTGTGTTGTTATTGACAGCTCTCCTGCACAATGGGTTAATCATTACATTATGTATGCTACATGTGGAGTAGGTTATGATGAAACTGCCACATGGGTTACAGTGTGTATGTTCGTTGTGTTTTCTTGCAAGGCTCCCTGTTTTGCAATACACATCCATCAATTCACTGGCATTGCATCTTGAGGTTTCATTATGGGTATCGCATAACGAGGGTGTTGAAACGTTTGTTCCCATTCCTTATAAGGTGCCCTGGTTTTCCCCCCCATTTGCTTTGCAAAATAAAATTCACTCTTCTAAATTCCTTATAGCTCACAGATGAAATGCCCGCAGCAATCATCAGTATTCAAAAGGTATGTGGTTTTATTTATTTAGAACATATACTGTGTTTTTTGTGCTTTCTTGGTTGAAGGGCAATCAAGTTTAATCAAGTCTCCTGCTTGCACACTTGTGACTCAGGCAGTCATGAATCCTCAGGCCCAGCGAAAGGCATGTTCCACATAAAGGTGATTTTTTTTGTTTTTTTTTTTTAAAAATCTAGACATCTTTATTGAAAGTTTTAAAGTACACAATTATATGTGCAGTAAACATGGTGAGATGTAAATAAAAGACAGAGAAAGAAAAAGAGAAACAGCACCTGTGTAGAAGCGAAAGTAAAGGGGAGGAGGGGAAAAACCCAAAACTGTACACTTTACAAAGTTGTTATTGTACTTCACCAGATCTTAACCTATTACAGTATTTGTAAGAATGAATTCCAAATATCATTGAATTTGTCCACGGCAAATCTGTGTTGTGAGTCTGTATAAGTTTTCAATCCAATCAAAGAAGGGAGCCGCATTTTTATTTTTCGAATTCATCAGTAGCAGTCTTTTTGCCATGGTAAGGGCGCAGAGAGTCCACGCATATTGTCCCTTATCACTTGCTTAAAAATATAACAGATATAACAATTCCTAACTCTATCTCTACATCTTACCTCAATCCTAAATTCACCTCATTTAACTCAACCTTTATTTAACAGCCTATCCTTATTTTCTCTTATTAGTTAGTTCAAAGCTTCAGTTCCAGGATTTTCAATTTTAGTGAGGAATGCCTCTGCAAAATCTGACATGTTGAATTTGTGAATTTGACCTGAAGATTGAATACAAAACTTTGCCGGAAAGTGAATGTAGTATTTCACATTTCACATTCTTTGCCCCAACAAGGGCTTTTGCATTAACAAATTTAGAGTGTGCTTGAATCACAGCCTTGGAAAAGTTCAGAAAGAGAAATATTTTTCTGTTCCCACTTCACCATTGATTTTTGGCAGAATTTGCGTAAGACCTCATCTCTATCATGAACACGCAAAACTTGACGATTACTACATTTGAGGGAGCCCCTGTCATTCACCTTTTCACTGGGATGTTGAAAAAGTGTTCTATGTCAAACTGATGTTGAATATCTCTTTGAATACCTGTTGCAAGTCATCTGCCAGCTCTATTTGGCTTGGCGGGTTTTCAAGGCCAATAATTTTCAGGATCTTTTTGAGATTCTAAATCATTAAGGCAAGAGTTAAGAGTGCTTTTGAATTACGGTGCTGGAGGAGACTCTTGAGAGTCCCATAGACTGCAAAAAGATCAAACTTATCCATCCTTAAAGAAATCAGCCCTGAGTGCTCACTGGAAGGCAGATCCTGAAGTTGAGGCTCCAGTACTTTGGCCACCTCATGAGAAGAGAAGACTCCCTGGAAAAGACCCTGATGTTGGGAAAGATGGAGGGCACAAGGAGAAGGGGACGACAGAGGATGAGATGGTTGGACAGTGTTCTCGAAGCGACTGGCATGAGTTTGGCCAAACTGCAGGAGGCAGTGGAAGATAGGGGTGCCTGGCGTGCTCTGGTCCATGGGGTCACAAAGAGTCGGACACGACTGAACGACTGAACAACAACAACAACAAGAGTGCTGTGAGAGTCCCGTGAAAGGTTTGTGGCATAGTTACTCTCAATTCCCCCAGACCTTTGCTCTCTGGAAGCCCTGCTGCTGTTGGCTTTCAGGAGCTCATTTGAACAGGGGCTCTCTGCTCTCTAGATTGCGTATGCCTGGAACCAGTTAAATTGTCTAGGCAAGAGTTGATGCTTTCTTCCAATGTTGTTGCTTTCTGTGAGGCTCATGTGAGCCCCTTTCTAAGGCTAATGCTGATTTAGTACTCTAATATTTGCAGTAGGCTGAATGCACACATTTGAATAAATTCAGAAGAGGGACAAACTCAATTTTAGAAGCATGAGAAATGCTCAATTAATGGCTTCCCTTTTCTTTCAGGCATCTATTTCTCTGGCCTGAAATCAAGGAGAGGAAGAGCTTCCATCCCCAAGCATGTTCTTTTTTATTTTATTTTTGAGAAAATTTACTTTATTGAAATTTTAAATTAGAACATACAAATCAATTAAACAAATTAAACAAATCATACATACTAATCAAAACAAACAAATCATACACCTATAACCCCTCATCCCCATACCCCTCTGACTTCCCTCCGGCAATATTTTGTCTTCTGTCATCAATCCGTTTCTCAATATGCATTCTATATTCTCATTTTATTCTTTATACAACATTTTCTTATCCTCTTAGTCTCATTGTTTTCCATTTATTTTTCTTCATATTTCTTAATCTAGGCATGCAAGCACATCATCCCTTTAGCCGTATAATCCTCATAACATTTCCATTCATTCTTTAAATTTTGTTTCGATGTATTCCTCATTACCACTGTTAACTTTGCCATTAATAAATACTCATTTAATTGGCAAATCCATTCATCTTTTGATGGTGCCTTTTCGTCCTTCCACTTGGCTGCTATAACTACCCTGCCTGCTGTGCTAGCATATAAAAATATTTTTTCTTCCCCCTTTGGTATTTCTTCATCTATTAATCCTAACAAATATGTCTCAGGCTTTTTCGTTATTGACCTTTTCATCATTTTTTTCACTTCTTCATGGATCAATAGCCAGAAGGTTTTAATTTTCTCGCACCACCACCACCACATGTGTATCATTGTTCCTACTTCCTTATTACATTTCCAACACATGTTGGTTTTTAATTTATATATTCTGGCTATCTTTACCTGAGTTAGGTACCATCTATAATACATTTTAATTAAAAAAGTCCTTGATATTATATGAAGCTGTAAATTTAATAGTTTCTTTCCAATCTGCCAGATGTTGTTTCTCTCTCTGGGTGAATGACTGGCATATGTGTGAAATCAATAGTGGGCTGGGCTGTGTGACGGAATCCAATGCTTGTATGAGGAGACTGACACCTGCTGCCTTAGGAATCACCTGCTGCCTAGGGGCCTAAAATATGTGAGGGGGCTGTCCCCCCCAGAGTTGATAGGCATTGCCATTCAAATGGCGTACGTGTGCTATGTCTTGTGACAGGGTGGGGCTTTCCTGTGTCGGAACAGCGGTGACGACCGAGCCATAATGGTGACTCCCAGGTCGTATCTCTGGAACACATCCGGGCTTGTCTCCGACGATGAATAACGACCTAAGCCTTTGTGTGAGGCTTCAGGCACGTTCTCCCATACACGCAGAGTAGGCACACAGAGTATACACGCAGAGTATACACGCATACAGCCAGAAATACCGCATTTTTCGCTCCATAAGACGCACTTTTTCCCTCCTAAAAAGTAAGGGGAAATATCTGTGCGTCTTATGGAGCGAATGGTGGTCCCTGGAGCTGAATTGCCCAGGGGCCAAAAGAGGATCATGCTTTTTATTTTACAAAGAGAAAAGGGGGTGTTGAAAGGACCCCGCTCAGCAGCTGATCAGCAAGAGATTCGGGAGAGAGATAAGAGTCCCCGGCTCCCTTTCAGCCCCGCCCTCCTTTGTTGAATGTGCTGCAGAGGGAGGTTGTTTGTTTCCCCAGTGACATGTGACTGGCTGATTAGATTATCTGTCTGGAAACTGTAGAAAAGGCTCCCTTTCCTTTAGAAGCTGCAGAAATGTGAGTTGAACCCCATAAAAATGGGGCTTTTCCTCTTTGCTTTTCCCCCTTTGCAAAAGGAGCTTTGCTTTTCCCCCTTTGCAAAAAAGCTGCAAAACTTTTAGCTGATCCTCAAAAAACCAGGGCTTTTCCCTTTGCAAAAAAGCTGCAAAACTTTTAGCTGATCCTCAAAAAAACAGGGCTTTTCCCTTTGCAAAAAAAGCTGCAAAACTTTTAGCTGATCCTCAAAAAAAAACAGGGCTTTTAGAGGAGGAAAACCAGAAAAATCTTTTTTTTCTTGTTTCCTCCTCTAAAAACGAGGCGCGCCCTATGGTCCGGTGCGCCTTATGGAGTGAAAAATGTGGTATGTACTATATTGCTACTTTATTTCTAACTATAAAGGGCAGAATAGAATACGTGTCTGCTCTCTGTGAGAGACAGTCCGAAGAAGAAAGAACAAAGGAACAGGAAACCAGTAACATCAACATCCGTCTCCCGTCTCCTGTGTGACTCCCAACAGGCTGGTGCTGGAATGTCAATAGAGTCTTGCGACTCCCAATAACTGCACAGTGGCAGAAACCGAAACCTAACGTCCCCCCCATATTTTATTCAAGTTGGCACCCCTGCCTGCTGCATAGTGTTCCCTACACATTAGCATAATGGACAAAGGGCCAGGACAGGCCTGGTGGTAGCAGTGGATCCGTCTCCCTCGACAAAACAAAAACTGAGAATACCAGGCACAATGATTTCTCCACTGTATACAAGTCTGCTGCCACAGGAGCCTTGCTGATTAAAGATGCTCTGAAAAATGAAAGCAATGTGTTGATGAGACAAACGACAGCAAACAAATTAAAGCTTTCATGCTATTGTTTATTCTGTGTTAATGTGGCGTGCGTGTTCCGCGCTTCTTCCAAAACTCAGCTGCATTTCCTCAATATGACTCAAGGCAAGAAGAGGCCAAGGTAATGAGTGAACAATTCTGAAATCTTTCCACTGAGATTTCCAGCTGACAATGAATGTCAACAGAGCTGCCCACACAGACAGATAAAAAGAACCCACAGATGTAAGGCTTGTGTTATTACCTGCAGAAAATAACCTCATTGCTGCCTAGGAGCTGACTCCCTATGCATTTACACAGATAATTCAATTCGGCCATTACTGCACTGAAGGTGCTGGAGTTAATTGCTCAGGCTGTGTAGGCAAATCAGGCCTTTAGCATATGTTATCCGGTCAAAGATTACACTGCCTGCACCATTTTGCTCAGAGTTCCTCTGCTCACCATTTTGTTTCCAAGAGACACTCAACTTGGGATGCTTGAAGAGTTTAATTTCTATGGATTCTGATGTGAACTGACCTGATCCACACCTCCCAGGCTAATGCGAGGATCAGAATGTAATTATCCTTTGAATTTCACACTTCTCTGAACTTTGCTGTACAGTTTTCTGCTGGAAAAAAGAAAGATACCGAAGTGCATTAAAATTGCATATTTTAGGATAAAATATTCAATATTAAATGTATATACCATATTTCTCCAAGGAGCGGAGGGTGATGTGCATTGTTCCCTCTTCCCATTTTATCCTCACAATGAGCCCTGTGAGGTATGTTACAGGGAGAGACCATGACTGATCCAAGGTCACTCTGTGAGTTTCATGACTGAGTGAGGATTTGAACTCTAGGTCCTAGACTAACCACTACACCACACTATGTTTAGAAATCCGTACAGATAAAATATGTGGTTGAATACTTGTTTGTGATCTCATCTAAACTTAGCACATGTAAGGAAGAGTAGAAATTGTGTGGCAATGTCCCTCCCTCCCGAATGAATAATGACACGTGAGACATTGTATCGAATTGTTGGGCGTAAAGGCCACAACTTTATTGGTTACGGATGTTGAGCGGTATTGGCTTAGGCATTGGATCCTAACCACTATATCTGACCCCAACCCGGGTGTTGGAGGTCCGTGAAGGGTTAACCACCAAGGGTAGCCCCACTGATGCTTATCAAGTGGAACTCCCCTTGTGATCACCGTTGGGGCGTGCCTTAGGCCCTAACCTCCCTAGGCTTCGGACAGGGCCACCCTGTGAACTGGAACTGAAGCAGGCCATATGGTGCACTGAATCTCTTACGGAATCGTTCTTCATTCGCTTACATCAGTTCTGGGAGGGGAGCGGTGAGAAGGAAGGGAGAATTGCAGCTGCCTGGCTTTTAAGTGGACTGGCAAAGTGAAAGCCTATACAGGTAATACCAATCCTGAAAGCACTTCCCTGGCATCCTATGAGCTACTGGACCCAATTCAAGCTGCTGGTGCTAGTATCTAAAGTACTTGCAGGAGCACTTTCCCCAAAAATGTGCCTTAAGATATGTACCTCAACTGAACGTTCTACCTCAACTGTCGGAGGCAGCGTGCCTCTGAATACCAGGTTCTGGGAGTTGCAGGCAGGGAGAGGATCACACTTCAAAATGACCTTAACAGATTAGAGAACTGGGCCAAAGCAAACAAGATGAATTTTAACAGGGAGAAATGTAAAGTACTACACTTGGGCAAAAAAAATGAAAGGCACAAATACAGGATGGGTGACACCTGGCTTGAGAGCAGTACATGTGAAAAGGATCTAGGAGTCTTGGTAGACCATAAACTTGACATGAGTCAACAGTGTGATGCAGCAGCTAAAAAAGCCAATGCAATTCTGGGCTGCATCAATAGGAGTATAGCATCTAGATCAAGGGAAGTAATAGTACCACTGTATTCCGCTCTGGTCAGACCTCACCTGGAATACTGTGTCCAGTTCAAGAAGGATACTGACAAGCTGGAACGTGTCCAGAGGAGGGCAACCAAAATGGTCAAAGGCCTGGAAACGATGCCTTATGAGGAACGGCTTAGGGAGCTGGGTATGTTTAGCCTGGAGAAGAGAAGGTTAAGGGGTGATATGATAGCCATGTTCAAATATATAAAAGGATGTCATATAGAGGAGGGAGAAAGGTTGTTTTCTGCTGCTCCAGAGAAGCGGACACGGGGCAATGGATTCAAACTACAAGAAAGAAGATTCCACCTAAACATTAGGAAGAACTTCCTGACAGTAAGAGCTGTTGGACAGTGGAATTTGCTGCCAAGGAGTGTGGTGGAGTCTCCTTCTTTGGAGGTCTTTTTGGCAGCCATCTGTCAGGAATGCTTTGATGGTGTTTCCTGCTTGGCAGGGGTTGGACTGGACTTCCAACTCTGTGATTCTATGATTCTTGTACTCAGGTCCTGCTTTCTGGCACCCCATAAGCATCTGGTTGGCCACTGGGCGCATAGGATACTGGACTAGATGGGCCTTTGGCCTGATCCCATGGAGCTCTACTTATTCTCCTATCTGCAGGGGAGGCCCTGCTGATGCCACCACACCAGTAGGCATTGCCCATTGGGCAGTCACATGATGCAAGGCCTTCTCCACGGTGGCCTCCCAGTTAAAGAATTCTCCTCCCCCATGTTGGCATCAGTCCAGAGACAACTAAAGAAAGATCTGTTTGCCCATGCCTTTGGGGAATGGGGATAGGGGCTGACAGGCTGCTTTGCCCCCACCCCAATTGCTATGTTGTCAAGTGTGCATGCACACGAAAGCTCATACCAAGAACAAACTTAGTTGGTCTCTAAGGTGCTACAATTTTGTTTTGACCATGGCAGACCAACACGCCTACCTACCTGTAACTGTTTTTAAAATAGTATTTTATATGGTTGTTTTAATTGGGTTGCATTTTTCTTTTTCTTTTTTGCTTATGTGCACACTAGGCTCCTGTGGGAGGTAAGGTAGGGCGGGGAAAAAATGCAATAAAGGAAGAAACCATTTGCTCGCTTGCATTTGTTTGATCCTGTGCTCACATCCGCAGTGGAGAGAGGGTGAAATATTTGTTGTGGCACCCTAATGCATCGGTGGCTCATTACTGAGCCCTTCTCATCTAATGGAGGCTGAAATTTCCCATTAATTAAAAATATAAATAAGTGTGTGGGCAGGGATGTGAACTGGTGGCCGACTGCCCGGGGGTGGGGGGTGGGAGAAAGGAAAGGTGGCTGGGTGTGTGTGTGGAGATTCTATTCAAAGAAGGCAGTTTCATGCTTCATTACCATCCTTGCTGCAATCTGCAAGCACAGCCTTTCAGATCTGACACACCGTAACATGCGCGCACAACACACACACAACAGACTGAGAGAACTATCCCTTCGGTTCTTCGAGGGGAACAATGCCTGAAGTAAACACCAGCTTCCATCTGTCTTAAAGAACCAAACTCACTATTTATGGGCTTCGAAAGAGAACTAGTGGCAGGGGGCGCTTAGACAGCTTGAATGCTGTCAGCTCAGGTAATTTCCTCTGTTGTCGCTTTGGCTTCCTGTTCCCAGACTGGTGGGTCTCTGGGATATAGTTAGTTGGTGCAGTGCCAGGAATACAGGTGCTGGAGTCCGAGCTCACATCCTACTTTGGCTGTGGGTCGCCTGTCAGCTCCCGCTACAGTAGTGACCTGCCTCGCAGGGCTGTTGTGTGAACAAATGGAACTAAAGGCTGCAAAGCACTTAAGACGAACAATTAATAAGAGTCATTTCTGCAATTTCTCTAGATCTCACTAAGAGCAGGTGTTGAAGTATAGTTCTTGTCTGAATGTGAAGCAGAGAATTGTATCCTGAATGAGCATGCCATTCATCGTGCTATCCCAATAGGTGCAGGGGTTGGGCTGGTTTTCAAACGCCAAGTGAAGAATGCAGTAGAAGGGGTTAATGGTCTGTCCAACTAGACGGTGTTATCAGCTTGATTCGCCCATAGAATAGCTTAATGTAAACAAGAGAGACTTCTCGAAATCAGATGAAGCACCTAAACCTTTAACGGAATACCCTTCCAATGAGGGGCAGGTGATGACGCTACCTCCCCTTTTTACCTCTATTGATGTTATCCAATGCCTAACCGCCAAACCAAAAGTTGTGACGAATTGCTACGAGGTAGGCGAAAAAACCCGATTTGGCTAGCCCAAATGGGAAAAAGTCCTACCAGGCCCCCCAGCCAACTGGGGCGACCAACCGAAGTCCATAGCAAGGTCAAGAGCTAACCTAAAGGGTGGGTGGGCGAGAACCGGTGAAGCTGAGGGGCAGAGGAGGAGAGGGGGAAGGATTCCTGCAGTCTCCTAGTTAAAGGGATGCCAGCCACGCCCCTCAGCCGACTGGATTGGTCAGCCTTCGGGGGGTGGGGCGGGGCGGCGGGAATCCAGCCAATCGCGCAGGGGCTGTGTATCAGCACCTGCACGCGTGCTCAGGTCGTGACACCTGCAACGCCACCTCCTGCTCATGGGTGGAAGTGGCTTTATAATTGTTGTAGGTTGTGTGGACAACAAGGATCTTTTGTGTGTGTGTGTGTTTGGGATTGTCCAAAAATAGCTGCATAATGAAATTTGATATTTAAAGGAAACAGTTCTGCAATACGTCAGATGGTTTTCACAGTAAGTGATACTAAATGTATGTGAGGGGGCAGTGAGGAATTAGTACACAAAAGCCTATTATCCTACATGTTATTGGATGCTTGACCAGAAACGTCAAAAACCTGGAAGCTGCCGGTCAACTTTTGAGCAACGGCTCTATAGACTTTTGCATATTGCGCTTGCAGAAAAATTGATGTTCAATATAAAATTGGTCAAAGGAAAGGCAAGACCCTTTGGCTTTTATTTTTTGCCACCGGGAGCCCGCTCAGGGAATACATTAAGGGACATATACAAGGTCTTGGTCTTTCATCTGCCTTTCTGAAATTGTGGGCTGCTTCTCTCCTCTGCCATGTGGACTCCACTCTCTTCCACTTCGGGTGTCCTTAAAAGCTTTTCAACTGCTTGCACTTCTGTGACTGGGGAAACTTTTTATTTTGATTATGTATTTTATCTTGTGAGCTGCCCTGAGACCTGTGGGCATAGGGTGGCATACAAATTTAAAAATAACTAACTAACTAACGAAGAGTCGGACACGACTGAACGACTGAACAACAACTAACTAACTAACTAACTAACTAACTAACTAACTAACTAACTCGCCTGCTTCTATATTGTTGTTTTCTCAGGAAAATCAATAACATAAATAAAAAAAAACCTTGTTTGTGATAAAGTACATTTTATTTGCATATTTAAATATGAACGCTCAAGCTCAGACTAAGCCTGAAATGCAGCCAAAATTTATTCTCTCTCTCTCTCTCTCTCTCTCTCTCTCTCTCTCTCTCTCTCTCTTTCTTCCCCTGCCCCCCCAAGGGACTTCCAAGGCAGCTAACAAACTAACAATGAATAGAGTTTTCACACACACACACGTAATTTTTATGCCATTTTTTAAAATTAAAAAAAAATGTATTCTACAAATTCCAAAGTCCAAGTGCCATTTATCTACCTGCTGCACTTCAGATGCAAGGACAATGGAACAAAAACTAACAGAAGGTGCTCTCTTGCATTTGAAACAACATCGCAGTAAACAAAAGGAGAAGCAACTTAGTTATTAATCATGCCCAAAGCATGCCAGGATAGCACTGTACTCCCCTGTTGTGAAGAGGGAGGGCCTTACCGAACCTACTGAGGTCAAGAACTCCATACATAGCCCAGGCACCATGACCGAGAAGTGATGGGGTAGGTCCCTAATTCCACATCTCCTGGGCTCTTATGATGGTGGTGGGGAGAAACATTGGGGTGTCTATTCCCCTCGGAACCTGCCACAGTTCTACTAAAATAGCCTTAGTTTAAGAGAGGCTGGGCCTTGTGTTATTCATAGCAGCAAATTCAAGGATGCTCTTTTACATCACCCTACAAGGGATAGATTGGGACGCGGGTGGCGCTGTGGTCTAAACCATTGAGCCTTGGGCTTGATGATCGGAAGGTCAGCGGTTCGAATCCCTGCGACGGGGTGAGGTCCCATTGCTCGGTCCCTACTCCTGCCAACCTAGCAGTTCGAAAGCACATCAAACTGCAAGTAGATAAATAGGTACCGCTCCAGCGGGAAGGTAAATGGCATTTCCGTGCGCTGCTCTGGTTTTGGTGTTCCGTTGCACCAGAAGCGGCTTAGCCATGCTGGCCACATGGCCCGGAAAACTGTCTGTGGACAAACGCCAGCTCCCTCGGCCAGTAAAGCGAGATGAGTGTCGCAACCCCAGAGTCGCTCGCAACTGGACTTAACTGTTAGGGATATCTTTACCTTTACAAGGGATACAATCTGTGGTTATCTCCACCTTCATTTCTTTAACTTTTTATCAACTTATGGTGTTGTAGTTGGAGCACAGGAATGAACAGAAAAGAGCAAGATCTCCTCATGTAATGTATGACCTTATCTCCATTGAGATCTTTGGCAGGGGTCCATTCTACTTTGTGCCCCACTGCCCCCTGAAGTGCAGCAGGTACGGTATATGACAGGGCCCTCTCTTCCAGCATTGTTCTGAGGATGGTACACACACACACACACACACACACACCATGGCCCTGTATAGTTAAAGCTATGGTTTCCCCAGTAGTAATGTATGGAAGTGAGAGCTGGACCATAAAGAAGACTGATCGCTGAAGAATTGATGCTTTTGAATTATGGTGCTGGAGGAGACTCTTGAGAGTCCCATGGACTGCAAAAAATCCTTAAAGAAATCAGCCCTGAGTGCTCACTGGAAGGACAGATCCTGAAGTTGAGGCTCCAGTACTTTGGCCACCTCATGAGAAGAGAAGACTCCCTGGAAAAGACCCTGATGTTGGGAAAGATGGAGGGCACAAGGAGAAGGGGACGACAGAGGACGAGATGGTTGGACAGTGTTCTCGAAGCTACCAACATGAGTTTGACCAAACTGCGGGAGGCAGTGAAGGATAGGCGTGCCTGGCGTGCTCTGGTCCATGGGGTCACGAAGAGTCGGACACGACTGAATGACTGAACAACAACAACAATTGTCATCTAGTTTGAAATGCTATTTAGGGGCAATTGATGAAATTATGCACCTCTCGAGACAGACATATACCAACAGCAACTACTTCCAATGCCTCCTGGGATGCAGAACTGCTAACATTTTTGTAAAGGAGGCGATTTTAAAAATACCCAGGACTTTAAATTCTTAACCAGTACTGTGATTTGGGCTTTGAAACAAATGGGGAACTGATGAAGATGGCACAAGATCAGAGTACCATTATTCGAAGAACATTCTCCAGTCAAAATTCTGCACCAGCTGATGTTGCCGTAGCTGACATCCAATTTGAATATGTTCTCAAAATGCACAAAGGTGGTCAGATCTGCCTTCTCCAGGGAAGGGGGCAATTGGGGCACCAGCTGCTACTTCACTATGCAGGAGGAAAGCTGGATCCAGGAGCACCACCAAGCCATGGGCCTCTTTTCCCAAGAACACAGCGCAGCCACATCCCCAATAGTCTCTCCATCTCACCCCGGCGGCCACATCAGTTTTTCATCTCACCAGAAATCTTCCACCTTCTCTGGATTAATCTCCAGCTTGTTAGCCCACATCCAGCCCATTACTGATCCCAGCCATTAATTCAGGGCCTCCCATTAACTTTGCTACACCCTGTGAACTGGAACTGAAGCAGGCCATATGGTGCACTGAATCTCTTACGGAATCGTTCTTCATTCGCTTACATCAGTTCTGGGAGGGGAGCGGTGAGAAGGAAGGGAGAATTGCAGCTGCCTGGCTTTTAAGTGGACTGGCAAAGTGAAAGCCTATACAGGTAATACCAATCCTGAAAGCACTTCCCTGGCATCCTATGAGCTACTGGACCCAATTCAAGCTGCTGGTGCTAGTATCTAAAGTACTTGCAGGAGCACTTTCCCCAAAAATGTGCCTTAAGATATGTACCTCAACTGAACGTTCTACCTCAACTGTCGGAGGCAGCGTGCCTCTGAATACCAGGTTCTGGGAGTTGCAGGCAGGGAGAGGATCACACTTCAAAATGACCTTAACAGATTAGAGAACTGGGCCAAAGCAAACAAGATGAATTTTAACAGGGAGAAATGTAAAGTACTACACTTGGGCAAAAAAAATGAAAGGCACAAATACAGGATGGGTGACACCTGGCTTGAGAGCAGTACATGTGAAAAGGATCTAGGAGTCTTGGTAGACCATAAACTTGACATGAGTCAACAGTGTGATGCAGCAGCTAAAAAAGCCAATGCAATTCTGGGCTGCATCAATAGGAGTATAGCATCTAGATCAAGGGAAGTAATAGTACCACTGTATTCCGCTCTGGTCAGACCTCACCTGGAATACTGTGTCCAGTTCAGTTCAAGAAGGATACTGACAAGCTGGAACGTGTCCAGAGGAGGGCAACCAAAATGGTCAAAGGCCTGGAAACGATGCCTTATGAGGAACGGCTTAGGGAGCTGGGTATGTTTAGCCTGGAGAAGAGAAGGTTAAGGGGTGATATGATAGCCATGTTCAAATATATAAAAGGATGTCATATAGAGGAGGGAGAAAGGTTGTTTTCTGCTGCTCCAGAGAAGCGGACACGGAGCAATGGATTCAAACTACAAGAAAGAAGATTCCACCTAAACATTAGGAAGAACTTCCTGACAGTAAGAGCTGTTGGACAGTGGAATTTGCTGCCAAGGAGTGTGGTGGAGTCTCCTTCTTTGGAGGTCTTTAAGCGGAGGCTTGACAGCCATCTGTCAGGAATGCTTTGATGGTGTTTCCTGCTTGGCAGGGGGTTGGACTGGATGGCCCTTGTGGTCTCTTCCAACTCTGTGATTCTATGATTCTTGTACTCAGGTCCTGCTTTCTGGCACCCCATAAGCATCTGGTTGGCCACTGGGCGCATAGGATACTGGACTAGATGGGCCTTTGGCCTGATCCCATGGAGCTCTACTTATTCTCCTATCTGCAGGGGAGGCCCTGCTGATGCCACCACACCAGTAGGCATTGCCCATTGGGCAGTCACATGATGCAAGGCCTTCTCCACGGTGGCCTCCCAGTTAAAGAATTCTCCTCCCCCATGTTGGCATCAGTCCAGAGACAACTAAAGAAAGATCTGTTTGCCCATGCCTTTGGGGAATGGGGATAGGGGCTGACAGGCTGCTTTGCCCCCACCCCAATTGCTATGTTGTCAAGTGTGCATGCACACGAAAGCTCATACCAAGAACAAACTTAGTTGGTCTCTAAGGTGCTACTGGAAGGAATCCTTTTATTTTTTTATTTTGTTTTGACCATGGCAGACCAACACGCCTACCTACCTGTAACTGTTTTTAAAATAGTATTTTATATGGTTGTTTTAATTGGGTTGCATTTTTCTTTTTCTTTTTTGCTTATGTGCACACTAGGCTCCTGTGGGAGGTAAGGTAGGGCGGGGAAAAAATGCAATAAAGGAAGAAACCATTTGCTCGCTTGCATTTGTTTGATCCTGTGCTCACATCCGCAGTGGAGAGAGGGTGAAATATTTGTTGTGGCACCCTAATGCATCGGTGGCTCATTACTGAGCCCTTCTCATCTAATGGAGGCTGAAATTTCCCATTAATTAAAAATATAAATAAGTGTGTGGGCAGGGATGTGAACTGGTGGCCGACTGCCCGGGGGTGGGGGGTGGGAGAAAGGAAAGGTGGCTGGGTGTGTGTGTGGAGATTCTATTCAAAGAAGGCAGTTTCATGCTTCATTACCATCCTTGCTGCAATCTGCAAGCACAGCCTTTCAGATCTGACACACCGTAACATGCGCGCACAACACACACACAACAGACTGAGAGAACTATCCCTTCGGTTCTTCGAGGGGAACAATGCCTGAAGTAAACACCAGCTTCCATCTGTCTTAAAGAACCAAACTCACTATTTATGGGCTTCGAAAGAGAACTAGTGGCAGGGGGCGCTTAGACAGCTTGAATGCTGTCAGCTCAGGTAATTTCCTCTGTTGTCGCTTTGGCTTCCTGTTCCCAGACTGGTGGGTCTCTGGGATATAGTTAGTTGGTGCAGTGCCAGGAATACAGGTGCTGGAGTCCGAGCTCACATCCTACTTTGGCTGTGGGTCGCCTGTCAGCTCCCGCTACAGTAGTGACCTGCCTCGCAGGGCTGTTGTGTGAACAAATGGAACTAAAGGCTGCAAAGCACTTAAGACGAACAATTAATAAGAGTCATTTCTGCAATTTCTCTAGATCTCACTAAGAGCAGGTGTTGAAGTATAGTTCTTGTCTGAATGTGAAGCAGAGAATTGTATCCTGAATGAGCATGCCATTCATCGTGCTATCCCAATAGGTGCAGGGGTTGGGCTGGTTTTCAAACGCCAAGTGAAGAATGCAGTAGAAGGGGTTAATGGTCTGTCCAACTAGACGGTGTTATCAGCTTGATTCGCCCATAGAATAGCTTAATGTAAACAAGAGAGACTTCTCGAAATCAGATGAAGCACCTAACCCAGTCCTGCTCCATTTCAGGGGCTTTTGAAATCAAACTGCTCCACGGCTTCTGTGGCTTGAGATGTGGAACCAAGCTCATTCCAACCCTCACCCCTTTGCAAACTTCCCTCCCTTCTCTAGGTCTCAACTCGTATTCGCTGATGCTGCTATGCTGTTCCCTGACAGATCCTGAAGCTGAGGCTCCAATACTTTGGCCACCTCATCAGTAGCGTAGAAAGGACAGGGCGCCCCGGGTACCGCACTGGAGAGTGGGAAGAAGGAGTGAAATCTTAAGATTTAGTGTCAGGAAATAACATAGTCCTGGGCACAGCAGAGTGAACGCAGGTTTTCTGGAAGCTTCTGGCTGTAGAGCATTGACTGGACAGCACAACGCAGGAACTCAGCAACTCACTTGGATAACTATATACAGTATTTATTGAAGCAACTAGTATCCATAAGTTACTATGTACAGACTTTGGAAATAAAAGAAACAAAAGTAAAACCTCTCCTCTCTGTCTCTCTCTCTCTCAACCTTCATTAACCAAAACTACACACACCACACACAGCTCTCACACAGAGCTCATTCTTTAGGAACTCCTTAACCAATCACAAGTTGTTGCTAAGGGTCTGGAGAGAGAGCAGATCTTGGCTTTCAGCCAACAGTTAATTGCCAAAAGGTAGATAGCTGACTTTCTGCACGTAGGCACTTTGAAATCTCTGACAGCTGCCACTCGGTGCTTTGCTTCACTCCTTATCCTTGCCACTCAGGGCGGCTGTGGGCGGAGGCGAGCCAGGGAGGGACGTCAGCCAGACGCCCCTCCCTGGCTCGCCTCCGCTCCGCAGCACGCATGTGCAGCGTCGCTACACATGCGCCATGCGTAATGACATTGCGCATGCATGCTATGGGGTGACTCCGCCCCCGGGTTTGCCGCCCCGGGTGGCGAAGACGCTTCCTATGCCACTGCACCTCATGAGAAGAGAAGACTCCCTGGAAAAGACCCTGATGTTGGGAAAGATGGAGGGCACAAGGAGAAGGGGACGACAGAGGACGAGATGGTTGGACAGTGTTCTCAAAGCTACCAACATGAGTCTGACCAAACTGCGGGAGGCAGTGAAAGACAGGCGTGCCTGGTGTGCTCTGGTCCACGGGGTCACAAAGAGTCGGACACGACTGAACAACAACATGCTCTTCCCGGTAGCCTCCCAAGCACTGGAAGATATTAAGGTTTTAGCTTGGCTTACCCACCCAGACATTTACCTGTCCTAACAACCAATTCTACCCCCACTCTCTTGGAGTGTGTAGCAAGATTGCATACCTTCCAACATTTCTCTGATGAAAATAGGGGTGCCCTATTCCATAATAATAATAATTTTATAACTTTGGGTGGCGTCCAACACATATAAGAACATAATAAAACATTAAAAAGCTTCCCCATACAGGCCTGCCTTCAGGTGTCTTCTAAAGGTTGTAGAGTTACTTATCTCCTTGGTCTGGGGGGGTCGCATAACTCTGTACCCTCCAACAGTTCTCTGATGAAAATAGGGACGTCCTGAGGAAAAGCAAGACATCCGGGAATCAAATCAGAAACTGGGGTGGCTTCTGTAAATCTGTCCCTAGAAAATAGGGTCTGGGGTTGCCAGACCCCGAGGGTTGACACAAAGTCCTCTGGGATATCGCAGGGGCTCGCCCCCTGTAACACCCAGAGGGTTTGCCTCCAGGTCTCAGGTTTGGGCCCCAAAATATCAGGGTGTGAGATGCTCCTGACTTGACAATCCTATTTTGTAGCAAGATTCTGGATGAGTCCAGGGTTTCTTTACTGTATGCTGTGGTGTGGTATGGATAATACTATTTATTTATTTTTTAAGATGTGAGTTTCTGTTTTTTTTTTTTTTTTTTTGCTTTGTTTATCTTCCTCCTGATAATTTCCTTATCATTCCCATATTTAATTTTGTATCTTTATTAAGGCTTTTATTGTCATTAATTTTTAAACTTAACGTGTGTATTTGTCTTAGTATTGTTTTATATGAGCCTAAAGCTGAAATAAAGTGATGGAAGGCCTGCTTCCTCCTGACAGTCAATGAAAAGCATTCACATCCATGGAGATCAACCTGTCAGTATTCAAAAAATAAAGAAGAGGAACATACGTCTTCTTTGCCTTAGCTTACAAGGAAGAGCCCCCCCCCACACACACTTGTGCCTCATAGTCCTTGTGCCTAGCGGGTGGCTGATCTGGAAAATAATACCTTTTCAGGCTCCCTGCGTCTTAGTAGGATGGCTGCCATTGGAAGTGGAGGCCTGCTAAAATACCCCCGTGCTGGAGCAGGAGAGCACCTACAGCACTTAAACGTAAAGGGACCCCTGACCATTAGGTCCAGTCACGGATGACTCTGGGGTTGCGGCACTCATCTCATGTTACTGGCCGAGGGAGCCGGTGTACAGCTTCCGGGTCATGTGGCCAGCATGACTAAGCTGCTTCTGGCGAACCAGAGCAGCGCACGGAAACACCATTTACCTTCCCGCTGGAGTGGTACCTATTTATCTACTTGCACTTCGTGCTTTTGAACTGCTAGGTCGGCAGGAGCAGGGACTGAGCAACAATGCGCTCACCCTGTCATGGGGATTCGAACCACCAACCTTCCGATCGGCAAGCCCTAGACTCAGGGGTTTAACCCACAGCGCCACCCCCGCGCTTAAGATCCGCCTAACCCTAACCCACGGAACGGGAGATTTTTCAAGTAGATGGCATGCACGACTTGCTTTTAGCAGCCTTTAACTATCTCAAAATCAGATGATATAAAACTACACCTGGCAAGAGAGAGAGAGAGAGAGAGAGAGCGCTCCACAGATCACTGTCAGGTGGCGCTTCGGAAGTTAAGCACAGATGAGAGAGCCGGGGTGGGATTGACATGGCAGGCAATGAATGTTTAAAAACTGAAATGAAGGCACATAGGAAGAGTCCTATGAGGATACAGCGCAGGATATGTCCCCGGAACACCAGAGTCCATGGATATGGGGCTGAGGCGGCGGAGACCACAAGAAGCTTGTTTTAAAAGGGCACTGAAATAGCCTTTTCGGAGGTCAAATATCGTAATGTAAGGTCAGAACTAATAATAGCACATTAGCAATTTGAAGGTTTCTCTCCCTCCCCACCCCCCTTTTAAAAAGAAACATTACCAGAATCTGAGGTATTACTATAGAACCAGGACTGGGTTTGTTTGTTTGTTTGTTTGAAGGAACTCTGTAGTTATATCATGTTTTACACATCAGGCCTTGTTGACTTGTTGCCTTCCTGCTGTTCTGCAATATGGTTACTCTGCATGCAATTCTCCTTGCAATTCTGCATCTTTAGACTAAATGAAATGAGCAGGATTTGCACCTTCCCAAACTGTCAACACTGTGAAAAATGTGGCATGTGCAAAATTCACCTTTTGCAGTTGTTGCCCTCAGATATGAAAAGAAGTGATATCTATCAGAATTGAGAATCATAAAACCTGCGTTGTGTGTATTTATTTCAACGTGAGGGGTGGAGAGCTGAAGAGAAACTGAGATTGTGTGATAGTTCACATGTAAAGGGAGCTTGCATTCTGGAAGCTAAACAAACCCTTGAGCTGTTGCCCAGAGTTTGTTGGCTTGCTCTGCGATGCAATGCTGGCCTTGGTTATAAACTTTGTGTCCCCCAATTTGAGGGTTAGATGTGACCCCCTGTTTCACGGACTGTCTTGCCAGAGTGGTGCATGCTCTAGTTATCTCTCGCTTGGATTACTGCAATGCGCTCTATGTGGGGCTACCTTTGAAGGTGACCCGGAAACTACAACTAATCCAGAATGTGCAGCTAGACTGGTGACTGGGAGCGGCCACCGAGACCACATAACACTGGTCCTGAAAGACCTACATTGGCTCCCAGTACGTTTCCGAGCACAATTCAAAGTGTTGGTGCTGACCTTTAAAGCCCTAAATGGCCTCGGTCCAGTATACCTGAAGGAGCGTCTCCACCCCCATCATTCTGCCCAGACACTGAGGTCCAGTGCCGAGGGCCTTCTGGCAGTTCCCTCACTGCGAGAAGCCAAGTTACAGGGCCTTCTCGGTAGTGGCACCCGCCCTGTGGAACACCCTCCCACCAGATGTCAAAGAGAAAACCAACTACCAGACTTTTAGGAGACATCTGAAAGCAGCCCTGTTTAGGGAAGCTTTTAATGTTTAATAGATTATTGTATTTTAACATTCTGTTGGAAGCCGCCCAGAGTGGCTGGGGAAACCCAGCCAGATGGGCGGGGTATAAATAATAAATTATTATTATTATTATTATTATTTCAGAATGTCTTAATAATCAATGTCTCTTGAGCTACGAGCATACCAAATCTCACTCCCGCTTACCTAGGAGTTTGGACAGGGCACTGGGCTTCTCTAGACTCCTGCTAGTCCCACCTGCTAATGCACAGGAACATCCTTATATTCACCTGTCAAATGACAGCATGTGTGTGTATCTGCATATGTTTGATGGGGCTGAGAGAAAGGGTGGACTGGGCCTCCTTCACAGTGTGAATTGCCCAGCAGCTCTGGAGACTTTTAGCAAGTGGTGGTGACAGGGGCTCCAGCTCCAGGGGGGCAAGCCTTTTTGGCACCCCTATATTTTGGGGGGTGGGCCCCTCAATGTCCAGAAAGTGTGGAGGTGAAGTGCAGAACCAAGTGCGACGCAGCTCCAGTGGCTAGCTCCTCCTCCTCCTCCTCCTCCTGCCAGTGGTGGTACCAAGAGGAGGCAAAGGAGGAGCCACTGGCCATTGAGCTGTGTGGCCATTGTGTTCTGCCCCGCCCCCCGGCTCCTCCCAATGTCCTGACATCACGCATGTGGCGTTTCCCCCCCCCCCATCACCCTCACAAGCTGGTGCCTCTGGTTGGCGATGACCTCATCATGCACTGGGAACACATCATAGCTGTCAACCCTCTGTTATGTACTGAGTTGAATAGGATCCAAACTGCAGCAGTCTGATTGGTCCTAGAACAATAGGATTGAGATTGCAGCAGTCTGATTGGTCCCAGAACAATAGGATTGAGATTGCAGCAGTCTGATTGGTCCTAGAACAATAGGATTGAGATTGCAGCAGTCTGACTGGTCCCAGAACAATAGGATTGAGATTGCAGCAGTCTGATTGGTCCCAGAACAATAGGATTGAGATTGCAGCAGTCTGATTGGTCCGCAGGAGCCACCCAATCCAGCTCCAGGTGGAAGTGAATCCGCACTCCGATTGGCATACAGGAGTATCCCGGAATTAGCCAATCACGTGGGGCCCATTGTGTAAATAGTGTATATAAAGCAAACGTTTTGGGGGAACTGCATTCCTCACTACTATGAGCTGAATAAAGAGCATGAAATCCACACTGGACTCCGAGTATATTTCACCCTCCCTGCTGTTTCCCCAATGCTATAATAAGGGAATCTCCCGCAAAAAAGGGGGGAAAGGTTGACAGCTATGTACTGGATTGGTCTTCAGAGTTTAGACCAGGAAAACCCCCCAAAATGACCCTGCAGAAATTGGAATCTCTAAATTTGGGTTTAAAAGCTTGCTTCAGTGGAGTCTTCTTCTATTTGATGGGGCGCACCTTCCTGCTTCACCCATTGCATGAGTGAAATCCCAGGTGAAGTCAGATTCTGATTTAGTTCCTGCCCGGAAATTTCATTTCAGTGCAATCTGTACCTCCACAGAAATCAGAGCTGCCGTTCCCAGTTTGTTTATGGGCTTTAGTTTTTATTTTTATTTTTATTTTTATTTTTATTGCTGAATTTAAAACTACCAGGCAACTTGAAGGGGGAAGGGTAACTTGGGCTGGTGATAAGGCCTCTCCTGCCTGGAACCTGATCCAACTGTTGTTATGGGTCTATCCCTTATTTATCGATGTGGGGTTTTGTACAATGCATTAATAATTACCCCTAGGATAGGCTTTGCCTGCCACTGCTATAAAAACAAAGCGCAAATTAGGCTTCCACTAACAGCAATAAAACGAGCAGCTCTCCTCAAACCAATGGAGAAAAAGATGGTGTTACTTACTGAAGCTGCAGCAATCCAGCAGATTCTGTTTCAGATAAAGATACTGTTCTATTGGTGTAGACAATGGTCTCCAAGTTACCTTCTTTCTGATATTATCTGATGTAGTTTGCACCAGGGCATTTGCAGCTGGAAGTGCAAACTCTTGTCCAGCTGACATGTATATTTATTATTATTTATCGAACTTATTAGTTGCTTGTGACCCCCCAAAGATCTCCATGTGATTTACAGCTATCATCTATCTATCTATCCTGAACACATTCACCCAAAAAAAATCACACATAGTTCATAAAAAACACACAAAGCAACCTGTAATATCAGAAACCTTGGATAGCCATTGACAGTAGATAATATCACCACAGTCCATCAGAAGACTGGGAAAAATATTTTATATATATATACCTGACACTGAAAAGACTTCACGAGGGAGGGTGGTTCACAAATGTGGAGCCACGGTGAAAAAGTTCCTCTCCCTTGTCTTCCCCAAAGAAGGGATTCAGATGAAGGGTCCACGTACATTCGTAACATAGGAGGTGTTTCATAAGTTATTAGGGTTATAGACCGGTGTTTGGGACAGCTTTTGCATATTCACAAACACACACATCCAGTATCCACGTAGCTTGTATTTAAGGTAGTTTATTAAGTATTTTTAAGGCCATACATTGGATCACATTCCAAGCACATCGACCATAGCTGTCAACCCTCCCTGCTGTTTCCCAATGCTATAATAAGGGAATTTCCCGCAAAAAAGAGGGAAAGGTTGACAGCTATGCACATCGACACCTCATACAGCTTGTGCTTTTTATGTCCACTTCTGTACCCCTAAAGATCATTTTGAATTAATGTTTTCAGGTCCTCACAACCTTAGCATAGCTCTGTTATTTTCAGCTCTCATTTCTTCTTTACTAGCCACCCATTTTACAGTTTGCAAGGATGAGGGAAACCCTTTGTGTTTGCTTAGGTTGCATTCATTTTCCCCGGACTCCACAAAATGGCCAATGGGAGAAAATAAGGCATGCTTATGTTGGCTGCCATAAATGGAATCTCCTGAATAACGGTTGCTAAAGGCAAACTTCTCCACCTGGAGAAGGAACTGGCAAGCCACTCCAGTATCCCTGCCAAGAAAACTCCATGGACAAAGACATCACCTTGCTGACAAAGGTCCGTATAGTTAAAGCTATGGTTTTCCCAGTAGTAATGTACGGAAGTGAGAGCTGGACCATAAAGAAGGCTGATCGCCGAAGAATTGATGCTTTTGAATTATGGTGCTGGAGGAGACTCTTGAGAGTCCCATGGACTGCAAGAAGATCAAACCTATCCATTCTCAAGGAAATCAGCCCTGAGTGCTCACTAGAAGGACAGATCCTGAAGTTGAGGCTCCAGTACTTTGGCCACCTCATGAGAAGAGAAGACTCCCTGGAAAAGACCCTGATGTTGGGAAAGATGGAGGGCACAAGGAGAAGGGGACGACAGAGGATGAGATGGTTGGACAGTGTTCTTCGAAGCTACTAACATGAGTTTGGCCAAACTGCGGGAGGCAGTGAAGGATAGGCGTGCCTGGCGTGCTCTGGTCCATGGGGTCACGAAGAGTCGGACACGACTGAACAACTGAACAACAACAACAACAAAGGCAAACGTGTCATTTGCCCAGTGCGTGGGCTGGCCTAGAGGCCAGAGGCTGAATTCCATGTTAAGGATTTGCGTAGATGCCAGATTGCAGCATTGTCTTATGTGCTACATTAATGAATGCCAGCCGGTGCTGTATTAATTGTCTTTGCTGATGAGAATACGCAACAGCAGGGCATGGTGATTTTCATATGTGCATTGCTTACTTGTGCATTTACAATTTACAATTCCTTAACTGGTTGTTTTTTGTTGTTTTTTTGCAACCTAAGAATAAAGTACCCGAATGACCTGAAGTAATTTATCCTACCTGAACTGCCATCACCTGCTTTCCTCCTCCCTCACAGCTAGAAAGGCATGAATCATCAGTTTTCACCCACTTCTGTTGCTTGGTTGCTGCTGTTGTTGTTTTCCGAACCAGAATGAAGAAGCACGAAAGCAAATAGGAATAAATACCTCCAGCTATAAAAGTGGAATAAATCAATAGCGTTCTTCTGAAGCCAGAAATGCTTAATAGGCAAAGATCACTGCCAGACTGTAAAAAAAAAAAAGTGTTTAGAGTGCAGCCGGGGCAAGTTTAACCCTAACAAATAAACAGCAGAACTGCATCCCTCACTTTCAAATTAAATAACTAACCGTGTGATGGAGAGAGGATGTGATATATAAAGGCTTAGCCCAGTTCTTGCCATGTTTACTTCAAAAAGAAGTCCCACTGACTTAAATGAGACCAGTTTGCAAGCAGGTGGGCATAGGGTGCCAACCTATGGGGCTAGGGTGCCAACGTGAATAAAATATGGGGTGGGGTGGAGCCCCGCCCTGCGTAATTGATCACAAGGCACACAACCATTTGAATGGCAATGCCCGTGAACTTTGAGGGGGGCAACACCCTCAAATTTTTGGGGGGGAGGGTGAAGGGACCTCGGCCCCAGGGTGTTGGTTCATATGCTGTGGGGAATCCCTACTCTGAAGCTGGGAGGGAATGGCATTGGGACACACACACACACACACACACACACACACACACACACACACTATTGGTAACAATTTCAGTCAGCAGCATAACACTCAGTTGCAGAGTTTCTGCCCTCTCTGGTCTAGAGACAACACACACAATTTGGAATTCCACAATCTGGTGGTCATAATGGACTGGGCATGGAGGCATGGATCCCTCTTCCGCTAACACTTACATTGATTTCCTCTTCTTAGGAGACTCTTAGAGACCTATATCTCTGTGTGAGGGAGAGGGAAATAGGACTGTCCTTAACCTACTGCCCCTGAAGGATAGAGCATCATGACAGGACCTCTTCAGAGTCCCAAGTCCACTCAAGTTTGCAGAAGTGACTCGGTGAGAGCCAGTGTGGTGTAGTGGTTGTCGTAGACTTGTAATCTGGTGAACCGGGTTCGCATCTCCGCTCCTCCACATGCAGCTGCTGGGTGACCTTGGGCTAGTCACACTTCTCTGAAGTCTCTCAGCCCCACTCACCTCACAGAGTGTTTGTTGTGGGGGAAGAAGAAGAGTTTGGATTTGATATCCCGCTTTATCACTACCCGAAGGAGTCTCAAAGCGGCTAACATTCTCCTTTCCCTTCCTCCCCACAACAAACACTCTGTGAGGTGAGTGGGGCTGAGAGACTTCAGAGAAGTGTGACTAGCCCAAGAAGAAGAAGAAGAGTTTGGATTTGATATCCCGATTTTCACTACACGAAGGATTCTCAAAGCGGCTAACATTCTCCTTTCCCTTCCTCCCCCACAACAAACACTCTGTGAGGTGAGTGGGGCTGAGAGACTTCAGAGAAGTGTGACTAGCCCAAGGTCACCCAGCAGCTGCATGTGGAGGAGCGGAGACACGAACCCGGTTCCCCAGATTACGAGTCCACCTGCTCTTAACCACTACACCACACTGGCTCTCAGGGAGGAAGGGAAAGGAGAATGTTAGCTGCTTTGAGACTCCTTCGGGTAGTGATAAAGCGGGATATCAAATCCACACTCTTCTTCTTCTACTACTACTCCTTTGTTTGAGGAGGCCTGAGTCTCTTCTTGTACTATTGATTCCTGTGAGGCTTAATGGTGCGGTTTTAACTACCATTTAAAGTTTTACATTTATGCACTCAGGGTCTCTCCAGTGCCCAGGGCTGTGCAGTTGCTGAACTCACAGCCTTCTGTTTTAGAAACCCCCACTTCAAATCTGACTCATCTTGGCTTTCTCCACTGTCTCCAAGGTTCTAGTTATCCCCCAGTTTCCTTCATTTGGTGCTGCTGTTTTTGCTGCTCTTTGCCGGCCTCCCTCCCTTCCTCCATCCCACCCCACCCCTGATACACAGTTTGGGTGCAGGACCGGTGCTAGGGTTTCTTGCGCCCTAGGCAGACCACCTTCTGACACCCCCCACCGCCCCCCGCCAAAGCCTGCTTTTTTTTTTTAAAAAAAAAAAATTTTCATATAAAAGTCCTTTATTGTTCAATTAAAATATATTTACATGCAAGCATATGCATATACAAATGCACTCTCACATATACATAAGAAATAAAGCCCTCATATCTTAGATAGCTAGAAAAAAAAGCAAAAAGAAAAAGAAAAGGAGATGTAAGATTAAAAGAAGAAAAAAAGGAGGAAAAAAAAGAAGAAAAAAAGAAAAGAAAGAAAAAACAGAAAGAGAAGAAAAAGAGAAAAAGGGGGAAGAGAAAAAGGAAGCAGAAAAGGAAAGAAAGAGATCTTCAGAAAGGAAGATCAAGACAAGATAAAGTCATCAAAAAAAAAAAACCTTCACAAATACATTCTACATATACTTCCGCTGCTTTTACAACGGTTCATACATCTTATATAATACTTATTATATCTGTCATTTTTTTACATTTTTACCACTTTATAAACAAGTACAAATTAGATACAAATACAAATAAAACTCGGTTTTGTTGAACCATATTTCATCCTATTATTCTAAACACAACCAGATTCTCCCACTTACTTCTTGTTTGTTCAAATAATCATTAAGATACTTCCATTGATTTTTTACCATATCTCTTGATTTCCCTCTGATAGTATCTGTCAGCTTCGCTAGTTCCAGATATTCTGTCATTTTACTCAGCCACTCTCCCTTTGATGGTATTTGGTTCCCTTTCCAGTATTTAGCTATAAGGGTTCTTGCGGCTGTTGTCGCATAAAGAAGGATATTTATTCTGTCTTTTGGAATTTCACTGTTCAATATTCCTAATAGATATAATTCAGCTCTTTTACCAAATGATATTTTAATCAGCTTTTTAACTTCTTCGTGGATCATATTCCAGAAAATTTTAATTTCAGGACAGGTCCACCACATATGGAATAGCGTTCCAATTTGATCTTCACATCTCCAACATTTATTGTTTCCGGATTTATTTATCTTGGCTATTCTTACTGGTGACAGGTACCATCTGTGATGTACTTTCATAAAATTTTCTTTTATTTGGTAGGAAGCCGTAAAATTAATATTTTTTGTCCAAAATTGTTTCCACTTTCCATACTCAATTTCATGGCCAATATCTTGTTCCCATTTTATCATATTTCTGTTTTTACTTTCTGACTCCAATTGTCCTGCACTTAATAATCTATATAATTTGGATAGCATTTTCTGTTTACATGCTATAACCTCATCCAATTTAGTTTCCTTATTTCCAAAACCTCTGTTCTTTAAGTCTTTTTCAAATACTGCTCTTAACTGGATATATTCTAGCCAACTTACCCCTAAGGATCTTAAATCTTCATATTTTTTTAATTTTGGAATTTCTTTTATTTCCTCTACTAATTCTTTATATGTAGGCCATTTCCTTTTTGTCATATTTTTAAATGTTGACGTGGCTTCCACCGGTGATATCCACCATGAGGTTTTTTGCATCATTCTCCCTTTGGTTCTTTCCCATATTTCCAACAAGGCTTTCCTTACCAAATGATTATTAAACCTTTTGTGCATCTTTAGTTTTTCGTAGAATAGGTACCCATGCCATCCATATAGCTTGTCCCATCCTTCCAGTTCTAACACTTCTTTATTCTCTAATGTTATCCAATCCTTAAGCCACATCCAGCCCGCTGCATCGTAATATGTTATCAAATCTGGAACCCCGAAGCCGCCTTCTTCCTTAGCACTAATCATAATTTCCTGCTTTATCCTCGCTTTTCTCCCCAGCCAGATAAAGTTTGCCAGATCTTTTTGGCAGTTCTTTAAGTATTTGGTTCCGATTATTACAGGTGCTGTTTGAAAAAGGAACAGAATTTTTGGGAGTATCACCATCTTTGTCATAGAAACTCGACCAAGCAGGGATAGGTTTAATTTCTCCCATTTTTTCAATAATTCTTTAACTTCCTTCCATAATCTGACATAGTTGTCTTTAAATAAATTGGTATTTTTATTTGATATCCACAATCCTAGATATTTTGCTTTGGATTCAATTTTTAATCCTGTTATATCTTCCAATCTTTTTTTTCCCTTATCCCCCATGTTTTTTGTTAGTAATTTGGATTTTTCTTTGTTTAATTTAAAGCCTGAACTCTTCCCATATTCATTGATTTTCTCCAGTGTTTCCTGTAAACTCTCTAACGGGGATTCTACTGTAATAATCACGTCGTCCGCGTAAGCTTTCACTTTATAATTATAGTTCCCAATAGTTATTCCTTTAATTTCTCTGTTTTCTCTTAATGTGACTAGGAAAATTTCCAAGGTTATAATAAATAACAGTGGGGATAAAGGACAACCTTGCCTGACTCCTCTTTCAATATCAAAACCTTCAGTGAGATCATTATTTATAATTAATCTTGCGTTCTGTTTATTATATATAGCTTTAATTCCATTCATAATTTTTTCTCCTATCTCCCACTTTTCCAGATTTCTCAACATAAATTTCCAGGAAACACTGTCGAAAGCTTTCTCTGCATCCACCAGTAACATTGCAACTTTTTTGCTGGGGTTTAGTTCGGCATATTCCCATATGTCAATTATTGCTCTTGTGTTATCCTTAATTTGTCTTTCAGGAAGGAAGCCCGCTTGGTCTTGCCCTATAACTCTCATTAATACTCTCTTTAACCTATTAGCCAATATTCCTGTAAAAATTTTATAATCAATATTTAATAATGATATTGGTCTATAGTTCTTTGTTAAATTCAGATCTGCACCTTGCTTAGGGAGTAATGTTATCAAAGCTTCCTGCCACGATTTGGGAATTCTTCCTTTTTCCAAGATCTCATCTAGGATGACCTTTAATTTAGGTATTACTATCTCCTTAAATTTTTTATAGTATATTACCGGTATCCCGTCCGGACCTGGGGATTTTCCTGTTTTTAAATTGTTTATTACCTCCTCAAGCTCTTCTGTCCTAATTCTTGCATTTAACATGTTATACTCTTCCTCTTTAATATCTGGTAATTTTTTTCCGTTTAAATAGTTTTGTATTTCACTTTCTTCCTCTCCTTTATCCTCATATAAGTTTTTGTAGTATCTCCAGAAGCTCGTCTTAATTTGTTCAGAGTCTGTTAATTCCCTTTCCCCTTCCACTATTTTATTTATCACTCTGTCTACTTGTCTTTCTTTAGTCAACCATGCCAGCATTCTGCCCGGTTTGTTTGCCTGCTCAAAATACCTCTGTTTAGTCCATAAGATCTTCTTTTCTACCTCTTTGTTTATCATATTTGATAGGTGTGATTGTAAATTTTTTATACTTAATCTTAATTCTTCATTTTTTGGGTTTTTGACCAATTCCGTTTCCTTATCTCTTATTTGTTTACTCATTTCCATAAAATTGTTATTATTTTTTCTCCTGATCTCCTTCATTTGTTGAATCCCGTACCCCCTCATATAAGCTTTGCTAGTATCCCAGATCACCATATTGTCCGTTACTTGATTTTCATTTAGTACAAAAAATTCCTTTAGTGCCTCTTTTGCTTTATTTACTCTTTCCTCCTCCTTCCATAAATCTTCATTCATCCTCCATCTCCCTCTTGTGCATTTCTTAAATTTCATGTATACTGTCACCGGATTATGATCAGAGATGGATTTGTTTTGTATTTCTGTTTTATCTACACTCAACATTAATTTTTTTGAGGCCCATATAGCATCAATCCTTCCTCCGGATTTGTGCACTTCAGAGTAATGGGTGATATCTTTCGTGTTTGGGTTTTTGGTCCTCCAAATATCATATAAATTTAAGTTTGTAACCAGGTTGAAAAAGGATAAAGGGAGTTTACCAGAGTTAGACTCTTTCCCCCTGTCTGTTCTGTCCAAATCAATAGAAACCACCCCATTTTGATCTCCCATAAAAATAATATCTTCCCCTATATAATCCCACAATTTGTCCTCTAAATTTCTGTAAAATTCATCCTTTCTGTTATTAGGGGCATAGAAACCTACCAAAACGATTTTGCCCCCTTCTGTTTGTATCTCCACCACTAGTATTCTCCCTTCCTCATCTTCAAATAATAGTCGTGGTTTCAACGTGGGATTGATATACATCACTACACCCCTTTTTTTCTCCCCTCCCGCTGATATAAATTCTTTTCCCAATCTTACATTCTTCAGAACTCTTATGTGAATTTTAGATATATGAGTTTCTTGCAAACAGATGATGTCCCATTTCCTTTTTTTCAGAATGCACTCTACCCTGTTCCTCTTCAACTTACTGTTCAAACCATTTACATTCCACGATATACATTTCAGATTCATCACTGTATAGCTACCTTTATTTCCCTTTATAGGGTTACCAAGTAAGAAAAAGAAAACTAGGAAAGGGAACTAAAAAAGAAAACAAAAAGCAAAAGCAAAAATAAGGCAAAAAATAAAAATAAAAAAGATGAGATCCACCGCCAGTTTCTTGTTTTAAAAATGTCTTTTTCTTGATTCGGTTTGTCGTCTAGCCGATCCAAAAGGTGGGGCTGGATAACAACAGAGAGTCCAAAAAAGTTTAGTTTTCTGTTGTTTCTCTATTATTTCAGCCACGGCACTCGTTGTTTATTTCAGTCACTTTGGATACTTTTTTCGGGACGTTTTTCGCCTCCCAGCTCTTCCCAATACTTTCTCCAAAAAATTTCAGTATCTTCAACTGATTTAAAAAGTCTTCTCCTGTCCTTAAAGGTAAACGAGAGCCCTTCAGGAAACTCCCACTTGAACAAGATTTTATTTTTCCTCAATGCCGACGTCAAAAATTTATAATTCTCCCTCTTTTTAAGCAGACGGGTCGGGATTTCTTTCATTATTTCTATCACATTTCCATCAATTTGGAGCGGTTCCACTCTCCCCTTTAACAAAAGTTTATCTCTCAGCAGCCTTGAATTGAGGAAGATAAGACAATCTCCTGGACCTTTTCTAGTCTTAGTTTTATTTACTCTTATTCTAAATATCTTTTCTATATCCAGTCCCAACTCCTCCGCTGACACTTTCAGCCAGTCCGCCAAGGATTTTGTAATTATTTCTGAGATATCCTCATCTTGATTTTCTTTGATACCCCTCAGACGGAGAATCATCTCCTTCTGCCTCATCTCTAAGACAGCTAGAGCATCCCAAGTGTCCTCTTGAATTCTCTTTAGTTCTTCTAATTCCATCTTGTCTTTTTCCTGGTATCTTTTCATTTCTTTTTGTTCTTGCTGCGTCTTTTTAATACTCTCCTCTTGTTTCTGCATCTTTTCTTTTATCTCTTGTGTTGTTGTGTCTAATTCTGTCTGTTTTGCAGTCATTTGATTTACTTGACTTGACAGTTCCATTATTAAACTTGAGTTTTTCTCGATCTTATTCCCCATTGTCTCCATCCTGTTCCCCATCGCCTCCATCTTTCCATCCAGGATCTTGATATTTCCATCCAGCGTTGTTATCTTATCGCCTATATTTTTTTCCATTCTCTCCATTGCCGCCATTAACTCTCTCAAATCCATGCTGGTATCACTTTCGATTACTGAGGTCCTGCGTTGATGGTTTAAAGCTGCTGCGTGGCTGCTGGAAGTTGTAAATTTTTTGGATCCCATCAGAGTTTCCCTTCAGATTGTATATTTGTAACTTTTTTCCTTGCTTTAATGTCCCACACCACGCCTTTCTTTTTACAGGGAGTTTCCCTAGGGGTTATTATTTAGCAACTGTCCATTTCCCCCTTTCAACCTTCTGTTTTAAAAATGTCTTTATATTTCTCCTGTAATTCTCAAGTCTTCCACTAGGTGGCAGAAAACGCGTTCCCTCTTTTTCTTGCTATCTTCTGTAGTACTACTTGTAGCCACACGAGGTCATGTTGTTTCTCTCTTATCTTTCTCTCTCCTGGCCTTCTCTCTTTCCTTTTTATGGTCTGCTTTCCAGCTCCTTCTTTGTTTTCCGCTTCCGCCTTCTCTCCTATCACCCACTGCTTTCAATGGCGGCTTTGCACTGACTCAGCACTTTGCCACCAGTCCGTCTTAAGAACTGGTAAGGTTGATTTTACTTCTCTTTTTTTTTTTCAGGGAGAAAAAAGATCGAGGTCTGTCCGTGTGCACGTTCTTCCCCACCCGCTTCCCCTTTAGCGGTTTCTCCTCTTTATTATTTTCGTTCGTGCTTTTTCTAAATACACCTTTAGTTTTAAAACGTTTTAGCACTCCTCGGGGGAATTTTGAGTTACATCCGCCACGTTCAACTTTTAATTTGACAGGTATTCTGCGTTGTGCCACAGCCCCTGTGATATTTCTGTCCGTTTCTGTCCGTAAAAAGCTTAGTTTCTTTTCTCCCTCCTCCTTTGCCACCCCCTGTACTCCAGGGAGGTGAGGGATATTTATTTATTTTCTCCCGTTAGTGGAGGAGTTTGTCCTTTTATAGTTGAGTTTTTAATGGGGTAGTTCGGCGCCGCTTTGTCGAGAATTGGAGCGTTTGTGTTGAAGAGGGGTTTGCGCCCGTTTGCACGGAGGTCCTCCCTGAATTAGCTTTTGATCACTTCAGAGTTTTCCCCCCTGAGTGGGAGACCCCATATCGTGCTGCCGTGGGCTTCTGCCCCCAGGATCCCCCCCTGGGGTCGGTTGACTCACGCTTCGTCGCCTGTTTTTTCACCTCTAAACAACACCGATCCGCCTCGAGACAGCAGGAGCGCGGATCCCCACCCGACTCCAAGCGCGCCGTTCCGGAAGTCCCCGCCAAAGCCTGCTTTAGCGGGAGGTGGGGGTGGTGGAGAGGCAAGCAGCAGTTTCTCCGCTGTAGCGGAGAAGCTGCTGCTAGCCCCCCCCGCCCAAACCTGGCCAGCGCCCCCTCCATTTTGGCGCCCTAGGCAATTGCCTAGTTCACCTTAATGGACGCGCCAGCCCTGTTTGGGGGCAGGGGCTTTGTCTGCAGGCTGTGTCAGATCTAGTGAAGGTTGAGAGTCAGGTCTGCTGCTGGCTACCTCTTCACAAGGGATCTAATACATATATATATATTTCAGGAGTCCCTCCACCCAAACTGCCGTTCCAAGCTCCTTTGGAGAAAATGAATGTAAGCAAGCAAGGTTGAGACAACCAGGTGCAACTGTAGGCCCACACACCTGAGTTGTGCAACAATTCTGCTTTATTTTTGAGGAAGGATAGCTCAAATGAAAGCACGGGTATAAAAACGCCTGTGACTGTGAACACCCATTTCATTCTAGAAATGAATGATACTGACTTCTTTTCACCTCTCTCTTTCGATAGAGTCTACACAGAATCTAGAACCATTGCATACAGATGAAGCTCGAAAAATTAGAATATCATGGAAAAGACCATTTATGTAAGCAATTGTTTTCATTAGCTACTGGAGTTTAATATATGAGATAGACTCATGACATGCAAAGTGAGATATGTCAAGCCTTTGCTTGTTATAATTGTGATGATTATGGCACAGCTGATGAAAACCCCAAAGTTGAGATTGTTAATTTGGGGTTCTCATCAGCTGTACGCCATAATCATCACAATTATAACAAATAAAGGCTTGACATATCTCGCTTTGCATGTCATGAGTCTATCTCATATATTAGTTTCACCTTTTAAGTTGAATTACTGAAAGAAATGAACCTTTCCACGATATTCTACAGGTGAAACTCGAAAAATTAGAATATCATGGAAAAGTCCATTTATGTAAGCAATTGTTTTCATTAGCTACTGGAGTTTAATATATGAGATAGACTCATGACATGCAAAGCGAGATATGTCAAGCCTTTTTGTTATAATTGTGATGATTATGGTGTACAGCTGATGAGAACCCCAAAGTTGAAATTGTTAATTTGGGGTTTGACATATCTCGCTTTGCATGTCATGAGTCTATCTCATATATTAGTTTCACCTTTTAAGTTGAATTACTGAAAGAAGTGAACCTTTCCACGATATTCTAATTTTTCGAGTTTCACCTGTATATTTTGACTCTAGAAAAGCACTTCTTGAGAATCTGGTTTCATTCTTGGTGGGGAGAGGGAAGGGGGAATAATTGCAGATTGGTTTCACATTACCCTGCAGTGTGTCCATTAGGAAACAGGTGTAGGCAGTCCCAGGAATGGGGGTTGTGTCCACATGATGTTTTGGGTGGGCATATGCCAGGACCATGACCATCCTTCTCCAGTAACCTGGGAGAAAAGGTGTGGATAACCTGGTCAACGGAAGGGTTTTCAATGTGTATCAAGTAACCACAACTACCCTTACGGACAGCAGGATCAAGACTCAATCTAGATTGCAAATGGCATGTTGAGGATGAGCTGCAAAAAGGCCAGTGTACAGGTGAAACTCGAAAAATTAGAATATCGTGGAAAGGTTCGTTTCTTTCAGTAATTCAACTTAAAAGGTGAAACTAATATATGAGATAGACTCATGACATGCAAAGCGAGATATGTCAAGCCTTTATTTGTTATAATTGTGATGATTATGGCGTACAGCTGATGAGAACCCCAAATTAACAATTTCAACTTTGGGGTTTTCATCAGCTGTACACCATAATCATCACAATTATAACAAATAAAGGCTTGACATATCTCACTTTGCATGTCCTGAGTCTATCTCATACATTAAACTCCAGTAGCAAATGAAAAAAAATGCTTACATAAATGGAATTTTCCACGATATTCTAATTTTTGGAGTTTCACCTGTATATGCATCCTGGTTTAGTGACAGTACAAACCTGTTCCTGATTTCTAGCATCGCTCTGCAATCTGGACAGCGATTGCACTAGGAATCCCTTCTTCAGTTGATGGTGAACGAAACCGGATTGCCTGCAATCTAGGCACTAGATCTCACTCTGCTGCAGTGGAAGGCAATCCACAAGGCCACTTTGCCTGCCCGTTGTAATATTTTAGGAGTGCTGGAGTACAACAGACCTTGCGGCAGTGCAAACCATTACTATTTACAACAGCCTTTGTCAACTGTAAGAGCTCGCCTATTCCCCGTTTGTCTTCAGACGCACCTTGAGAAACATTTCAATTAACAGAGCACCAAACACGTATTCTTTTCACTTAAGGAAGAAGGGCAGAAAGAAAGGAACCAGCCCTTGTATGATTGAATTAAAGCAAATATACTGGCTACACTTTAATGTTACATTCTGATCTAATGCCTACCTGGCTGTAATTGAAGACAGAACCATGCACGATGCGCTCTAGTAGGAATTTTGCAAATTAGGTTGTTGTTTTCCATGAAATAAGAGGATTTGCTACACTGTGAAACACGAGACTGATACATTTCATACTTCCTCTGTTCTCCTTTAAGGAGGAACATACTTCTTTCAGAGCCAGCGTGTTAGTGGACACATCTCACAGGAACTGACAAAACCTGTATTAGCTTCATGTTATCCCAAGATGTGCATTTTCCAGCTATCTTATGGGGGGGGGGGAGGAAGGAAGGGGCATGGGTTGGGTTTCGCACAGGATTCACACTATTTGACATTCAGCCCCCACTTCTTCCGCATGAGTCTTTCATGCTTTCCACCTTAAACTTCATGAAATGCGCTCTGTTGGCTAAATAATGTATTTGAAACAGACAAAGCCATGTTATTCCTAGTCTTTCAAGCCTGATGCTTGAACCTACCATTACACTAAAACAACAACAGGTAGTTTTAAGAAATGCTGTTGTTTTTCCTCAGAGGCTCATGAAGTGCTAGGGCTAAAACAGAAATTTGTTTTGGCTGACAACTGAATGCGAACCTACCGTATTTGCACTTTGTAAAACTATAAATGAGCCAAATTGCAGCTATCCTATGAAATATTCACACTTCTCTGAATTTCATGAGGCAGTTCTCCATCCAAATGATGTGTACATAAATGTATATATTGAAGAAATATGTGACTATTAGGCAAGGATGCCAACAGGATATCCTGGGCCCAGTACAGTTATACCTCGTGTTGCGTTCCGCTCTTGTTACAGACTTTCAGCTCACGAACGCAGCAAACCTGGAAGTGTTTACTTCTGGGTTCGTCACCCACACATGTGCAGAAGTGATCACGTTTCGCACATGTGCAGAAGCAATCTGTGCACTTCGCGCATGTGCAAAAGTACTCGCACATGCGCAGAAGAGACGTTCTAGTTGATAGACTTTTCCGGGGTGCGAACGGCACCCCGAAACGGATTAAGTTCGCAACTAGAGGTACCACTGTACACTGTATGTGAATTGGGGCCCTTGTAAACTATGAGCAAGAACTGCTGCTTATACAGAAACCCAACTTCATGGGGCTGTTGAAAAAATAGAAAGGAGGATCATAAACACATCATTGAGCTCTGGAAATAAAAGCATGATGTAAATATATAGGGCAGTAGTCAGCTATGCTTTACTCAGAGTAGACCTTTTGAAATCAATGAAGCTAACTTACAGTGCGATCCTGCACGTGCCTTCTCTGCAGCAAGCATATAATATTTTATTGGGGGGCATGACAATATCAATAAGTTTTTCTCAGTAGGACACAAGTCTTCAAAGGGAGTTACTTCTGAGTAAAACCTACAAAAACCAGGCAACTGTGTTTCATACTGTGAAGGCAGCACACTTGGGGAATGAATGAAATAATGTGGGCACGGAGGAAAGTGCTTAAGCAAACATGCTCCATTATACAGACAGATTATTCTCTTCTGTCCAGCGCCAAGCTAGCAGCAAGAACAATGAGCCTCTTCTGCTTTTTCTGCGGCTCTGGGAAGCCCCCTCCTCAAGTCCCAGGTGGGGGTGGTCAGCCTTCCTTCCCCACAGCACTTAGCAGCAACCGTGATTAAGCATCCACAAAAACAGTATGTGCCTTTGATAAGCCTTAGAACATTGCTTTCTAACTATCCTTATACAGGGGTGTAGCTAGCGGCAAGCCAAGCGGCATCCCTGGGGGCGGGGCGTCACTCCGTACGCATGATGTCATGACGCATGCGCACGGAGCGATGCCTCCGCCCGGGCCAGCTGGCCCGCCCCTCTCCTTTCCCCACCGGCTCCACTCCGGGAGCGCAGCGGCAAATCCCTGAGCGGAGCCATCCCGGGGCATGGAGAGGGGTTGGGACAGCGAGGGGGGTGACACCCCTCCTCGCTGGCCCGCCCCTCTCCATTTCCCGCCGCCTCAGGGAGCGCAGCGGCAAAAAAGCCGCTGAAAGGGGGAAAGCCCCCTCTTTCAGCGGCTTTTTTCGCCACTGGCTGGAGGCGGGGATTGCGGGGGGCGGGACCCCGCCCCGAGTGTCACCCCCCCCAGGGCGCTACCTGGGGCCCCTCGCCCCCTTGCTACTTCCCTGTCCTTATATATATCCAACTGACTTGCTTTTTAAAACAATGAAAGCCAAGAGTCGGGGCCTTCTGCTGCCCAGGACATGTGTACCCCCTGCCTCTCCATTGGTGGCTCTGATATTAGGGGGAAGTATGCATATTGAAGGGACGCAGGTGCCACTGTGGGTTAAACCACAGAGCTTAGGGCTTGCCAATCGGAAGGTCGGCGGTTCGAACCCCTGTGACGGGGTGAGCTCCCGTTGCTCGGTCCAAGCTCCTGCCAACCTAGCAGTTTGAAAGCACGTCAAAGTGCAAGTAGATAAATAGGTACCACTCCGGCAGGAAGGTAAACTGCATTTCTGTGCGCTGCTCTGGTTCGCCGGCTCCCTCGGCCAGTAAAGCGAGATGAGCACCGCAACCCCAGAGTCATTTGTGACTGGACCTAATGGTCAGGGGTCCCTTTACCTTTACCTTTATGCATATTAAGGAATATCAAGATATATATATATATATATATATATATATATATATATATATATATATAAGAGGGAATTGCATTATGTAAAAATATCTTTGGCAAAATTGCATACAAAAATGTGTATGTTAGGAGAACTGTGTATTAAAATGCTGATAAATTTTCACAAGGACTGTGTTTATTTTTTAAAAAATAGCAAAGTGATATGGAAATGTGGGGGGATGAAATTAAGGGCTTGGCCACACTTCCCCTTGTCCTGTACCTAGAAAGGATGGGTCCAGGAAGTCTCCTATTTGTGGCACAGGTCCAAGCTGTTTTGCCTTTGCCTTGCTGCTTTCCCTGGGAAACCTCCTCTTTAGTGCTGAATCGGAACAAATGGCAATCCACAGAGAAACCAAGCGCCGTTCATTCCACTTCAGCGCTAAAATGCGAGTTTTCCTGGGAGAACGTGGGGGGGGGGGACTAGAAGTGTGCATGAACCTTAAGATTAGGGGAAAAAATGAGAAACTGCAAGAAACCAACATGACAAATTCACCCATGGAAAGTATTTCCTTAACCATGTTAATGAAAGCCTTGCAATGTGCTTGTTAAGTGCAGCAAGAGCTCTCTCTCCTTTTATCACCAGCTTGTTTAAGGCGCTGAGAAGATTTGTATTGTAAACCCACCCCCCTCTGCATGTGCATATGAGATACTTGAGTGAAAGGAAGGATAAAAATATGAGCTTAGACAAAACAGTTTTGCAGTAACATTGTGATGTGCTGAAAGATCACCCAAAGATGCGGCAATACTAGTGTGTAGTGTGTGCTTTGTAGTTTTCTGTGGATCACATAAATATACTTCCACCATTTGTTTTCTGACCCCTTTGTCGAAGGCGAAGGTTTTGGCATTCTAGATGTGCTGTTAAGTGATCAATTAGACACGTTCAATTATTCACTGTGACAACTAAAAACAGAGGTAAGTACCTAGCTCTAAGAATCAGTGTCCTTGGGACAACCATTCAATGTGCTAATTATAATGTTTTATTTATTGTTAGGCTGGAAATTTGCTGTACATAAGGCCCTTTAAAAATGTAGTCAGCAGGGGATCAACACTGAAACTACTCAGAAAGAAATCTTTGGTCTTTAGTCTGAATGACACTCAATGCAAAACAGCTATTTGGGAGTGACACAAAACGGAAACCTTCAGCAGGAGATACCTTAAGGTTTTATTCAACAATTGTTTTGAATTGTTGGAAGTCATTGTGATTGGAACAAAGTTACTGGCAAGATGACTTTGCAAAGCACCTTAAAATGCCACCTTACAATGTCAACATCCAGGTAACATGGGCTGCTTTTGTGCGGTGATACTAAATATCACACAAACTGGGCCCAGAAGATAAGTGCCAAATGGAAGTGAAAGCAGATGTTTCAGAACTGGCCTACTGTGAGTACCAACCAAGGAAGAGTGGCCAACTAAATTAATGGAGTATGCCAAAATGGCGAGGTTGACGGGTGTAATGAGAATCCAGGAAGAAAAATATATATTAAAGATTGGGGGGAAATTTGTGGAATATTTGGAAAACTCATGTTTATTAAGAGAAACTAAAGAATAACTTAAAGATGGAGTGATATGGAAAGGCTGATCGCTGAAGAATTGATGCTTTTGAATTATGGTGCTGGAGGAGACTCTTGAGAGTCCCATGAAAGAAGATCAAACTTATCCATCCTTAAAGAAATCAGCCCTGAGTGCTCACTGGAAGGACAGATCCTGAAGTTGAGGCTCCAGTACTTTGGCCACCTCATGAGAAGAGAAGACTCCCTAGAAAAGACCCTGATGTTGGGAAAGATGGAGGGCACAAGGAGAAGGGGACGACAGAGGATGAGATGGTTGGACAGTGTTCTCGAAGCTACTAACATGAGTTTGGCCAAACTGCGGGAGGCAGTGGAGGATAGGCGTGCCTGGCGTGCTCTGGTCCATGGGGTCACGAAGAGTCGGACACGACTGAACGACTGAACAACAACAATATGGAAAATGCAGTATTAAAATTAAAAAGAAACCACAAAAGTGGGGGAGGGAAGTCAAATATGTGTGTACTGGAAATACATGTGATTTGTGTTTGTGTAATCTGTATGTCTGTAAATATTTGCAAAACCGAAAATTATATATATATATAAAACATCTCTCTCTCTCTCTCTCTCTCTCTCACACACACACACACACACACACACACACACACACACACAATATGACCATGTTCTCAAGGGAGCGGGTGGCGCTGTGGTCTAAACCACTGAGCCTCTTGGGCTTGCCTGATCGGAAGGTCGGCGGTTCAAATCCCCGCGATGGGGTGAGCTCCCGTTGCTCTGTCCCAGCTCCTGCCAACCTAGCAGTTCGAAAGCACGTCAAAGTGCAAGTAGATAAATAGGTACCACTCCGGTGGGGAGGTAAACGGCATTTCCGTGCACTGCTCTGGTTTCCATCATGGTGTTCCGTTGTGCCAGAAGCAGTTTAGTCATGCTGGCCACATGACCTGGAAAGCTGTCTGCACACAAAGGATGGACTGAACCACTCTAAGCAGCTTGTCTATGCCCTCAGGCAACAAGAACTGGAAGTCATTAAAGCACCAGCAATTCTACCAGTCCCTGAGAACTTCCTATATTTGCAATGCCTGTAACGTAGATGATGTCCAGGACAGAGGAGATGCGAACAATTTTTCTCCACAAAATGCCTTGATCAGAGGTCATAGTGTACTTTTGAAGGTTCTGTGTTATTAGACACCGAATCATTCCTAAGAGCTCTGCTGGATGGCTTTGTACAGACATGTTGGCAGCAGAGAAGTACTTCTGCTGTCATCATCTCCACACAGATGACTCTAAATGGAGCTCCCACCGGCTATCAGTCATGTTTGCTCTCAGCCTTCCTCCATTTGAGCCCTATTTACAGTGAGGGCCATGCTTCTTACATAAATAAGACAGATGGAGTCCAGTGGAAAAATGAATCCTGATAACACTTTATTGAGGTAACTGCACAAAAACAGTGTATAATCTGAGGAGAAAGAAACAAAGAGGTTTTTGTCTTTCTTAGCTCAGGCCTTGTACGCAGCAGGGTTAGATATCCAACTAAAACATACAGAGGGAAATCTCCTTAGAATTGCATAGGCAATCAGAGCATGTGCCACCTCAGTGAACATCATGCCACTCTGTGTGGCTGATAAGCAATACCTCCACCCGTCTCTTGGTTAGCTGACTTGCTGATAGCAGAATTAAATTAGCCGGTTAAGTTACACACAGAATGGTCTCTGCTGTTTAACTTCCTATAGACCAGCCCCTTCAGTTTCGCCCTGAGCCCATAGCAGGCTATGGTTGTACACATGCTGGACATGACAGCATCAGACTGGTATCCCCTGCTGAGACAGGATTTGCATGTTGCAGCTGCCAAGGGCGGGGTGGGAAAAGACTGGCTTACTTTCAGCCGTCGTCTGCCTTTTGGATTAACTGGAGCAAGCCTCTGTTCACTAATTGAAACAGTCAAAATGTCAAATGAAGCATTGCAATAACAGAGCAGAGAGGCCCAATCTTCTGTGGTGTGTATTATTTTATTTCAAGCTGCACGGAAGGACCTAAGCTCTTATTTGAAAAACCGTATAAAGAAGGGAGTCCTGAGGGGGGTGGGGAAGGGGAGGGACACTTTTAATCCCTTATGACTCTGGCATTACTGTGCTTCAGCAAATATTTTGCAAAGGATTTACTGGATGAACTTCAAATATGAAAGCAGCTCACTCCAGTAGTTCAGAGAGCTTTGCAAATTAAAAGCAGGAAGAGAGCAAGAGGGAATGGAGATTGTTTTAGCTGACATTGAAACTGCAATTCTTTTCTTACTAGCTTGTCATACAGCTTAATATATATATTTGGGTCAGATGCAGTGCTTTTTTCTGGGGGTATGCAGGGGTACGCATACCCCTAAACATTTGCTGAATCTATGTTTGGCCTCATTGAGGGGCAGTATTTCAATGAGTAGGGAAATGAGAGTACTGTACCCCTAAACATTTTTTTAAAGGAAAAAAAAGCACTGGCCAGATGTATTATAGTATCTGCAATCATGGGCAAGTGCATAAACATAAACCAACAGCAAAGAGATGTTGAGAAAGGGAAGTAGTCAAAGCTGTGGTCAGAATTTGGTGGCATCTCTCAAGATCGCAACACAGTTTAACCACTGCAGCAATACCTTTGTTCACACAGTGGCATCTATTGGTTCCCGTTCCAGAAAGCAAAAGAATCCATTTTACTCTGCCAAAAATCCAGAATGGATTGTGGAATGGATCTTGCAATCTGTTCCAAACATGTCTAGGCCTCTCTATTTGTGCTCCGGGGGTCTCTGGTATGGTGAGGGCTTAGTGATATTGTGCCCATCTGCCTGTTAGGTATGTTGTTGTTGTTCAGTCGTTCAGTTGTGTCTGACTCTTCATGACCCCATGGACCAGAGCACGCCAGGCACCCCTATCCTCCACTGCCTCCCGCAGTTTGGCCAAACTCATGCCAGTCGCTTCGAGAACACTGTCCAACCATCTCATCCTCTGTCGTCCCCTTCTCCTTGTGCCCTCCATCTTTCCCAACATCAGGGTCTTTTCTAGGGAGTCTTCTCTTCTCATGAGGTGGCCAAAGTACTGGAGCCTCAACTTCAGGATCTGTCCTTCCAGTGAGCACTCAGGGCTGATTTCTTTAAGGATGGATAGGTTTGATCTTTTGCAGTCCATGGGACTCTCAAGAGTCTCCTCCAGCACCATAATTCAAAAGCATCAATTCTTCGGCGATCAGCCTTCTTTATGGTCCAGCTCTCACTTCCATACATTACTACTGGGAAAACCATAGCTTTAACTATACGGACCTTTGTCGGCAAGGTGATGTCTCTGCTTTTTAAGATGCTGTCTAGGTTTGTCATTGCTTTCCTCCCAAGAAGCAGGCGTCTTTTAATTTCTTGACTGGTGTCACCATCTGCAGTGATCATGGAGCCTGTTAGGTATAGCAGTTTAAATTTGCTGAAATGGGAATGTTTGAATGCATATTGCTGTGTGTTTAAATAAAGCAGTTTGAGTTTGGGTTGGTTGGATAGCTAATGGTAGTATGTTCTCCAGTAGCTATCACGTGGTTGGTCAACTGGTTGGAGAGCCAGTGTGGTGTAGTGGTTAAGAGTGGTAGACTCGTAATCTGGGGAACCGGGTTCGTGTCTCCACTCCTCCACATGCAGCTGCTGGGTGACCTTGGGCTAGTCACACTTCTTTGAAGTCTCTCAGCCCCACTCACCTCACAGAGTGTTTGTTGTGGGGGAGGAAGGGAAAGGAGAATGTTAGCCGCTTTGAGACTCCTTCGGGTAGTGAAAAGCGGGATATCAAATCCAAACTCTTCTTCTTCTTCTTCTTCTTTGGTCACATGAGAAGTACCAAGTCACAGACCCCATTTTGTGTGCATGAGTTCGCTGTGATGACACAGTGCGGGAAGATGGCTGTGAGTGAGCAAGCCGAGAGAGATGGCTGCATGAAGAAGCTTCTCTTGACACCACCAAGAAGAACTGTCAAGGCTCTTTCTCCGAGAATAGGAGAATGAGAGCAGTGCAGCAGTTAATGAGGTCTCTGAAGCTAAACAGAGAGAAGGACTGAAACAGAAAGGGGATTTCTTCAAGCAGCTGCCAGGCCTGTATGGCAAAGCGCAGGCTGGGTGCAAAGCTGGAAGTAGGGCGAGACACAGCATTTGATTGAAAGCAGGAAGCTGTATTACTGAAGCTGAGCCTATGCTTGGATAAGCATATGTCTTGTGAATGTGTATACAGTATATGATTCTTTCCACCATCTGTTCTGCGAGCAAAGCTTTTGAATATTTAAGGGATGTCTGGACTGCTCTGGGCCTCATGCGCATGCACAGTGATGTGGAAGTGACGTCGGCACCACCTGAGCATGCCAAAAACCTTAGTGATGCTAAGTCACTATATTTAAGGATCTGGTGACTTCTGTTTCAGTGTATCTGAAGAAGTGTGCATGCACACGAAAGCTCATACCAAGAACAAACTTAGTTGGTCTCTAAGGTGCTACTGGAAAGAAATTTTTATTTTGTTTTGACTATGGCAGACCAACACGGCTACCCACCTGTAACTAAGTATGGATGGTTCTGGAAGCTGCCAGAATGAAGCAAGTCTGGGAGTCCTCCTTGGAAATGTGTCCATGCCGACCAGCGCTTCTGGCCCATATTTCCACGGGAGGAGAACCTCACCCCCATCTCTAATTTCTTTCTCCAGTCTTTCAAAGTGTGCTCATGGCAGCAATTTAGTGTGACCCAAACCGCATGGGAACAGCTCCTTTTTTATTCTGTCTGCCGAGAGAGGAACCACACAGGTACAAGACACAGCTTCTAGCTGTAGGAGCAGCGCTGCAGGGAGAGCTCAGACTGGGACAGGAAGTTGCCGTGCCATTCACGGTTCCTCTGCCTAGAGATTGCAGGACATGGCATCGAAAGGAGCCACAGGAAAGTGGCTGTGCACCACTGTGATCATGTATGGATTGGGCCTCGTGGGTTTCAGCAGGACTGGTGACAGAACCCGGGAATGACCAATGTGCAAACGATCCTTTCCAACCTGGTTGATCTCCAACATTAAACCACACCTGTCTCACGGCACACAGTCAGTGCCCTGCTGCATATTTAATGTATGGAATTCACTGTCACAAGATGTGGCTTAGAGGCTAGATGGCCATGAGCTAGGATGGTGTTTTTTATCAAAGGATTAGACAAATTAACTGAGAACAGACTATAAGGAGCAGGGGTGCCATGTCCTACTGCTGCTGCCTGCTCTGCTGCCACCCCATGCCCTGCTGCAGCTACCCCTGGCAGAGAAGTGGCACAGCAATCCTGGGCAAGACCTCAAATGTGGGAAGACGTTTTTGGTTTCTCCCGCGCGCGATAGCCGCTTCACCGATCCTTCCGCGCAACGCGCAGAAGGATAAGAAGATCCGGCCGGAGCAGGAGCCTGGATCCCTCTGCGGCTCCCAAAAGCACGCCAGGAAGCCTCCTGCTAACGGCTGTGAGGCTGGTTTCCCGCCCGGAAAGACTCCTTATTGCTAAGTTGTGATTGGTTTGTGCTGAGTTGGTGACGCTGTATAATTTGTCAATAAATAGCCCCTGCCTCTGTTAGCGCAGCGACAGAGAAACGGAGAGCTCGCTCGCATTCAGTGAGTGCACTTTGACAACCGACTGCAGCCTGATTTATTTTGGCCTCCTTTCTGCTTCTTCGGCCGCACCTTTTACTTTTCCTTGCTGCCTATCGCTATCCTCTTCAGACCTTCTGCAACTCCTAAAACTCCTCACGACCTTCAAGAACCCTCATAACCAGTGGGAGCAGGCTCTCCAGCGACTGGTTATCCCGACACTCAAATGGATGTGATCTTGGTCAAAATTGGCGCTGCTTGCAAAAGGGATAGGTAGCCTGGGAAACTTCTTCTGCGTGAAGCAGCAGCAGGGCTGTCTTAAGCATATGTGGCGCCGGGGTGCGGAGGGCAGAGCCGGCCGCAGAAGAGCCATCTGCGGCGCTCTGACCAACGGACGGGCTTCTCCCCAGGCTCAACTCTTGGGCCCTGGACTCTCGGCCTGGCGCTCCTGAGAGCTTGGAGCCTGGGTGCCCCGGACCCCTAGCACCTATGGTTAAGACAGCCCTGAGCAGCAGCCTCATTCTGCTTAATGGCTGGGCCAGCTCTGATAAGGAGAGAGGGTCATTAGCTACAGCAAGCCATATTTAAATAGTGCATTAATCTGTCACAACAGGCAAGGCACTGGGGAAGAGGAGCCCTAGTCCACTGGGAGGGAAAGGAAATCTCTGGGGGTGCTATGTGCTATGATTTCAGCCTCAGCTGAGGGGGCTGGTTGTGGCTGCCGCACGCGCATGTTGTTTACAGGACCCACTGGTGTCTGTGGCTTATGATGTGGTGGTCCTATGGGTCAAATAATATCCTAAACCTTTCCCCAGCACACTAGTGGGGTGGGGTGGACCCCAGCCAGCAGACTTGCTGACCAGTAGCTGGATTCCTGCCAGTTACCAATAAAAATGGCTGGCATTTTAATCCACACCAGTCCTTGCTCCCAAGGGACATGACTTTTTGAACGTGGTGCACAATTAACAATAACTTTTAAGCAGTGGATTCCCCTCCCCCCCCAAAAAATGAGGTGCCAGAACTCACCATGAGCCCCTACCTGGTTCGGTTCTCTTATAAAGGCAATGACACCCACCTGAGAGGTGCCAGAAATGAGTTCTGGCTGAAAAAGGCCCTGCTTTTAATGTCATTGGTATCTCCTCCCCCCACCTTTGCACCCAAGGTTTGTGTTTTGGCCATATATCTTTCTTACAGCTCCTTTCTAAACATTTTATGGTTTCTTATCATCCTTTGATATGTAGCATCTTAAACTGAATGGAGTATTCATCAGGGCTGAATGGGCAGTATTTCTGATTATTAGCCATTTCTTCAGCAAACCACTTGCCCATAAGCTTTGCGGCCAAACAATTTATTTCTTAGAAATCAGAAGGTTATAAATTATTATCACTGAATAAATCTGTAATATGGAAGCTATAGATGAAGAGAATTCCCCAGGGTTCAAGAATTTTATATGGCACATTTCAAGTATATCATGCCAATCGTTTTTTGTTTTTTTTTGCAACCTCCTGGTAAGATAGACCAGGGTTGTTAGTCGTGTTTTGTAGTGTGGAGGCAGTGGGGTGAAGCTGAGAGACAGTGTCTTGCCGAAGGTCACTTGGAATCCGATCCTAACCCCACACCATGTTGATGCCTTGCAGGGGGTTGAGGGTGGTGTGTTTTCATCTGCACCAGCGCCTGCCCACAGATAGGAATGTACCGGGGAGGGGGGAGGCTTTGAGCTATAGGGCAGCAGGGCACAGAAATCCCCGAAACAGAGAGTTTTGGAGTGTGAGCATGGAGCCAGTGTGGTGTAGTGGTTAAGAGCAGTAGACTTGTAATCTGGTGAACCGGGTTCGCATCTCCGCTCCTCCACATGCAGCTGCTGGGTGACCTTGGGCTAGTCACACTTCTCTGAAGTCTCTCAGCCCCACTCACCTCACAGAGTGTTTGTTGTGGGGGAGGAAGGGAAAGGAGAATGTTAGCTGCTTTGAGACTCCTTCGGGTAGTGATAAAGCGGGATATCAAATCCAAACTCCTCCTCCTCCTCCTCCTCCTCCTCCTCCTCTTCTTCTTCTTCTTCTTCTTCTTCTTCTTCTTCTTCTTCTTCTTCTTCTAAGGGTGTCTGGAAATATGCCGGTCCTCTTTAGCCAAAATAAAGACTGCAGCGTCATGGAAATATCAGCTTTATTATTTACTGCAGTATGAACAATGGTGGTCCCAGTGGATAATTCCAAAAGCTGGGCAGGGGATAAAATAATTCAAGGCATCTATCTATATAGCATTCCAAATACATGAAGCCCTCGTGCCCGATGCCCATATCATTTCTGCATTATTATTGGTTACAGCAACGTGTGAACGTCTCATGTCTCTTTACCTGGCCTTCCAATTGGACATCCCATATTTGGAGTTGTTTTCTACCTAAGAAACTCCCATTATCTTATCTTAGGTTGCCGACCTCTGCTTTGGAGGGTTGGCGGGGTGGGGGTGGGCGGAGCACGCTCAAGGTGGTCCCTTCCCATTTCACCCCAGGACTCTTCCCATCACCCCTGGCTTTCTCTGCCCCCTCCAGAGGAGCATTCAACATTCTCAGCAGTAAGAGCCAGACTTCTATGCATCTACTTTTCATGTGAAAAGGCTGCAACATGGATGAAGGGGCCGTCTCCGGTGTGGAAGTGGTGCATCATGTCACAAACACAGACATGCACGCACACACACTGTTTTCAGTGGTGCAGCTTTGCACATTCTGCTGTCAGTCACCAAGTGTTAAGGAATTAACTATTAGCTGAAGATGTGAACTGACTGTATTGGGAGGCAATATAAAAGTTTTGGCTTGTATCCATAGTTAGGCCTACTCAGAACAGACCCATGGAAATGGCAAGCTCAGGTGGATTGTTTTCAATAGGTTTAACATGAGTAAAACGTAGCTGGATGCAACCCTCTGTCTGCCCATTTGGATATGCAAAGCGACAATGTTGCAGGAATCAAGTGGTGGAAATACAGTACATGCCTGATGGGGGCAGCCCTTAGATACTTGCTCCCCCGTTGCCCAATTCCCAAAGGCATATAGGAACTCTGCTTCACATACAATTAGCAGTTTTTCTTTTGCTACCCTTCAGGATTCTCCAGGCAGCTGAGCAGGGCCTTCTTTGATTTCCTTTGCAACTTGGCTATGTCTGGGCTCCACAGACATTAATAAGCAGCTAGAACGAGAGATGCCAATTTATTTTTAGAGCCTTCCTCTGTGGTTATTTTTCCAATGATCTGTTATAATTTCATGCTTAAATAACACTAAATAACGTCCTGTGTTTGCACAGCGTAATTGGAGGAGATGAGAAACCCTGGCAAACCATCATCGTTTTTACTGATATTCTGAACCAGAGAAAGGATTGACGGTTAACCCTTTCAGAGGACTTCCAAACAGAGCACCCCCCCCTTAGGACAAACAACCCGAAACAAATAGCCAAAGATGACTGGACTTTGCTAAGGTTTTTTTTTTTTTTTTTAAATATTTCAAGCATTTAAAACATTTATTGTTGTTTATATAGAGCCATCTATGTGCATAGGATTGGGGACGCGGGTGGCGCTGTGGGTTAAACCACTGAGCCTAGGGCTTGCTGATCAGAAGGTCGGCGGTTCGAATCCCTGCGATGGGGTGAGCTCCCGTTGCTCGGTCCCAGCTCCTGCCCACCTAGCAGTTCGAAAGCACGTCAAAGTGCAAGTAGATAAATAGGTACCACTCCAGCAGGAAGGTAAACGCCGTTTCTGTGCACTGCTCTGGTTCGCCAGAAGTGGCTTTGTCATGCTGGCCACATGAACCAGAAAGCTGCACGCTGGCTCCCTCGGCCAGTAACGCGAGATGGGTGGCGCAACCCCAGATTTGGACACGACTGGACCTAATGGTCCAGATTCGGACACGACTGGACCTTACCTTTATGTGCATAGGATTTAACTGAGAAGCAACATGCTGGCGGGGAAGGGGATAAAATGATAAAAAGATGTCAGATGTCAAAGAGAACAACAGCTACCAGACTTTTAGAAAACATCTGAAGGCAGCCCTGTTTAGGGAAGCTTTTAATGTTTTAATTTTGACATTTTGTTGGAAGCCGTCCAGAGTGGCTGGGGAAACCCGGCCAGAATGGGGGGGTATAAATAAATTATTATTATTATTATTATTATTATTATTATTATTATTATTATTAAACTTTTTCCTGCCCCTTAGAGCTTACAGACTAAAAATGCAGACAGCAGGGAAGGCAATGAAATATATTCCTAACTGGGTGGGAAATTGTGAGTGCCAGAGAAGGGGTGTTGTGTTTCCATTTCCGAAGCCTACAGCCAGAGTTGTGTCTGTGTAATTCTTTTTCAAAAGCCAATGTAATCTCACCAATATGGAGAGTAGGGTGCAGCTGGAGTCAGTTCCACACCAAACAGCATATCAGTGGGATTCCAGATTATTATTATAGTCCCACTAGCTCTGCATTATTACTATGTTGATTTCTATTCTGCCTCCTGCCCCCCCCCCCGACTCGACACAGATAAAATACAGAGGGCTAAAACATAAATAAATTAATAGTTAAAGCAGTTCAACTATAATAGAGTTAAAACAATATCTATTAAAACAATATCTATTATAATAGAGTTAAAACAGATCTATTAAAGGCACAGATAGTAAAAACAGCACAGCACTATTTTTTTCTTTTTAAAAAAGTCAGCTCCTCAAAGCCTGTTGGAATTAGAGGGTCTTCAGATGCCAACAGAAGGGAAACGAGGGAGCCAGTCTACCTTCTCTGGGAAGAGCGTTCCAAAGCCTGGGGGCAGCCACTGAGAAGGCCCTCTCCCTCATCACCATCAAGAGGGCCTGTGAGGATGATAGGACTGAGAGAAAAACCTCCCCAGAAGATCTCAGAGCCCGGACAAGTTTTTACAGGAGGATGCAGTCCTTCAGATAGCCTGGTCCTAAGCCTTCACTGGAGCCAGAGATGTGGAAGGGCATTTGTGGAAGTGTAGGAAAAGAGACGCAGGTGGCGCTGTGGGTTAAACCACAGAACCTAGGGCTTGCTGATCAGAAGGTCGGCGGTTCAAATCCCCGTGACGGGGTGAGCTCCCGTTGCTCAGTCCCTGCTCCTGCCCACCTAGCAGTTCGAAAGCACGTCAAAGTGCAAGTAGATAAATAGGTACCGCTCCGGCAGGAAGGTAAACGCGTTTCCGTGCGCTGCTCTGGTTCGCCAGAAGCAGCTTAGTCATGCTGGCCACATGACCCGGAAGCTGTACGCCGGCTCCCTCAGCCAGTAAAGCGAGATGAGCGCCGCAACTCCAGAGTCGTCCGCAACTGGACCTAATGGTCAGGGGTCCCTTTACCTTTACCTAGGAAAAGAAATGATGGTAACCTGGGGGGAAAGTGAGCAAATAGTTACATGTACTGAGAGCCAGTGTGGTGTAGTGGTTAAGAGCGGTAGACTCGTAATCTGGGGAACCGGGTTCGTGTCTCCACTCCTCCACATGCAGCTGCTGGGTGACCTTGGGCTAGTCACACTTCTCTGAAGTCTCTCAGCCCCACTCACCTCACAGAGTGTTTGTTGTGGGGAGGAAGGGAAAGGAGAATGTTAGCCGCTTTGAGACTCCTTCGGGTAGTGAAAAGCGGGATATCAAATCCAAACTCTTCTCTTCTTCAGCTATGGGGTCAGGACTAAGGATTTCAGCTTCAGAGAAAACCAAGGGAGTTTAAAAAAGAAGTATTCAAAGCTTCCCATGAATTGGGACTGGGCGTTGCAGGCATATGAGAATTTCGGTATCTCCTCTCCGCTAATGCTTACAGCAATGCACAGTACAAGAATTACGGTACAAATACAAAACTCCACCACTCACTGTTAACAGATTATTCCTAGTACAATTGGCCTTAATATTCACCAGTCCCTCCTCTTGATTTTAATACTACAGAGGACACAGCAGTAAAACATTTAGAATCCAAGCAAACAATTAAGGAAGAAATGAACCTTTCATCCAGGAGCAGGGAAGTACAATATTATTTCAAAAGCAAGAATGACTGAACAGTGTAAACTTGCTGTCCATGCATTTATTCTGGCAATTATTTGTAATTTGACATTGCTACACAAATTATTAAGAGGAAGCCATACCTAATGAGAGGTATGTGGCTCTGATGTTGGCCTCTATTAAGGGGCAGTCACCTGGGTTTGCTCTGGTAACCTCAGATTTGACTGAAGTGTATTGAAGGATCCTTTTTTCGGCTGCCATCACTACAGTAATTCTTCTTCTCCATCTGTCACTGCTTGAGAGAGTGTCCTAAGCAGCTGTTGCCTTTGACTACCATTATGAAGTAAACTATCACGAAGTTTCGGTTTCAGCTCTTGAGGTGCTCTGTAAACTGCAGCCACTTCAGAATACACACAATGGGGTGTTTAGGGGTACCCTTGGCTCTGACTTGGGGCCATATCTAACATACTACTCCAGTTTGCTCACAGGTAATTTTTTAAAAAATAAATAAATTAAAAAGCAATTCTATATGGATGACTCATGTGCTCAACTTCCCTGGAGCTGAATCAACCATCTACCGGTACCCAACAAAACCTGTTCATTGAGACATCATAGAAATCGGTGCAGTTCTCAAGTAACTTTCCTGCATTGTAGGTGCTCAGACTCCAGGTACCATCCCAATATAGTTGCATTCCTGGACAATAAATTACGTATTGTTGTTGTTGTTGTTCAGTCGTTCAGTCGTGTCCGACTCTTCGTGACCCCATGGACCAGAGCACGCCAGGCACGCCTATCCTTCACTGCCTCTCGCAGTTTGGCCAAACTCATGTTAGTAGCTTCGAGAACACTGTCCAACCATCTCATCCTCTGTCGTCCCCTTCTCCTTGTGCCCTCCATCTTTCCCAACATCAGGGTCTTTTCTAGGGAGTCTTCTCTTCTCATGAGGTGGCCAAAGTACTGGAGCCTCAACTTCAGGATCTGTCCTTCTAGTGAGCACTCAGGGCTGATTTCTTTAAGAATGGATAGGTTTGATCTTCTTGCAGTCCATGGGACTCTCAAGAGTCTCCTCCAGCACCATAATTCAAAAGCATCAATTCTTCGGCGATCAGCCTTCTTTATGGTCCAGCTCTCACTTCCATACATTACTACTGGGAAAACCATAGCTTTAACTATATGGACCTTTGTCGGCAAGGTGATGTCTCTGCTTTTTAAGATGCTGTCTAGGTTTGTCATTGCTTTTCTCCCAAGAAGCAGGCGTCTTCTAATTTCGTGACTGCTGTCACCATCTGCAGTGATCATGGAACCCAAGAAAGTGAAATCTCTCACTGCCTCCATTTCTTCCCCTTCTATTTGCCAGGAGGTGATGGGACCAGTGGCCATGATCTTAGTTTTTTTGATGTTGAGCTTCAGACCATATTTTGTGCTCTCCTCTTTCACCCTCATTAAAAGGTTCTTTAATTCCTCCTCACTTTCTGCCATCAAGGTTGTATCATCAGCATATCTGAGGTTGTTGATATTTTTTCCGGCAATCTTAATTCCGGTTTGGGATTCATCCAGTCCAGCCTTTCGCATGATGAATTCTGCATATAAGTTAAATAAGCAGGGAGACAATATACAGCCTTGTCGTACTCCTTTCCCAATTTTGAACCAATCAGTTATTCCATATCCAGTTCTAACTGTAGCTTCTTGTCCCACATAGAGATTTCTCAGGAGACGGATGAGGTGATCAGGCACTCCCATTTCTTTAAGAACTTGCCATAGTTTGCTGTGGTCGACACAGTCAAATGCTTTTGCGTAGTCAATGAAGCAGAAGTAGATGTTTTTCTGGAACTCTCTAGCTTTCTCCATAATCCAGCGCATGTTTGCAATTTGGTCTCTGGTTCCTCTGCCCCTTCGAAATCCAGCTTGCACTTCTGGGAGTTCTCGGTCCACATACTGCTTAAGCCTGCCTTGTAGAATTTTAAGCATAACCTTGCTAGCGTGTGAAATGAGTGCAATTGTGCGGTAGTTGGAGCATTCTTTGGCACTGCCCTTCTTCGGGATTGGGATGTAGACTGATCTACATCTAAATTACGTATTAAGGAAATACCTAATAAAATTAGATTTTTACATTAAATCACAGCCACTCTCAAATAAATGACCCAATTGGGAGACTTCATCATAACTTCAGTTGAAGTGCTTTTTACAAGCACGTATTACAGTATACAAGTATTATTTTATAAGTTAGAAATCAAGGTCTGGGGATTTTGTGTACGCAGTGCGGGGAGGATGGTTGGTGATTTTAGTGGTGCTGGCCAATAGGCGCTCTCCACTGCCAGCCAAGCTGCAGGATATTTTGTAAAAAGTTGAACTTTTAGGCTCCACCCAGGACAAGAAAAATGTACTTTTCCTTGAGGAGATACAAAATCACCTTCACCACTGTAAAACATTGCATCTGTATTCATCCTTGACTGCAGTCCTCCCCTTTCCCATGACATATGGGTTGTTTCCTGTCTATCCTTCTCCTCTCTTCCCAGCTTCCGTTTTCCTTTTGGCTGCCTCCTGTGCCTTGGCTCCCAGCCACACCTGCCCGCTGTTCCCAGCTGTTTGGGCTTCTGCTCCATCCACACAAACCCTCCCCTATTCCCCGATGTACAAACCTGCCCTGGCTCTGTTTGTGCCAACATTTGCATTTCTGCTGACTGCAAGGGTTGGTTTAATTTCATGGGTGTCACTTCCTTCCAGAAATCTGTCTCTGAACAGCGGTCCGACGAATCCCCGATAAAACGTATTTTCCTACGGTAATGATTTTATGGGCCCATAAGTCATGAATTTATTATGATCTCAGCCCCTGCTGCTGATTGCTGTAAAATGCAAAGTAATTAACAGCGAGCGACAGCTACTATTCCCACCTGGTAGCCTGTTCTTTCCTACACTGATGGCTTTGATTAAAGTAATGACTAAAGTGTGAAGCCAGGCTGTAAAATATTAGCATGATTAATGCCATGTCCTAAATAAGAAACAAAACTAATGGGCAAAGGTTTGAAAAAAACCATATATATATATATATATATATATATATATATATATATATTCCACACCCTGGCTCTCTAGCCATTGTTCCATCTCATTTATGCGTTCCTCTTTGTTAAATAATGCATGGGTTTGAGGAAGGGTCAAAGTGCAGGGCTCCCAAAGCGTCTTGTAGCCTTAAGTGCTTGTGTTAATTTCTCTTCTCTATTTCTTTGGACGTAGGAAGGGAAACAAGATTTCTGAGCTTGGCAGTGATTCTGGTGTAGCTTAGAAAGACCAGAGATACAGAAGGCAAACAACACTTCCATGTCTACAAGAGGGGGGTCCTTCCTTCTGCCCCCGATATTTGCCCTTGTTGACATGTGCCTCCTCATTCCGCCAACCTTGGGTGTATGCAGAGCTATGCTGAATATACTTTACCTTCCATTTTTTAGGCAAAAACTAGCAATTTTGGCAGACCCTGCAAAACACCTGTGCACACATTTGCCAATTTTTTTTGTCCTGTTCATTACTGTTGCTGCTTATCATTCCTTCTTTCACATGCACGACCCCACCCAGTCATGGTGTCACAAGGCCACATAGCCAAAGAGAGTTGTCTTAAAGTTAAAGGTAAAGACCCCTGACCATTAGGTCCAGTCGCAAAAGACTCTGGGGTTGTGGCGCTCATCTCGCTTTACTGGCCGAGGGAGCCAGTGTACAGCTTCCGGGTCATGTGGCCAGCATGACTAAGCCGCTTCTGGCGAACCAGAGCAGTGCACGGAAACGCCGTTTACCTTCCCGCCAGAGGGAGCGGTACCTATTTATCTACTTGCACTTTGACGTGCTTTCGAACTGCTAGGTGGGCAGGAGCTGGGACCGAGCAATGGGAGCTCACCCCGTCACAGGGATTTGAATTGCCGACCTTCTGATCGGCAAGCCCTAGGCTCTGTGGTTTAACCCAGTGTTCCTCAACCTTGGGTCCCCAGATGTTTTTGGCCTACAACTCCCATCATCCATGACCACTGGTCCTGCTAGCTATGGATGATGGGAGTTGTAGGCCAAAAACATCTGGGGACCCAAGGTTGAGGAACACTGGGTTAAACCACAGTGCCACCCGTGTCCCTCACTGTTGGCTTAGTGATGCTTTTATCAGAGAACAAGTGAAGGCAATGGGAATGGGAATGTGAAGATTTCTGCAAGAAGGGATAACAAATTTCTGACAGATATGAGTATTTTTCTGCTGAGCGCTAGCTGTATCCCCGTCCCCCCCTTTATGCAGTTGTAAAAGTTAATTGCATGTTTTGCTGGAACGTCCCGTAACATTTTGTCACTGCTATAAATTGATTGATGAAAGTTGGGTGGAATGTCATTTTGGAAGTCGGCAGCGTTTTGCTTGTACTGCATATATGTCATTTCCTGCCTTGTCCTTTTTCTTGTTCTTGCTTTCTCTGCTACTACAGATATCTCCTTTTGTTCCATCCACTCACTTCTGTCTCAGCATCTTCACAGGACCACTTCCCAATGCCTCTGTGTCACACATTACACTCGTAATGTGTGGCAACCTGGAGATTGCCTTTCCTCTCTGCCTCTTAGGAATATTAAAATCTCTGCTTGCCACTAGATATTTGATTTGATATTTATATTCCGCTTTTCCTTTTTTATTTTTTTTATTTTTTTTTATAAAGAATTTATTGGTTTTTCCATAACACAAAACAATCCATCACCTTCACCAACATTAACCCCAACACTTACCCACCACTATGACTAAACAAATACAACAATTCTTCTTCTTGTTTAAAAAATAATAATTCTTGGTCGAATCAACATTATTGACTTCCCCTGTTTTCTCTCCTTCGGCTCCTATTCCAAATTTACTTTAATAACTTCATATCTCTAAAATTAAATTCACTTAACAATTCAAAACTAAACATTCTTCAAAAAATCTTATTTTTTGGTTTACAATAATATTTCACTCCTTATCTTATATAAAATCAAATCATATTGTAACTTCATATAGGTAATAACAAAACATATTGTTCTTTATATCTTAACATATTATTAACATGTCTTAACAACTTATTCTTCATATCTTAACAAATTATTCTTGGATCAAATCATATCAAACAGCTCCTTTTCCTAAAACTGCTGCTAATAAAGAAATAAAACAGAATATCCCTTATCTAGTTCGAAAGCTTAAAAAAAAAATAACTTGACACACCGGCTTCAGGATAACAATACAATTCATCCTATTCCACTTCTAACCATTTTCCTTTTCCTTCTTACTTCAGAACCACTCCTCAAATTGTCCTCTTTTCTTGTACATCCACAGATCCAGACACAGTTCACAGGAATCCTTGCATAGAGCATCAGGGTACACAATTCTTCGCCTTCCAGCTTCTCCATTTCGACATTCCATTCTTCTTTTGTTAATAGACTTAATAATTTTTTCCCCATCACTTCCGAGCTCTCACCCCAGAAGTTGGATATATATAACCTCCTCGTCCTGGGTCTGCCACCCTCACAGGACTTTTCTTTTTCTTCTCGGAGATGCCAAGCCTTTTTACTCTGTTCTTTCATAATCCCCTTCAGCTCTTTGCCAAGGTTCTCTTCCATTGCAGCAATGTCCTGAAAAGTCTCCTCTGTGGGAAACACCTTTTCTGCCATATCCCGGTTCAACAACACCAATTTCTGGTTAATCAATTCAAGCCTTAAAAAAATAATCCTTTGTTCGTCAGTTAGTCCAGAGTCCAGGACCAGCTCAAAAACGAAACCCAGCATGGCTGAAGTGGGCATAGGTGTCAGATTTCAATGTTTTTCCATCTTCATGCCAGTACTTTTCCACAGAATCTCAAGCCTTCGCAGCCATTTTTCCTGGAGCCAGGGCGCAAGAATTACAAATCCAAAAAGGGATATTTTCCACTGTCTTAACCCCCAAAGGGAAATTCAAACAGTCTCACTTGTCTAAAGTTATAACGTTGTAACCATCACTGTAACAGCAGTCTATCAATACTGTTATTTTCTTTCCACCGAGGGGAGGGAAACAGGCTTCCTTTCCGTAATACCTCCCGGGTCGTTAAATGTCAGAAATAAATCCTGTTCAGTACTCACGACCACCAGGCTTCCTTTTTTTAACTTTCTGCAGGGAGAACGATGTCGCCCACCGAGCGGCGGCCGCCGCTTCGCCGTCCCAGTTGGGGCATTTCCCCTATAGCCCGGCTCCGTAGTCCCTTCACCCCCACTCCCCCTTTACAGGGGGAACGAGGGAAGGGTTCGGAGCCATAGTGGGCCCGCCGGGGAGCCCAAGGCGCGGGACGCTCTTCCCGCGCCTTACCGGAGCCCCGCTTTGCGGTAGCGGGACTCCAACCCCCGGGACGGCCTGGGTCGCCTCGCTGCCGAGGCAACCCACGACCGCCCGCGATGGCGTCGCCGCCGGAAGAATATATTCCGCTTTTCCAACCAAAAAGGTTGAGCTCAAAGCGGCTCTCGATAATCACAGTATCTTTAACAAAACAACCAACATCTCAATCGCTGTACTAACAAACGCAATAGCATGTAAATAAAAGCAAACCACAACCAGTTCAGCAAATGATTCAATGAATTCAACAAAGTCATTCAAAATATCAGAAGTTGCTGCTGAGCACCAACCTTGCGGCAGATGACATCCTCTCTCTGGGAAAAGAATTCTCCTTTGCACGGGGCAGCAGGCAGTGCACTTTCAGGCAGTAAGATCTGTCCTAATTTTTGATCTTGACTTCTTTATCACCCTGCACGGATCCACAGGTGCGCCTTCAGGTGGGAGCTCTAGTGAAGGCTTGAGGAGAGTGCTTGGAACAGTTACCTGCCCCTCATCTAGGCCTTGCCACCATGAAGGAGTGATAGCCCTGCTGCTGCCAACCCCCTTCCCTCTACGGCACAGTTGTGTTCACCAGTAACTACTTAGGGTTATTGATTCTTCTTACTCAATCCCACCTCAATATCAACCTCTTATGGAAATCCCTTCCAGGACCATCACAGCACACTGTTCTTCCTGCTGCAAGAAAACCCCGGCTCTTTTTCCCGCTGCCCAACTTCCGCTATGTTCTTGGAACGGTGGTCCTTCTGCACATCGGTTTATGACATCAGCTAAATAATGGGATGGTAGTCAAAACAAATGTGTGTGTGTGTGTTTGTTTGTCTTACATTTCCAAGCTAGGGGCCTTCTGTCCCAATGTTTTCTTCCATGTTTGCCTGCAGTCAGCCCCTTCCCTGTCTTGTAATGTGCCACTAAAAAGGTAAAGGACAGTTTAGTCTCAGACAACTCTGGGGTTGCGCGCTCATCTTGCTTTACAGGCCGAGGGAGCCGGCGTTTGTCCGCAGACAGCTTCCGGGTCATGTGGCCAGCATGACTAAGCCGCTTCTGCGAAACCAGAGCAGCTCACGGAAACGCCGTTTACCTTCCCGCTGGAGTGTACCTATTTATCTACTTGCACTTTGACGTGCTTTCGAACTGCTAGGTTGGCAGGAGCTGGGACCGAGCAACAGGAGCTCACCCCGTTGCGGGGATTCGAACCGCCGACCTTCTGATCGGCAAGCCCAAGAGGCTCAGTGGTTCAGACCACAGCGCCACCCGTGTCCCAATGTACCACTAGCCTTGGGCAAAACCAGGCTTGGAAACAGCTACTCTCCTGGGCTACTTGTGGCTTGTAAGGGTGCTTTCAGGCAGCTAGGTAAGGAAGCTTTTGGAAGGCTAGTTGCTGTTTATGCCACATGTGTGTTTAAGCAAGCTAGCACACATTTTTATACATGAATACATCAGATGCAAATTAAATAAGATACGTACACAACTAACTTTGGTTAACCAAACAGTTTTTAGCCATGAGATATAAAGAAATAATACAAGCCTGGGGATCATTGATTACTCAGATAAGTGGACCCTGCAACAAAATGCTGCAGTGTGGAGGATTGCAGCCACACGATTCCATTCCTGCTCCCGCAGTTTCCCATTCAGCACCCCAGTCAGGTATCTGGCCACTGAGCACACAGTCCTTATTGGTCTGTTTGGGGGGGGGGTCTTGGATCCCCACCACAAGTATTTGTACTTCTGCAATGCTTGGCATTACTCCAGTCCCTCTTGTGGGTCGATGGTGCCATTTTGGCCTCCTAAGCAACTGACACTCAAAGCCTGGACATCAGAAATAAAGGGAATGAATAAGCTCCAGTCAAGATTTTATGGATCCATAATTAATGTTGCTCCCTTTTGGATTGGTTTAATTACCTCTCTTCATTGCTATTTCTTTTTTATTTCTTTTTTAAGTATACTTGCCCTATTAGCATGTCTTGCAGGGCAGCGATATTACACGATCACTTATTTTTTGATATGTATTGTTAATTGCCTAATTGCTTTGTCGTAAGTTCTGAAGCATTAGAATTTTGTTGTTGTTTTTGTTTTTAAAAGATGCAGGCATGAAGAAGAAGAAGAAGAAGAAGAAGAAGAAGAAGAAGAAGAAGAAGAAGAGTTTGGATTTGATATCCTGCTTTTCACTACCCGAAGGAGTCTCAAAGCGGCTAACATTCTCCTTTCCCTTCCTCCCCCACAACAAACACTCTGTGAGGTGAGTGGGGCTGAGAGACTTCAAAGAAGTGTGACTAGCCCAAGGTCACCCAGCAGCTGCATGTGGAGGAGCGGAGACACGAACCCGGTTCCCCAGATTACGAGTCTACCACTCTTAACCACTACACCACACTGGTAGTATTTGTGATTTGCAAAACTCTTGGCCTGAAGCCTTGAAGCATTGACCCCCCCCCCCCCCCGCCACTGGTGGTTTCCCTCCTCCCTGTTCACCCCTGACCATGCTAGCTGGGGCTCAGGGAGCTGCATTTTAAGAGCATCTGAAGGGGTTGGCTACCCCTGGTAGAACATGCCTATCAATTTTCTATTAGCGGACTCTACATTACAGAAAGTAACAGCCATAGCTTTGGCTGCTGCTTGTAAAGTGAATAGCAAATGGACTGAATGGCTAAAATCACTCTTGAGTCAATAGCAAATTATCTGAAGACTGTACGTTACTCAGATTAACTCTGTAGCCTGTACGCACACAATAAAATTGAACGATACCACTTCTGCTGGCTGGCTTGTTCCTTCAATTTGCCCCTGCTGATCAGGGCTATTATTTCCAATTTCAAGTGAGGTTTCAGCAAAGAGGGCAGGATTCTTATCTCTTTATGGGTCTACTCCTGGGATATATCCAATTAAAATGAAAGAAGCAGTGCATTTTAAGGGCCCAAGTAAGTAGAACTTACAGGGTTTGCAGGATTCTAAAGTGTTCAGGGAGAAGGAGAGACTTCGGACTTCAGTCCCTGCTTCAGACTTTGCCTCCAACTCAAAGACAGTGGTGATGGCAACACAAGAGGTATTTTCCTTCAGCCTCTTGATCCTCCCCTCTATTATTATTTTTTTGAATTTAAAATGCTTTATTTTGAATTCGACAATAACAGCAATAACAACAACAACAACAGAAATTATTACATCGATTCGTTACAGTCATCAAGTCAAGGGGGGGGGAGAAGAACTGTAAAGAAAGGTACAAAGAGAGAAGGGGAGAAAAAAAGAAAAAGAATGAATGAATGAATGAATGAATGAATACACATTTGACTTCCAATTAATCTCATTGTGTTCTTATTTCTACTATTTTCTAACACACAGTTCCAGATTATTGTGTTTGTTTTCTTGGTTTTCTTCAGATACCAAAAATTGGGTTCTACCATGAGTAAGAGCACGTGTTGCGATCGGGACCTGGCAAGACACATTCCCTTCCTGTGGGGGTGGGGCCGGTAGCTGGCCTTAGTAGCTATAGGTCAGTTAGGAGTTACTGGGCAAAAGTAAATGTTGCAACTTGTGATGGACAGCTTAGCGTCCTATTTATTCCTCTGCACGCAGGGTGATCCTTCTCTTGGCTTCGGCTGCTGATCACCCATCCCGCCCCCCCTTTTTTCTTAGGCCTCTGCTTTGACCTTGCAACTGCCTGTCATGGGGTCGTCTGCTTTGCAGGGGCCCAGTAGGAATTTGTCCATCTGGCTGATTGGCTGTTGCCTTTTGGTTTTGCCTACTGCAGTAGCAACTTGTCACAACTTGTAAGGTTGGCGGTTAGGCATTGGTTCCTGTGTGGATTGCTGGATTGGGCGGTGCCCATCCAGAATCATGATGATGCTGGGAATTCCGTTAAAGGAATCCGGCGACTCTTATGCTTTGTCCGAAGCCCCCGGTAGGGGTTAGGGCCGTGGCCGAGTCCCCGGGACCATGGGGAGAGGGAAGCGTTGCTTCCCCCCGCTCCTTAACTCTCCTCAGCGGCATTCTCCCAATCGCTGGTTTTAGGCCAGCCTCTGTCCCGGTGTGACAGTAGTCTGAACCAATGCCTACGCAACCACTCACCGAATTTGTATTTAAATAAAGTTGTGGCCCTAAATTATTTGCCAAAAACCCAAACCAAAAATGATGTCTCCTGTGTCAAGTCACTAGGGGGTGGCTTGAGTCCTCGATACGCAACAAAACCCATTATATTTCTTTTTCAAGGATCATTCTGTTCCCGACCCTCCCCTCTAAATGCCCTCTAACATTCCCTGTAAAAGTGGCAAGTGAAATCAAGATTATCCGTACAAACCCGTCTTTTCTTTCTAAGCGAAGGGATGTGTGCCTCTTGACATGCATGCGGAGGAGTGTGAGTAATTAATTGTCCGTCTCAATAGTCACAGTTTGTACAGTTTGTGCAACAGGTTAATGGTCAGGAATGGAGGTGTTTGTGTGGAGTAATTGCATGGAGTCTGAATCCCCATCGGGGTGAATCTCCTCACCCCGACCAGCCTCCTTAAATTATGTTCTTTCTGCTAATCATCACGATGTCTCTACTGGGCTGAACTGCTGTAGTCTTGCCAAAAGTTAACACGCCAAGCCAAATGCAGCAAAAAGCTTTTAGAAGTTCTAGCTAATAAATACAGCATCTGTGATATTTAAAAGGTTCCAGATAGTGATGGGTGAACTCTCCACAGCTCAGTTCAGACTCCAGCTCTGTATTTATGGGCTGAGTTGATGAATGTTGAGGAAAAAGCTTGAGTTTTCTGAATGTTCTCTCCTGGCTCATAATGCTGGCTTGCGTGCGCTGATGTGCCATATCACTCCCTCCTTACGATAAACCATCGAGAATTGGCCCACATAGAACTGAGTTAAAACCATCTTTTAAAGCTTTGTTTTCGTTTTTCTTGCTGTCAAAAAGCACCTCCCCATGTTTTCGTGAGCTTTCAACTACTTCTGCAAATTGCACCTCAGCCTCCACTCTTGCTCTTGCTCTCTCGGAGTCCTGCACACCAACCGCAGTTTAGCTGGATTATATAAGACAAGACTTAAAGGCTGATATTTAATTCCCCAGATAAGTGTAGTCCCTGAAATAGCCCATAGGGAAGCTCATGTGCAATGGAAGCAATATAACTCTGCAATCCCTGAGTTTTTGCCAAAACTCAGAGAAGCTTTCTGACTATAGTGGCAGAGCACCTGCCTTGCCAACAGAGGATCCCAGGTTTGATCCCCTCCCCTACTTCCAAATACAGCTGGGAGAGAGACATTTGTCTGAAACCCTAGATAGCTGCTGCTTGTTCCCAATGTGTGGGAATATGTTTTTAAGGTGCTACTGCACCTGTTTGTTTGTATTTACTTTAAGGTATCCTTCTGTGAGGGACCCTTCGTTTCCCACCAAGAGCCCTCACACTGTAAAACGTTTCCCCTGACTGTGTCTCTCCCTAGGTTTCACCGACGACTAAAATGAATCCTAAAATGATGTTATGAGAGATGTCCTCGGGGTACCTCAGTGCTCCACGTTCTTAAAATGAAACTCCTGCCACCTTGGGATCTCCCGCCCTGGGTTCCCAAACTACTGCAGCTTGCCTTTCCTTCTGGCAACTGCGTGGCACCTTTGGCTTCACTGCCCAGTCCTCTGTGTGTTAGGAAAATAAGCCACCCGTCCCCTCTTCCACAGGAAACCTTTAGTGCTTTTCCCCTCAACCACACCTCTAGAGGTACTGACGCACTGCCAGAGTCCACGAACGTTGAAACACAAAATATGTTTATTGAGGTAACTTAAATATCATGGATGTTAAGGTAGAATGCGGTTACAATGTTTTTCTATTAGGTACGTAAGCTTGGTTACAACATTAAACAGGATAAAAGCTTTCCTTCCCTAGCCTAAGCCTAACCTCCAACCCGCTCACCCTCTCACCCTCAATCCCTGACCCACAACAACCGCCCAACTGCCATTCTCTCCCTTTTAAAAGGTAGAAAAGACCCGCCTCTGCGATTGAGCTGCCAGTCATCTAGAGTGGGTGTTAACTCTTCGAGTGCTGGGCACCTGCTCACACCCAGGCTCAGGGTTGGTCCGTTACACCTTCCGCATTAGGAAGGAAGGGCAAAGGATCCAGTAGGGAGTTTGCTGCATGGATCCCTCCGCGTTTGGGAAAAGCGCGGCAATTTAGCCAACGTAACGGTCAATTGATGGTTTCCCGCCTTGAAACCAGCATAGAGACAAGGTTGTGATTGGTTTATGTAAATGTTACGACGATGTTTGATTCCTTAATAAATAGCCTCCGCTCTCTGTAGCGTGTGTGGAGAACGCGCGAGACAAGCCAGAGAGAACATCAGTGCGAGACAAGCCAGAGAGAAACCGAAAGTAAAACCAGCCGCACAGAGCAGTTGAGAGCTTCTTCACCATTGACTGCAGTCTCTTAGTTTTTATTTCTTTTATTTAAAAAGCTTTTATTTGGCCTTCTAAGTTTTGGCCGCTACCTAGCTTAGCCTATCTTTCACTCCGGAGACCTCCGGAATCTTCGGAACTTCCAGATACCTGCAGAAAACCTTCGGAAACATTCAGCAACCTTCAGAACTCACGACAACTACCTTCAGATCATAGCCAGCGGACTCCGGGATTACTGGTCGTCCCATCTGCTGGCTATCCCCACACCAATGCCTCCCTGCTACACTTTGTTGGAAACAAAATCTGCCCTTATTCCCTTATGGGGTACACAAGAGCCCTTATAAAGTCCTTTGTAGGTTCTCCATCGGCAGGAGAAAATAACAGAAGCCAACCAGAGAATACTGAGAAGCAAAGCAGCTAGTAAGCCTGATCTTTATTAAAGCTGTTGCAACAGGGTACTCCCCCCACACACAGGAGATTAGAGGAGGACCCAGAACAAAGGTGTGCCTGCCCTTATATTGTTGTTGTTGTTTAGTCTTTTAGTCGTGTCCGACTCTTCGTGACCCCATGGACCAGAGCACGCCAGGCACTCCTGTCTTCCACTGCCTCCCGCAGTTTGGTCAGACTCATGTTGGTAGCTTCGAGAACACCTGTCCAACCATCTCATCCTCTGTTGCCCGCCCTGGAGTCCAAGACCACCCCCAGAAACATCATACATACATCACAGAAGGGGTGTAGCCCAAGACCACCCCCCCAGATACATCATACCTACATCACAGAAAAGGCGGTCTACAACAGAAATCTGAGCGCGTTGCTTATCTCCTGTCTCCCAGGTTATCTGCTTCCTGCTTGGCAGGGGGTTGGACTGGATGGCCCTTGTGGTCTCTTCCAACTCTATGATTCTATGATAATGCCTTATCTGATTGCCTTTCCTGGTAGTCTGGCCATTCCTTTGAGATGGTAATCACTTAATTCCTGAGACAATGGGAAGGTTCCCTCACCCCCTCCCTCCTTGCAGAGAAACATTTGGTCAGTTTGGGAGTCAAAATGGTTTCAGGACTGTCTTCCTGTGCTGCTTCAGACATGTGGTTTATATATTTATGTACGTGTTTGCTTGGTACATTTATGAACATTTATTTTATAAATATAAGACCTTATTTTTTTTATTACAACTGCAATTAACAATACGGAAATATGCCTCTTCTACTTGCACAAATGGGAGCTTTTTTCTATTGCCAGGTGTATCACAGGACTATTTTAATCAGCACCATACCTGGGGAGGAAAGGTCCCAATGAAATTTGGGCTGCTGCCCTGATCTTGTTGTTCAGTCGTGTCTGACTCTTCGTGACCCCATGGACCTGATCTTAGTATTAAACAAACAAAACAAAGTGCCGATGTCTTTTGCCATTGATGCATTTAGCATCGTGTTCAAGCAGACCCTGGGAGTAAGGCATTATGAACTTATGCATATGCAGCAGGATGATCTTGTGTAGTATTTCACTTCTGTTCCTGACAGAAGAAAACTTAAGGATAGCAGCACCTGGTCAAGGGGTATGGAGTCCATCTGTCATCGCTACTCCCTTCCAGTTTTCGCCGCCCTATCCTCATGGGACAAAGACAAAATTCGCGACTGGATTTTTGCTAGGGATGCTGCCCTCGATCAAGAACTATCTAATGGACTTTGAAGACACTCGAACTCAGGACGCAAGGGAGAAACGTGCTAAGAGGAAGGCACGCTTGGCAAATCCACACCGTGATCAACTCCCGCCCAGGAAACCAATGTCCCCACTGTGGAAGGATGTGTGGGTCCAGAATTGGCCTCCACAGTCACTTACGGACTCATTGTTAAAACCGTGTTTATGGAAGACAATCTTACTTGGCTACAAGTGATCGCCAGAGAAGAAAAAGACAGTGGAATGGACTCCTTTAGGTGGTGGTAGACTCTCCTCCTTCACTGGAGGTTTTAAAGCAGAGGTTGGGTGGCCATCTGTCATTGAGAATCCTGCATTGCAGAGGGTTGGACTAGATGACCCTTGGGGTTCCTTTCAACACTACAAGTCTATGATTCTATGATCACCCATAGCTTCCGAGATTCATGGAAAAGGGAGTAAACATGGCTGTTTAAAGTGGTATGATACTGCTTGTATAGGGCCGATGACAATTTCTTATCAGGATCTTGGGGAAATACTTTCCCTTGACAGGATGATCTCCTCCCCACAATCCTTGTGCCGTTTTACACTTTCAACCCTGGGAGGATATAATTGGTGCTATGCCCTGTTTTTTCCTGAGAGCATCTCCTTGGAATCCTGCTTTATAGCCATGAGCAGGAAGGGCGATGTGGGGATAGGACTTCTTCACTCAGCGCATAAGTGGGACACACACTTTTCAGTTTCTTCAACACTAGTGGCCAACAGTTTTAGAATTCCCAAAATATCCCATTCTAAGGTGCATTTTGTGGAAGGGGGCGAGGAGAGAATCCTTGGAACGTAGCATTCTGGGAAACTGAAACCCCCCCATGGAGCATGGAAATGCTTTTGTGAACTTTGTCCACTCCCCAGAAATTGACCCACCCCAAAATCCCCCAGCCTCCCTTCAAAGGGAGCTGTGAAATGAAGAGGCGATTTCAGCTAGCCAGAGAAGGACAAAAACGTTATAGCATCCTAATGCCAAACACCTGATGGATACGCAAAATATTCCAACAATCACAAATGCATTTCACTGAGAATATGTTATATACAAAGAACTATGTTGCACAAGCTGAATTCAAATAATGCAGCATTTCAGCCCTCTAATACATTATCTGGCAGCCATGAAAAGTGCTTATCAGATGAATGTCTCATATCCAAGACATTTGACAAATTCCAATTCATACCTTTTTAGCACTGCAATGAGCTTCATTCGGCTTTGACTAAGTTGCTCGATTCATCTTTTCCAGCTGGTTAAGACATGATTTGTGATTTCAAATCTGTTAATTTCTTACTTAGTACTAATCTCTGGCAGTATTGCAGCACTCGGGCTGCCACCTGTGTTGTGGAATATACCGGTAAAATGCCCCCCCCGTACCTTTTGTCACCCACAGAAGAAGCAAAGCAGTAGGAGTTACCCAAATTTCACTAATGTCCTAGCAGCAGTGGTGGAGGAAGGGGGTGCGGTGGGTGAGGGCCGCCTCAGGTGTCATCACGGGGGTGGGGGGTGGTTTTGACAAAAATATGAGTTTAAAAAAATTGGGCTCAGGAAAGTTTTTAGTTCACTCAAGAAACGGAACAAAACGTGGCTGGTGTCTGCGGCGCCGTAAATCGCGTCTGCGCAGCCGCAGATGCCGGAAATCGAGTGCGCGCGCATCCAGCCCACGAAGGGATCTCCGCTGGAGTGAACCGGCCTGGGTGAGGTAAACCTTGCTGACCCGTCTAATCCAGGGGTCAGCAAACTTTTTCAGCAGGAGGCCGTTCCACTGTCCCTCAGACCTTTTTTGGGGGGGGGAGACTATATTTTGAAGGGAAAAAAATGAACGAATTTCTATGCCCCTCAAATAACCCAGAGATGCATTTTAAATAAAAGCACACATTCTACTCATGTAAAAACACCAGGCAGGCCCCACAAATAACCCAGAGATGCATTTTAAATAAAAGGACACATTCTACTTGTTGTAACGTGGGGATCGTGATTCAGCAAGTGATTTCAGCTCTGACATAGCAGGCAGGAGACAGCTTCTTCATGTAACACTCTTTATTCAGACAAACAAGACTGGGGAACTGAGGAGAGGGATGCTACATTTATAGGGACAGAAAGACTGGCTAGAAAGGATACATTTTGGAGGGAACAATCTCAAGCAATCACAAAGCTGCCTTTTGGTGGGAACCAATAAGACTGAGGATCCAAATGCAGCAACTTGAATGAACCAATAGTAGCTGTTCCTTCTGGAACAGGAAGGCAGTTACTTTCCCCTAATGTGAATACAGACAATAGTGATACAGATATTATAACCCTTGAATCAATACACAACACCACTCGTGTAAAAACACGCTGATTCCCAGACTGTCCATGGGCCAGATTTAGAAGGCCGGATTCAGCCCCCGGGCCTTAGTTTGCCTACCCTTGGCCTATCCATCCCTGTTTTGCACAGTCCTCTACCGTGTTCCCATCCTCAGTGCTACCAGCTTCGGGTGAACTTCCCACCCCACTCTCTGCCCACTACGGATTTAGCAATGTCCAACAATCTTTGCGCCTGGAGAGTTTATCCAGAAATATCTATATTTCTTTATGGAGTGAATCATGTTGTTGAAATTGAGCCACAATAGTGCTGATGCTCTGAAATTGCCCAAAGATCAATAAAGAAGGATGTGGATGGAGTCGAAAAAAATCTTGCTGCTCTTTTCAAGGAGGATATAAAGAAATTCTGCTCCCTCTCTTTTATTCAATCCCTTGCAGCAATTGTAATGCTTAGAGTGTACTGAGAATTATGCTGTTTTCTTACCCTGGTGCTTCTGGACTAGAGAGGGGTGTGTGCTCTTGAGAAGTTTCTCCCGTTCCCCATACACACATACCAGGAGCACTTAAAATCTTAACATGATTGTGTTGGGTATGGGAGATTTATACCTGCTGTGAGTCGGATGATGTTTTGGAGTAAATCATGGTTGACATCTGTAGCATCTTCTTGCTCCCCCCTCAAATAAAATAAAACTGGGGAACTGTGTGTGAGAGAGAGGTAATTGCATTTTACACCTTCATTCCACTCAGCTAATCATGTGTGAGCTAAAGGCATTGTGTGCCCCAGGAAACATTCCCCTTTCATAAGGTTAGTTTGCTTAGAGTTTTCCCCAGGTGTTCGCATCTATGACCCTTCTTAAGTACAGGGAAAACAGAAGAAAGACAGGAGAAACTCCCAAACAATAAAGCTGAGGATCAGACTTGCAAGCAAGCAAGCAAACAGCTACTAGTCCCAAGCCATGATTAGTTTTTCTCCAACTCCTCCTCCACGAACAAAAAAATAATACCGTAATCCTGCGGTGCTTTATTTAAAGAAAGATGGGTGCCTCAGGTCTAGAATGGCTAACCAGGGTCACCAGCCATTTGGGTCAGTGTACAGTGGACTTTAGCGGGTGGCGCTAAACCACGGAGCCTAGGGCTTGCCGATCGGAAGGTTGGTGGTTCGAATCCGCGCGGCAGCGTGAGCTCCCATTGCTCGGTCCCAGCTCCTGACAACCTAGCAGTTCGAAAGCATGTCAAAGTGCAAGTAGATAAATAGGTACCACACTGGCGGGAAGGTAAACAGTGTTTCTGTGCGCTGGTCTGGTTTTGCCAGAATTGGCTTAGTCATGCTGGCCACATGACCTGGAAAAACTGCTTGCAGAGAAACATCCGCTCCCTTGGCCAGTAAAGCGAGATGAGCGCCGCAAGCCCAGAGTCGTTTGCGACTGGACTGGACTGTCAGGGGTCTTTCATCTTTAAAGGTAAAGGTAAAGGGACCCCTAACCATTAGGTCTCGAAGCTACTAACATGAGTTTGGCCAAACTGCAGGAGGCAGTGAAAGATAGGCGTGCCTGGCGTGCTCTGGTCCATGGGGTCACGAAGAGTCGGACATGACTGAACGACTGAACAACAACAACAAACCATTAGGTCCAGTTGCGGACAACTCTGGGGTTGCGGCGCTCATCTCGCTTTACTGGCCGAGGGAGCCGGCGTACAGCTTCCAGGTCATGTGGCCAGCATGACTAAGCCGCTTCTGGCGAACCAGAGCAGCACACGGAAACGCTGTTTACCTTCCCGCTGGAGCAGTACCTATTTATCTACTTGCACTTTGACGTCCTTTCGAACTTTATCTTTACACATTTGGTATTTGCAGAAAAAGCTGAGTGGGTGTCAGTCACAAAATAGCTGCTGTGGGAATGTGACATAACACAAAATGGCTGCCGCTGCCAAAAGAACATAAGAAGAGACAGGACCACGGAACAGAGCAGGCAGGCCCCCCCTCATGGAAAAAGTCTTACCCTGGCCAAGGTGGATGTCCACTGAAACGAAATGTGTCCATGATTAACAGATGTAATGACAACACTTGGTCCTCAATTTCTGGTACTGGTTAGCTTGTGGTTACTCAAACTCTGCTTTTTTCTCCTAGAAGTTATACAAGGGATCAGATTCTGGGGCTGAGCCTCTGCCCTGTGCCCTGTTCTCATCTGGTTCAATAGCATGCACCCCAAAATAGGACATGATCTGGTGCTTATATGATGCAGAATCTATAGCACATTTCATGCATTTCTTCACATGCAAATGGTATCTTACAGGCCCTGGCTGTGCCATTTGTGCACTGAGTGAGGCATCTGAAAAGGGGCACCTATGTGTGTTGCACTTCCATGTGCAGGCATCTCTGTTTCTTGGAAGGCCTAAGTGCATACAGCTGTACTCATGTAAAGGTAAAGGTAAAGGGACCCCTGACCATCAAGTCCAGTCATGTCCAACTCTGGGGTTGTGGCGCTCATCTCGCTCTATAGGCCGAGGGAGCCAGCGTTTGTCTACAGACAGCTTTCATATCATGTGGCCAGCATGACAAAGCCGCTTCTGGCGAACCAGAGCAGCGCATGGAAACGCTGTTTACCTTCCCGCTGCAGCGGTCCCTATTTAGGATCTAGGAGTCTTGGTAGACCACAAACTTGACATGAGTCAACAGTGTGATGCAGCAGCTAAAAAAGCCAATGCAATTCTGGGCTGCATCAATAGGAGTATAGCATCTAGATCAAGGGAAGTAATAGTACCACTGTATTCCGCTCTGGTCAGACCTCACCTGGAATACTGTGTCCAGTTCTGGGCACCACAGTTCAAGAAGGATACTGACAAGCTGGAACGTGTCCAGAGGAGGGCAACCAAAATGGTCAAAGGCCTGGAAACAATGCCTTATGAGGAACGGCTTAGGGAGCTGGGTATGTTTAGCCTGGAGAAGAGAAGGTTAAGGGGTGATATGATAGCCATGTTCAAATATATAAAAGGATGTCATATAGAGGAGGGTGAAAGGTTGTTTTCTGCTGCTCCAGAGAAGCGGACACGGAGCAATGGATTCAAACTACAAGAAAGAAGATTCCACCTAAACATTAGGAAGAACTTCCTGACAGTAAGAGCTGTTCGGACAGTGGAATTTGCTGCCAAGGAGTGTGGTGGAGTCTCCTTCTTTGGAGGTCTTTAAGCGGAGGCTTGACAGCCATCTGTCAGGAATGCTTTGATGGTGTTTCCTGCTTGGCAGGGGGTTGGACTGGATGGCCCTTGTGGTCTCTTCCAACTCTATGATTCTATTGATTACTTGCACTTTGACGTGCTTTCGAACTGCTAGGTGGGCAGGAGCTGGGACCAAGCAACGGGAGCTCACCCCGTGGCAGGGATTCGAACCGCCGACCTTCTGATCAGCAAGCCCTAGACTTTGTGGTTTAATCCACAGCGTCACCTGGGTCCGCACTCATGTAGCTGCTCCTTTTCCAATATATGCTGCCAGCAGAGTAAAGTCCTGCCTCCTCCAACGTGTGTGCAAAGGGCTCTTAGTGTTGAGTTTAATGTGTAGCTCTGCGTATCTCTCCCATTTACTGCAGCAACATTGTAAAAACAAAACAAACGGCCCCCCTCCCATTCTAATTATGTCTGGATAAAGAATTTGTCTCCATGTGCATTAGATTATCTGCAAGCAGGTGCTCCCTGTGGCGAAGACCAGTCCCATCTCTGACCATGCAGCCTTTGGCTAATTGGTAATTTGCTTGCACTCCAGGGAGACAGGCACCCTAGTTAAGTATCTGGTGGTTATTTCTACTGCACTTGGTGTGAAACCACAGCCAGAAGCGGCCAATCTACCTCACTAGATAATGCCTCTTTGTAATTGAGCAAGAAATGCTGTTCATCCCTGTGGGATGGTGGCTGCCTCCTTTAGTTACTGAGCTTCATTTTTCCAACGTTTACTTATTTATGTAAATGTTTCCCTTGCCCCCATTGTGATGGCTGGAGGCAAATACAACCCCTTTAAAGCTATAGAGCTGAATAACGAAGTCTATGTGCGCATTTACTTATTTATTTATTTATAAATAAATAGCTTTGTTATGTACTGAGCTGAATCCTAGAACAATAGGATCCAGAATGCAGCAGTCTGATTGGTCCTAGAACAATAGGATCCAGAATGCAGCAGTCTGATTGGTCCTAGAACAATAGGATCCAGAATGCAGCAGTCTGGTCCTAGAACAATAGGATCCAGAATGCAGCAGTCTGATTGGTCCTAGAACAATAGGATCCAGAATGCAGCAGTCTGATTGGTCCGCAGGAGCCACCCAATCCAGCTCCAGGTGGAAGTGAATCAGCTACCTGATTGGCCTACAGGAGTAGCCCGAAATTAGCCAATCACGTGGGGCCCATTGTGCAAATAATGTATATATACAGTGTTTTCCCATGTTTTAAGATGTACCCCGAAAATAAGCCATAGTGATAGGCGCAGTTCTGGAGGACTGGTCTTGTTGTGCGGATGCCTGATTATCGTCTGCCAAAGCAACTACTCTATTCCGAACTTAAAAATGGAAAGCGTAATGCTGGTGGTCAACAAAAGAGGTTTAAAGACTCTCTCAAGGCAAATCTAAAAAAATGTAGTATAAACACCGACAACTGGGAAACACTGGCCTGCGAGTGCTCCAGTTGGAGAACAGCCTTTACCAAAGGTGTCATGGGCTTTGAAGACACTCAAACTCAGGACGCAAGGGAGAAACATGCTAAGAGGAAGGCACGCTTGGCAAATCCACACCGTGATCAACTCCTGCCAGGAAACCAATGTCCCCACTGTAGAAGGACGTGTGGATCCAGACTTTGCCTCCACAGTCACTTACGGACTCATTGTTAAAACCGTTGTAGTAGATTTAGAAGATTCCTCACAGGCCCCCTCCTCCCCTTCCGGCAATTATCTGCCTCGGAGCCCTGTAGAGCTCTTAACTAGGCGGGGGAAGGTCTGTAGGAACCCCCCAAAAGCATGACCAAACACACACAAGTACGCTGCCACCACTCCCTTGCTGTGAAGCCGATAGAGGTGTCAGGGAGTCACACCTCCACCTTAATTGCACAGGCTTCACGCCTTGGCCCACTTTACCGTGTAGCCGAAAGATATTCAAAAGCCTGGTAGGTTCCAAGTGGTCAGACGCTGGATTCAGCTTCACTTATTAACCAAAGGCAAAACAAGGCAACAGTAATATAATTCAAAAGTTTATTTAAAAGAAAGAGATTAAAACAAGGTTACACATTTCTAGAAGAGAGTACAAACAAAAATAAAAACGTTGTAAAATATAACTAACTAAACATACTCACAAAAGGCTTGGTTAAATAAAAGACAATTGTTCCCGGCTATCCAGCACGACACATCATGGGTTTTCTTGGGCAGCTAGCCGCTCGCCCCCAGCTGAGAGTTACAGCCTCTTGGTCAAAACCAGCCCACAGGTATCTGACTGACGACAATTAGCATCTCTAAACACGAGGTTAATATACATGATAATCCCCCGTGGTGTTCCGATAAACACCCAACCAGATTTAAGCTCGAATATACATTCTCCAATCACCAATGACCTCAGGCGTATTTCACTGGTATCAGGTAATTAACGCAGCTGCGTGAATGTTGATTCACCGCCGGCTGCGGGTGTCTGGATACTCCCCAATTTTCCCAGCCTCGCTGATTTTACTTGGTGGTCACTGTTTGATCTTTGACTCTCCCTCCCAGCTGGGCAAGGACACCACTTAGCGTAAATCTTAATTTGACTAGATAGCCCCTTAAGAAGGGTTAGGGGGAGAAAGTTTATCTTAAAGGGAGAACCAGGCACGGAAAACAGGCCTGCATTCTCAAGATGCCAATTTCCTTACACATAACAACCTCTAATTCACCTCGGAGAGGCCTACTCGCACTACAACCGTGTTTATGGAAGACAATCTTACTTGGATACACGTGATTGCCAGAGAAGAAAAAGACAGTGGAATGGACTCCTTTAGGTGGTGGTAGACTCTCCTCCTTCACTGGAGGTTTTAAAGCAGAGGTTGGGTGGCCATCTGTCATTGAGAATCCTGCATTGCAGAGGGTTGGACTAGATGACCCTTGGGGTTCCTTTCAACACTACAAGTCTATGATTCTATGATCACCCATAGCTTCCGAGATTCATGGAAAAGGGAGTAAACATGGCTGTTTAAAGTGGTATGATACTGCTTGTATACGACCGATGACAATTTCTTATCAGGATCTTGGGGAAATACTTTCCCTTGACAGGATGATCTCCTCCCCACAATCCTTGTACACTTTCAACCCTGGGAATTGGTGCTATGCACTGTTGGGAATTGGTGCTATGCACTGTTTTTTTCCTGAGAGCATCTCCTTGGAATCCTGCTTCATAGCCATGAGCAGGAAGGGCGACTTCTTCACTCAGCGCATAATTAACTTATAACATTCATTATTACAGAACATGGTGATAGCCACTAATTTAAAAGGCCTGTTTAGAAAAGGGATTAGGCAAATCCATCTGAGGATAAAGTCTCTCAGTGGCCAGAAGGCATTAAAGCTAAATTGAATTGTTTGGATTTAAATCTCCAATTACCAAATGTTTGGGGGAAACTGCAGGAGATGGTTGTCACCCTCATGCCCTCCAAGGCAAACCTCTCAAGAGACTGGGGGGTTGGGTTACCTGAATTCTTCGAGAGGGGGTGCTGCTAGTCTCCAACTAGGGATGGGCATTTATTTCTGTAAAAAAATGTTGTAAGAATTTAAGGTCTTTTATTTACATATATAATATATATTATTAATTTACCACGCAAACACAGGAAAAACAGGCCTCACACCAATTTTCACTCCCAAACTGATAAACTGCTTCTCTGCAAGGAAGGAGGGGTTGGGGGAACCTTCCCATTATCTCAGGAATTAAAGTGAAAATCCTTGGCATCCTGATACCAGTGCCAGACAAAAGGGTGTGATTAACTTTGCTGGGAAGCAGGGAAATGTAAATATCTCCTTTGTTTCCACTTGATGGGTTTGGTGGAGGGCAAGAGGAGACATGGGGGCAGGGTCCAGGATGCTCAGATCACTGCTACCAGACCCTCCCAATTTGTGATGTAGTTCTGATGTATCTGTGATGTATGTATGATGTATGGAGGGGTGGTCTTGAGCTGGAGGGGGGCAATTTCAAAAGTCTATATAGGAGCTTGCGCTCCATTGTTCTAGGTCTTTTGCTTGCAAAACACCCTGCTGCAACAGTTTCTAATAAACAAGGCCTTGCTTTGGGAGACTCGGTATTTGTCTTTGTGCTGCGTTGTCGGGAAGGGGCTCTTAAATTATAGCGCTCTTCCTGGGGTTACGGACTCCCTTCTGGAGACGGACCCAGTTACAGAATTTTTATAACAAAAGCAATCTCAAAACTTTCTATTTTATTTTTTAAAAAGACCAAACAGACCATTTTTTCTCCTCCGCACAGGAGATCTTGCAAATACCAATCTCCAGAATGAACTTTTAACCTGGATTTTCTCATTTGGCGCTGGTTCCCTTGCCTTTTTTAAATTCTTTTTTTTAACTGAATGTCTGTTGGATTTTCTGTGTGGCTCTCTCTCTTTTATGCCAATTATCTCCACATCTGCCATGGGACAGGAAACAGGGGCATCGTGGCGCGTGCATGCGTCATGATGTCATGACGCACGCACACGCGACGGCGTCCCGCCCCCGGGGGATGCCGGGCGGGGGCTTTGGGAGCCTCTGCGGGCTGCAAAGAGTCCCGAAGCCGCTGCTGTAGCACAAAGGGGTGCCAGGCTGCGGCTTCGGGACTCTTTGCAGCCCGCAGAGACTCCCAAAGCGGCGGCCCGGGCCCCCTCGGGGGAGCGCAAGTGGGGCAGGGAGAGGGGCGGGTCAGCGAAGAGGGGTGTCACCCCTCTTCGCTGGCCCGCCCCTCTCCTTGCCCCGGCTCCGCAAGCCAGCCAGCGGCGCAAAAAGCCGCTGGAGGGCGGGGGCTATTTTCGGCGCTGCCGGGGCAGAGCCGCAGGGGCGGCCAGCGAGGGGGGTGACACCCCGACTCGCTGGCGGCCCCTGCGGCTCCACCCCGGCAGTGCCGAAAATAGCCTAAAAAGAATTTTAAAAAAAAAGTAAAAAAAAGCCCAGTGGGCGGGGCCGGCCCCCGATGTGTCACCCCTAGTAGGGGTGCTGCCCGGGGCCCCCCACCCCCTCCGCCCCCCCTGCGATGCCCCTGGCTTGAGGACTCTTAAGTACACATCTGCTCTGAAGCAAGTCCCACTCAGTTCAGTTACAGGTGGGTAGCCGTGTTGGTCTGCCATAGTCAAAACAAAATAAAATAAAAAATTCTTTCCAGTAGCACCTTAGAGACCAACTAAGTTTGTTCTTGGTATGAAGAAGTGTGCATGCACACGAAAGCTCATACCAAGAACAAACTTAGCTGGTCTCTAAGGTGCCACTGGAAAGAATTTTTTTATTTTATTTTGTTTCCACTCAGTTCAGTGAGGCTCACTCCCAGGAAAATAGGGTTAGGATTCCAGCTTGTAGAGGAAACAGCTCAGCTTGGTGGCGGCAGCAGTGCACCAGGGGCAAGAGAATGTGTGTTTGCCAGCATTTTAGGACTCTCATTGCAATCCTAACCCTGGCTCCTCAGAAGTAAGTCTCATTGTGTTTAATGTGGTTTACTCTCTAGTTAGAGGCTGCAATATAAGCAGAAAAATGACACCAATAGAGCAGGATCCTGGAATGTGGGGACACAGCATCCTCCACCCTCAACATCCAGCAGACTCTGTGAAACACTCTGCTGTGTGCAAGAATCTTTGCACACTGTGCCGGAGTGTCACTGAGCAGAGGAACCCCAGAAACCATCATGAATGTGGGATGTGGCTGGGGGATTGATAAGCTTTGAGAAACTCTGAGGCACACAGAAATACAAAACACTGAGCAAACAAGCAAATACAAAACCCAATGGAGCGAGGATCCGCAGCAACATGTGCTTGCAGGTCCCACTTATCACAGCTAGTACTGTTGTGGTTGTCTTGGGGCTAAAACAGCAGTGCCATGACTGCTGGGTAGGAATTGCTGCTCTCCACTTACGATTTGGAGGAGGGACATGGCCTGGCGGTAGAGCACTTAGTTTGCATGCAGAATATCCCATGTTCAATCCCTGGCATCTCCAAGTAGGTTGGAGAAGAAGACCCCTGTGTGAAACCCTAGAGAGCTGCTGCCAGCCAGCGTAAACAACATGGAGCTAGATGAACCAATGGTCTGCCTCAGTATAAGGCATGCTGATCAGGCATTTTTGTCCACTGTCAGAATAAGTGAGGTACTGCTGCTTAGGGGCTGCCACCCCTTCAGGGATGAGCCGGTATGTAGTTGCTGCTGTTGTTCCTCTTTCTCATGAGAATATGAGGAGATAAAAGCAAATAGGAAACCATCTCGAGCTGTGAAAGTCACCCCAGCCCTTTGTTTAACCTGCAGGTGGAAGTCTGCTCCTTTTGTTTGGGATTCCAGAAGAGGCAGATAAGTGCTCAGAATCTAGGGTTGCCATATGTCTGGGAAAACACAGGCATATCCTCTCTTGGCGGGCCAACATGTCCATCCAGGTGGATTTTTACATTTTAAAGGAATTATCTGGGTTTTTGGGTGGGGCGCTCGGGCTCGGGAAGCTCAGGCTCAAGCTGCTCTGCATCTCTTTCCCTGTTGTTGTATACAGAAATCTGCCCTTTTTCCCTTATGGGTACACAAGAGCCCTTTGTAGGTTCTCCATCAGTAGGAGAAAATAGGCCAACCAGAGGATATTGAGAAGCAAAGCAGATAGTAAGCCTGATCTTTATTAAAGCTGTTGCAACAGGGTGCTCCCCTCACACACAGGAGATTGGAGAAGGACCCAGAACCAAGGTGTGCCTGCCCTTATGTTGTTGTTGTTGTTCAGTCATTCAGTCGTGTCTGACTCTTCGTGACCCCATGGACCAGAGCACGCCAGGCACGCCTATCCTTCACTGCCTCCCGCAGTTTGGCCAAACTCATGCTAGTCGCTTCGAGAACACTGTCCAACCATCTCATCCTCTGTCGTCCCCTTCTCCTTGTGCCCTCCATCTTTCCCAACATCAGGGTCTTTTCCAGGGAGTCTTCTCTTCTCATGAGGTGGCCAAAGTACTGGAGCCTCAACTTCAGGATCTGTCCTTCTAGTGAGCACTCAGGGCTGATTTCTTTGAGAATGGAATGCCCTTATATAGACATTTAAATTGCCCACCCTGGAGTCCAAGACCACCACCCCAGATACATCATACCTACATCCCAGAAGAGGCGGTCTACAACAGAAATCTGAGTGCGTTGTTTATCTCCTGTCTGGCAAGGTTATCTGATAATGCCTTATCCGATTGCCTTTCCTGGTAGTCTGGCCATTCCTTTGAGATGGTAATCACTTAATTCCTGAGACAATGGGAAGGTTCCCTCACCCCCTCCCTCCTTGCAGAGAAACACCTGGTCAGCCTGGGAGTCAAAATGGCTCCTGGACTGTCCTCCTGTGCATATATATATATATATATATATATGACCTTAAATTGTGTATTTCACTGTCTTGGGCTGGCAGTGGCTCGGGGTGGGCTCTTTTTTGCTCCGCAAGATGTGGCAACCCTATCAGAATCACACGTTCCCCCTCATTAGGAGGAGAACATGGGACTCGGCCCTATGTGAACTGTAAGGAGGACAAACTCAGAGGCTGTTGAACCAGCCCTGACACGCTGTGAGGACAAGACAAAAGCAGGAATCTACAAACGAAATTTACTGTGCCCAGTTGGACGTTAGCAGCAGGTCAGCACAGTAGCTAGGAAGGCAGCAAATCCACATCTTTCCCGCTGACTTTTTTTTCTTCCTTGTCAGGAAGTCCACCATCTATTAGGTCATTGATTAAGTCTAGCTGAGATAGATAGGCCGAACATTTCCAATGAGCTCCTGCCTGCCTGTGTAAGCTGACCTTCAGCTGTGAAGCGGTTTTGAAAAACCCACAAAAAAACCAACCACCAGCAGTGCCAAACACGGCTGTACTTTGGTCCAAGTAGTCAGTTAAACTGGAGAGAGAAAGTACACTAGGAAATCAAGGAGGCTCAAATATCACCATGGCTTAATCCTGGCTCTCTTTGAGGAGAAGAAGAAGAAGAAGAATCGTTATTTGCATCAGCAATAAAATAAAATAAAATAAAATGTACTGAAGATAGAGGTAAAAACTTAACTATACAAAATACATTTTGGAGTTTTACATCAATTAATAGATCTTCTTCTAATTGTCCCCACTAAAAACCGTGCAGTTTTTGCTGTCACCTGATCATCTTGATTTGCTAGAAGAAAGGACGCAGTAGCAACGGTGGAGCGACCCGGCACAGACAATAATAGAGGGGTAATAGCATCACTCCTCAAATCTTTATAAAGATTGCAAGCCAGAAGCACATGAGCCACTGACTCAATACTGCCATCTCTGCACAGACATAACCGTTTTCCCAGCGGAGTTTTTTTATATCAACCCTCAAGCACAGTCGAAGGCAGTATATTCAATCATGCGAAAGTGAAAGCGCGTCTGTATTTTGGAATTGTTAAATTTTGCAAATTGGGTGCCAAAGTGTCAAAATGACTAGGTGGAAAATAATCATAACCATGGGCAAAGTTTCCTTACTGTGGCCAAATTGTTCTGTCCCTCAATATCATATGGGCACCAATTAAATAATTTGCCTTACTGAAGCCCGGAAAAGTAAAGCTTTTGGTTGGCAATTTTAGTCCAAGCGCTCTCATGACAATCTTGCGATACTAAGGGTAGTAGACCAGTGGGGTTTAAATTCAGGCGATAATAAACCTGTACTTGAACTCTACAACTTCAGGCTGATGGTGAAGGTTCACCTAACTGAATACCCATCAGTGGAAATGGATGGATCCATGCACATAGGAAACTGCTGGCAAGTCATGGAGAAAGGTTGACTAGAACCTTTCTTCCTCTTTCCCTTCACAGGCATGGTACAAAACCTTCCTGATTCTTAAAACCATTGCTCTGAATGATGTCTCCCTTTCTTGTGGCAATCACACTGGACAGCCCTAAGAGCTGTGAACACTCCTGTCTTTTATTTCCCTGGCATTCATCCCCTTAGCAGCAAATCAGCATTCTTTAGAAGCAGGTTGCATTAACCTTGTCACTGGCCTTTGAGTGCAGCAGCTATAGTGAGAAATGGACCCACGGTGTCAGGTCACCATGACTAGTTTCTGTACAGCAGCGGGTGGTAGGAGGGAGAGAGAAAGAGAGAGAAAAATACCCTTGATAGGCTGCCCAACACTTCATAGGATGACAGCCAAGTTACGCTGCTGCTGCTGCTGCTGCTGTTGCCCTCTTGATAAACTGGCTGACGGCCAGCTAGATATGCAGTTGTCACTGTCAAGGTGCCAACCTGGTCCAGCGATCAGTTGTGAAAACTGCATGTGCGTGCAACAGCTTTCAAAAACCTGAGCAACAATAGCCAAAGCAGACTAGAGTTCTTTCACACCTGCTATTCAAAACACTGTTTTTGCCTCCTTCCTCTACCTAGAGCGTTGCTAAACTTCTGGAGTCCAGGACAGCTGACCTTCTGCTGGTCAAGTGATTAGTGTGGATCAGCTTTCACCAAACTTGCTTTGCGGTACAATTCCCATCAGCCCCACCCATGCCGGCTGGGGCTGACAGCAATTCCAGACAATGGTTGGTGAAGGTTGGTATAGATCTTTACAATATTCTGCAGTGATGCCTCAGTTTTTTAACCTTATGGGACACATACAAGACACACACAGAGCATTAGCTGGTATAGGTTTGTTCACTCTTATTTAATTAGCCTTTGGTGGTTGACAGTCACCTTGAAGAAATTCTTGGAGAACAGGTGAGGTCCATAGCTGTCAACCTTTCCCTTTTTTTTGCGGGAAATTCCCTTATTATAGCATCGGGAAACAGCAGGGAGGGTTGACAGCTATGGTGAGGTCCCTGCAGATTGGAGGTGGGCAAATGGTGTACCCATCTTCCAAAAGGGGGAAAAAGAAGACCCAGGTAATAATAATAATAATAATAATAATAATAATAATAATAATAATTTTTTATTTATACCCCGCCCTTCCCCGCCAAACCGGGCTCAGGGCGGCTAACACCAATAAAATCACAACAAAAACATAAAACAATTCATTAAAATACAGATTAAAATACAATTTAAAATTTAATCTAGACTGCAGCCTCATTTTTAAGTAGCCCACCAACCACACCAAAAGAATGAAACATCAGGGTTAAACTGAAACCAACCCAAAGGCCAGGTGGAACAGCTCCGTCTTGCAGGCCCTGCGGAAAGATGCCAAATCCCGCAGGGCCCTGGTCTCTTGTGCCAGACTGTTCCACCAAGTCGGGGCCAGTACTGAGAAGGCCCTGGCCCTAGTTGAAGCCAACCTAGCATCCTTGTGGCTCGGGACCTCCAACAAATTATTATTTGAGGACCTTAAGGTCCTACCCGGGACATACCAGGAGAGGCGGTCCCTTAGGTATTGGACATCAGCTTGATGTCAACACCAGCTGCTGAAACAGATAATTAAAGGGTCTGTCTTTGAGCACTTAGAAAAGAATGCTGTAATTTCTAAGGCCCAGCTTGGGTTTCTCAAAAACAAGTCATGCCAGACAAACCACATTTCTTTTTTTCTTTTTTTAAATGGAGTTACAAGCTTGGTGGATCAAGGGAATGCCACGGATATAGAGTATGTTGATTTCAGTAAGGCTTTTGATAAAATCCCCCGTGTGAAGAAACTAGCTGAGGTAACTGTTATGTGGATTTGTAGCTGGTTGTCTAACTGAACCCAAACACTGCTCACTAATGGTCCTCGTCATCCTGGAAAAAAGTGACAAATGGGGTGCTGTCGCAGGGTTCTGTCCTGGGCCCATGTCTTTATAAATAACTTGGATGAAGGAATTCAGGGGAGGATTTAATTTAAAAATTATTTATACCCCGCCCATCTGGCTGGGTTTCCCCAGCCACTCTGGGCGGCTTCCAACAGAATATTAAAAATAGAATCAAACTTCCCTAAACAGGCCTGCCTTCAGATGTTTTCTAAAAGTCAGGTAGTTGTTAATTTCCTTGACATCTGATGGGAGGGCGTTCCACAGGGTGGGCGCCACTACCGAGAAGGCCCTATGCCTGGTTCCTTGTAGCCTCACTTCTCGTAGTGAGGGAACCAGTGGAAGACCCTCAAAAGAGGACCTCAGTGTCCGGGATGAACAATGGGGGGTAGTATAGATATGGGCAAAATCTTAGACCTTCTGACCTGAATCACCAGTCACTGTTTTTTGCTTCTCTGTTTGTTGCATGGAAAATTGGCAGCATCTCTGCAGGGAAATGTATGTCAAAGCATACCTTCTCAACTCACAAAGGGATTCTAGACCCTCTGCCTACAGGCTTTTCGACAGAAGAATTATTTATTCCACAAGCAGCCTGCAGGCTTATAAACACAAGCTGCCTTCTTCAGTTGAAAGAACAACTCCTTATTGATTTCCTCGGGGTCTGAAGGCAGATCTTTTTCTCTCCATCCCTCTCTCTGGGACTAGCACAGATTGCAAAGCAAGAAGAAGACAGGATCCGAAATCGAGGTGGTACCAGTTGCTTGGATGAAGGAACCATAGAAGCCATGAGCAGGAGAGCATGTGATTCTACTCAGCAAAATGGGCTTGGCTTTCATGCATTTTGCCTGTTGGGAACGGAGGCTTGACGGGGGAAAGGATCTTGGTGCCTCCATTAAGGAAGGGGAGGAATTGCAGGAGTCATAGAAATTGCACATACAGGTGAAACTGGAAAAATTAGAATATCGTGGAAAGGTTCATTTCTTTCAGTAATTCAACTTAAAAGGTGAAACTAATATATGAGATAGACTCATGACATGCAAAGCGAGATATGTCAAGCCTTTATTTGTTATAATTGTGATGATTATGGCATACAGCTGATGAGAACCCCAAATTAACAATTTCAACTTTGGGGTTTTCATCAGCTGTACGCCATAATCATCACAATTATAACAAGCAAAGGCTTGACATATCTCGCTTTGCATGTCATGAGTCTATCTCATATATTAAACTCCAGTAGCTAATGAAACAATTGCTTACATAAATGGACTTTTCCACGATATTCTAATTTTTTCGAGTTTCACCTGTAAGAGAACTCAAAGCCAACACCTCTTGCACAGGTCATTTTCAGATCCCACATTTTCAAAGCAAAATCGGGAAATCCTGGTGTTTTTTAGAAACTTATCAGCAATCCTTTACTGATGTGAATGCCGGCTTGTCTTTCAACAACTATTATGGCAATGATGAAGCCGAATAGACTAGGGGTGGTTTGCATTATCAAAAGGGACTATACCCTGTGTATATTATATAGGTTTGAGGGCATTATACTGGCTGCACTATTAATAAGTCCATGATATGTTCAGATCCACTGAATTCTCCTCATTTATATTATTTGGACTTTTCCACGATATTCTAATTTTTCGAGTTTCACCTGTACATCTACATATGCAAATACTCTGAGCACAAATGACACCTTGGCAAAACTAACTGCTGTAATAAGAAAGCAATCAAATCAAAAATTAAAAAAAAATGAATGGACAAGTTACAAGGGCTATATGGCAAAGCATTGCTGAAAGAAAAATAGGCTATTATGCCTAGATTAAAAAATATGAAGTATATAACATAAAATATAAATATAAAAATTCAGTAAAGAAATAGCGAATAATAAAATTAAGGAGAAATTTGGAATGCAAGAATATTGTAATATAGATATCAGAAGGAAGTCGAGTTGGAGACGGAGGGAAGTAAGTGGGGTGAAAATTAATAAATAGTGTTAGAAGGTATTATAAATGAAGGGGATGTGGGAATTGGTGGTGGGACAAGGAGATAAGATTGTGAGATAAGTAATATAATGTCTTGTATGGTGTGGTCAGAGCCGTCTCATCAGAGGGGCTGGGTGGCGCGGTGCACCAGGCCCCCCCAGGGACGCCCCCGCGAGCCCACCGGCATACCGGGCGCCCCCTCCCCAACCCGCCCCCCCCCCACGGGCGGGCAGGCGGGGCTCGCGTGCGCGGGCGAGCTGCAAGCCGGCTGGCCTCCGGAGCCCCAGCTGGAGCGCTGGGAAGGGCGCGCAAAGCCCCGCGCGCTCCAGCGCCACGCCCCTCATCTCCCGCTCGCCCACCTCCCTCCCGCGCTGGCGTGGCGCTGGAGCGGCGCGGGGCTTTGCACGCCCTTCCCAGTGCTCCAGCTGGTGCTCCGGAGGGCGGCCGGCTTGCAGCGCCACACCCCTCATCCCCCGCTCACCCCCCCTCCCGAGGGGCGGCCAACGCGGGAGGGAGGTGGGCGGAGAGGCGGCCCACCGGGGGCGCCGAGGGATCGTTGCGCCAGGGCGACCGATCCCCTTAAGACGGCGCTGGGTGTGGTGTAGTGGTTAAGAGCGGTAGACTCGTAGTCTGGGGAACCGGGTTCGTGTCTCCGCTCCTCCACATGCAGCTGCTGGGTGACCTTGGGCTAGTCACACTTCTCTGAAGTCTCTCAGCCCCACTCACCTCACAGAGTGTTTGTTGTGAGGGAGGAAGGGAAAGGAGAATGTTAGCCACTTTGAGACTCCTTTGGGTAGTGATAAATTGGGATATCAAATCCAAACTCTTCTTCTTCTTCTTCTTCTTGTACGGAGATAAGTTGTAATATGAAATGTAATGAATTGTATTACCAAAAAAAGGAGGCTTCTGGCGAGGCAGCCTCACAAGTCAGGTCAGGGACTTGTGCTCTGAGCTTCTGGAGCACGTCCACTCACGGCAAGGGGAAGGGGGAGCAGAACGGCGAAATGGACTCCTCATAAAAGGTCTGAGGGGACAGTTCAGACCTAAGGAATCAATCAGCGCAAAAGAAGGGGTCTCTGGAGCTTCTGGCACAAAAAAATGACATCATGAGTGTAGTCGCAGGCTGTGATGTTCTTAGTCTGGGGGGGTTGGGGGGCGCGGAGAGCAACTTGACAATCTTCATCGGAGTCCAAAACACCAGGTGCTGGAAGACGCAAGGGCAGCCATAGTAGCTCATGTAACTCCCTGTCTTTCCCACCGTCCTTCCGTCTGCAAACTGCGCACATCTATAACATACCCTCCAACATTTCTCCTAAATAATAATAATAACAACAACAACAACAACAATAATAATTGTTAATACCCTGCCCAATTGACTGGGTAGCCCACCCTGGTCCCAGCTGAGCTTCTCGCGCTTGTCTCTTCTCCGCCCCAAATCCTCAGCCAAGTACCTGTGACGAGCCCATCTATCATTGGTAATCAGTAAAGGAAAAAAACTAAAGGAGCCGGGATGTGAAGAAATCTTCATTTCTTCACTCTGTATGGGGGTCGCGCCACCCCACTAATGCCAAAACTGCACGACTATTTCCTTCCACACATTTCGCTGCTAAGCAGAATATTAAAAGTGACCAGTGGGTCCGGACAACACTCCAGCTGAAAGCATGTTTAGGGCAAATCTACGCCATACATTTAAAACACATCCAATGCACATTTAAAGCACCCAACCTCAAGAATCTTGGGAGCTGTAGTTTCCAACTAACAGAACTATGCTTCATGGCACCCTTAACAAACTATAGTTCCCAGGATTCTTTTTGGGGGGGGCAGTCATACGCTTCAAATGTGTGGGAGAAGCTCTTTAAAGGTATGGTGTATTCCCAACTGATTTCCACAGGGATTATTTCCAAGTGTTTAGTTTTTGGTTTGGTTTTAGTTTGGTCTCTGGAATCAGTCTAGAGTTACATTCTAGATCCCCTCTTCTTACCACCGTTCATTCATATACATGTGCAGAAGCTGTAAAATGTGCAAATTCTCACAGTTTCATAGACTCATAAAATTGTTTCGTATTCCCTTTGAAAAGACAAATCGATGGCAGAAAGCTAAAGAAAGGATAGAATCCCTTCCAATGTTTCAACCCCCCCACCCCCCAAAATCAAGCTGTGCTTGCTTAGAAAATTCCAGCTGATCATGAAAAGGAGAACCGAGCCAGGCTCCCAGCTGCTGCTAATGTTTAATCTATGCAGCCCTGTGTAGGGTATGTGCCAGCAGGAAATTCTGGGTTACAATGCTGATTCTAGATGCCAAATCAGCGGGCCAATGCCTTTGTCAAAAAGCCAAATTAGAAAGATGTTTGGAAGTCTGTCTGAAAGTCAGGAAGGGTGGCATGTGTTCAGGTTCTCTCTGCACTGATCTGCAGCAAGCAAAAAAGAAAGAAAGAAAGAAAGAAAGAGAAAGAGAGAGATGGCCTCAAACATTAAGTTATAAATTGGGTCAATTCACTCCTTTCAAAATCCAGGGTCTTCATTATACTTGAGCTGGTGTTCCTGAGCAGGCAGGGATTTTGCTTCTAACACAGCAGAAAAGTGATTCTGCTATCTAGACCAAGAAAACACAGCAGAAAAGTGATTCTGCTATCTATCTCATTAACATCACAACCACCCTTTCCATTTGCTCAGGTGTGATATGCTGATGTATACACACACAATATGGTTGGGAGAATCCAGAGATTGTTGTTGTTGTTGTTGTTGTTATTATTATTATTATTAATTTCATTTCTATACCACTTTATATTTTTAAGAAAAATCTCAAAGCGGTTTACAGAATATTAAAACATCACTGAAACACCAATGAAACAATCTGAAGAAGGTCAAATATAGAGTGTACAGTCAAAGCAACATAATTAACAGAAGACTAAAATATTATCTTGAAGATTTCAAAATAAAACATTGCAAAGGAGGTCAACTACAGAATACATATTTAACACAAACCAAGTAACAAAAAATAATAATCTTAAACGTTTCAAAAAATAAAAAATAAATAAAAATTGCTAAGTGAAGTCAAATATAAACACATATATTTGCACATTTAAAGCAGCATAATTAGCAAGAGAATAAATTATCATAAGCATGACATGGCTGTTTGGCAGGCACAAAAAGATGGGGCAAAAGAATCCAGTAGTTAGGGTTTGTTGTCAGGCATAACTAGAAGAGGCAGAGCTCCTGCAAAACAGCCCAATGCAGACTGTGTGTGCTCAGTGGCCACAGAATGCAACCTTTTGTGGCAGGTCTCACTTGTGCCTGCAAAAACCAGCACCTAGCATTCCATAAAGAAGACTGATCGCCGAAGAATTGATGCTTTTGAATTCTGGTGCTGGAGGAGACTCTTGAGAGTCCCATGGACTGCAAAAAGATCAAACTTATCCATCCTTAAAGAAATCAGCCCTGAGTGCTCACTGGAAGGACAGATCCTGAAGTTGAGGCTCCAGTACTTTGGCCACCTCATGAGAAGAGAAGACTCCCTGGAAAAGACCCTGATGTTGGGAAAGATGGAGGGCACAAGGAGAAGGGGACGACAGAGGATGAGATGGTTGGACAGTGTTCTCGAAGCGACTAGCATGAGTTTGGCCAAACTGCGGGAGGCAGTGAAGGATAGGCGTGCCTGGCGTGCTCTGGTCCATGGGGTCACGAAGAGTCGGACATGACTGAACGACTGAACAACAACAAGCATTCCATGATTCCACCCTTCCAGCTAGTGCTGCGCCTAGGAAAAATAGCATCGTTGGTGAGGAGTGCCTTAGCTGCATCTTCCCCACTTGTCACTGTGCTCAGCTTTGCAGGGCCACCCAGGGGTTTGACAGCTGGAGCCTGGTGCAGATGTGATGTCAGGGCCCCCTACAAGGACTCATGCATGTGTGTGCAAAGCTGGGGGCCACAGGCGAGAAATACTGCATGCACGGACCAGAAATTCTCACCTGCAGCTCCGCCCTGCCCTGGAATGAAGTGGAAGACAGGTGCACTTCATTTCCTTTCTTACATGGGGATAAAGGATTAAGGAGCAGGTTGAACTTCCCTTGCACATCTTCTCTGAATTGCAGCCCTCTTCTGGTGGGGCTTCTTCCCGGGGCTCAGCATTGCAGGTCTTCAAGCAACATACACAACATACAACATACAACATACACAAAAAGGGGAAAAGAGAGGACCCAAACAATTACCACCCAGTCAGCCTGACATCAATACCAGGAAAGATTCTAGAGCAGATCATTAAGCAAACGGTCTGTGAGCACCTAGAAAGGAACGCTGTGATCACTAAAAGTCAGCATGGGTTTCTGAAAAATAAGTCATGTCAGACCAATCTGATCTCATTTTTTGACAGAATTACAAGCCTGGTAGATGAAGGGAACGCTGTGGATGTAGCCTATCTTGATTTCAGCAAGGCCTTTGACAAGGTGCCCCATGATATTCTTGTAAAGAAGCTGGTAAAATGCGGAACTAGACAATGCTACCATTCAGTGGATTTGTAACTGGCTGACTGACCGAACCCAAAGGGTACTCATTAATGGCTCCTCTTCATCCTGGAGAGAAGTGACTAGTGGGGTGCCACAGGGTTCTGTCTTGGGCCCAGTCTTATTCAACATCTTTATCAATGACTTGGATGATGGGCTTGAGGGCATCCTGATCAAGTTTGCAGATGACACCAAATTGGGAGGGGTGGCTAATACCCCAGAGGACAGGATCACACTTCAAAATGACCTTAACAGATTAGAGAACTGGGCCAAAGCAAACAAGATGAATTTTAACAGGGAGAAATGTAAAGTACTACACTTGGGCAAAAAAAAAAAAAAAAATGAAAGGCACAAATACAGGATGGGTGACACCTGGCTTGAGAGCAGTACATGTGAAAAGGATCTAGGAGTCTTGGTAGACCATAAACTTGACATGAGTCAACAGTGTGATGCAGCAGCTAAAAAAGCCAATGCAATTCTGGGCTGCATCAATAGGAGTATAGCATCTAGATCAAGGGAAGTAATAGTACCACTATATTCTGCTCTGGTCAGACCTCACCTGGAATACTGTGTCCAGTTCTGGGCACCACAGTTCAAGAAGGATACTGACAAGCTGGAACGTGTCCAGAGGGCAGGGCAACCAAAATGGTCAAAGGCCTGGAAACGATGCCTTATGAGGAACGGCTTAGGGAGCTGGGTATGTTTAGCCTGGAGAAGAGAAGGTTAAGGGGTGATATGATAGCCATGTTCAAATAGAGGAGGGAGAAAGGTTGTTTTCTGCTGCTAAAATGGATTCAAACTACAAGAAAGAAGATTCCACCTAAACATTAGGAAGAACTTCCTGACAGTAAGAGCTGTTCGACAGTGGAATTTGCTGCCAAGGAGTGTGGTGGAGTCTCCTTCTTTGGAGGTCTAAGCGGAGGCTTGACAGCCATCTGTCAGGAATGCTTTGATGGTGTTTCCTGCTTGGCAGGGGGTTGGACTGGATGGCCCTTGTGGTCTCTTCCAACTCTAGGATTCTATGATTCTACAAGCAACATCTTTCCCCCTTCTTTGGTAGAGCATGGCTTGTTACTCCTCACTCATATGAATGAGATCCATTAAAAATGAATGACATATCTCAACCAGACCCAAGAATAAAGATCAGCTCTTATTTCAAAGAGGCATCTTAATGAAACGAGCCAGAGTGATGTGAAATTCCTGGTAGCCTGTAAAGTGAGAGAAAGTGTCAGAATATTTAGTAACTACTTTATTTGCTTACCAGATCTATATCCTGTTTTTCGGCCAATGCAATATTCCTTTCCCTTAGTGAATTACTTATAAGGGAACCATTTTATGGAGGGTGCAAGCTGCATTTCTTCCCCAGTCAAGAGACAGAATTAATTTGGTACAGACGTGTCACTGCGTGAGCATATTATACTTATGTGCGCATTTAACAAGTTTCCGGGGAGCAGCAGCACAAATGATCTACAGGCTCCCTCCTTACTCTCTGCTTTCCAAGTGTAAAAGGAAGAGAAGGGTACAGTTAAAAGATTGAGCAATGCATTGCAAACTGAACATAAGGGGGGCATGGAATCTACTGTGGTTCCAGTCTTTGCAAGCATGAGGACACTGTTTAACCTCAGACAATTTTTTCTTCTTATTTATTATTATTTATTAATAAATCTGAAGATCTCAGGTTGGTTCACAAGATAAAAATACAGGATAAATGTACAATGTTTGGATAAGATATAAAGAACTGTTGGAAAGGAAAACACCTAGATGGCTGTCACCTTTAGAGGCAAAAGCTAAGAGGAAATTGAATATGGATTGTAAATGGTTAAAATATGAGGATTTATTAGAGGAAAAAGAAGATGAGATCAAGTTGAAACCTTATGATCAATTGAAAGAGAAACTTAATGACTGGTTGCAGTACCATCAGATAAATGAAATGTTTAAACAAGATTAAAAAATGGTTTTATGAGAGAAAAATCTAAGTTGGAGACGGAGTTGTTAGATACAAATAGTAAGAATTTGTCTAGAATGTATAATTTGTTACTGGAATGGCATACGAAAGATGAAATGGTGAAAACGGTGATGACTGATTGGGCAAAAGATATAGGACATAACATAACGTTGGAAGATTGGGAAAGGTTGTGGAAACAAGGGATTAAGTTCACTGCATGCTATGGTTTGAAAGAGAATATGATGAAAATGATGTATAGATGGTATATGACACCTGTGAAATTAGCAAAAATGTATCATACATATGATAACAAATGTTGGAAATGCAAAGAGAAAGAAGGAACATTTTATCATATGTGGTGGACTTGCCCAAGGGTAAAAGACTTCTGGGAAATGATTTATAATGAGTTGAAAAAAGTATTTAAAAATACTTTTATTAAAAAACCAGATGCCTTTCTACTTGGAATAGTAGGAGATGAAGTGCCCAAAAAAGATAGAAGATGCTTTTTGTATGCCACAACAGCAGCAAGAATATTGCTTGCCAAAAATTGGAAAATGCAGGACTTACCTAAAATAGAAGAATGGCAAATGAAGATGATGGAATATATGGAACTGGCCGAAATGACTGGACGAATCCGCGAACCAGAAGGAGGAGATGATAGACCAAGATTGGAGCAATTTTAAAGTGTATTTTAAAAAGTATTGTAATATTTTTTAAAGAGGAAAGTTTTTGGAAGAAACTGAGGCTTAGGTTAATTTTAGAATGGTAAATAATTAGAAAATAGATAAAAAAGTGAGACAATGATATGAGGTATATAAATTGAGGATTAGAATTAGGAATGTTTAAAATGAAGTGGAAGACTGCTAAAGATGTAATATAATGAAATCAGCAAAGAGGGACCTGAGGAAGTCAGGAAACAGAGTAAGAAGATATAAGGATGTTTATATACAATATGTATTATGTGTTATATATCTTTTTGTTATGGAAATTATGTTTTTATATGTTTCAATAATGTTAAAATCAATAAAAAGTTAATTTAAAAAAATACAGGATAAAAGCACAAAATAGATAGTGAAATCAAAAACGAAACAATAACAGCCCCTCCCACAACACATTTAAACGGCTGTAGAATATTAATCAGCCAAAGCTAGATAGTAGCCAGGTTTCTGCAACATGCAATGAGAATTTGTGAATTTTATACTAGAGTATTATATTTGTTAGATGCAAATTTTGCTGAGTAATTTTATTGTACTGAGCCTTTCAGGACTTTTTTTAATATGGCAATAAAGGTTTGAGATTGAATCATCCCAAGGCCTGTTTGAAGTGGAACGTTCTCACCTAGTGCCTAAAGATGTACAGTCATACCTCTGGTTCGCAACCAGAGGTACCACTGTATAATGAAGGCACCAGACAAACTTCCCTGGGGACAGCATTCCAGAAACAGGGAACTACTGCAGAAAAGCCCTGTTCTTGTGTTGCCACCCTCCGAGCTCTTGCCAAAAATTAATTTAAAAATCCCAGTTGTGTATATATTGTGTATACATTTGTTATGCTTCTGCGAACCGTTGTTACCTCTTATATACAGGTGAAACTCGAAAAATTAGAATATCGTGGAAAAGTCCATTTATGTAAGCAATTGTTTTCATTAGCTACTGGAGTTTAATATATGAGATAGACTCATGACATGCAAAGCGAGATATGTCAAGCCTTTGCTTGTTATAATTGTGATGATTATGGCGTGCAGCTGATGAAAACCCCAAAGTTGAAATTGTTAATTTGGGGTTCTCATCAGCTGTACGCCATAATCATCACAATTATAACAAATAAAGGCTTGACATATCTCGCTTTGCATGTCATGAGTCTATCTCATATATTAGTTTCACCTTTTAAGTTGAATTACTGAAAGAAATGAACCTTTCCACGATATTCTAATTTTTCGAGTTTCACCTGTAGGCATTATGCCACAATGACATGCTCACAGAACTTTGATTCCCTTTCAGCAATTTTTGGAATTTTAGACTTTCTACAATATTTTGCATAATGGAGCCCAGTGGCAACTACTATATACAATATTAATTCTCTTAAATGTGCAAGTACCTTATTCATATAAGTCAGTAAACATAAAATTGGTTCTAATTCTGTTTGGGCCCCTGACCCTTTTCATTGATGCTGATGAGTTTGTGGCAGAAGCAAGATGCAAATCAGGGACTTCAGACTTGCAGCTCAGTCTCTCAGCCACTCTGCTAGGCCAGCTCAACAAAGAGGGTGACTGAGGCCATGCCACCTTGCACTCCCCAGAGACATTCCACCATTTCTCCTGCAAAACCAAGAGAGTAAGAAGGCTGGGAGCCAAGTGGGTTCACAGAGACAGAGAAATTGCCACCTCCTGCTAAACGTAGCTATGTGTTCCTCCAAAGTGGGGGCAAACTCTGTTGAGAGATCAATGAAAGGTTCCAGCCCTCCCAAACGACTACTGTGTTGTGATCCAATGATATCACCTTGATTTATAAATCACTGTTGTGCCCAAGGCTTGCTTTGTGCTTTGGTTAACCAACACTCGGCCTAGTTATTGTTACTGAGTTAATAGAGACCCCACACCATAGCTGTCAAGTTTCGGATTTGAAAATAAGGGATCAGCAGTCTCCCCTATCCCAGGGACAGTCACATGTCAGCGGTGGGCGGAGCCAGAAGCAAAAGTGGGCAGAGCAGCAATGTAAACTCCAAGCGGGCTCGGAGCGGAGCAAAGAGGAGGGCAGCCATGTGCTCCGCGCGATGGAGCCCCATCGTCTTCTTGTCTGATCCCATCAAAACAGGACAGGAAGCAGCAGCTGCTCAAAGGCAGCCAGGCTCCACCCGCCAGCTAACCCTATTGGCCGGCTGAGGGGCTCGGCGGCAACGGATAGGGGCTGATGCAGGGGGAGGAATACACCCCCCTGTAAGCACGGGAAACGGCTCCCACTTGCTTTGAGGGCTGAGGCTTTTCTCTCCAAGTAGGCGAGGTCTTCCCACCCAGTCCCTGGCCAGCAGGGGAGGAGCTGCTTCCATTAAAAATGGGAAATTTAAGGGAAATAAAAAATAAGGGAGAGCAGCGGGAAACTGCTTGAAATAAGGGAGAATCCCGGGGGAAACGGGATACTTGACAGCACTGCCCCACACATCTGGGATGAAGGGGGACACCTCTGCCTGCCCAGTGTACAGAGTTGTGCTTCAATCCCCATTTTTAGCACCATGGACAGCTCCCATCTGCTGGGGAGTTGCATCGATTCCTGTGGATTCAGCACTGGTTCCCTTTAAAGCACAAACAGCCCTACAGGAGAAGCATGTAGTGATTTCCTCAGAAACACTTCCAGTGCGCCTTGGGAGACCCCAGGTGTCCTTTCTGATGTTCTGGGCCATTAAGGGATTTGTTTCCCAGCATATAAAAAGGTGCTTAATTCATTTCCTATCCTCTGCTGACATTCCTTTAAGGTGAACGTGACCCATTTGCACAAATCCTCAGATGCCTCTAATTGACTTGAAAGTATCTTGTATCTCCTTGGAAATGTCACCTAGGCCTTTTGAAGTGCAATTCCAGGCAATCAGGATCAATAGATGTTGCTTTGGCTAAGCGTATTAGCAAGTGGTTGGCATTCTATGGCATTTGACTTTCTTACTTCAAGCTTCTTAGCCAATAGTGAAGACTCTGGAATGTGAATGATGGTTGCAGCAGTACCAAGGGATCTGGCTTGATAGTGAAGGCAGCTTTAGGTGTCTCTCTACTTCATGGGAGGTGGTGGACAGTTCCAATGCATTCAGACAAGGGCTGAACTGAAACTGCTGACAGGCCAGGTTAGATATAATAACCCCAGGCTAGTAAACCCTGGTGGTATCGGCCCAAGATTGTGGTTGGGAGGTTTGAGGATGGGTGGCAGGAAGTTCTGAGGGGGGGGCAGTGGAGAGAGTCTGAAAGTAAGAGAGAGGTAGTGAGGTCAGAGGAAGGGAGAGATAGTTTAGAACTGTAAGGGATTAGAAGCTGTAGGTCTATGCAGGTATAGGAACTGTTATCAAAGATAAAAAGAACTATTCATCCGGAAACCACATGCTTATGTATTAAACTTCAATAAACAGTTTGTTCCAACCTTATCCCTGACTGAAGTGAGTGAAGCGATTACCAAGCGATTACCTGGAATACTGTGTACAGTTCTGGGCACCACAGTTCAAGAAGGATACTGACAAGCTGGAACGTGTCCAGAGGAGGGCAACCAAAATGGTCAAAGGCCTGGAAACGATGCCTTATGAGGAACGGCTTAGGGAGCTGGGTATGTTTAGCCTGGAGAAGAGAAGGTTAAGGGGTGATATGATAGCCATGTTCAAATATATAAAAGGATGTCATATAGAGGAGGGAGAAAGGTTGTTTTCTGCTGCTCCAGAGAAGCGGACACGGGGCAATGGATTCAAACTACAAGAAAGAAGATTCCACCTAAACATTAGGAAGAACTTCCTGACAGTAAGAGCTGTTCGACAGTGGAATTTGCTGCCAAGGAGTGTGGTGGAGTCTCCTTCTTTGGAGGTCTTTAAGCGGAGGCTTGACAGCCATCTGTCAGGCATGCTTTGATGGTGTTTCCTGCTTGGCAGGGGGTTGGACTGGATGGCCCTTGTGGTCTCTTCCAACTCTATGATTCTATGATTCTATGATTCTATATACCGGTTGGTGGCAGCATATACCTGTGGTTGGTGCAGGTACCAATGGACCGTGAAACATCTGGGGGTTCTGCACAGTTGGAGTGGACCACCACATGTCCCTCCCTTCCTGGCCTCGATGCTTCTATTGGGGCTTATTTAGACCAAAGTTTCCTGTGATGTCCAAAGTGGGAAATAGCAGGTTAAATAAGCCAGAATTGAAGCATAAGTGGCAGGATAAAAGTACCCCTGAACCTGGTCAGCTTTTCACTAAATTTTCAGCACTGCCTAGTGAGTAAGCCTCCTTACTGTGATAATATTTGAGCACTTTTGCCAGCCTCCAACTGCTTATGCATTCGCTTCAATTGCCCTTTTAAAAGTGAATGTGCCTAACTTGTGCTTTCCTGAACACTATGTGGACTGAAACAAGTCATCTGTAAAAATTCACACTTCTCCAGGTTTCGCAATCCAGTTCTCCAGTCAAGTCATGTTTACAAAGATGCATATACTAAGGTAAAGTGTACATGTTGTTGTTGTTCAGTCGTTCAGTCGTGTCCAACTCTTCGTGACCCCATGGACCAGAGCACGCCAGGCACCCCTATCCTCCACTGCCTCTGCAGTTTGGCCAAACTCATGCCAGTTGCTTCGAGAACACTGTCCAACCATCTCATCCTCTGTCGTCCCCTTCTCCTTGTGCCCAACTGCATATATAGTAGTGACAAGAACATAGGAAAATGCATTATATTGGGGGGTGGGGGTGGGGAGCTTTGCAAAAATGTGTATATCGGAAGAAATTTGCACTCAATTGCTGACAAATTCCCATGAGGTCTTTTTAATATTGTAAAGATCACGAATAGATGTGGAAATGTGGAGAATTGTACTTAATATTGAAAAATGTGAAATGGACAGATTTGTCTAAGTACCTCTTTGGAAAAATTTGTATGGAAAAAAAATCCTCTAGTTTTCACCCTGAAGACCTGAAAAATGGAGAATACCCTGCATCTTCCTAATTTCAAACCGTTGGGACGGAGCTATTTTAAAACGAAACAAAACTTCTGAATAGAGGCTGTGGATTGAAAACTTGGGATATGTGAATGACACTCTGTTTTAATTGTGCTATTAATTGACACAGTGTGTTTCATCCACCCGAGCGTAGTTCTTTGACAAGCTGTTCACGGGACACAATATACTGCAATGAAGATAATACCAATCTTTTTTATTCAGTGCTTTGGTGGCTGTGCCCCACCACCTGCCACCCTCCCCTCCTCCCCTCCTCCAAGCTCTGAAGAGGACTACAGCAGCAGGATCCTCACCCCTCGCCTTTCTAAGCAATATGCTCCAGGCTGCATATTGCAGGCAAAGGGTCCTCCATTTGGTAAGCAGATGGGTTAGCTGAGAGTTCAAAATATATTCTCTCCAGATATTTAGAAAAAAAACCTGAAAAATATATTGTGGCTTTATACTTGTTCTGTGTTTTTTCCCCCAAGTATCTGTGCAGAATATCTTCTGAATTTTTCTGCAAACGGATCTGCTTTTCTAACCCCATAAAAGTCAAGCTAAAGGTCTTGGGGGAATAACAGTCCTTGAGTAGAAGAGATATGATGATAGTAATAATGCAATTCTTTTGCTTAGAACGAGAGTCTGTGCGGTGCAATGGTTAGATCCCAGACCGCAAAAGGAGATACCAAGATACAAAATTCAGCCATAAAGGTCATTAACTGTTTTGGGGTCAGCCACTATTTCTTAGCACACAGGGGTGTTGTGAGGATAAAATGAGGTGAAGAGGAGAGAACCATATATACTGCTTTGAGCTCATTGGAAGAAAAGCATAACCTAATGTAATTTTGAGATTATTAATGTTGGCCAAGATACATTATTGGTCACTCTGGAAGTTGTAATGAAATACTATGGCATTGTTTTATTATGCATTATATTCTGTATGCCACCGTGTATTCTAAATGTCATGTGACCATTGTTGTTGTTCAGTCGTTCAGTCGTGTCCGACTCTTCGTGACCCCATGGACCAGAGCACGCCAGGCACCCCTATCCTCCACTGCCTCCCGCAGTTTGGCCAAACTCATGCCAGTCGCTTCGAGAACACTGTCCAACCATCTCATCCTCTGTCGTCCCCTTCTCCTTGTGCCCTCCATCTTTCCCAACATCAGGGTCTTTTCCAGGGAGTCTTCTCTTCTCATGAGGTGGCCAAAGTACTGGAGCCTCAACTTCAGGATCTGCCCTTCCAGTGAGCACTCAGGGCTGATTTCTTTAAGGATGGATAAGTTTGATCTTTCTTGCAGTCCATGGGACTCTCAAGAGTCTCCTCCAGCACCATAATTCAAAAGCATCAATTCTTCGGCGATCAGTCTTCTTTATGGTCCAGCTCTCACTTCCATACATTCACTACTGGGAAAACCATAGCTTTAACTATACGGACCTTTGTCGGCAAGGTGATGTCTCTGCTTTTTAAGATGCTGTCTAGGTTTGTCATTGCTTTCCTCCCAAGAAGCAGGCGTCTTTTAATTTCGTGACTGCTGTCACCATCTGCAGTGATCATGGAGCTCAAGAAAGTAAAATCTCAAGAAAGTAAAATGTGGCCAATAGGTGATTTCAATAAACAATTAAGCAAACAATGTACAGTTTCCGAAGGCAAAGACTCACTCAGCCAGGGGCAACTACATGAAAAACTAGTTTGGGAAGTAGCGAAGACCATTATTATGGGAAGCAAGGGTTTAATCTTAGGCAGGAAGAACCAGCTGCACAGATATAAGATGGGGACATCTGGCTTGCCAGTAGTACATGTGAGAAGGATCTAGGCGGTCTTAGACTACAAGCCTTAACATGAGTCAACAGTGTGATGCAGCAGCAGCAACAACAAAAAAAGCTAATGCTATACTAGCCTGCCTCAACAGTAGTGTCCAGATCAAGGAAAGTAATAGTACCATTCTATTCTGCCTTGGTCAGACCACACACGGAATAATGTATTGGGTGTTGACAAGCTGGAATGTGAGCAAAGGAGGGCAACTATCAGGGTCTGGAAACCAAGCCTTATAAGGAACAATTGACAGAGTTGGGGATATGAGAGGGGATATGTTGTTGTTGTTGTTCAGTCGTTCAGTCGTGTCCGACTCTTCGTGACCCCATGGACCAGAGCACGCCAGGCACCCCTATCCTTCCACTGCCTCCCGCAGTTTGGCCAAACTCATGCTAGTCGCTTTGAGAACACTGTCCAACCATCTCATCCTCTGTCATCCCCTTCTCCTTGTGCCCTCTCTTTCCCTTTTCTAGGGAGTCTTCTCTTCTCATGAGGTGGCCAAAGTACTGGAGCCTCAACCTCAGGATCTGTCCTTCCAGTGGGGGATATGTTAGCCATCTTCAAATATCCAAAGGGCTGTCATGTGGAAGACGGAGTGAGCTTGTTTCCTCCTGCTCTTTAGGGTAGGACCTGAGCCAATGGCCTCAAGTTACAAGAAAAGAAATTCCGACTAAACACCCGGATGAATTTTCTGACAGTAAGAGCCATTCGGCAGCGGAACAGACTCCCTCAGCTGGTGGTGGACTCTTCTTCCTTGGAGGTTTTTAAGCAGAGGTTGGATGACCATCTGTCACTTTATTTGAGATTCCTGCATTGCAGGCGGGCTAGATGACTCTCAGGGTCCTTTCTAACTCTACAATTGTTTTTTCCCTGTGATTCTAACCTATGTTATATAGGATTTTAATATGTTGCGACTGAAACCTGAGGGAGCAAATGGAGTAATGCAGAACATTTGGGTGTGGCACCTGCTACTTTCCTCAGCCCTTTAGAGCAGGCATAGCCAAACTTGGCCCTCCAGATATTTTGGGACAACAATTCCCATCATCCCTGACCACTGGCCCTGTTAGCTAGGGATGATGGGAGATGTAGTCCCAAAAACATCTGGAGAGCCAAGTTTGGCCATGCCTGCTTTAGAGTCCCCTCTTGTCAGGTGAGGGAATCCATCAGCTTGCTGTGCTCCCTCCTTTAGGAGTGTTGTTTTGGGTAAGGAGGTTGGCATCAACCAAAGAATTGAGTCAAACCTGTCCTCTAATATATTTGTTTGTTTAAATTTCTATCTTGTACCTCCTCCCAAGGGAGCCCAGGGTAGCAAACTACCAAACAACAATACAATTAAATTTCCAGCAATTGTAAGCTTAGAGTTTTTATCAATTTCTCAAACTGATACACCAAGAATGGCTCCCGTTACCAGTTTCAGATTCAAAGTGCACAGGAAGGTTCTGTCCATGTCTGCACCACCACAGCCCTTTTCACCCCAGGAGCCATTGCAAGGAACAGCAAACAGCCCCAAATGGCGTCTTCTTCCCTCAATTCATTCCAGCCCCCGGAGCTTATCAAGCAAAAGACAAACTCTGTTAATTTCCAGCAACTAATTCCTCCAGATGTCTATGGGTCTTGGGCAGTCAGCACACGGATCTGTAAAACATGTTTGTATGCTTTTCTATAATTCATCAGCATGCCTATAAATCTTTGAGTTTCCCCATAAACAAATCAAGAGGCAAAATGTAGCGCAGAACAGTCTGTACGATACTTTTGGCTGTGTTGGTTTTAGGGAAATATAGATTTTCAGGGAGATGATAGGAGGATAATGTATGATGGAGTCGGCATCAGCTAAATGGGGAAAGTGCTTCCTGCTGACAATAGATTAAAAGGGGGAAATGGACCATCGTCAGGGCACTTTGCAAAGACAGAAGAAACTTGAAAATAAGTACTGGAGTATAGTCAGGGCTGTGTGTACAGATATTATAATTCTGTGCAATGGGGAGGAAAGTGAATTCTGCAACCTATATAAATTATGCAATTTGAGCAAATGTGCATAATTTGCCTTATTTTACATAATTCATTCTCCAATTTGCACTGTTCCAGTTTTGTTACACATGAGAGGCAAGAATCATTTGTAGCCACCGGAAATCGTATTCAGTCTTCCTAGCCTGTACCTCACGCCTTCTGAGATTTCCTTTTTAAAAAAATCTTTATTGATTATTATAGTTTAACAAAGGGAAAAACATCTTAGTCCAACTGTTATTGTATGACATTACAAAATAAAATTTTACATACAGCGTTATCTTGTCTGTATTTTGTCTTTTGTATCTTAATTAATCCCCTTTCAACAAAAGAAGGAAGAGGAGGGGGGAAAAGAAAGAGAAAAAGAAGAAAAAAGAAAAAAAAAGAAAAGAAAAATAAATAAAACACCTCTCTCTATATAAACTTGTATACCTTCATATTCACAAAAAATAGTTTCACAAGTCCAACTTCCTGTTAAATCCCTTTGCATCTACCTTGCTTAATACAGAATGTAATCCAAACAATAAACCTTCATATATAAATTTTCCAATACATTCTTGAACATTATACATCCAAAATTCTGAGATTTCCAGCAGATATTCTCCACACACTTTCAAGCACATCTCCATGACCATAAGAGCTAGGGAGTTGTACTTTCCAAAAAGTGAAAATTGGGATTTCACAAGTCATTCAACAATAATTCTAACATTTTAAGCTTCAACATCCCTCCCCCTCTTTCTGCAGTTCCTTGAAGTTATTTTCATCTTTCCCTGCATATCCTAAATGACCTTGTCTTATTCTTTGTATTCCTCTGTTATTATATGTGTTTTAAAAACTGCAAGTTTTTACAGTAGTCCTTCAAATGTCTAAATCTATTTGCAGTTTGTTTGTAAATATTCAATAAATCGTTTCTATTTCTTTTCCTTAATAAAAATTTTGTTGTCTTGATTTCTAATTCTTCCAGTAAGTTTAACCATTTCTGCATATTCCATTATTTTAACCATTCTTCTCTTGTTGGAACTTCCTGTTCTTTCCATTTTGGGGCAAATATCATTCTTGTGGATTGTAGTTGTATACATGAATAAATTTCTATATTGCTTAGGTAGCTCTGATTCCATTATCGACAAAAGAAAAGCTTCTGATTTATTTAATTTTACAAATGTTATCTTGATCATCTTTTTCAATTCATTATATATCTTTTCCCAGTAAGCTTTAACCTTATTGCAAGACCATCACATATAGAAAAAGGTACCTTCCTTCTCTTTACATTTCCAACCCTTTCTCGATTTTAATTTGTACATTTTTGCCAATGTACTAGGTGTTAAGTACAATCTATATAACATTTTCATATAGTTTTCTCTTAAACCATAGCATGCTGTAAATTTTATATCAATATTCCACAATTGTTCCCTTGCCTCCATTTCTATATTATGACCAATATCTATTGCCCAATGTATCACTGAAGATTTCACTCGTTTGTCTTTTGTCTCCCATTCCAATAACATCTTACACACTTTAGACATCACTTTAACTTTACAATCTAACAGGTCTTTCTCTAGTTGAGATATTTGTTCCCCAAACCCCTGTTTCATATCCTTTTTAATTACTTCGTTCAACTGATGATATTGCATCCGTGTTGTTAGCATTCCTGACAAATCCTTAAACTCGTTTAATTTTAATTCTCCACCTTCCTCTCTTAACAAATTTCTATAGGTTATCCAGTTTTCCATCACGTTTTTCTTCTTCACCGCTTTGGTGAAAGCCAAAGTGGTGTTTTTGTCTCCAATAAATCCCACACAATCCCGTACAATTTTTCCTAATTATTTGATTTGTTTATCCTTTATGAACTTTCACCTTTTCATACCACAAATCTAAAGTATATGAGTTTTTCCTCTAACAACCACTCCTTCAGCCAGCAAAATCAGGAAGCTATGTTCTGTGTTTGGTACAACATCCTTCACCTTGGTGGAACTGTGCAGTCCTGGGCGGAGTGAAGAACACTAATCCAACAAGAGGCCCTGTGAACACGAGAAACAGCTTCAAACTGAGCCAGACCACTGATCCATCTTGCCTAGTACTCTGTGCACAGGTTGGTTGGTTGGCATCCATCAGTCTTGGGAGACAGTCTTGAAGAGTGTGTCTTTGAGGGTGAAATCAAACCATTGGAGAGTTACAGCACCTGCTGTGGCTGTAGATGTGATGGCCTGGGACTCGCAACCAGAGGAGTCTCAGTCTGCACCGGATCCTCTGCCTGAGACATCATCTGAACCAAGTCTGGGGCCTGATCCTGAAGAGCCCCAGTCTGCACAGGTTCCCCTGCAACAAGCACCAGCTGGGCCAGTCAGATGCAGAGAATACCTCGTTGCCATAAGCTGGGCCATCACTGACAGCTGTTCCACTACCAGCTGGGTTAGGAGAGGCTGAGGCAGCCCCTGGGTCTCCCGAGCTGCAGAGACTCAGGTCTGAGAGAAGGAGGCCTGAGTACTTTCAGGAGGAGTGCTCGCCTTCAGGTGAGACAGGGTGTCGAGTCGTCGGGGGATCGGGACTGGCCATTACCTCGTCAGAGATAAAAGGCTGTCGGACCCCGCCCCAGGTTGCAGGAGCAACGTTGCTGTTTGCCAGATCCTGCCTGTGTTCCTGTTACCTGACCTTGCCTGGTTTCCTGCCCCATTCCCTGCCTTGACTCTCCTGGACTGACTCCTCACTGACTCTTCAAACTCCGGACCGGACCAGGACCTCGCTTCTCGGATCACGCTCGGGCCCAGCACAGTAGAGACCAATATGGGAGAGACATGTTTTGTTGCAGCTGGGGCATAGGAAGGTGTCTGATTGTGCTGATGCAGGTGTACCATGGTGTGTCTTCATTCTGCACTCCTTCCAGCGGTCATAGGAGCCAACGCCTAGGGGCCGAGGGATCTTCGGCCCCCTAATAAAATATTTGGGGAGCCTGCCCCCCCTCCCAAATTCATAGGCGTTGTCATTCAAATGCTGTATGTGCACCACATCATGTGAACAATTATTTGGCTCTGGGCTTCCCAGTATTTTATGCAAATTGGCATTCCTTTCAGCAGTCATTCCTCCTCTGGTCACTGTTGTGGATACACTCTGTACACAGATTTTCTAAGATCTACAGAGAGTTCCCCCCAGCTTGTCGTTGCAGAGGATGGCTTTTCAGGCATGAGTTTCCACATGTAAAATGTGAGCCTCAGAATAATATGTGTGAATTATGCTACACTCCTAAGAATTTCCATTTCAACTACTCTGTATTCATGGGCACCAGAAACCTGATCGCGAAAGGTTCACAGGATCCTGGTGGGTAACATTCAATATTTCAAAGCTGTGTGCTCTCATGGTGATGCATGTTCCCCGATAAACTGAGGCCAGGCTTGGAATAAATGTCAGATGACTGTAAGGAGAGCCCAGCTGGATCCAAAGTATCTACTTCAGCAGCCTATTTCGCACTGTGGTCAACCTGACGCCTTTGGGAAGCACAACACACTTCCTCATTTCCCTTTAGCATGCACCTTTCTGCCCTGGTTATAGCCCTACCCACTTCCCAACATTCCACCTTTCCTCCATGCAGAATTTTAAGAAGAAGAAGAGTTTGGATTTGATATCCCGCTTTATCACTACCCGAAGGAGTCTCAAAGCGGCTAACATTCTCCTTTCCCTTCCTCCCCCACAACAAACACTCTGTGAGGTGAGTGGGGCTGAGAGACTTCAGAGAAGTGTGACTAGCCCAAGGTCACCCAGCAGCTGCATGTGGAGGAGCGGAGACGCGAACCCGGTTCCCCAGATTACGAGTCTACCACTCTTAACCACTACACCACACTGGCTCTCTTTAACCAAAGAGTCCCTCTTTCTTCAGCTGCATTCCTTTAGGAAGCGAGGGGCTTTTAAATGCACTCATAAGCAGTGCCTGCCCTGCATTTTTTATGATGAGCTGGAAATTAATTCCACATCCAGTGGCATCGGGCTATACATTTCCTGCATGCCGTGTTTCCAAAAGGGTCTATAACTCTCCCTTGACTGCCATGTTGCTGAGTTATGGGCTTCCACTACCTCAGCCTTTGTGACTGGCCCTTGAATAGAAGTCTCCTCTTGGACTCTTGGGGGGAGCACATGCATGTGCGCGCACTTCATTTCTCTTGCTGAAAGCTCCTTTGCATTTTGCTGATTGCACCCAGAATGACCTTGAGATATTAAAATGAGAAACCCACTATTTGCAAATTAATACCTATAACTCAGGACTGTTTCAGACAATATGTTTTATGGATATAGATCAAACCCACCATGTAGGTGGTAGGTTCTCTTGGGGAGGTTCGGATGAATGCCAGTTTCATGTCAATTTACCTTCTCTCCCCCTCCCCTGAAGCTCAGGCCATATCCTGATCACGGGAACAGTTCATAAACTGAAAAAAAAAAGCATTTAAACTCCCATTGTTTTTGTGATGTGCAAACTGCCCTCAGCTTGATCTGGAAGCAGCTCAGTATTTATTTATGAGCTTTCTTGATGAGTTTTCAGATAAAGCCCATCTGTTTTCCAGACGTTCCTTCCCAGTTCACAACGTTAGCCTGCTGACTCCTGGGAAATGTCGTGTGGCTTCATCTCTCATGCACTCGCACAACAGTGCCAGCCGTAGTGGCGAAGAGCTATTGGGAAATTCTACTTCCTCTCTCCACCCTGGACAAGCAAACAGTCCAACAAGCAAGGTCTTCGGGCCGGTGGTTGGTGCATTTCTTGACTTTATCACCGAGTGTAAGTAAGCAAGACTAAAGAGTTGCACATGGACCTGCAAAACAGCTAAAGTAGGGCTGTCCGATCTACCGAACACTGTGCAGGATCTCAGTGCTTTGATCTCAGGTGACTTTCTTCAGCATAAGAGGTGGCAATTATCTGGTCCCTAGAAAGTAAAATGGAGAACTCTTACAGAGCCTCTCTTAGCTTCAGTGAATGTGATACACCTTAATGGGGAGAAAGTGGGGAATTAAATGCATGCCCGGTTGTCCTGAATTTAGTGCCACTCAGCTTTGTTGGGAGTCCTCAATTTCTAACCCTCATCTCAGGTTAATCGGGGTATGTGTCTTGCCTTTAATAATGTGTAGCAACCATCACATGGGACGTGGGTGGCGCTGTGGGTTAAACCACCGAGCCTAGGGCTTGCTGATCGGAAGGTCAGTGGTTTGAATCCCCACGATGGGGTGAGCTCCCGTTGCTCGGTCCCAGCTCCTGCCCACCTAGCAGTTCAAAAGCACGTCAAAGTGCAAGTAGATAAATAGGTACCGCTCCGGCGGGAAGGTAAACGGCGTTTCCGTGTGCTGCTCTGGTTCGCCAGAAGCGGCTTTGTCATGCTGGCCACCTGACCCAGAAGCTGTACGCCGGCTCCCTCGACCAGTAAAGCGAGATGAGAGCCACAACCCCAGAGTCGTCCGCAACTGGACCTAATGGTCAGGGGTCCCTTTACCTTTACTAGTAACCATCACCTTAGGAGTCTAGGCCAGGGAGTTACCGTATTTTTCTGTGTATAACACGCCCCCATGTATAAGACGACCCCTATTTTGGGGGACTCAAATTTAAGAAAGTGGGGGGGAATGGCCCAGAGTTGTTGAGGGTTTTTTTGGGGGGGGAATGCCGAAAATAACTGACCCGACTGGCAAACGCTGACAATTGCTCACCTTGCTGAAGACAACAAGCATGTCCCCGCTCACCAACAGTGGACGGTAATCACATGCCCAATTGCCGCAGTGGCAGCCAGTCCACAGTAGCACTTGCCACAGCAACCAATCACTCACTGAATCGCCGCTGACAAGCTCCTGATAGCGGCTACAACCAATCACCTGCCCCCCCCATGCACTATCCGGGTATGAGACGACCCCTGTTTCTTAACATTATTTTATAGTTTAGAAAAAAAAAACACCTCAACTTATACACGGAAAAGTACAGTGGTTTTGCTTGACAGCATTTGTTTGTTTGTTTTTTAAAAATATATTTATTAACTTTTTCAAAACATCAACAAAATACAAACAACAAACAAATACACTACAATACAGCTATTACAAACAAACTACAATAAAAAAGAGAAAATTTTTCATTTCAACAGCTGCTTTCCTTAGCATTGTGGATTGACTTCCTCACGCCTGCCCTTCCGGCGTTCATTGTCTCACATCTTTAGTAATTTCTTTACATTGTATAAACCTTATTTTACAAAAAAAATCCTATCCATTTTTTAAACTATTATCTTAATTCATTATCTCCAAATTCCTTAACACTTAACATAATTCTAAATCTGCAGTCTAACTTATCTTCCAAGTTACATCTACATTTCAATCTTACTATAATTTTTTTAAAAATACAATTTAAATTTCTTCCATTCTTCTCCCACCGCGTCATCCCTCTGGTCACGAAGCTTCCCGGCCATCATTTGAATCCATTGACAGCATTTGAATCCATTGAAGCAATTGAGGAAGGGGTTCATGCCAGGTCAGCTGTCTGGCTCCTCCCTCCTTGCCAGGGGCAGACGGAAAGGTGCCACCCGTGCCCCCTACCCAAGCCTCACTTTTCAGGGTCATGTAGTGGGATTCTGCTGCCCGAGGCAGCCACCTAACTTTGCCTGCTCCTTGCTCCCACCACAGAAGCTATAAATTGGGCTCAGGCCTGGACTGCTCTTCTGTGCATTCTCCCAATGTATATCTGTGGGGAAGTCTGGAAGGTGCTCAGTCAATTCTGGGTACCAAAGGAGCACTGGACCTCACCTTTGAGGGAGACCCTGGGAGAGACCCTGGCGCTTGCAGTAACCCAAGCATATGTACCACCATACCATCCAACATATTGCCAAAGGAAAATAGGGACGTCCCATTCCATAATGATAATTTTACTATTTGCGTGTCGAGGTCCCCAAACCACCCCTCAAGTAAAACACACTTCACACCAGATATAAGTTTAAGGTTTTTGGCATTAATTTGGCCACAACTTTATTGAATACAAAATAAGTGAGTGGTTGCTTAGGCATTGGTTAAGACTATCTGTCCCTCTGGGGACAGAACTGACATCCACCCGCCTGTGGAGTCAGTATAGGGGAAAACACTTTGGGGAGAGAATGTGCGCCCGTTCTCCCCAAATGCTCCCAGGGGCTCTTGCGTGGGCCCTGTCCCCCGACCGGGGGAAACGGACAAGCATGGTGAGCCCCTGGATTCCTTTAACGGAATTCCCCTTGCAGCAGCAGCCTTGAAGGGGCAACCACAGCCAACCTGCCCCTTCGCAGCATAGGAGGGGCAACCACAGCCAACTCTGCCCCTCCTCAACCAATTTATAACCAATGCCTAACCGCCAACCTTACAAGTTGTGACTAATTGCTACGCAGTAGGCGAAAACCAAATGGCACCAGCCAATCAGCCAAATGGAAAAAATTCCTACCAGGCCCCTGCTACAACGCAGACGACCCCATGACAGGCATAGCAAGGTCAACGCAGAGGCCTAATAACAGGGCGGGAGGGCGGGCGATCCGATGCACGAAGCCAGGAGGGCTCCGACGCTGAGTGCAGGGTCATTTATAGGCTCTGGACTGTCCACCAACAAGTTGCAACATATGAATCTCCCCAACAAGACGCCAGAGCCTAATCAGAGTAGTGGCCATCCAAACAAACCCGCCCAGCACCATGAAGGAGAACACGCTTTATACCCCACACACCTTACTGGGTTGCCCCAGCCACTCTGGGCACCTTGCAACATATATAAAAACATAATAAAATATGAACCTTTTTTTTTTTTTTTTTTTTTACCAAAACCTTCCCAACACAGGATTGCCTTCAGACGGCTTGGTGGGGTCAGATAATTCCATACCCTCCAACATTTCTCCAATTAAAATAGGAAAAGCGGGACATTCCGGGATCAAATCAGAAACCGGGATGGCTTCTCTAAATCACGGATGTCCCTGGAAAATAGGACACTTGGAGGGTCTGAAGTATCATTCATGACAGAGCAAGCATCTATTGAAGGAACCTGCTGCGTGCCTCCTCTCTGTGTGTTGAACTCAGATGGGAGGATGAAAGGCCTTGTGTGGCATAATGTGAATGTGGCTTAATGGGGAGGGGGGCAAATCCTGACACCCCCTACGGTCTGACAAGATAATAATCCACTTCCCTCCAGTCCTCTGATTCAGTGTGTCTCTGTTGATAGCAGAGACCAAGTTCAAAAGCATAATCCCCTCGTTTGTAAACCTCGTCTTGCTAGTGCCAGTGCAAATTCATAGAAAGAGGATCAGATGTGATATTTTTTTTTCTTTTTTTATTTCAAAATGGCTCTTTAATTCTGTGTTGAACATCCTTCCAAGTTTAGGGAAGAAGATTTAACACATACATGTGGGATTAAGTCACTGTTCATTTGTATGCGACAGACTCCCTTATTATTCTGCATGACATGGGAGACTGGCTTCCTTAGTCATTTTATTCAACAGGCTTTTGCAGAAGTATTTGTTTCTTTGTTTAAAAAAATGCATATCATAAATATATTCCTTCTAAAAGAAAAGCATCACCCTTGATCTTCCGCCAGCCCAAGCAGGCATTGCTGAAATATTTGCAGCCTGAAGCAGGTAGACAGATTTGAACCAGTTGAGAATACAGCCGATTTCTGCTGATTAAAATGAGAAGATTAGTCAGCCCTGCCATGGGGACTTTGGATTACCATCAGATGAGTGAATAAAAGCAAGGGGACAAGTTATTAAATATAAAATAATCCAAGGATGAACATTAACTACAACAAGGCTGCTGTGAGTTATACATTAAGGAGCAGCACTCCTTAAAGCAGGTCTACGACTGGAGATTTGACTACAGAAGCAGAAGTTTCAAAAAGGTGTTATTGTCCCTAACCTGAGACTGCATCTGGAGAAAATCCAAGGTGCAGAATTCATCATGCGAAAGGCTGGACTGGATGAATCCCAAACCGGAATTAAGATTGCCGGAAGAAATATCAACAACCTCAGATATGCTGATGACACAACCTTGATGGCAGAAAGTGAGGAGGAATTAAAGAACCTTTTAATGAGGGTGAAAGAGGAGAGCACAAAATATGGTCTGAAGCTCAACATCAAAAAAACTAAGATCATGGCCACTGGTCCCATCACCTCCTGGCAAATAGAAGGGGAAGAAATGGAGGCAGTGAGAGATTTCACTTTCTTGGGTTCCATGATCACTGCAGATGGTGACAGCAGTCACGAAATTAAAAGACGCCTGCTTCTTGGGAGAAAAGCAATGACAAACCTAGACAGCATCTTAAAAAGCAGAGACATCACCTTGCCGACAAAGGTCCGTATAGTTAAAGCTATGGTTTTCCCAGTAGTAATGTATGGAAGTGAGAGCTGGACCATAAAGAAGGCTGATCGCCGAAGAATTGATGCTTTTGAATTATGGTGCTGGAGGAGACTCTTGAGAGTCCCATGGACTGCAAAAAGATCAAACTTATGCTCACTGGAAGGACAGATCCTGAAGTTGAGGCTCCAGTACTTTGGCCACCTCATGAGAAGAGAAGACTCCCTGGAAAAGACCCTGATGTTGGGAAAGATGGAGGGCACAAGGAGAAGGGGATGACAGAGGATGAGATGGTTGGACAGTGTTCTCGAAGCATGAGTTTGGCCAAACTGCGGGAGGCAGTGAAAGATAGGCGTGCCTGGTGTGCTCTGGTCCATGGGGTCATGAAGAGTCAGACACGACTGAACGACTGAACAACAACAAGATCTTCCAGCTCACTGGAAGGACATATCCTGAAGCTGAGGCTCACAGGAAGGACAGATCCTGAAGCTGAGGCTCCAATACTTTGGCCACCTCATGAGAAGAGAAGACTCCCTGGAAAAGACCCTGATGTTGGGAAAGATGGAGGGCACAAGGAGAAGGGGACGACAGAGGACGAGATGGTTGGACAGTGTTCTCGAAGCTACCAACATGAGTCTGACCAAACTGCGGGAGGCAGTGGAAGACAGGAGTGCCTGGCATGCTCTGGTCCATGGGGTCACAAAGAGTCGGACATGACTAAACGACTAAACAACAACAATAAGTTCAAGGTTGCTAGGCACAGTATGTTTTAGCTATAGCCAATAATTCCTCTTGAATGTTAATAATGATGAAGACAGACACACCTCACTTGGGGGGGATTCCACAATGATTATTTCAGAAGGACACTATGGCAGGGGTGCCAACTTGAATAAAATATTGGGGGGGGGAGGTAAACCCCTCCCTGCATAATCTGATCACATGATGCAGTGCATGCACACAATGTCAATGGCAATGCCCATTAACTTTGGGGGGAGCTGGCCCCCTCAAATATTTTATGGGGGGCTGAAGACCCCTCGGCGCCTAGGAGTTGGCTTCTGTGCACCCTGGTCAACAATGCCAAAAGTCGCTATGAGATCAAGGATAACGAACAGGGTCCCACTCCTTCCGTCTTTCGCCTGATAGAGATGACCAACCACGGCAACTAAGGTGCTCAAACTGGGCCTGAAACCAGTAGAGAACCTGCTTCTTCAAGGCACACCTGCACCTTGCCGGCCACCATTCTCTCAGCCACCTTGCCCAGGAAGGGAATGTTAAGGGACGGGCAGTCGGTTTCTAAAATGTCTGCATCCATGGCTTTCTTCTCCCAAGACTCAGGAACAGGGGTGGACCATCCCATTTTACCACATGACGTGAAACAGGAAGGTGGCACCTCTGCCCACCCCACCCCCACCGCAAGGCTGATACTTCAGTCTGCCTCATGGGTGGGCTGGCTCTGCTCAGGACCATTGCTGGGCTTGCCTGGTGGTCCCTGGAGCCCTTAAAAACCCCTTTGGGGGTTATTTATTTTGCTCCTTGTGAGCAGAGATTGGTGCTTAGGCAGGACCAAGATTATTCACTTTTTTCCTCCCTCCCCATCCCCTTCCTCTCTAAAGGTAAAAAGGTAAAGGTACCCCTGATGACTCTGGAGTTGAGCACTCATCTTGCTTTACTGGCCGAGGGAGCCGGCGTTTGTCCGCAGACAGCTTCCAGGTCATGTGGCCAGCATGACTAAGCCACTTCTGGTGAACCAGAGCAGCACACGGAAATGCCATTTACCTTCCCGCTGGAGTGGTACCTATTTATCTACTTGCACTTTGACGTGCTTTCGAACTGCTAGGTGGGCAGGAGATGGGACCGAGCAACGGGAGCTCACCCCGTCGTGGGGATTCGAACCACCGACCTCTTCTGATCGGCAAACCCTAGGCTCTGTGGTTTAACCCACAGTGCTACCCATGTCCCACCCCCCTCCTCTCTAGACCTTACCTATTCTGGTTGCTCAGAGAACACTCCACATAATAAATTCATAACATTTCAAATTCATTTGTCACTCTGGCATTTGTTTCTTTACGAGTAACAAATTAAATGACTGAGACCCATTTGTTTTCGTTTTTCATTCATTATGAAACAAATGCACGGCCCTAATGCCCAAGTGGTCATCCGTTTGTACAGAATGGAATCTGGTGAAACATGGATGTGATGTGAATATATTTCCAAAATACTGCATATTGTTTTTTTCGGGTATAGGCAACCTCTCAAAGTGCTGTTTGTTTGTAATATCACAACAATAAGATGAACCAGAACAAACATTGCCGCCAGGACAAAAGTTAAACTTGGTAGTCAGTTTAAAGAACTGAATCCAATGGCAGTGGCTGCTAGTAATGATATATTTAGACATATTATGACTTTCCTGAACAGGGATACTTTCCTAAAGCAGGGGAACTCAAAAGTAGGGATAGAAGAATCTGTCAATTTTGGTTCTTTCAATTTCTCATTTTTCTAATCTGAAATTCTGCTCTCCACATTTCTGCAGCGATTTGTGTGCACTTTTAAGCAACGTACACATTCATGCCAGCAATTTCCCCTCAACGTGGTGCATTTTTGTATGTTATTTTCACTAGTTTATCCTTTTTATTTACATCCCCTCCAAATCTATGCATTTTTTTTAACACCTGCGTGATTACAGATTCAGGTGAGTGTGAATTTTGCAGGATGCCTGTGTTTTGGTTCTCCTATGAGTCTGGAAAGCACACACTGGAGACATTCAGCTTTTAAATTATGAGCTGAATTGGATTTCTGCCCCATCCCTACCCATGATATATAGACAATATTTGGCAAACCAGAGCAGCACACAGAAATGCTGTTTACCTTCCCGCTGGAGTGGTACCTGTTCATCTACTTGCACTTTGACGTGCTTTCGAACTGCTAGGTGGGCAGGAGCTGGGACCAAGCAACGGGAGCTCACCCCGTCATGGGATTCGAACCGCCGACCTTCTGATGCAATCACAGCAAGGCCAGTCTAGGATCTCTTCCTAATAAAATGAGAGCCTTATCTGTCTCGCAACACCAGCAAGCTCCATTCTGCTTGCGGCCTGCTCCTCCAGCATGATGTCACACTTGGAGTGTCATGCGTATGATGTCACACATGCGCAATGGCCCCCTAAAGTTGGGCGGAACCCGGCACCTATGTTACCCAGGAAAGCAGGCCACAGATCCTTCATCATTACAAACAACTGCGCAGCTTGACACTGGGCAACTCTATACGATTTGCTCTTGTGACTTCTCCTCTTGGGTGTGCCTCAGCCCCTCGCACATCCCAGCAGAAATAGGATATAAATCTATTATGCAAACAAGCCCACAGGTGCAGAGAAAATGAGTCCAAGTAAAATATGCAGGATGAGAGATTAAGTTCCAGGGCTTTGAAAGAGCCCCCACTGCTAAATCGTAGTGAGGCTCAGCGCAAATGAAGCACCGATCTTGCACAAATACCTTGCGTAAGCCCTCTTCTCTCCAAAAGCAATTAAAAATGGAATATCTCAGCTACTTCTGATATTCATTTTGAGATGCGTTTTGCATTACATTTGCCTGACATAAAGATGAGGTGACAGATGTTGCAGCATGAAGAGAAATGGTTCTGAGGAGCACCGTTCATAACATGGGGCATTTGAGCATCATTGCTGCCCTTTTTATTATTATTACTAAAATCCCACACACAGACAAGAATACAGGAATACAGGATCAAGCTCACGCCGAAGAATTATCATATGATTGACTAGCCCAGCAATCATCTCCTCCTCCTTTTCCTCAGTTTTTATTTTGTAAGGCTGAACTGGATCTTGGTGAGTTATTATTTTCTCGTCAAACTGCGCATATTTGACAAGGCAGGAATTTTTTTGTTATTGTTGAACACGTATATAAATTATGCAAATTCAAAACAGTTTCCCTATTTTTCGCCTGAATCCTGGACACAAACACAACTTCTTACAGGCTGCGAGCCGTGTGATGCTAACAGCTTTGCCCTGCTTGCTCCTTGTTCCACCCAGGTACACATGGTTTGGTGGGGGGCTTGCAGAGAGAGGCTACTGCTTTTTATTTTCAATGGGGCTTACATAGGAGATTGTCCCAGTGGGTTATGTTCCATATCAATCTACAAGCTTAGTTGGTCAGATCATCAAACTTTTGATAATCAAACCAACTTTCCAGTCTCAAGGGGGGAAATTAATGGTAAGTCCAATTCCAGTTACAGGTAGGTAGCCTTGTTGGTCTGCCATATTCAAAACAAAATAAAAAAATAAAAAATATTCCTTCCAGTAGCACTTTAGAGACAAACTAAGTTTGTTCTTGGTATGAGCTTTCGTGTGCATGCACACTTCTTCAGATACACTGACACAGAAGTCACCAGACTTCTGTTTCAGTATACGGTAAGTCCAGAGAGGCACAAGGAGAAGGGGACGACAGAGGATGAGATGGTTGGACAGTGTTCTCGAAGCTACTAACATGAGTTTGGCCAAACTGCGGGAGGCAGTGAAGGATAGGCGTGCCTGGCGTGCTCTGGTCCATGGGGTCACGAAGAGTCGGACACGACTGAATGACTGAACAACAACAACAACAACAATAGAGAAGTGGCTGAATTGCAACTAATCACCAAACTTAAAGCCATGGAGAAACCTGGTCTGAACAAACTAATCACCAAACTTAAAACCATGGAGAAACCTGGTCTGAACAAAGACATTGGATTCTTATCTCATTATACATGACAAAGCTATCTTTAGCCATCTCACCCCTTGCCTTTCCCTGTAAGACCCTGTAAAAATTGCAGTCGTTAACAGTCGTCTACAGGTTTTCCACACCTATCAGCTGATCACCCATTCCCACCACCCTTCTGAGTAATACCCCTCCCCACTCCCTCACTATATTTAAGGGTCTGGTGACTTCCGTTTCAGTGTATCTGAAGAAGTGTGCATGCACACGAAAGCTCATACCAAGAACTAACTTAGTTGGTCTCTAAGGTGCTACTGGAAGGAATTTTTTATTTTATTTTGGTAAGTCCAGTGAAAGCGAATCTTCAGTATAATCTAAGTGGGATAGTTTTAGTCACAAGCCCAACCACCAGCTGTTTGCTCATGGGCTGCAAACCTGGACCCCACTTTTGTTGCTGCTTTAAAGGGAGAAAGTCTTCACATTTACAAAGCTTGCCCCTTGAACTGGAGCTCTTTCCAGCTTTGCTCAGACACGCATTGGCCTCCTTGGTGCCCTCTAAATGTTTGGAACTTACAGCTCCATTCTGTTTGGCTCAAATGGGAGTTGAAGTCCGTAGCAGCTTTAAGGTGCCATTTGGGCTTGGGCAGATGGGCAGCTCTTCCTCTTTCCACCCACTGTGCCACAACTTGCTTCTTCTGCACTTAGAAAGTTTGCAGGCAGGCAAGGAAGCAGCACATTTAAAGGCACTTTTGGGGGGTGGTTGTTGTGGCGGTTCGCTCAACCTGCACAGGACCCCCAGACGTTTAACGGTCCGTTGATACCTGCGCTCACCACTTTGTCAATTAACCGCTACCACCAACCAGTCTGCCTGGTATTTACTTCACTCTGTTCAGTCAAGGAGAATATTGGAACAAAACTATTTTATTTGAAGTTTAGTACATAAGCATGTGGTTTCTGAATAAACAGTTCTTTCTTGGTTGTGTTCTTGTTAACAACAGTGCCCAACGATTTCTCCCGCCCCTGTTCCTACTCCTTCCCTTGCCACCCTCCTTCCAACCTCCCAATACCCACAACAAACCCCAAGACCCCCTCAAAGACAAAGACCCCAACCCCGACAACCCCCTTCCTTCCCCAATTAACTCCACCCCCTTAAGGTTCTTACTGGTTCATCCTTTTAACTCCTTCTATGCCATTCCTAAGTTTGGGTGATCGCCACAGTTGTCCCCCCCCCCGGTGATATTTCGTATCCCATACTCCGTTTTTGTTCTGAAACATTGGCTTTAGTGATAATTTGGTTCAGTCCTAGTTAAAACTGGGTTTCTGCCTTCTCCTGCATCTTTCCCAGTTGCCCCCCCTCCTCCTCACAAATCCACAGCCAAATAAGTTCCCCTGTGAAATCACATCTTCCAAATACTTATTGGGATCTTGGGGCCGGGGCCTTGGTGGCTGTAGCAAGCAGAGCTAATCACTAAAAGGAAATGATTGATAAGACATGCCTAAGCAAAAGGTTGGAAGTCTCCCACAATTTTATCAGCCAATTTTTTATATATAAATAAAGTGGTTAAGATTACAACAGCAGACCGCAGCAGTTGGCATTTCTGCCCCCCTGCGATCGTAAATCCCTTAAGATTTACGCCTGGCCTGAATAAAGCCTTCCAAAATGGATAGCAGAGAAATTGCAGGAGGGAAAACTAATCCTTTCCTGCTCTCTAGTTATTATGAAGGTATTGGGGCATTCAGCTTCCTGTAGAAAGCGGTTTAATCAGCGACAAAGAAAATAGGTTGAAACAGCTACACAGCAAGGAAATCAATTTGAGCACCACTGCTGGACTGAACGATATTGGCATCATATCCTTGGCCCGTTTCCTCAGCCCCGGCTTCGAATGCTCTCCCTCTGCTAGCTTTTGCGCAAACCAACAGAGGTAGTTGTACAGATGAGGACTGGGGTCAAATGCTTATTTACGCGTTAACGAAAAAGAACAACAAAAAAAAATTCACCAGCATTCGCCCCTTTGGATTTTGAAAGTGACATTTCCAACCGAGAATTCAAATCTGAATTTAGAGTGTGCATTTTTTTAAATATCCAGGTTCATAATGTGTGTGCTTTAGAGTCACATTGGACAACCAATCCTGAAGGGAACAGAAGGGGAGTTGTTGGGAGTTTCAATAGGAGTGAAAGAAGCATGCTTGTTCAAAGATTGGCATATCTGCATTACAACAAAGAAAATATAATTAAAGTCTAAGAAGCTGTTAATTTCAAATACTAAGTATTATATGGCATATGAAAAGAACTATTGCCACAAAATGCATATCAGCTACCATTTATCAGCAAATACTAATTACCAGTATATATGAGCTGTCAAATGCAAACCTCTATTGTATGTCAGCTGTCAAATGTTGGTAAATGTTAATTTATTATCAGATATTGTCAAATATAAAAAGCAATGCTTGTCAGTTGCGTCCAGAACCATATACTGGAGTCAAATATCATTGTGCCTGTAATATACACATCAAAGGGGAATACTATCGTCTTCAGAAGACATCCTATAATAGAATAACCAACAGTAAAATTTCAGTTACAGGTGGGTAGCCTACGCCAAAGGATAAATGGGACATAAATCTGATATCAGGAATCACAAGACAGAGAAACCAGTAGGAGAACACTTCAGTCTCCCAGGACATTCTATACAAGATCTCAAAGTAGCTGTCTTAATACAAAGGAATTTCAGAAATAGACTGGAAAGAGAAGTGGCTGAATTGCAACTAATCACCAAACTTAAAACCATGGAGAACCTGGTCTGAACAAAGACATTGGATTCTTATCTCATTATACATGACAAAGCTATCTTTAGCCATCTCACCCCTTGCCTTTCCCTGCAAGACTAATTGCAGCCGTTAAGAGTCGTCAACAGGTTTTCCACACCTATCAGCTGATCACCCATTCCCACCACCCTTCTGAGTAATACCCCTCCCCACTCCCTCACTATATTTAAGGATCTGGTGACTTCTGTTTCAGTGTATCTGAAGAAGTGTGCATGCACACGAAAGCTCATACCAAGAACAAACTTCAGTTGGTCTCTAAGGTGCTACTGGAAATAATTTTCTATTTTGTTTCAACAGTAAAATTATCAGAGGAGATTTGAGGGGAGCAAATTCATTTATGATCTTATGTTCAAGCATTTGGTATTATTATTGTTTTATTATTTAAATACTGCTGCCTGAGCAATTTAAGCGCAGACACAAAAATACACACCAAAAAGTGTATAATCTAAATGTAGGCACCTAAATACAAATACAGAGAACACAGACCTGCTTCCATCCGCTTTTTGACTTCAGCTCCCTTTGTCCCTACTGTATTCATTATCGAGTTGAGCCAATATGAAGAGGGTGATTTTTTGGGGTGAAAACTTCATTGAAAAAAATGTGCTCTTTCCTCTTTTGGTAATTTCTCCCGGGGTCATTGCACAATGGCTGAAAAACAATTACTTAATTTTTATTATTTCAAACATTTTCCTTTTAGATACTCAGAGTATGGTAGCTGAAAGCGATTCCCATTTGAATAGGTTCTCCCATGCGGCCAGCACAGGAAGCCCTTTTCCTAACGGGCTTCTAATTTTCTCTTAGTAACATCAGCACATCGCAGCGGCAGAGGAAGGAAAGTCGGTGGCTTTGAACACTTATAAATAGCCTTGAGAAAAAGAGCACAAGATTGTAATTTAAAGCAAAATGGAACCTGGTGAACACTTGGCTTAGCACTCATTCATTTTGCCTTTTGCCCCCTGAAAACAATAGGCAAAGCTGCAATTGTACGATGCAGTGCTGTCAAGTATCCCGTTTTCCCCGGGATTCTCCCTTATTTCAAGCAGTTTCCCGCTGCTCTCCCTTATTTTTTATTTCCCTTAAATTTCCCGTTTTTAATGGAAGCAGCTCCTCCCCTGCTGGCCAGGGACTGGGTGGGAAGACCTCGCCTACTTGGAGAGAAAAGCCTCAGCCCTCAAAGCAAGTGGGAGCCGTTTCCCGTGCTTACAGGGGGGTGTATTCCTCCCCCTGCATCAGCCCCTATCCGTTGCCGCCGAGCCCCTCAGCCAGCCAATAGGGTTAGCTGGTGGGCGGAGCCTGGCTGCCTTTGAGCAGCTGCTGGTTCCTGTCCTGTTTTGATGGGAACAGACAAGAAGACAATGGAGCTCCATTGTGCGGAGCTCATGGCTGCCCTCCTCTTTGCTGGCTGCCCTCGTCTTTGCTCCGCTCCAAGCCCGAGGCCGCTTGGAGTTTACATTGCTGCTCCGTCCACTTTTGCTTCTGGCTCCACCCACCACTGACATATGACTGTCCCTGGGATAGGTGAGACTGCAAATCCCTTATTTTCAAATCTGAAACTTGACAGCTATGGTACGATGTACGGGGAGCGACGAGCGCATCAAGGAAAGGGGCAAGTCTGAGCCTGGTTTGTGTTACCTGACATCTTACCACCAACACCACTAAGATGGCAACACAGAAGCTGCAGAAGCATTGGCCAACCTCCTCTAAGACCCGGAGTTTCTGCTGCCTCTTCATAAAGAGCTGACCGCATGATCCTTCGTGTCGCACACCCAGCGGCAAGAGAAAGCAGACTCATTTGCTTCGAGAATAATGGAAGGAGACAAGACCGGTGGCAGGCAGCCTCTGTATGAGCAGGGGTCGGGGGCTCAGAGGACTCTTGAATTATTTCATTACTTTTGCTGTTGCTGCTGCTGCTCTCTCCCAGACTTGCAAATGACTGCCTCAGGCCATTGTGTACATTGCAACCATCTTATGTGGTCTAAACACGTTTGCTTCAGCTGCGAAGGGCATGCCGCCATCTTCTGGACTGTATAAAGCTATGGAGGGTCCTGGCTCCGGGTGCAAAGACCAACATGTTGGAATAATTGTATACCACAGTAGTGGTCCCAGTTTGCTGGGGACTTCCTTTATAGCATACCTAAGCCCTAAAGGTAAAGGGGACCCCTGACCATTAGGTCCAGTCGTGTCCAACTCTGGGGTTGCGGCGCTCATCTCGTTACTGGCCGAGGGAGCCGGCGTACAGCTTCCGGGTCATGTGGCCAGCATGACTAAGCCGCTTCTGGCGAACCAGAGCAGCGCACGGAAACGCCGTTTACCTTCCTGCCGGAGTGGTACCTATTTATCTACTTGCACTTTTGACCTGCTTTCGAACTGCTAGGTGGGCAGGAGCAGACCTACTGTGAGTTAAATAAGCTTTATAGAAAATCCAATCCTGCTGTCCACTTTCTTTTTTGGACCTGGATTTCAGTGCTGGGCGTGTGGGCAGCGGACACTGAGGGAAGCTTAATTTATTTCCAGTCGCGGACATCAGCTGGCTACACTTCCAATTATTCCTCCATAGCTGTTATTAAAATCTACCTCTGACAGTGCAGCCTTATTAGTGGGAGATTTACAAAGCACAGAAGCCAATATTGATATTTCACTTCTGATGTCACCTGGCAGGAGGCTTCCCTCTCCTTCCTCTTTTGATTGCCCTGCATTTATAGCCATTTTCCTGGTTGGGAAGGAGGACGCAGAACACATTTTGGGGCTGCATTTTGAGGGGTTCTGGATCTTGTAAAAAAGTCAGGGATCCACACACCCCATGGGCCATGTTTGACAGCTGGGAGGGGCACAGACCTTCAATCTCCTGAGTCACCTCTGAAATTCTGTAGGACAAACATTTTTTTTTGAAAAAAAACCACTGGTGTGATCTATACCATAGACCACATATGTTCTAGCGCCCGTTAATTTAACAGGCTTAATGTCTATCTAGTTCTAAATAAAACAGCACAAGGTCAAACTGTAGAATAACAGTAGGCAAGCTGTATGGAAAGCCAGAGGACTTCTTTCCCCATAGGCATGATTAAAAGGACAAGGATGCAAAATGACCTGAAAAGGAGAAAATGAAAAACAACGACAACAGGACAGGCAAGGGGAGGGCAGGGAGCAATTTTTAAGTTGGTCACTTCCAAATGGGACAGGAAGATGGATCAGAAAACTAGTAGGTGAAATCAGCATGCCTTGAGTGCCCAATAATAGCTATGGTCCACGTGGGAGATAAATGACCTTGGCCTGAAGGAACAAATACCTGTGGAAACTGCTTTCCAGTTGTAAGTTATGTTTCTTGTCACGGTGTCCATTATGTTTGTTTTGGCTTAATGAGAACTTATTAATTGACTCTTGAGACAGGAACTGAGCAGGCTGGCTTGGGGAGTTTCTTTTTCTTCCACTCCCGTGATCCTCTGATGGCTCATAGATGATGCCTCATTAACACACCAGCCACTTAGGTTTACAGCCATGGGAGAAGCTGGCCAAGCATAGCGAGGGGTGGGTTGAAATTAACGGCTTTGCACATCCTTGTTGTACATGTAAAGCACACGTCTTTCCACAAAGAATCCTGAGAACTATAGTATATTAAGGGTGCTGGGAGTGGTGCTGGGTAAACTACAGTTCCCAGGATTCTTTGGGGAAAACCATGTGCTTTAAGCAAAGACATCACCTTGCCGACAAAGGTCCGTATAGTTAAAGCTATGGTTTTCCCAGTAGTAATGTATGGAAGTGAGAGCTGGACCATAAAGAAGGCTGATCGCCAAAGAATTGATGCTTTTGAATTATGGTGCTGGAGGAGACTCTTGAGAGTCCCATGGACTGCAAGAAGATCAAACCTATCCATTCTTAAAGAAATCAGCCCTGAGTGCTCACTAGAAGGACAGATCCTGAAGTTGAGGCTCCAGTACTTTGGCCACCTCATGAGAAGAGAAGACTCCCTAGAAAAGACCCTGATGTTGGGAAAGATGGAGGGCACAAGGAGAAGGGGACGACAGAGGATGAGATGGTTGGACAGTGTTCTCGAAGCGACTAGCATGAGTTTGGCCAAACTGTGGGAGGCAGTGAAGGATAGGCGTGCCTGGCGTGCTCTGGTCCATGGGGTCACGAAGAGTCGGACACGACTGAACGACTGAACAACAACAATGTACTTTAAATTCTCTTTGCGTGGTCAGGAGGAGTCCCCCAAACCCCAGGCGACCCCTGAGCGGAATAATGACACCAGACAACGTTCTATGGGATTAAAATTGGCCACAACTTTATTAAGATTCCGAAGTAGGTGTGGGAATGTTTAGGAGTGTGGATGAGTATATATTATTTATATATCTCAATCCCAGCTTGTGTGAGCAAGCTCCAAACTTAGCAGAGTTTACATTCCCTTTTAAAACACAGCAGAAAACGTTTGCATAGGCTTGCTTAAGCCAGCTATATTCCTGGTATATTCCCCTTGTTCCCTCTTAAAAGTAAAGATACAAAACAGCACTGATTATTAGATATAAATAGAGTTTACTTACAGACATCCATGAGTCACAGTACAGGCAAAAGAGAGGCAGACAAACTTAGATAAATGTATTTACATGCAGTGAAGCTGCTTCCATAAGGGAACAGCCTTCACCTCTGCTTCTCTCAGCTGCAGGCTGAGAGAGCATCCTGCTTCTTCAAAGGACGAGGCAAAATGGACAGTCTTCTTTGGGATCTTCCTCCCAGGTAAGACCACACCTACTTCTGGTTCCTGCAACTCAGTCCAGGTAAACAGGAAGTTAAGCCTGGAGGACTGAGTTACCTTCATGTCCTCTCTAGGAGTGTTGTGTTTGGCTGCTCTGCGTTTACATCCCACAGTAGGGAGACCTTGGCTCAGGCATTGGCCGTTTATCCTTCCCAGCCTCTAGCCAGGGAACTGGGTAAATTCAGGGTTATCCAGCATGTGTTGGGGTTGGGCTAGCTCTGGAGAACATATGTTCAAGCAGATAACCCTCCCCCCTTGTTCACCGCCACTGGAGGAGGAGGGCAATGACAACCTCTGAGCGTATGGCCATTGCCTCCCCCTAAGACCCCTTCTAACGGGAACCCTGGTATCGCCGCCACAATGGGGGCAGGGGGTCACCACCCCACGCCCCCCCCATTTAGGTAGATGACTAAAGGATTCCGCCCAAGGCCTGCAATTGCCAAAGTTGTGACAAATTGCTCCGGAAAAGGCAAAACCTGCCAATGCGGGGAAATTCCTTTCCGGCCCTTCAACAGCGGCCTTGACCTGCGTACCTGTGGAGAAGAGGTTAACCTGCAAAGTAAACATTAATTGAGGGAGCGGAGGGTGGGAGAAGCTCTGGAGCCCGACTGCCGCTTCCCAGGTATGTCTCAGGTATGTCTCACCTTCTATTGTGTGCACTGTGTGGTCCCTCCTCCTACCTGGCCAATCCCCCTGGCAACACCTCCCCAGGCCGGATTGGACGGCTGGCTGGGTAGGCGGAGACCACAGGTATCTGACCTGGGAAGGTGGTGCCAGCCCGAACTACCGCGTGCTGCCCTGGGATCAAAGGGGGCTGCGCGCGACCACGCTAAATGCGCACCCCGTTTGATGTGGGGAACGGTCATTAAACGTATAGGGCAGCTGCAGCTGTGGTGTGTATGATCATGGAATTGGATTTCTAGTGTACAATAAGGTGTCATTCGGGGGGAGAGGCAGTGGTCCCCTCCACCGCACACTTGTTTCGCATCACATAAGAATGCTGTTTGGGAGCCTCTACTGTATTTCTGTCCTGCACACAGAGGTCAAAATTACCCACAGTGTTAAATGCAGGTGTTTAAAAATGTAAATTGCGTCAGGGGTGTGTGTGTGTGTGTGTGTGGTGTGTGGGTGGGTGAGAGAGAGAGAGAGATTATTTTATAATTAATACAATTATTTTGAAGGATTGTTTTTTTAAGCATTTTGTTATTTTTTTGCTGTCAGTGTTTTGGAAAGGTTGTCATGTTGTTTTCGTTGCATCCCGCCCCCATCAGCTTTATGAAGGGCAGGTTATACATCTTTTAAAGAAATCAATCAATCAATCAACCCTGGGATTACAGCAGGCAGAGAGGGAGAGATGGACCCTTTCCTGCCCTGTTGCTATCTGTGGGGCTGGGGTGCCAACTTGAATAAAATATGGGGTGGGGTGGAGCCCCGCCCTGCGTAATTGATCACAAGGCACACAACCATTTGAATGGCAATGCCCGTGAACTTTGAGGGGGGCAACACCCTCAAATTTTTGGGGGGGAGGGTGAAGGGACCTCGGCCCCAGGGTGTTGGTTCATATGCTGTGGGGAATCCCTACTCTGAAGCTGGGAGGGTCATCGGAATACACACACACACACACACACACACACAATTGTTGCCCTGCGTACCAATAGCTCCAGAGTGACAAGTGATAAATGACTCAGGTCCAACCAGAGGTGCAAAGTTTAGGAGCCAGCGAGCTTCTCTGGGATCCAGGCTGAAGGTGTGGGGGGTGGGAGAGAGGTGACAACAGGGCCGGCCCATCCACGAGGCAAGGTGGGGCAATTGCCTCAGGTGGCAGGATCCACAGGGGCAGCAAGTCCAGCCTTCAAGGAATGCATCACCCACTGATGCAGTGGCAGCAATGGCCGCAGCATGCTCCTTGGTGGCTGGATCTAGAGTCCACCCCCCCCCCGAATGCCACCTCTAGAGTAGCCTTTCAGTGAATAGGAGTAAGGTTACCAGATTTTTTTCAATGAATCTGGTGACACTTTAAATAAATAAATACTACATGTTTGGGACGTTGATGCTGCAGCGATGGCAGTGGCAGAGGGGCGGCTGCCGCTTTGACCTCAACCACCAGGTTTCCCCTTCCTCCGAGGCTTCTATCTCCTTTCTCCCTGAGCTTGGGCAGCCCCTGAGTTGTTGGTTCTTTGGTGGTGGTGTGGAAGCAGTGCGCGGTGGGTCAGGCATGGAAGGTGGAGAGGGAGGACTGAGAGCGGCAGTGGCGGCGAGGCTCAGGCGGCACGATGCCTCCCTTCTCGTCGGAGCAGCCCCAATCCCATTCCTACTTGCGTGCAAGCAGGAGGGGGCAGGGATCCCTCAGCTGGGAAGGGAGGCTTCCCATTGCCTAACTGAGAGATCCCTGCCCCCTCCTGCTTGCACGCAAGCTCTGATAGGCAGCTGCGACGAACCTCCCCTTCACACTCTCCCCTGTTACTAAGTGTATTACTTCTGAGGTGTTCTGGGTCACTTTTTCTATCCACCCCACCTCGATGCCTTGAGGTCCGTCTGTGTGGATAATCCCCTTTTATTATAACTAGGGATAACTTAGTAACGGGGTTCTCTTGTCCAGCTGTCGTGGCCTGTTATATATATATTTTGCTCTGGGCTCCTGGGTTGAGAATACCTCTCAGCTCTATCAGTTCTGGGTCTCTCTCATTAGATCCCCCCACTGCGTCAGTTAGCTAAACCCTTTTAGTAACTGTGTAGCCTTACCGAGGTTTCTGCCCTTTTGCCCCTCCTGAGTGAAACTCCAAGACACAAACTATCACCCTGCAGGTCAGTTTTGTCTTTTCCCTGAGTTCACCTCCTCATGAGCATCCATATATCGCTGGACCAAATAAATGCCTCTTTTCTCTTGGCTCAACAAAAACAAGTCTTTATTTATTTCAGAACATCATGTTTCAAGTACTTCAATAGTTCATCAGCTTAGTTACATCTAAAGTATAAACTCTTTCAGTATAACCGACTGATCTTCATCCTATCCTAGCCTACCCACCACTATCCTGGTCCCACACCCTCCTTCTTCCAGTCACCACTCTCTCTCTTTTTCTCTTCTCTCTTCTCTCTCTCTCTCTCTCTCTCTCTCTCTCTCTCTCTCTCTCTCCAACGGCTGCTCCCTCCTTTTAAAGTGCGGAATGTCCCGCCTCCCACGAGATACCTGCCACTCAAACTGGGGTGCACATTAACCCATTAAAACAATGTGGGTTTCTGAAAATCCCTTAACTTATGTCCGATTCGTTACAGCAGCGTGATGCCTCCCTTCACAGCCCAGAGATCGCCGCCCCACTCCTGCTTGGAGGCTGCTCCGATAGGCAGCGTGAGGCCCCCCTTCACAGCTTAGTTGCTGGGGTCAGGGAAGGTGGACGCAGCCCAGAAGTTGCATCTTAGAGCCCCTGGACCACCATCATATGGGGACTTCCAAGCAGCTCCTGAAGCCAGCCAGAGCCAACTGCTCCGGGCTACTGAGACTGCCGCTATTGTCTTTCCTGGGGACGTTAGATGAAATCCGGGGACATTCCGGGCATGGAATTTGTCCGGAAAACTTATTCGCAAATCTGGGGACTGTCCCCAGGAAATGGGGACATCTGGTAACCCTATTCTGGGGTCTTCTGGGGTCTGCACTCACTCGGCCTGATTCAGAACATGACCCTTCACTCGCCCCACGGAGACCTTTGATTCCCACTTCAACTGTCAGGTAAAGTTTATTTCGCACACACACACACACACAGTGCACATTCCCAATGTAGAACATCACTCACCCCTTCTTCCCTGGCGGGGAGGGACACCGTTTTGTGGTTCGTCTCAGGTGCCAAAATGTCTGTCCTGCAATCAGGAGCACATGAGGATAAAAAACCTGCTTTCTGTGCGTCTCAATAACTCAGGTTCTTGTCACCATGTACCAGTTTTTCAGGTATCAGAGGATCATAACAGCTAAAAAAAGAAAAGCTTAAATCCAGGATATGTCCCTAGTTCAAATTTTACCTCTATGAACTCACTGAAGCACCATTAAGGAAGGAACTCTTTGCACCTCAGTTTTCCCTCTGCAAGATGGGGGTAATAATAATAATAATAATAATAATAATAATAATAATAATAATACAATTTATCTTACAGGATTGTTCTAAAGTACCTTTAAACATTCTAAACATGTTGTTGTTGTTCAGTCGTTCAGTCGTGTCCGACTCTTCGTGACCCCATGGACCAGAGCACGCCAGGCACGCCTATCCTTCACTGCCTCCCGCAGTTTGGCCAAACTCATGTTAGTAGCTTCGAGAACACTGTCCAACCATCTCATCCTCTGTCGTCCCCTTCTCCTTGTGCCCTCCATCTTTCCCAACATCAGGGTCTTTTCCAGGGAGTCTTCTCTTCTCATGAGGTGGCCAAAGTACTGGAGCCTCAACTTCAGGATCTGTCCTTCTAGTGAGCACTCAGGGCCGATTTCCTTGAGAATGGATAGGTTTGATCTTCTTGCAGTCCATGGGACTCTCAAGAGTCTCCTCCAGCACCATAATTCAAAAGCATCAATTCTTCGGTGATCAGCCTTCTTTATGGTCCAGCTCTCACTTCCGTACATTACTACTGGGAAAACCATAGCCACATACATACTTAGTGTTGTTATTGCTAATGATTGCCTGGGTTTCCCCATCCCCCCTCATCCCTGGATTTTTGCATCTTCCAGTAAATGTCTTTCGCCTTCTAAGAAGTATCTGTAAAGGTCATTTTTATATGTGATCTCTGCCACTGTTGCTTTTTTAAACAGATTTTTTTTTTTATGTTTTGCGTTTTTACAGTGCAGTCCTAAAGCAGGTTGAGACACAAACCAAAGGAATTTCACAAACCTAATGCAACCCTGTCAGGTTTGGGGCAGCTGGATGGAATGAGGAAGGAGGAGTGCTCATCAACATTTGTTTCTTTGTTTTCACAGCCAGCAAGGTATGTGCAAAACAGACAGGTCTCTGCCCCGATGAGTTTAAAACCTAAACTTCAACAACTCCCCCTACGGCTTTTTCCAAGTGAATTCTCTTGTACTCTTTCAGGTTTGTGGCACTGTGTTCCACCTGGGGGAATTCAGAGTAAGCCATCATTTAAAGGGATTGCATTATTTCTTATTTTATAGTCCAGCTTGTCCCGATAGATCAAATATTTTACAATGTTTTCATGGCGCATGTGACAATAGCAATGGCTTTGCAACATCCGGCAATGAAGCCTTAATGTTGGCAGAAACGGTGACACTAATGTTTAGGATCAGGGCACCAGTTGGCAGCTAATGGAGTGGTGCTGAGCTAAATTCTACTGCAATAAAGCTGTAATGTGGGGAATTAATGGCATTATCACCCAGAACTAATAACCTGTGCCATCACTGAGCTGTAATTAAGGAAGATGATGTCTGAGATTTATAAGGAAACTTGTGAAATGCCCATCACCTATGACGGGAAGGCTGTATGTGCCTGGAGAGGGCAAGGGTGTTGCAGGAATTCTGTTGTCACGGCAAGCGTTGGCTCCATTGCACTGTGTTCCAAATACAGCATTTTACTTTCTCCATAGGAATGAGTGGCATCCATTCATTCCAGCTGTTAAGAATGAAACCTACTGTTACCTGCGTAGCCTCATCCTGTATTCTGTTTCTTAGTCACGCTAAGGACAGTCCAAAATGTTGAGGACTAGATCTATGAAACGTTCATTCATATCGATGATATTGTTTTATTCTCCGCTTCCCCAAGCACCAGGCGCTTGGAAGCCTTTAAAAAGATTGGTTCCCTTTTAAGGAGAAATAGCACAGGAGACTTGTAATATTTGTTTAATTACAAGCACAGAAGTTCAGCATGGGGGAGCCATCAAGGATTCAGTATTACTGATCTTTAAGCAGCATCAGCTCCCCGGGGATGATCGTTTGCTTGAATATTTCCACTAGCTGCAGAAGCTCACTATTCTGTTCCCATGCAGCTGCTGACAATGTTCTGTTATCCTACACTGTGTGTCTTTTTGGTAAGTGTAATGGGGTCTACATGAAGTTAGCCTACATTGTTGTTGTTGTTGTTTAGTCATTTAGTCAGGTCCGACTCTTCGTGGCCCCATGGACCAGAGCATGCCAGGCAATCCTGTCTTCTAGTGCCTCCCACAGTTTGGTCAGACTCATGTTGGTAGCTTCGAGAACACTGTCCAACCAACTTGTCCTCTGTTGTCCCCTTCTCCTTGTGTCCTCGATCTTTCCCAACATCAGGGCTTTTCCAGAGAGTCTTCTCTTCTCATGAGGTGACCAAAGTATTGGAGCCTCAACTTCAGGATCTGTCCTTCCAGTGAGCACTCAGGGCTGATTTCCTTAATAATGGATAGGTTTGATCTTCTTGCAGTCCATGAGATTCTCAAGAGTCTCCTCCTTCATGGATCACTGCCTTGTCTTGGCGAAGGGGCTTGAATAATTCAGAGAAGCTATGAGCTATGCCGTGCAGGGCCACCCAAGACCGACAGGTCATAGTGGAGAGTTTTGACTAAACGTGATCCACCAGGAGCAGGAACTGGCAAGCCACTCCAATATCCCTGCCAAGAAAACTCCATGAACAAAAACAGCCTGCATAGGGACACAAATTAATCCAAACACAGATGATTAATCAATTAAAATGCTTTACTGGGTGACAGCCCTGGGATATCTTTCTCAAACTCACTGCCACCTGACAATATAACATGACCCAAAGAAGGATCCCACCTGTTTCAACCACAGCTATGCAAAGCCTTATTTAAACTACTTTCTGCCCAAGAATGTAAGCAATGTTTTGAAAATGTAAGGAGATGGGGAAATACTTGAACACAATTCACACACAGGAAAGGAATTTAATTTCACCACGCTATTGTTTGCAATGAGATACTCATCCCAGTCCTTTGTGCTATTGGTTGCTGCCTCTCCCATCTCCGCTGTTTCTCAAGCAAAAGGTGTGTTTCTGACACAAAGAAACAAATATCAGATGTACCTCTGTCTGACATTAAGCAGAAGGAACACAAGGTTTAAATGGATTCCCTCTCTGGTATCTGTGGGAAAATCAACTGACTTAAAATACTGTAACCAGTGGGATCTTAACCCTATTATAATGACTCAGAGAAGCATAGAATCACAGAGTTGGAAGAGACCACTAGGGCCATCCAGTCCAACCCCCTGCCAAGCAGGAAACACCATCAAAGCATTCCTGACAGATGGCTGTCAAGCCTCCGCTTAAAGACCTCCAAAGAAGGAGACTCCACCACACTCCTTGGCAGCAAATTCCACTGTCCAACAGCTCTTACTGTCAGGAAGTTCTTCCTAATGTTTAGGTGGAATCTTCTTTCTTGTAGTTTGAATCCATTGCCCCGTGTCCGCTTCTCTGGAGCAGCAGAAAACAACCTTTCTCCCTCCTCTATATGACATCCTTTTATATATTTGAACATGGCTATCATATCACCCCTTAACCTTCTCTTCTCCAGGCTAAACATACCCAGCTCCCTAAGCCGTTCCTCATAAGGCATCGTTTCCAGGCCTTTGACCATTTTGGTTGCCCTCCTCTGGACACGTTCCAGCTTGTCAGTATCCTTCTTGAACTGTGGTGCCCAGAACTGGACACAGTATTCCAGGTGAGGTCTGACCAGAGTGGAATACAGTGGTACTATTACTTCCCTTGATCTAGATGCTATCTATTTTTAGTTGATGACCAACAAAGGACTATAGGTTAAAGTGGTAGGTTGGGTCCAATATCTTGCAAATCCTTGCATACATCCAACCCTTGCATGCATCCATCTGAAGTACATGGGAAATCAATTGCACAACCACAACAACAGGGCCACTAAATGATGGAACACCCAGAACACCAGACACTGGGGGCAAGCAGAAGGCCATCACTTTCGCACCCTGCCAATGACCTTGTACAGGAGGGACGAAGATGTATTCGGAACTTCTGTAACCCAAAGTTCCCAGGGCAGAGAACGCATACAGATGAAAGCCAAGCAACGCTTTTAAAAAAGGTAACAAACAAAATGCTCCACCAAATCTCAAAACAATAAAACCATCAAGAAGCAGCAGCAAAAATATGCACTTAACGTGTTCTTCTGAGAAGGTGGGTTGCCTTCCTTTTCCTGGAACCTTGGCTGGAATTCACCCTACCTACTCCTGTTTGTTGATCTCCAATTCCCATCAGCTCCAGCCATGGGAAATAGGGGAAGTGGTGTGACTTGTAGTCCAAAAACACCTAGAGTGACATAGGGTTCCTTCCCCCTGTCCTGAAGGCATCGGACTGTTGCCTGGCACAAACAGACTGCTATATTGGAGGGGCTCCGGACACTATCTGCACAATGCATTTAAAGCAGTTTCATACCACTTTAAACTGGCTAAACATCTGCCTCGACTCTGATAGAGACCCTCTCCTCCAGGCAATGTTATTGGACACCTTCCTCCCCTCTGGGTTACAACACTTCAACAGGAAGGTTCAACAACTGGGGCTATCAGTGGAATTCCTGCGCACAATGTCCTTACTATCTGCCAAGGCCACAATAAAAACTAGGTTGTGGGACATCGAGCGCCAAGAACTCATAGAGGCAGCAGGCAAAACATGTTCCCCTCTTTATTTTCATCTTCCGTGGGCACACGAAACAAATTGTAATTATCTTGATTTTCTACTGAACCCCCCAGAAAGAAGGGCTTTTTCGTTGGCCAGGTTCAATGCAAATCCATCGAACCTCCTATGGGGAAGGTTCTCAGGCAGGGTGGAGGGTGAGAGGATTTGTCCATGCGATGACCACCAGGTGGAAAGCCTTGTTCATATGGTTTTTCACTGCAAACTTTACGACGATCTCCGCCAGCAATTCCTGGACCAGCTCTGTATCCCTAGAAGGAGACCAGAGCGGGAAGTCTTACATTTCCTACTAACGGGGACTGACCAGGAGCTTACCAAATTGGTAGCTCAATACCTACATTTGCTCTTTTCTCGTCGTAATATTCTGCAGTCGTCTGAGTCATCAGGAGTCCCAGAGACGTGATCGTGGACAGCGGAGTCTTGTCTCTTTTCTCTTCAAACATAGTTTGTGCCACTGTGAAAGTATTAATCCGCTTCTGTTTGTATGTATGTTTGTATGTTTGATGCCAATAAAAGGTTGATGATGATGACTTTAAACAGTCATGGCTTCCCTCAAGAATCCTGGGAACTATAGTTTGTTTACAGGTGCTGAGAGTTGTTAGGAAACCCCCCTAATCCCCTCGCAGAGCTACAGGTGAAACTCGAAAAATTAGAATATCGTGGAAAGGTTCATTTCTTTCAGTAATTCAACTTAAAAGGTGAAACTAATATATGAGATAGACTCATGACATGCAAAGCAAGATATGTCAAGCCTTTATTTGTTATAATTGTGATGATTATGGCATACAGCTGATGAGAACCCCAAATTCAACTTTGGCCCAGGACTGCATTACATTCAGTGCAAAAGCCTGTTGTGTATTGGCTGCTGAATTGTTGTTCAGTCATTCAGTCGTGTCTGACTCTTCGTGACCCCATGGACCAGAGCACGCCAGGCACGCCTATCTTTCACTGCCTCCCGCAGTTTGGCCAAACTCATGTTGGTAGCTTCGAGAACACTGTCCAACCATCTCATCCTCTGTCGTCCCCTTCTCCTTGTGCCCTCCATCTTTCCCAACATCAGGGTCTTTTCCAGGGAGTCTTCTCTTCTCATGAGGTGGCCAAAATCACCACTAGACTTTTCTTTGAAACTGTACACACCCACCCTTAAGAATGTCAAATAGGATGCTGAACAATGGAATGCTGTTGCAGAATAGCCGCAATGCAGACATTTACTGTCCAGAGAGGCAATTATGGGAGGATGAGTGGGAGTCGGGGCGCTGGAATTTTGTGCTTATGTACAAAATGTGCAGCTAAAAAAGCCAATGCAATTCTGGGCTGCATCAATAGGAGTATAGCATCTAGATCAAGGGAAGTAATAGTACCACTGTATTCCGCTCTGGTCAGACCTCACCTGGAATACTGTGTCCAGTTCTGGGCACCACAGTTCAAGAAGGATACTGACAAGCTGGAACGTGTCCAGAGGAGGGCAACCAAAATGGTCAAAGGCCTGGAAACGATGCCTTATGAGGAACGGCTTAGGGAGCTGGGTATGTTTAGCCTGGAGAAGAGAAGGTTAAGGGGTGATATGATAGCCATGTTCAAATATATCAAAGGATGTCATATAGAGGAGGGTGAAAGGTTGTTTTCTGCTGCTCCAGAGAAGCGGACACGGGGCAATGGATTCAAACTACAAGAAAGAAGATTCCACCTAAACATTAGGAAGAACTTCCTGACAGTAAGAGCTGTTTGACAGTGGAATTTGCTGCCAAGGAGTGTGGTGGAGTCTCCTTCTTTGGAGGTCTTTAAGCGGAGGCTTGACAGCCATCTGTCAGGAATGCTTTGATGGTGTTTCCTGCTTGGCAGGGGGTTGGACTGGATGGCCCTTGTGGTCTCTTCCAACTCTATGATTCTATGATTCTATGATTCTATGAGATGCGACTGTCTCCTCCAACAGATATTTAAATTCTAGAGACTCCAGAGAAAGGATGGAGACTTTGGCTGAGCCAAAGTCAGAAGAGCGATTGTGAAAGCTTTCATCAGCTGCAGAAAAAGTCATAGAATCATAGAATCATGATTCTATGATTCCCTTTCTTTTGTGTGATTTCTTGGAGAAGGGGACTGTGAACAAGAGCAAAAGTGTTCACCCATGGAGAGTGATGACAGAAAGCACTGCTTTCACTGCTTTGTAACATTGTCAGGTAGCTAAATCTGATTTGTTGTGTGGCATTGTGGCATCACCCTGGCTAGGCAGGAATAAGAAGCTCCACCTGGCTAGGCAGGAATAAGAAGCTCCACACAGAAGCATGTGACCAGCACAGTTTGAGGAACTCTGGTGCCCATGTGTTACACAAAGATCTTTGAAAATGCACCCCCAACATTTCCTTTTTTAAAAAAAAAAAAATGCAATAAGGGAAATAAATTAGGACAGTGATTTACCAGGGACAGGTAGCAGAAAACGAGAACCCTCCTATTAAATAGGGACAGTACGATATTTCACAGATCTGGTAAAACAGATTGTCTTTCTCTCTCCCTCAGACCCAGAACAGTTTGCCTTCTGTTATCAGAATAGATTACTTGGTATCGTCTACTAGAAAAAAAATACTGTTAAGTTGTTCAAACTGGATGAAGAACTATGTCCTGTCAGCAAGCAAATAAATTGCGGGGAATTTCCCATTCTTGGGTGAGATGGTTGTTCTATTACTGCGGCCACAGCCATGGCAGAACTTTTCCTCAGCTTGGCCCAAGCAAAACACATGATCAGCCAAAGCATAGACATGTGTGTGTCTCAGTGCCAGGGGACAGAAAACAAAATAATTACCCAACCGCCCTGCAGAAGGCAAATGAAGCAGGACTTTGCTCCAACTGGTGTCACAGAGCGCTGGTGCCCAAGAAGGATATTAAAATTAATGCTGGTAAACAAGGATAAAATTAATGGTGTAACTAGAGAGGGCTCCACAGCTGTCACTGTACTGCACGGAGAATTTTGGAGCGTTTCTGCGGTAGGGGAAAAGAATTCAATTCGCTACTGTCATGGAAAGTAAAGGAAGGCTATAGGCTTGCCACCAGGACCCTAATCTAGGATTTAAGGCTCAAGACTTGGGTCTGTCAGAAGTATGGCCAGGGTAGGGGGATGGTGGCAGGGGCAACCTGGACAGGGAATGCAAAATGGGCACCGTATATGGAATATTTAAAAACCTTAAATCATGCATATTCTTTTCAGCGTCTACTTCTGGTCAGCAGGTTTTCAAGGCAGCAGAAACAGAATAGTAGAGCCTACATGTGTCCTGGTAACCATCTTGTGCTCTCTTAGTTGGGGAAAGAGCTGGAGTGTCAGTTGTTGACAGCAGGTAGCAAGCTTATAATATGGATGTAAAATACCTCCTACAAAGGAAAGGAATACAATAAAATAGAAAATTCTTTCCAGTAGCACCTTAGAGACCAACTGAGTTTGTTCTTGGTATGAGCTTTCGTGTGCATGCACACTTCTTCAGATACACTGAAACAGAAGTCACCAGATCCTTAAATATAGTGAGGGAGTGGCTGAATTGCAACTAATCACCAAACTTAAAACCATGGAGAAACCTGGTCTGAACAAAGACATTGGATTCTTATCTCATTATACATAACAAAGCTATCTTTAGCCATCTCACCCCTTGCCTTTCCCTGCAAGACTAATTGCAGCCGTTAAGAGTCGTCAACAGGTTTTCCACACCTATCAGCTGATCACCCATTCCCACCACCCTTCTGAGTAATACCCCTCCCCACTCCCTCACTATATTTAAGGTCTGGTGACTTCTGTTTCAGTGTATCTGAAGAAGTGTGCATGCACACGAAAGCTCATACCAAGAACAAACTCAGTTGGTCTCTAAGGTGCTACTGGAAAGAATTTTCTATTTTGTTTCGACTATGGCAGACCAACACGGCTACCCACCTGTAACTGAATACAATAAAGTTATTGTTCAAAAACCATTCTTGGACACTTGAATAAAGATGTTATTAATGAAGTTTATTTTTTTAAAAAAGCCAGGTGCCGGCTTTCCCAAAGGATTAGTGAAGGCAACAGGCCCAAGCTGAATGGTACCATTGCAGCTTTTCATATTTACCTTGAACCCACAGCCTAACACAGTAACGGACATTCAGCCATTGTCTGCTGCTGGAGTGGGTGGTGGTGGTGGTGGAGGAGGAGGAGGAGCAGGAGGAGGAACGCTTGCACTGCGAGGAGTCCTTTGACCTGCCTTCAGGAAGCTCAGCTGGTGTCTGTGTTCTGCCAATGGAGTGGAGAGAAACTGGGGATGCTGCAATGGAAAGAAGATGCTGTCTCCTAATCCTCTTCGCTTCCTGAAGTGGTACAGTGCTGTGCCAAACCTGGGGCTGGCATAGTTAGCTCCTTCCTAGAGAGCCAGTGTGGTGTAGTGGTTAAGAGCGGTAGTCTCGTAATCTGGGGAACCGGGTTCGTGTCTCCACTCCTCCACATGCAGCTGCTGGGTGACCTTGGGCTAGTCACACTTCTCTGAAGTCTCTCAGCCCCACTCACCTCACAGAGTGTTTGTTGTGGGGGAGGAAGGGAAAGGAGAATGTTAGCCGCTTTGAGACTCCTTCGGGTAGTGATAAAGCGGGATATCAAATCCAAACTCTTCTTCTTCTTCTTCTTCTTCTTCTTCTTCTTCTTCTTCTTCTTCTTCTTCTTCTTCCCATTGCAGTCAGGACCGGTGCTAGGGTTTCTTGTGCCCTAGGCGAGACCACCTTCTGCCGCCCCCCACCGCCCGCCCCCTGCCAAAGCCTGCTTTAGCGGGAGCCGGGGTGGTGGTGTAGGGGGCAAGCAGCACCTCTCCGCTACAGCGGAGAAGCTGCTGCTTGCCCGTCCTGCCCGTCCCGCCCAATCCTGGCCAGTGCCCCCTCCATTTTGGCGCCCTAGGGAATTGCCTAGTTCGCCTTAATGGACGCGCCGGCCCTGATTGCAGTCAGTGAGAGAGCAAATGAAAACTTCCTGCCCTCTACCTGCAGCAACAGAGTGTGGGGCAGGAGGCTGTGGTTGCTCCACCACTGGTGGATATGTCCCTCACATGCATAATGGAAATATGACCACTTAGTTCATGTTCGTATGCTTATAGTCTAACTTTCCCCCCATCATTTCCCCACATACCTGGGAGACCCAAGTGGTCTCCCACTTGCCCAAAGAGAATGGCAAAACCGTTTGCTTCTGATCCATATCACTTTCAGATGGCTCAGCTTTCATTCTGTTCCATTTCTGCATTAATATGAGGTTTGTTCATTCGTTTGTTTTTAAATCCTGCCAAAATACATATTTAAATATTATTTCAATATGTATTTAAATCTCTCTCTCTCTCTCTCTCTCTCTCTCTCCATCCCTCCCACACACACACACACACCTTTATTTATCAACCTGCTGAGGATTCCATTGCAACATTTGTGCAAAATCTGTGTGATAGCTAAGCTCCAATCTGCACATCAGTTCACGTTCAGGATATTCCATCTGCAAATGTGCGAGTGTCAGATTCCTCAAGCATGCCTCCTCAGGCACACAGCACACCTAGATCTGCTTAGTTTCCGCAAGATGACTCCATAACATGCTCAGACTAGGGACGGGGAAGAAAATTCATTGGGTTAACACTTTAATATGAAACATATCTAATTCACATTTGCCAAACCGATGGGCAACCTCAACACCCATCGTTCAAAGATCCCACTTCTCAGGATTTTGATGAATTCTCATCTTAACCAAACCAAACGAAGCCTCAGCATTGTCTTGGAATTACTTTTTTTAAAAAAAGAAGAATTGTAACACGACATGGCATGTTGTGGGAGGGCTGAGTAAAGATGTTTCGCTCCTTTCAGCATTTCCCCAGAGATCTGTTTAAAAACTGTTCTGTGACCTTTATGATATTTAGTGTCAGCAGTCCAGTTTCACTGCAGTTCAGCTGGAGGCCATTCCTTTCATAAAGTCTCAGCTTCTCCTAAAATGTTATCGAAAAGGGAAGTGGGGTTTTTTGGCACTATTTAATGTTTCGAGTCATTTCTGTGGCTTTTTTCAATCTCACCCTTTCCGCCTCCCCTCCTTGCCCCTGAGGTCACCTGGGATATTCACCAACCATACTGTTTTTTTGCCATTTCAACAGGTATTGCACAATACTTTCAAGTGTATGCTTGAAACCAAAATAATGTGCTTTCTACAAACCTCCACTGAATGAACTGTCCATATATTTCTGCTCTCTGCTTCCTGTTACTTAAACAGTTCCTGATCCTCGAGAGGCTCCCACCTCTTATTCCGTGACTGTTAAGTTTACTCAGGACTTTTCGTGAGGTATTTTGTTGGAAGCTTTTTGAAATTCCAAGTACACTATGTCAACAGGATCGTGTCTATCTATGTGCTTGTTGACACTCTCAAAGAACTCTTAATAGGTTAAAAGAGACAGGATTTACCCTTTCAGAAGCCATGCTGGCTCTACTTCAGCAAGGCTTGTTCTTCTATATGCTTGGTTATTTTATATTTGAGCACATAGAATCATAGAGTTGGAAGAGACCACAAGGGCCATCCAGTCCAACCCCCTGCCAAGCAGGAAACACCATCAAAGCATTCCTGACAGATGGCTGTCAAGCCTCCGCTTAAAGACCTCCAAAGAAGGAGACTCCACCACACTCCTTGGCAGCAAATTCCACTGTCGAACAGCTCTTACTGTCAGGAAGTTCTTCCTAATGTTTAGGTGGAATCTTCTTTCTTGTAGTTTGAATCCATTGCTCCGTGTCCGCTTCTCTGGAGCAGCAGAAAACAACCTTTCTCCCTCCTCTATATGACATCCTTTGATATATTTGAACATGGCTATCATATCACCCCTTAACCTTCTCTTCTCCAGGCTAAACATACCCAGCTCCCTAAGCCGTTCCTCATAAGGCATCGTTTCCAGGCCTTTGACCATTTTGGTTGCCCTCCTCTGGACACGTTCCAGCTTGTCAGTATCCTTCTTGAACTGTGGTGCCCAGAACTGGACACAGTATTCCAGGTGAGGTCTGACCAGAGCGGAATACAGTGGTACTATTACTTCCCTTGATCTAGATGCTATACTCCTATTGATGCAGCCCAGAATTGCATTGGCTTTTTTAGCTGCTGCATCATGTCAAGTTTATGGTCTACCAAGACTCCTAGATCCTTTTCACATGTACTGCTCTCAAGCCAGGTGTCCCCCATCCTGTATTTGTGCAAGGCTTGTTCTTCTATCTGCTTGGTTATTTTATATTTGAGCACATTCTTCACTAGTTTTCCCAGAACAGACATTAAGCTTACCAGGCTGTGATTTCCAGGATCCCCTGGTTCTCTTTTACAAAACTGTTGTTACATTGGCTATTTTCCAGTCCCCAGGTGTGATCCTAGAGACAAATTACTTATCTTTGTTAGGGTTTCTGCACTATTAAGCATGCAGAAACACTGTCATCTTCTGCATCTGGCCACTCTAGCATCACCCAGCAGGCAGAGCAAGTGTTCAGCTCTCACTCAATTCAAATGATGGTCCCCTAAATAAAAAAAAAGGTGCCCCTGGGCTCTGTTTACTGACCAAGTGCCTGCTTCCCCACTGTAGCCCAGCCTGAGTCTTTTCTTCATTTTACTGGCTTCTTGGGAGGAGGAGGGTTAATTTTCAGTCCCCACACTGAAAAATAACCTTTTTAAGTTTGACCTCTTAAAATATTTTTCATACTAGGATTGAGCCTGCTGAGGTGAATCCTCCAGCTATATAATATGATGGTACTAAGGCAGCTATAAAGTTCCCAGCAAAAGTCATTTTTTTAGATTTCTGAAACTGTTAGCAAAATACTACTGTAGTTCTCCGTCTGTCTGAAATTTCAGCATTTCCAGCCACTGAGGACCAGTTCATACATTCAGTTTACACCCAATGACTTGCAGCAGAATGTGTGAAATGACTCTATTGAAGAGGTCAGAGTCTGAGGCGATATCAGCCTCTCTGTGTGGTGTCTGATCTGTGATGGCTCATTCGTAGCGCGCATGCAAATCCCCATTGATCCTGCTGTCATCAAATGAGCATGTGTGGGTAAACCACTTCCACGTACAGCACATGGATGAACAACTCTGGCCAAATTCACACAACCGGAAGAACTAGGTCTTGAACATGCAGCAAGGCTGAGGCCTGATGCAGAGTGGGAGAAACCTTTGGGTTCTGGCTCCCCTCCGTTTCTCATTTCACACATTACATATACACATTTGGTTGGAGAACTGACTTGCAAAAACCAGAGGCGTGGATTTCAGTGAGCAGCTGCATTTTTGGTTCAAATCCCTACTTAGCCATGAAGCTTGCTGAGTGATCCTGGGCTGGTCTCTGTTTCTCAGCCTGGCCTACCTCATAGGGGGGTTGTGAGGGGAAACTAGGGGAACAGGAGAACCGTGTACATCAGCTTGATGTTCCTTGGAGGAAGGTGGGGAATAAGTGTAATTTTTTAAAAAAAAGTTTGGATGAAGGGCAGTATAGAAATTTAATAAATAAATAAATAAATAAATAACCGCTCTCCCATCAACTGGAGGGCACCTTTTGTGCGGCCGTGTGCGGCACTCCTGATCCCTCAGACACTGGCAGAAGTTCCTGGTCCGCCTCCCCACGTCACAGCCCTTTGAGGTTCCTGCCTAACCTCAGTTCAGATGAACCTACCTGTGGCGGGGGGGGGGAGCGGAGCCAGCAGAGTGGACCAAGAGTGAGCAGTCTTCACTCCGGTCCACTCTTCGCGTAGCAAAAGGGGCGGAGCCTCCCTGAGAGCATGCAGTAATGGTAGTAACAGTAACGGTAAGGATGGGTGGATGAGGCAAAGCGATAAAGAAGTGAGTCCTGCCTAACAGTGGCCTAGTCCTGATTGGTAGGCAGCCTGGACAAACCAGTGACCACCCCATCCCCCTCGAGAAGCAGCCCTACCAGATTTGGCGTTTTACAGCCCATCTACAGGCTCCACCTTCTTCACGCACAAATGTCACCACTCCTAAAAATATCCTGGCAGGAGACGGAGTGCAAAGGCACCGCAGATGGCTCAGAGTTCTGCACGCAGCCGAGTGTGAGATTCAAGATAGGGGCTGTCAGTTCTTTGCCTAAAGCCACGCATGAAACCTCATCAAGGATCACATGGCCCCCTCTCTCCCCCTCCCCCTCCTCGTGCATATCTCCTCCTTCCTCTCCATCCTGCCTGCACTCAAGCGCCCTTATTAAACATGCACTTGTACGTAAGGAGCACTGACTTCCCCTTAATTGAGGCATAATAATTAGAGCATTAACACATTAGGAGGGTGAGACCGCATGTTTAGCTTTTGTGATTAATTATCTGAGGACTGTAATAAGTTGTAAAGACATTAATTACTCTGGCATGTTTATTGCAATAGACTGCAGAGCAGACACTTTGCAGCAGCATGCAAGAAATAATAATAATGGAAGTGTGTGTTGGTGCACGAGAGTGGGAGAAGGAATGGGTGACACCCTGTGATGAAATGCTTTTATTTCAGATTGCAGCCAGAAAGCGCATGATGGGACGTGCACACCGTTGCCTGCTTCCCTTTCATCTTTTAGCATGCCCCACATGCCCAGTAAGAGGTTTGTGGTTGTAGCGTAAACTACAGTCAAATACATATTGACCCCCTGCAACCTTGAGAGCCACATTAGACATATGTGATGAAGGTCATGAAGGTTGTTAACAGCTGCTTCATGTCTTTGTTCCATGTTGGCTGTTGGAGATCCGCACAACCACACACTTTGTCTTCAGTCAGCTGCTGTGCATAGCCATGTGTATTCCGAGAGTGTAAGTTTCACATATTCATAATCTGCATGCCATGCAAATCTAGCCTGCAGGTACTGGTACTTCCAAGTGTTCAAACTCACCCTGGATCCTCATATTAAGGAGTCAAGCTGTTCCGGGCTGCACCAATTCAGACTGCCAGTAAGGGCTTACAGGGTGGGGTCAGGGGTGGTGCATCCCATTTCACTGCTTGACAGAAGTGCTGCCTGAAACGGTGCTGATTTTAGTTGAGATCGCACCAAAACTGCGTGAAATATACTCGGAGTCCAGTGTGACTTTCATGCTCTTTATTCAGCTCATAGTAGTGAGGAATGCAGTTCCCCCAAAACGTTTGCTTTATATACACTATTTACACAATGGGCCCCACGTGATTGGCTAATTCCGGGATACTCCTGTATGCCAATCGGAGTGCGGATTCACTTCCACCTGGAGCTGGATTGGGTGGCTCCTGCGGACCAATCAGACTGCTGCAATCTCAATCCTATTGTTCTGGGACCAGTCAGACTGCTGCAATCTCAATCCTATTGTTCTAGGACCAATCAGACTGGTGCATTTTGGATCCTATTCAACTCAGTACATAACACTGCGTGAGTTCTCAAACGCTCCTCAGGATCGTGCATGATTTTCGCGAGATCTCATTGGAAATTGGTGCAATCTTGTCCCAAATAGGTGCTGGCGGCAGAGATGGTGTGGCCCACAGAGGTGCCACAATCAGGGCCGTCTTAACCATTGAGCCTACTGGCGCAAGGTGCCAGGGCACAATTGCCTGGAGGGCGCCTCCACCCTCCAGCCCCGCTGGCAGCACCCGCCAGCAGCGCCCTCTGGCTGCCCGGCAGAGCGTGGGAGCACAAGTTGGCCGGCCGCGCTGTGCCCTCCAGCTGCCCAGCGGAGCGTGGGAGCGCGAGCTGGCTGGCCGGCCGCGCCGCGCCATGTCCTCTGGCTGCGCGGTGGAGTGCAGGAGCATGAGTTTGCCGGCCGCACCTTCCAGCTGCCCGGAGGAGCGTGGGAGCGCGAGTTTGCCGGCCGCACCAGGGCGCCTGATATACTTAAAACGGCCCTGGCCACAATCCACCCAATAGCTGTGCTGGCCCCTGGTTGGAGCACTCCATTGGTGTCTATGCGGAGAGGCGGCACTTCTGCCCAATCCTGAGTGTATTTATTTATTTATTTCACTGCACACGGACACAACTCATATCTAGCCAGTCAACAAGAGAATTACCAGGAACTCTGATACTCTGGAGAGAGAGGCTGCCAGAATCAGACTCTCAGCACTTTCCCAGAGGAAAATCTTCCTGGTCCAGCTGGCAGCTCAGCATCATGCTGCTTGTTCTGATCTCATGGTGCAAAGGGCTGAATCCCCACTACCTACCATGCCAGGGTCCCATCCCTCCCCAGCACTGACGGTTGCTGCAAGAAAAGCCCTGTGGCCAAGGACTTTAATGTCACATGCAGTTGGGCCCTTTGTTCCATCATGATGAGAAATAGAGGCGTATCTGGGAGTTGGCAAAACTGGCTCCACACACCCCCAATCTATCAGGGTATGGCGTGTATGACCTGTGTGTGCATGTGTGGCAATGCGCCACCACTGTTGCTGCAAGATCAAACTTAGGAGAAGCTTCCTATCCTTTGTGCCCACTGCAGCTCAAAGGTGTGCAGATTCCTTAGCCTTTCTGCCTTGCCCTCACTCTGGATGCTTTGAGTACTTGGCTCATGTAAAAATGTAATAATTTCTAATGTGGCTATTGTGTCAAAGTGATTTCTTTGGGGGGGGGCGGTGCGCTGATGCAGCTCCTTTCCAAGCGCTCATGGGATCCTAGCTATGCCTCTGATGAGAAAGGGAAGGGAAAAGCAGGTAGCATCCAAGGGGCGCTCAGCCTTTTGACTAGGAAGGAGCCGAAGAAGAGGAAGGAGGAAGGAGGAGGGAGGAGGAGGAGGAGGAGGAGGAGGAGGAGGAGGAGGAGGAGTTTGGATTTGATATCCCGCTTTATCACTACCCGAAGGAGTCTCAAAGCAGCTAACATTCTCCTTTCCCTTCCTCCCCCACAACAAACACTCTGTGAGGTGAGTGGGGCTGAGAGACTTCAGAGAAGTGTGACTAGCCCAAGGTCACCCAGCAGCTGCATGTGGAGGAGCGGAGACGCGAACCCAGTTCACCAGATTACAAGTCTACCGCTCTTAACCAATACACCACACTGGCTCTCGAAGAAGGAACTTGGTGTTGGGTCCTCTTGTAGATTTTACACCTCACAGTAGGCAAGGCACCTTTATGAAAGGCAGACGAGCAGCTGAGCTGCATCAGCTGAAACAAGCCTTGCAGAAGTTGGTGCATCTGGCTTGCCTTTTTCAGTCCAGGTCGTTTGGCATCCACACTGAGGTGGTCACTTTATGCGCCCTGAATATAGGCAGTCGCATCAGGGTCAAACTCCATTTGTTCCAGTTACAGGTAGGTAGCCGTGTTGGTCTGCCATAGTCGAAACAAAATAAAAAAAAAATTCTTTCCAGTAGCACCTTAGAGACCAACTGAGTTTGTTCTTGGTATGAGCTTTTGTGTGCATGCACACGAAAGCTCATACCAAGAACAAACTCAGTTGGTCTCTAAGGTGCTACTGGAAAAAACTCCATTTGGTTTTCCAGGGACCAAAAACAATAACTCATACCATTTACTATCAGGGCAACATTTCCCACAAGCCGTGTGTGTTCCTGTGATTCCAGCATTCCACAGTATTCACCCTGTCTTGCCCTCCCATTTCCCCTGACTCCTTAAAAAAAACAAAACCCTTGTGCCTTTATAGGTAGGAAGCAATGTAGGGATGGTTTTGTTTTGTAGCTTTTTGAGAGTACTTGCAGATTGCTGACTTGCTCAGCACACACTCAATTAGCTGAACTCATTACTGTCTCACATTTAACAGGCTTACATTGAATTAGACCTGTTTGCTGGATAGGGAGCTATACCAGCACTGCAATATTCATACTGTTTTTAATTGCTGCATTAACCTTTCATTCACTCCCCTGGCATAATTTCAGATGAAATGCTTCTGTTCGGTGTAATGCAGCAGGCAACAAAGCAGATTGAACGGAATGAGCAGGCTTAATTTCTAAAAACGAGCGGGGCGATGTGTCAAGGTCGCTGTCCGCAAATCTCTATGCAGGCTTCCCATTCTCTTCTATATACTCCTTCAACTTGCCCCACCCTATGTCTTCATGCTTGTTTTCTGTTAGATCCCTCTCAGTGACTTTTTATCCTCCTCTTCTCCCACACCAGCTGCCTGTGTCTCCCCATCTTTTGCCCACGAAACCAGTATTAGGCCAGTAACTACAAGGGAGAGGCTGATGTCTTGAGCTGTTTGCAAATAGCCTCTTGAAATTCTCTGTCCTATTTGTGGGCACAGAAATGTGGGTGGGTGGGTTGGAATTTCTTGAAGACAATGCTCACCATCAGCAATGGCAGTGCCTTTTATCCCCTAAAGGGGTGTGTGTTTGTGTGTGCGCACACGTGCGTGACACCGCAAATGGTAGTGTTATAAAAATTAGGTTCAACCCCAGAAGGGAGTCCACGAACCCGGGGGAGAGCCTTAGTAGGGCTCCCCTCCTCTCAAGAGCACTTATGAATAAATAGAGACAATACAAAATCTCCCAAAGCAAGGCGGTAGCCCTTTATTAGAACTGCTGCAGCAGGGTGTCTTGCAAGCAAAAGACCCCGAACAAAGGCGCGCAAGCTCCTATATAGACTTTTGAAATTGCCCCCCTCCAGCTCAAGACCACCCCTCCATACATTAGAATTACATCACAAATTGGGAGGGTCTGGTAGCAGTGATCTGAGCATCTTGGACCCTGCCCCCATGTCTCCTCTTGCCCTCCACCAAAAACCCATCAAGTGAAACAAAAGATATTTACATTTCCCTATATCCCAGCCAAGTTAATCACACCTTTTTGTCTGACACTCAGATATCAGGATGCCAGAGATTATCACTCAGGCAGAGGGCTGCTGAGTAGCTGGAGGGGCAACCCCCCCTTTTGTTCCTGAGACAAAGAAATACTTGGTCAGTTGGGAGTCAAAATGGAGTGAGGCCTGTCTTCCTGTGCTGTTTTTCAGACATGTGGCCTTATTTGTTTTGGTACATTAATAACAATTATTATATATAAAAATAAAATACCTTAAAATTCTTACAACATTAGAATGAGCAACTGTGATGGCAACCTGCATTTTGCACCCTCCACAACGACGTAGTGTCATTCTGCAGCTTGGTGAGGTGGGGAAAATGGCATCTGACACAAAAAAATGTTCAGTTAACGTTCTTCAAAGTGGCATACTTTGTCTTGGGGTGCAAGGAGTGAAGAGGAAAAATCTCAGAAATTTTTGCAGGAGAAAATGTCATTTGAGAAATTTTGTCTGCTGAACTTCACTCCTGACCAGTGAAGGGGCTCCTGGAGGGATTTCCGTCAATGGATGTGGATGCACCCTTTAGATCCCATAAAGAGAAAGTAACAAAAACAGCCCTTGCTGGATCAGAAAGCTTTGGGTTGAAGGATAGTGTCAGGATCTTCCCCAGTGCTGCTCATGAGTAACAACAAAGCCTCTTTTGGAAAAACTGAAGCTATTTATTAAGCATAGCTATTTACAAGAGGAGCTAGTCAAAAACATGACCGTTCAATCATTATCAGAATCCGGAAGTACATTCCGCCCAACACCAGATTTTCGGCACCCTGAAATGATGTCTCCTGGGTCCTCTAGCCCCCTTGCACTGTGCCTGTGTCGGAAGCTGTGGGCTTCTGTCCTATCTTGTCTGGCTGGTGGTGCTGGGTCAGCAGTGTCACGGAGCCCTTGCTCTGCTCCATCATTTGGAGACAATTCCTGTGATAAGCTGGATGAGGAGGAGGAGGAGTCCATTTGCAAAAAGGGCTCGGGTTCCCTATAGTTTGGTGAGCTGTCTCACCTCTCCCTGCCCTGCTCCTGAGCAGGGCTTCCTCTCTCCCTCTCCTCGTGAGTAGCTGGGCTACTCCTGACAGATAGCAATTCATGGCTGACGCCTGGAGTTTCTGGTGAAAGCAGCTGAAATGAGAAGTGGCAAGGGCAGTAAGTTTTTCATCTTTCAACAGAGCACTATTGTTGCATTTTGATGTCAGGAGTGTTTCACAGTACACTGCTTAAACTATTTTTTTGAGGCTTCTAGCAGTGGGTTAATTAGGTGGCAGAAAATTCATAATGATGGATACAGAGGGAAATAGCATTGCGCAGAACCATGAGGGGTAGTTTCATAACAGGGAGAAAGCACTCCATTGCTGGAGGCTTAGGTTGTCTCTAAGTTCATTCATTCCATTTATTGCTCTCCTAATAAGTCCCACAGTAACTATATCTACAATGGAAGCATATTTAAGTCAAAAACACTTTTCTCTAGCCAACGGCTTGTTAGACATGTAGAAGTGATAGCCATGTTCAAATATATAAAAGGATGTCATATAGAGGAGGGAGAAAGGTTGTTTTCTGCTGCTCCAGAGAAGCGGACACGGGGCAATGGATTCAAACTACAAGAAAGAAGATTCCACCTAAACATTAGGAAGAACTTCCTGACAGTAAGAGCTGTTCGACAGTGGAATTTGCTGCCAAGGAGTGTGGTGGAGTCTCCTTCTTTGGAGGTCTTTAAGCGGAGGCTTGACAGCCATCTGTCAGGAATGCTTTGATGGTGTTTCCTGCTTGGCAGGGGGTTGGACTGGATGGCCCTGGTGGTCTCTTCCAACTCTTACGATTCTATGATTCTAAGTCAGTCGGCCCATAACCTGTTAGACTTGGGCCCACCATTTGTTCTTGATACTACACCACATTTCAACCAGTGTGATTTGCAGAGTATGCACAGCTCCTGCAGAGTCTTCCAGCAAAACATTAGACTTTTCCTGCTTTCCGGTAGTCACCCTTTCCCTAGAGTTCCCAGTTCAGAAAACTCTTTTCCCACTCACTTCAATACAGAGTATTAAGTCTTTATTGTCTCTGGCACAAGTCAAGCATAAACAAACTAGCTACATTAACTTTAAGATATGCTGGTAGAGTACATCACAAACTGATCTACTATAATATATTTCTTCTGGTCTTAGAAGTAAACCTAATAGAGAGATGCCCCAGCCCTTTATGATGCTAGCTCACCATAGTATAGTGAACATATAGCATGTAACCTTCAGCTTCTCCACTGATAAAGGTAAAGGTAAAGGGACCCCTGCCCATTAGGTCCAGTTGTGTCCGACTCTGGTGTTGCGGCGCTCATCTCGCGTTACTGGCCGAGGGAGCCGCCGGCATACAGCTTCCGGGTCATGTGGCCAGCATGACTAAGCCGCTTCTGGCGAACCAGAGCAGCGCACGGAAACGCTGTTTACCTTCCCGCCAGAGTGGTACCTATTTATCTACTTGCACTTTGACGTGCTTTTGAACTGCTAGGTTGGCAGGAGCAGGGACCGAGCAACGGGAGCTCACCCCGTTGCGGGGATTCAAACTGCCGACCTTCTGATCAGCAAGCCCTAGGCTCTGTGGTTTAACCCACAGCGCCACCCACTGATACTTGGTCCTAAACAAAACCTCTTCTCAGTGAATACCTCACACTCCTGAATGCAGCCTTGGCCCCCAAAAGGCATTTCCACCCTAAAGTTCTCTTTCTGTGAATTTCGATGTTGCCTGTTCTTTGGAAGTTCTCTTAGTATTCAAATCTTTGCAGAATGTTTTCTGTTTATTTGGTTTTTGTATCCAATAGTGGATATTCAGTATTCATCAGGGCTGGACAAATACTTCTCACTGGAAGAACAGATCCTGAAGCTGAGGCTCCAGTACTTTGGCCACCTCATGAGAAGAGAAGACTCCCTGGAAAAGACCCTGATGTTGGGAAAGATGGAGGGCACAAGGAGAAGGGGACGACACAGAGGATGAGATGGTTGGACAGTGTTCTCGAAGCTACCAACATGAGTTTGGCCAAACTGCGGGAGGCAGTGAAAGATAGGAGTGCCTGGTGTGCTCTGGTCCATGGGGTCATGAAGAGTCGGACACGACTAAACAACAAAAACAAGGACAAATACTATTTCTACTACTGTAACCTTATAGCGATGTTTCTCCCACTTTCCAGCATAAGCAAAAGTGCCACATTCTCTCACGTGTTCAAATGCCTCTTGGTGTCTTGACACGTGCCTTAAGATACCAAGTAATCATGGCCAAAAGTTGCAGAAGAGCACAAGGTGACAAGGTGTGCGTGTTTTAAAACACTTTAAGAGCATTTTTTTTTGGGGGGGGGGTCCCCTGCTAACTGGTTTCCTCCTTCCCTGAAGGTGAGCTAATTTGGCTCCAAGCTGCCAAAGGAGACACACTATCAGAAACCAGACGGTTTAAGTAGCAGGCTGCAAAGTCATTGGCATGACTCTTCCCACTTCTGGAGTGCCAGGCACAGTATGTGAGCATTAATTAGAGCTAATTGCATATAATTAGAAAGCTCCTTCCACCCCTCCTGTTTTCTTAATTTCTTTCCTTGAGGCAGGGCCATCAAAAGTAGCATTTCCATGGGGCTCTTCCCAAAGATCATGAAGTCTTTGCATGATGCACAGATGTGGTTTCTGACATTATTAGCTATATTAGTCGGGATGGGTGTTGGGTAGGGGGCTCAGAAGGAAACGATGAAATAAAAAGAGGTGCCTGCAGGTAGATGACCTCCACAAAGAGCAAAAAAAATGCAAATGACTATGGGAAGCAGGTACGTTAATCAGTGTGAAAAGCAGTGCTGTGGATGTACTGTATCCTGATTTCAGTAAGGCTTTCAACAAAGTCCCCCTTGATATTTTGATGGTGAAGCTGGTAAAATGTGGGCTGGACGATGGTTAGGTGGTTGGCTGACCAAACCCAAAGATTACTCATTAATGGTTCCTCGTCACCCCGGGGAAAAAGACAAGTGGGCTGCTGCAGGGCTCTGTCCTGGGTTCATTGATGTTCATCCTCTTTATAAATGACTTGGAAGAAGGAATTGAGGGGACACTCATCAGATTTGCAGATGACACCAAACTGGGAGTGGTAGCTAATGCCACAGAAGACAGAATCAAAATCCAAATTGACCTTAATGGATTGGAGAACTGGGCACATGCAAACAATATGAATTTCAATAGCGACAAATGTAAGGTTCGGCACTTAGGCAGGAAGAACCAGATGCACAAATATAAAATGGGGGCACTGGGATGGCTAGTAGTACATGCGAAAAGGATCTAGGGGTCTTAGTAGACCACAAGCTTAACATGAGTCAACAGTGTGATGCAGCAGCAAATGAAGCTATCGCTATTCTAAGCTGCATCAACAGAAGTATAGTGTCCAGGTCAAGGGAAGTAATAGTGTGCAGAGGACAACGACCGATATGATCAAGGATGTGGAAACAGTTGAGGGAGCTGGGTAATGTTTCGCTTGGATAAGAGGAGATATGAAAGCAACCTTCAAATATCTCAAGGGCTGTCACGTGGAAGGTGGAGCGAACTTGTTTTCTCCTGCTCCAAAGGGTAAGACCTGAACCAAAGGCTTCAAGTTTCCATGTCCATATTTAACACACCATCCATTACTCCCCTCTGATATTTGCTCCAGGAGTTCACAGAGCACCTTGGAGCACAGGGGCATAACGAAGTCAATTGTCTAAAATGGAAATGTTTTAGGTATTTTCCTTTTCCTCCTCCTCCTCCTCCTCCTCCTCCTCTCTGGCATCTCCTTCCCACCTGTTATGTACTGAGTTGAATAGGATCCAAACTGCAGCAGTCTGATTGGTCCTAGAACAATAGGATTGAGATTGCAGCAGTCTGACTGGTCCTAGAACAATAGGATTGAGATTGCAGCAGTCTGACTGGTCCCAGAACAATAGGATTGAGATTGCAGCAGTCTGATTGGTCCCAGAACAATAGGATTGAGATTGCAGCAGTCTGATTGGTCCGCAGGAGCCACCCAATCCAGCTCCAGGTGGAAGTGAATCCGCACTCCGATTGGCATACAGGAGTATCCCGGAATTAGCCAATCACGTGGGGCCCATTGTGTAAATAGTGTATATAAAGCAAACGTTTTGGGGGAACTGCATTCCTCACTACTATGAGCTGAATAAAGAGCATGAAATTCACACTGGACTCCGAGTATATTTCACCACCCAAGGGCTCCAGCGTCTTTTGCTGTCTCCATCTTCTGCCTCCCACAACTTCCCTCTCTTAATGATAATGAACTGCAAAGCACCTGCGCTCCATCTTGATGAGAAGCCAGCTCTCATACACCCAACAGCAGGAGATCGACTACCACCTGTGCTCATTCAGAGCCATTTGTTCCCTCTAATTGGCTGCAGACCTGGCGAGCAGGAGGCAGTGCCTTCAGCATCAGAAACGGAGGCTGGGAGATACACGGTGATCTCGTGGATGAAGGGAGGGTTGAATCATGGGAGAAGAACCTTTGGTTCCCAGGCTGCACAGGGAACACACATGGAGGTGAAATGGATTTCCAGGGCACCAACACGGCAAACATCTGGAGGTTTCTTTCCAGAACCATTAACTGTCAAGCTCTGGGGAGCGAAGCATCTATCATCCTAATCTTGGAGTGCTATTTAGGTTTTAGCCAAGAATTTCAAGGAGTTTAGACTTCAATCACAGATAGGCTGGGATTGAAAAGTACAGTTTTCGCTCCGGAGAAATATTTTCATTAGCCGGAGGAACTTGACATAGATGAAGTACACCACACACCCAGATGGGCTGCGCTGGCCTGGACCTTGCCTGTGACGGATGCGAACAGAAGCGTGAAGCTGCTAACAAAGGAAACCATGTCAGCTGCTACAGCTTAAGCACTTGGCATGGCCAGATGCAGGAAAACAGCTGTGAAGCAAAGCAATAGCACTTTGCAGCCCAGCCCAGTTGTTAAAGAATCCACCCACCTCCTCATTTTTGCTTTGTTTTGCCTGCTTAAACTAGAACAGTTTGGAGCTGAGATCAAGACAAACAGGGGAAACAAAATGTATGGAGCAAGGACCCTTTCAGACTAGATTGCTGTTCTTGTGAGTGTACTCTGTAACGTGCCATTGGATGCAATAATGGCGTGTGAGTGGTGGATTTGTACATGAGCTGGCCATGCATCTTTTCGTCTTATTAGTTGTTCTGCAGTGCTTCTCCATTATTGCCAGCTGGAGGGGGGGCATTCTTGGCTAACTGCACAAGGGAAGCAGGGCTAAATGAATAAATAAAATGGAACATTTGTAGTATGAAAAGTTACAGGGTTTCAGCAGGAAACTGTGGCCCATGTACTGGCTGAAGCTGAAGCAGCATAACCACCCTGAAACTTTTGGGCAAAAGACTTTGGACATAACATCATGCTAGAGGACTGGGAAAAACTTTGGAAGGAAGGAATGAAATTTACGGCATGCACTTCAATAAAAGAAAATATGTTAAAAATGATGTATAGATGGCATATTACCCCAGTTAAACTAGCAAAGATGTATAAGTCTGATAATAAGTGTTGGAAATGTAAGGAAAATGTCGGTACCTTTTATCATATGTGGTGGGAGTGTAAGAAGGTGAGGGCATATTGGGACATGATATATCATGAGTTGAGAAAAATGTTGAAATATAATTTTGTTAAGAAACCTGAAGCCTTTTTACTAGGTATTATAGGTACAGACATTGAAAAACAGGACATTAAACTTTTCCAATACGCAGTGACTGCAGCTAGGATTTTGCTAGCACAAAGGTGGAAACAAGAAGAAATACCGACGAAAGAAGATTGGACAGTGAAACTGATGGAATATGCAGAACTGGATAAAATGACGGGAAGAATCCGGGAACAGCGGGACCAGAAATTCATCAAAGACTGGTTTAAGTTTACAAACTATTTGAAAGACAATTTGCAATTGAATACGCTAATAGGACTTCAAGAAGTTTTGTAGTTAATGTGTAGAAATATTATTGTAAGTATGGTAGTTAGAGTATGCATGAGATTTATGATAATGTAAGCAATGGTAGATTAAAGAAGTATAATACTAAGATATAATTCTGAAAGCCATGTGGAAGGTCTGAGGGAAGTCACGGCTATGTTAGCCAAAACTGGAAAATGTATGTGAATGTATGTTTGACTTTTTTGTTGTAGTATAGTATAAAATAATTAAAAAATCATTTAAAAAAAAAACCACCCTGAAACTTTTGTAGGTGCAAAGTATGATCACATATACGGTAACCACCCCAATAGCATCATGAGCACAAATCACCAGCAACGCACATTATAAAGGATGCCTGCTGCTTGCTCTTGAAACCCATGAGGCCAATGCACTGGTAGGAAGGCCTATAGATTAAAAGCTTGCCGACTTTTAACCTGACCGGTCATGTTGCTCATGCTTCAGCAGAGCCTTCTGTTCTTGCCAGAGGCGCCAGCTTGTGAGGGAGATGGGGTGTGTGTGTGTGTGTGACGTCACGCACATGATGTCAACACATTGGGAGGAGCTGAGGGCAGAGCAGGACACAGCAACCGTGCGGCTTCAATGGCTGGTGGCTCCTCCTCCTGGCACAGCCACTGGCGGGAGGCTGCTTCGACCCTCCTTCCCTGACATGGCAGGAGGAGGAGGAGGAGGAGGAGGAGGAAGAGCTGGCCACTGTGCTCGGCTCCGTGCTTTGCCTCCATGTTTTTTTGGACCTGGGGGGGGGAAAGGCTGGGAACACCCCCGAAATATTTGGGGGCTGCAAAAGGGCTCACGCCCCTAGTTCTTGCACAGCTGGAAACTTTCTGATTATATACCATCAAGGGTAAAGACTTTTCTGGCTCCCCAATGGTGGCAAAGAGACTGATATTACTGATGAGCTGGAAGAACAGAGATACAATTCTACTTAACCAGCGGCTTGACAACGTGACAATATTGGCAGCATATGAACGGACAGCTTATAGACGCAGACTTTCTTTGGATAAATACAATGATATCTGGAATGAGTTTGCTCAGAATATATTATGTTATTGATAACTAATGTGTGTATTAGGAGAATAAGATTAATCACGTCTGTATACCAATGAATGGAAATGGGACTGAATATTTCCCCCCCCCCTCTTTTTCATTCTCACTCCCTTTCTTCTTTCTTCTTTCTTTTTGTCATAAATGAAATTCTTGTAATAAAATTTTATTATTATTATTTTAGGAAAAAAAACCTCTTCTGGCTCCCCCCCCCACCATGCCTCTTTGAGAAACCTTGACCACCTGAGTATTTATAGCTCAGTTGGAAGATCCATTAGCATCTTCCCTTTTCCTCCAGGCCTTGTTTGCATAGCATCAGCACATTTCTGCTTGCCAGGAGAGCTGTGAAGGGGAGCCAGGGACCAGCACACATTCCTAAAGACTCTCTGGACATTTTCCCTGCCATTCTTCCTTTTATTTGATCCCTCTACTACTGCTACACCCTCATTCACATTCCGGGCCTTTTTCTTTTTGCTACATTCCATTCTTCTCACTTTCCGTTTTGCCCTACCTTTCCTGTCACTTAGACATAATAATTTATAGCGCAGACAACTTTCACTCTGAAGGGTCAGGGTTGTTAGCCTTCAGTGATTCCATGCATATAGATATGGTGAACTATCTGGAAAGTGGTTAAAAAGTTGGATTTCCCAGAATCTCTCTCTCTCTATCTATCTATCTCTATCTCTATCTCTATCTCTATCTCTATCTCTATCTCTATCTCTATCTCTATCTCTATCTCTATCTCTCTCATCTTCCTTCCTTCCTTCTTCCTTCCAAACACAAAGTCTTACTGGCATGGTCCTGGCATCACCCTGAAAGTCAGAGGCAGAGAAGATGGCCAAGTTTCAGGCTGCTTCACTACCGATCAAGGTTCCTGATGCTTGTAGTCTCTAGTCTGGAGCCCTCAGAACCTGAGGCCAGTGGTCTGGAGTCTGCCAAGCTTGAGACGGGACCCTTGTAGATGTCACCCACCCACACCCAAACAAGGAGAAATAAGTGCTTCCTACAAGGAGACTACAGAAAAGTGAAGAAATGCTTGTCTTCAGATCAGAAGTTTGGCTCCTATAGATTCACAGTCTTAGGCCAAAGAGGTGGATTTGGGGAGACTGGAGGAAGAGATTCTTAGGGCCTCAGTGCTTTGCCAGTCTGTGTTGGAGCAAGTTACTTACTTGGAGTTGTCCTTGATGATATAACCACTATGTTGCTACCCATGAGCTTGAATTCATGGGTAAATTATATGGATGTGTCAGAAGAGTTATGTGTGTGTGTGTGTGTGTCTATCCCAGTTAGCAACTCACACCTGTCTGTTTACTTCTTCCCCCATAGAAAAGTGTCACTGATGCTGCCTGGGGAAGATGGAAGAGGATTGCAGGGGTTTGTTTTGTTTTGTTTGGAGTGATCCTGATTGAACACAGGCCTGGCCCTATCAGAACCAGGCAAAATGAGGCATATGCCCTAGGCAGCAGGTGCTGTGAGGTACTGCCATTAGTCCTGGCTGTCCCCTAGAGGTTCCTGCCCGCCCAACGTTCGGCAACATGTAGCAAATAGACACCCAATGGGGTGGTGAGTGGGCACTTTTAGGTACTGAGGGCAGAGCATGTCTCAGAAATTTCTTTTCTGAGGAACTTCCACTCAGCCCCAGTTAAGTAAGATGCAACTGCTAATCAACTTGCCATCTATATGTAGAATGAGCTTCGGGCGCCATTTTGTCCTTCACCTCAGGTAGCTAAAGCTTCCCCAACCAAGTCTGGCTTCCAGGGTACCTGATACTGAGTACTCAAGCGCTGAATGTTTCAGCATTTGAGGCATCAGAAGGGAATAAGGCCTTTGTAGAGGAGAGGTCACCCAGCACCAATTCCCTCCTTTCATACCTTAATAGAATAAAATTAATTTAATTAGTCTGTAAGGTAAAGGTAAAGGTATCCCTGACCGTTAGGTCAAGTCGCGGACGACTCTGGTGTTGCGCGCTTACCTCACTCTATAGGCTGAGGGCGCCGGCGTTTGTCCACAGGCAGCTTCGAGGTCATGTGGCCAGCATGACTAAGCCGCTTCTGGTGAACCAGAGCAGCGCACGGAAACGCTGGAGTGGTACCTATTTATCTACTTGCACTTTGATGTGCTTTCGAACTGCTAGGTGGGCAGGAGCTGGGACCAAACAACAGGAGCTCACCCCGTTGCAGGGAATTCGAACCGCTGACCTTCTGATCGGCAAGCCGTAGGCTCTGTGGTTTAGGCCACAGCACCACCTGCATGTCTATATCAAAAAGAACAATGCACAATACAGTTAAACTCCACATAAAAGTAAAATACGTTTAAAGCCCTACGTAAATATAGACATGTGCATAGATTGGAAGTTACCATATATTTTCAAACCACCTGTAAATGTCTGTTCATATAGGAATCTTGGAATGAAGGTATTTCTTTTTTTTCCATCCAGATGAATTACACATCTGAGTGGAACTACATGTTCTGATTCCCTTTTCTGTCTTCAATCCCACCACCCCACACGCTGTCCAGGCTCCAGACCTAGGTTGACACAGAAACATGGGCCTATTCCCATTGCTGGTGTGAAAGCTGGGGTTTTTGGGAGGTGGGATGGGTTGGGGTTTTGGTAGGGAAGGCTTGAGGGGAATAGAGACAAGTGAGGGAAGGGTGAAACCCCCTCCTTTTCCCCTGCCGTTTCTCTCGTCCTAGGAGAAAAGTTTGCTGGGCTTTGAAAGCACACAGGGAAGACAGCTTCTCACCCCACCCTTCAGGAGCCCAACACAGCTCTTTGCTGCACAATCCCTTCATATTTTCAGGCTTTGGTGGTAGATTTCAACTTCTATTTCACATGTGAGTATTCATCTCGAGGAAAGAAACAGGTAAACTTTGAATCAGCTCTGAGAGGGCTGAGTTCTACGAATCATTTCATTAAGATTCTCCTTAGCACTCGCTGCGTCCCCAGAGACAAATGCAACATGCAGAACAAAGCATGCTTTAAGACATCACATTTTAAGAGGGAGATGGGGTTTTGTTGTTTTGTTTTTCTTTACAGGCAGCCCTATGAGGAAAACGGATAAAACTCAACTGGACAATTCTCCCCTCCTCAGCATGTGATTGAAATCTCTGCATGAAGCAAGCTGTCAGTAGTAGTGAATGGAGCACATCGCTCTCTCTCCTCTCTTGACTCCTTCCCAGCCAGATTGCCAACTCACATTTCTTATTAAGATGCTGATAGCTAGGAAAGTTTCTCCAGAAACTACAACTTTCCCCTGTGCTCTGTTCAGCACCAAGGCCAGAGGATGAGTGAAGGATAGTGGATGAACCGCTGTCTTTGCTGTGAAGAATACATTCTGCAGACAGGAAGCATTCTGTACACAAAGCAAAGGGGCGCTGGGTTCAGGTCTAAGAGTGGGGATCAGGTAGTTTTAAGTCAGGGATGAGGAACATGTGCCCTTCCAGATGTTTTTGGGCTCCAGATGTTGTTGGACTCCAATTCCCATCAGCCCCAGACAGCATGTCCAGTGGTAAGGGCTGATGAGAGTTGTAGTTTGCCAACACCTGAAGGGCCACAGGTTCCCCATCCCTGGCTTAAGCGTTGCTGTACCACTGATCAAGGAGAGCCTTTTGAAATATTGCTGCAGCATAGTTTCCTTAGGTGGAATCACACCATAGGTTTAAAGCACATGATTTCCCCCAAAGAATCTTGGGAACTGTAGTTTTATCCTCACAGATTTACCATTTCCAACATGCTGCAGTTCCCAGGATTCTTTTTTTTTATTATTAAAGATTTTCTTGGTTTACAAAATGTCTCTCGCATTTTTCCATGTAACATTTTTACAGATCAATTTTGGTTGTTGAGACATTAGGCAGAGAGGGGGAAGGAGGTGGGTGGGATGGGGGGAGGGTGGGGTGGGGAGGCGATGTTTCTATTTTCCTTAGTGTATGTAGGATTTGGTGTCAGCATCGGTTGTGTTGGTTCTCTGTTGCTCGCTTGTGTTTCTTTGGCGGTGAGAGGTCGCGATTGGCGTAGGGTGTGCTTGTTCCTTTGTGGTTGGCTGTGTTGATCTTTGGTTTTCTGTGTGAGTGGGGTGGGTGGGTGTTTTGGATCAGGTTAGCCATATTGATTTGTATGCTGTCGGTAGGATTTTTGTCGTTGTCTTGTTGAGCTGTGTGTGTGATGAAGGGGGACCATATGGGGGTGAAGGTATCTTCTTCTGTTTGTCCCCGTGCTAGTAGTTCCCAGGATTCTTGAAGGGAGACATCCTTGCGGGCCCTGTGCCCTCTCTGTCTTGACAAAGTTCTGGCTCTTTTCATTCAGAAGGGCTATACAACTCTTGTGAACAATTTGGATTGATCTAGGATATCATTCCCAAGGCACATTCAATAATCAATTTTAAGAACACAAAGAGCCTGCTGGATGTCTGTGGAAACTTGAAAGCGGTTCTCTGCATCCTTGGTTGGCAACTGCTTCTGTTGGCGGTTGCAACAGGGGGCATACAAAAGGGAAATAATTTCCCTCTTCCTCTTCTTCCTATCACTCTTTCCAGCTGTTTCAAGATGCACTGAGGGGGGGGAGAGGGAGTGGGTTCAGAGGGAAAGATTCAGCCTTTAGGCACAACATAGAATTGGACAAGTTTGTCAGCATTGCAGTTTGGACCTGTTGTCTATAGAGCTGCAAGCCTACTTAAGATGTATCAAAAAAAAAGGGGAGGGCTGCTCAGAGGTTAAAGTTTAGAGGGCTGTTTGGAAGTTCACAACAATGGGCACAACCCCTTTTCTCATCTGCAAGGCTTTGAAAAAGTGGGCCAGACTTGGAAGGGTACCAGCTGGCAGTTACAATGGCTTTGCAGGATTGGGATGTTGCACTGGGAATCATTATAGATGAGATCAATTCAAAATACTTCATTTGTGGCAACCACAGCTTGGGTCAAATTAGCGAGAGGAGTGCAACCCCATGGAAATGTGTAAGAGCTAAACACACTCTTTGTGCAGGAGATTTCCCTGCTGGACTGTTCTTCATGTCTGAACCCAGGGCACACTTTGCAACATATGCCGCCGAACATTTTACAGGTGAAACTCGAAAAATTAGAATATCGTGGAAAAGTCCATTTATGTAAGCAATTGTTTTCATTAGCTACTGGAGTTTAATATATGAGATAGACTCATGACATGCAAAGCGAGATATGTCAAGCCTTTGTTTGTTATAATTGTGATGATTATGGCACAGCTGATGAAAACCCCAAAGTTGAAATTGTTAATTTGGGGTTCTCATCAGCTGTACGCCATAATCATCACAATTATAACAAATAAAGGCTTGACATATCTCGCTTTGCATGTCATGAGTCTATCTCATATATTAGTTTCACCTTTTAAGTTGAATTACTGAAAGAAAAGAAGACGCCTGCTTCTGACAAACCTGACAGCATCTTAAAAAGAGGAAACCTTGCCGCAAGGTCCGTATAGTTAAAGATGGTTTTCCCAGTAGTAATGTATGGAAGTGAAGCTGGACCTAGACAGCGAAGAATTGATGCTTTTGAATTATGGTGCTGGAGGAACTCTTGAAGTCCCAAGCAAAGATCAAACATCACTTTGCCCTGAGTGCTCACTGGAAGGTCCTGAGGTATACTTTGGCCACCTTGAGAAGAAAGACTCCCTAGAAAAGATGGTTTTCCAGAGGATGAGATGGTTGGACAGTAGTGGCATGATGCCAAACTGCGGGAGGCATGGAGTGCCTGGCGTGCTCTGGTCCATGGGGTGAGTCGGAGCTGAACGGAACAACAACCATAAAGAGAGTAATTTTTCGAGTTTCACCTGTATCATATTAGAAATATTTAGAAATAAAAATGCAACTGATCATAAGCTAAGAATATATTTAATGCTGCTATGCAGTGTACTACTCTGCTTTGGAAACTGAGGAGATGAACCTGACTTGGGTGGGGTTCCCCTTCTGATCAGCTAGGGATGGTGAGAAAGCCCTAGACTCGAGGGTGTTGTATGTTGTGGTTTAACCCACAGCGCCACCTGGATTTACACCTGCCCTTATCCACATTTAAACAAACCTTTCCCTATGGGGACACTTAGACTGGAATAAATCACAGACACTTAGCTTTTTGCAAATAAGTGAATCTTTTGCTCATCAAATTCCCAGAAGTTAACAGCAACAGCATCTGCTGGCAGTAAAATAAAGACAAAAAAAGAAGTTTCCAAATGACTTAAAAGGTAAAGTACTTGGATTCCTTACAAAAAGGATTGTGCAATCTTTCTGTTAGAAAATATGCAGGCCACCAATCTCCCTTTTGGAGAAATTCAGTTCACTTGCAGGGAGTCATGGCCCCATGCCTCCTTCTTCAGTTGTTCCAGGAAGCATGAAGAGAAAAGGACTGAGAATCCTAGAATCATAGAATCATAGAGTTGGAAGAGACCACAAGGGCCATCCAGTCCAACCCCCTGCCAAGCAGGAAACACCATCAAAGCATTCCTGACAGATGGCTGTCAAGCCTCCGCTTAAAGACCTCCAAAGAAGGAGACTCCACCACACTCCTTGGCAGCAAATTCCACTGTCCAACAGCTCTTACTGTCAGGAAGTTCTTCCTAATGTTTAGGTGGAATCTTCTTTCTTGTAGTTTGAATCCATTGCTCCGTGTCCGTTTCTCTGGAGCAGCAGAAAACAACCTTCAAGATAGCCACTCTGCTATCTTGAGCTCAGGGCTTAGGTTAACCCTTTCATGCATGCAAGTGAGAGTGAGGAGCTGTACAACATTGAATTGCTAGCTGAAGGTCCTTGTCTAATTGACAGCTGGTCAATTAAACCACTGGAACGTATGCTTTGCCACCTCCCTAGATTTGAAGGAACAAGCTTTGCAGTTTGATCCTACTCAGAGGAAGCAAAAGAGCCCTGCATTTTACAGCTAGCTGGCTATCATGAAGCAACCTGCTTTGGGGAAACTGATGCTGCTGTCTCCATACTTGTAATGGTACTATTGATGCTAGACTGCTACCACACTGCTCACCCTATATTTGTACTGTAAGATTTTACAAAAGGTACTCTTTAGGCAATAGGTGCTGTAAAATGTTGCACTGAAATTTTCTACCAGTCAGGAAGAAGAAGAAGAAGAAGAAGAGGAGGAGTTTGGATTTGATATCCCACTTTTCACTACCCGAAGGAGTCTCAAAGCGGCTAACATTCTCCTTTCCCTTCCTCCCCCACAACAAACACTCTGTGAGGTGAGTGGGGCTGAGAGACTTCAGAGAAGTGTGACTAGCCCAAGGTCACCCAGCAGCTGCATGTGGAGGAGCGGAGACACGAACCCGGTTCCCCAGATTACGAGTCTACCGCTCTTAACCACTACACCACACTGGAAAAGCATCGACTTGCTCAGGAATCCCAGGTGGCAAAGGTTAGCCTGGCCATCTCTGGCTAATGTTGACATTTTAGAAGATCCAATTGCTTTGTATCAATGGAGTTCCTCACTGTACATGTTATTGCCAGAAATAAGGAAGACAGAAGGGAGATCTGAGCTAGCGTGCATCCACTTATCGTTGCTTCGTTTTTATCAAAATCGACCTAAATATGGGCATTGACTGCCTGTGTGCATCGTCTGATATTTTATCTTCAGTGGTTCCCTTGATGCATGGAACAGGCAGCTGTTTCCTGCATCTGGAATCTATTAGAAGGCCCTCTAGCTCAATATGTTCTTCTTTGCCACATGGCATGTGTAATTTGGTGTCTTCTTGGGCTACTTGCCCTTCAATAACCTTTAGAAGCCTGTACTCAGCACTGCACTGAATTATATGAACTGGGTGACAATTTAGGGGTTCCCCAAATTTACCCCCATTCATCAGGGGATGTGGGAGGAATATGGTTTCTACTGTTTGCTTTTTGGTAAGGTAGTTATTATAACTCCATCTCATGCCAAGTTCCTGACTAGAATTAAAACAAATATACAATGGGTGGTACACAACTAAGATTTATTCAGGGTAGACCCATTGAAATTAATGAGCATGAGTAACTTGGGTAGAACTATGTTGAATGCCACCCAATATGTCTACAATTTAGGATAAAATGGATGCAACCCCCTTGAAACTAATGAGATTCAAGTAGCCAAAAATGTGTGCAGATTAGTACACCCTGTTATTCTCTCATGCACACCTCTTGATTTGTTTTATGTACCTGTTAAGCATACTGTTCAAATGTTCCATTTCCATTTCCAGAGGCTAAGTTTCCTTAATAGAGGTTGCTCCAAATTTTCTCTCAGGATTGTCTCTTTGACTGATTGCCCAGTCTCCACTTATCCTTTGATTGACTGACAATTTCACCCGATGGACGCCCATTGCTACAGATTACTGGTTTTCTCGCAGTCCTGTGTATAAGTCCTCATCTTCTCTTTTGCTGATTTATTGTGCACTAGGTTTGATACATCAACCTGTGGATTCTGAGATGATGTCAGGCTTCAGAACAGAATAATTCCCCACCTCCCCCGCCAAAGATATCAAATAAGAATAAATTCAGGATTAGAAGAAATAAGACTATGGTAAATAGATGAAAGCTACACTGCTAAGCAGACAGTACAACAGGGATTCCTAAGTATATCTTGCTTCTAAGCTAACATACTCAATATCAAATTATAAGTTACACAAAATAAAATTAAGTATAAGCAAATTCAAAATATTTCAGAAGAGCAGTTTGATTAGCATAATTTGGTATAACACACACACACCCCTGAGAAGAGCAGACATTTCCACCACCAAACTTTCACCAACTTTCACCAACTTTGGCCTTTGTTTGCCTTCATTTCTGATTCTTTGTCCTTCCTGTAGTAATTGTACAGATGCAGTGCCACCTAATCAAAGACCACACAGTGATTGGGATGATGTCACAACCCTGGATATCTGTAAATAATACGGTTCAGTACAACCAGTTTTAGTTATATACTGGACCAAGTTAAGTGACTAATTGAACAGTTTTACAAGAAGTACCAACGTCTCAAAGTGACTAGCAAGAGTTTGGCCAAACTGCGGGAGGCAGTGGAGGATAGGGGTGCCTGGCGTGCTTCTGGTCCATGGGGTCACGAAGAGTCGGACACGACTGAACGACTGAACAACAACCAACATGCAGTCGAAACTGCAGTTGTTTTTCATCGCTGCTGAAAGTGGTTGCTTTTGCTATTTTTATCTATGTGACTGCTTTTGTTGTTGTTGTTGTTCAGTCGTTCAGTCGTGTCCTGGAGACTCTTCATGACCCCATGGACCAGAGCACGCCAGGCACGCCTATCTGTGAGTTCACTGCCTCCCGCAGTTTGGCCAAACTCATGCCAGTCGCTTCGAGAACACTGTCCAACCATCTCATCCTCTGTCGTCCCAAAAGAACTTCTCCTTGTGCCAAGAAGACTCCATCTTTCCCAACATCAGGGTCTTTTCCAGGGAGTCTTCTCTTCTCATGAGGTGGCCAAAGTACTGGAGCCTCAACTTCAGGATCTGTCCTTCCAGTGAGCACTCAGGGCTGATTTCTTTGAGAATGGATAGGTTTGATCTTCTTGCAGTCCATGGGACTCTCAAGAGTCTCCTCCAGCACCAGAATTCAAAAGCATCAATTCTTCGGCGATCAGCCTTCTTTATGGTCCAGCTCTCACTTCCATACATTACTACTGGGAAAACCATAGCTTTAACTATGGACACTTTAGGAAACAATATTTAGAGTTACTTTGTCATATGGATTTGGGGTTCAAAATATGGGATCGGATCAAGAATCAGAGACCAAATACACTGCAGGATTGCAAAAGCTCCAGAGTTCAGCAGCAATGTTATACAACTGTATTTTAATATTTCTCCTTGCCTCCAAGAAGCTTAGGGTAGTATACATGTTTTCCCTCTTCCATCTTAGCTGCACAATTAGGCTGAGACATGGTGACTGGCCCAAAGGTTGGGACTGGTTGTGATTTCCCAGGAAATGCCCTGGTTTATAAATCAAAATTTGCACCACCTTATAGTCCAGGTGGTTATAAGGAATCCGCCGCTGTACTATAACTCCTACAATCCATTGGTGGCTGAGGCCGATGGAGTCCAAGAACTTCTGGAGGTTCCCAAAGAACAGTGTAAGTGACAAGTGGGAATGTTTAGCTGTAAACCATGAAGGGTTTTGCCTTCTGATTTCTGCATATCAGACTTCTGTGCAGGGAACAGTAGCAGCAGCAGCAGCAGCAGCAGGCCAGACCGGTTTCCTGCCCAACTGGCAGCAAGCCACAAGGCAATCATTTTTTAGCAGATTTGATTGTAACAGACAAGAGATTGCATGTGATTGCAGACATTCTGTAAGCCGTCCTGTTAAGCAAGGCTGCTTTAGAGACCTTGCATTTAACACCACATATAATAGCAATACATAGCAAAGGGATGAAAATCCAAATCTACACTCTGGTACTTTGTAGCCTAACATGGAGTCTGTATGCACCAAAATTTATAATTCCGAACATTCAGTTGGGTCAAAAGGATCGCTAAGAAACTACAGTAAGTCAGGTCAAATGTGTATTAACAGGCTACTATGGGAACCCATTGCAGGGCTGGGTTGGATGTAGTTGACGAGGGACAAGTTTGGGTCAATTATAAATGCTTGGGTTTTATGTGCATGTGTGCGTGCAGGTAGATGGAGATAGGAGGTTGCAACAGATGGAGAGTCCCTGTGCCGAAGATACTGTGCTGAAGACGCGTGCTTTGTGGGTGGAGAGGTGATCCATTTCTGTGCAGAACTTGAGAAAACCACTCAGCAAAAAGCAGAAGTTTGTTTGAAAGAGAGCAGCAATTATTTTTTTTGAATCCACTTGGATTACTTTTGTTCGCAGCAAAAATAGCGTGCAGCACAAAAGCTGCAATGTTGTGATGATCCTTTCCTCTGCCATTATTTCATTTGACTTTCAAAGTCTGTTCCATGGCCCCATTTCTCCACGCTATCATTTCCACTGAAAGATTCGCAGGTGCTGCTAGCACCGACATGAATGAACATTCCACTTTCGTGAACATGAAATATATATTTCATTATCCAAGAGCTAATTCCTCTTCTGTTCTTCCACATTCGAGCCTGCATGACTGCTTGGAGGCCACTGCCATTTCCAGGTAATGTTTGACTCTGTCTTCCTTTAACTGGTTACACACAGTCTCTCTCTCTTTCTCTCTCTCCCTCTCTCTCTCTCTCTCTCTCTCCCCCCTTTCCTACTCACCTTATGAAAAATGGGCTTGCTATCTGCAGCTGTCAAGAGTCTGCAGAGCTAGGACTACGCCTCAGTGAATATACAAATGTGCTGTTGGACTCAAGCCTCCCCCCAACCCCGAATGGCTGGTGCTGAATACAAATTGCTCCGTGGGAAGGGAGAGTTCTCCTCCTAATGTTTGCTGTTTCTGCCGCTGATCTCCCATTGATTTAGAGGAGGCATTAAGAAGGGGCCATTTGGGAGAATACCTGGTTGCCCAGAGACAGCCTGATTGCGAGTGTAATATCATGCAATACATATGTATCTGTTTACTTGTTCAACCAAGAAAGTCAAAGGAAGAATTAAAAATGAACCAACCCAGAAGTACGTAAAAACCCACAAATGACTCACTAAAGAAACCCTTTTATAGATTTACCATGGATGCTGATAAAACTCCAGACCTGGCTTTAGCAGCAGCAAGAGCAGGCATAACTGAAATATATGTTCCATAGTGTAAAAAAGCTTAATTCTCATTGGCCAACCTTGTATCTAATACAACAAATCCTGCAATAACTTTTTTCTAGAGTTGGTCAAAAATCTGACACCTGAAAAAATACATTATGTAGAAGTGGGCAATGCCCTCTCGATCAGGCACCCCCAAACTCGGCCCTCCAGGTTTTGGACTACAACTCCCATCATCCCTAGCTAACAGGACCAGTGGTCAGGGATGATGGGAATTGTAGTCCCAAAACAGCTGGAGGGCCAAGTTTGGGAATGCCTGCTCTTGATGAATGCTCTAAACCTGTTGATAATATTTGTTTAAATAACACCAGAATTCCTGTGGATGTTCTGACTAACTTCAGAGTTCACCATCATTGAAACTCCACGGCAGCCCTCCCTAGCATGGTGCCTTCCAGATGTTTTGGCCTACATCTCTCATCGTGCACTGTCATGCTGGCTGGGGCCCGTGGAGTTGTACTCCAAAACATCTGGAGAGCACCAGGTTGGAGAAGGCTGTATGGAAGCCCTTGCACCCTTCCTTGTCATTCCTTGAAGGACTCCCTCAAATGCACTTCAAATTTTGCTATAGCTGGAACTCGATGGCCACCAAAGGCACATGAAACGTTCCCTTTGCTTATACCCCTTCCTGTTGAAGATAGGAGGTGGAGCACACCATAATGTGTCTGCATATATAAGATCAGGGCCAAAAAGAAGTTTGCAGTAGACCACTAGACCAGTCTTTGCTTGGAATATGTAGGACTTTGGCTCCTACACCATTGGGATAACATGAGTACCTAGCCAGGTAGCCATGCATGTTGTCTAGAGCTGAATGCCTAGCAAGTTGTCACTTTTGCTAGCCTGTATCATTTTGGCCTGCAGACCAGGGTATTGAATATTTGAATGTCCCCTCATGTACAAGAAAACTAGGTCTCTTTAATAGGATGCCTGGTGAAAACTAATGACTTTGTAAAAATCACAGCAACCCCTGTCCTCACCCACATGCCCTGGGTTGCTGTGTGTAAGAGAAACCTGGCAGACGAGCAGTGACCTAGCGGAGATGCAGTCCCATCTGCCTTGTCCAACCAGGTCTCTGTTACACATGCCAGGTCAATAGCTCCATCTGCAATCAAGTCAAGAATGGCAGTGGTCTTGTGGATCATTGGCCTGGCATTGCACAGCAGCACCTTCAGGTCACGTGGGCCTCCCTTGTTGATTCCAGTATCCTTCCGGTCGGTCAAGACCAGACCCGGAGGCAGGGATTAAACCTGCCTCCTCGGTAATGACATGGTCTGGTCCTAGCGTAACTCCTCCTCCTGCCCATAATCACTGCGATTCGGTATCTCAGTGCATTACACACACACACACACACACACACACACACACACACACACACACACACACTGTGTGGAATATGGACACTCCCAGGACAGCCAATTCCCTCTCTCCTTAAAACAACTTACAGTGGTACCTTGGGTTAAGAACTTAATTCGTTCCGGAGGTCCATTCTTAACCTGAAACTGTTCTTAACCTGAGGTACCACTTTAGCTAATGGGGCCTCCCGCTGCCACGCGATTTCTGTTCTCATCCTGAAGCAAAGTTCTTAACCCAAGGTACTATTTCTGGGTTAGCGGAGTCTGTAACCTGAAGCGTCTGTAACCTGAAGCGTCTGTAACCCGAGGTACCACTGTATTTGGTTTAATTAACAAAACAAAACAAAACAACTAAATTAAGATTGCAAATGCAAATTAAAAGCAATTTAAGACAACTCCCACCCCAAGTAAAACAACACCCACTGAACACTATTATCCCATTAAACACTAAATTAGAACAACTAAAGCAGTTTTAAAACAGTTTAAAAAATGTTTCAGGTAGTTGGGGCCATGACAGCATACCCCAAACCCAAGGTCCAGTCAGCTGTACTCTGTCAATCAGTCAGGGTCTCAGCTGCTGTCAAATGGTCAGTCTGGACCCCACCCTCCTGGGTCAGATGGAAGTGGCCGGCCTGCCATGCAGGGGGCAGCTGCAGCAAGACTCGCAGCCAATAGTGTCAGGCTATAGCTACCATCATCCCTGGCCATGGGCCATTTGTGCTGGGGCTGGTTGGAGATGCAATTCAGCAGCAACTGGAGGGCCAAAGGTTCCCCTACACCTGCTCTAAACCATCTGAGAGGGCAGGCCATGTGGCCACCACATCTTCCCCCTGAGGCAGCCTACTGGCTGAGCCAGCCCTTGGCTGTCCCCAGCTTTCGATGGGCCAGTTTCCTGAGCTAGATTTGGAATGTAACCTGCTCAGAGAAGTTAATTAATTTGGGTTTGAATCTCCTTCTTCTTCTTCTTCTTCTTCTTCTTCTTCTTCTTCTTCTTCCCCCACCCATCTGGCTGGGTTGCCCCAGCCATTCTGCGCAGCTTCCAACAAACATAAAATAATAATAATAAAACATCAAACATTAATAGCAACAATCTGAAAAGTAAAGTTACAATAACTTTAAAATAAACAACATCTATAAAATAAAGCAATATTCAACGATCCATTAGAATCCAACAGTAAACAGAAAAATTGTTGTTGTTCAGTCGTTCAGTTGTGTCCGACTCTTCGTGACCCCATGGACCAGAGCACGCCAGGCACGCCTATCCTTCACTGCCTCCCGCAGTTTGGCCAAACTCATGCCAGTCGCTTCGAGAACACTGTCCAACCATCTCATCCTCTGTCGTCCCCTTCTCCTTGTGCCCTCCATCTTTCCCAACATCAGGGTCTTTTCCAGGGAGTCTTCTCTTCTCATGAGGTGGCCAAAGTACTGGAGCCTCAACTTCAGGATCTGTCCTTCCAGTGAGCACTCAGGGCTGATTTCCTTAAGAATGGATAGGTTTGATCTTCTTGCAGTCCATGGGACTCTCAAGAGTCTCCTCCAGCACCATAATTCAAAAGCATCAATTCTTCGGCGATCAGCCTTCTTGATGGTCCAGCTCTCACTTCCGTACATTACTACTGGGAAAACCATAGCTTTAACTATACGGACCTTTGTTGGCAAGGTGATGTCTTTGCTTTTTAAGATGCTGTCTAGGTTTGTCATTGCTTTTCTCCCAAGAAGCAGGCGTCTTCTAATTTCGTGACTGCTGTCACCATCTGCAGTGATCATGGAACCCAAGAAAGTGAAATCTCTCACTGCCTCCATTTCTTCCCCTTCTATTTGCCAGGAGGTGATGGGACCAGTGGCCATGATCTTAGTTTTTTTTGATGTTGAGCTTCAGACCATATTTTGCGCTTTCCTCTTTCACCCTCATTAAAAGGTTTTTATAATTCCTCCTCACAGAAAAATTAAACAGCACCAAATAATAATTAAACAGTTTACACTTATCAATTGCAATAAAGAATTACTAATCTATAATCAATAAAAAATAACAGCAAATCACAATGCATAAAATACCACAAAACCATGTAAAAGGACCAAATTGAGAAACAAGGACACACAACTTATTAATATATTTCTTATTTTTATATTAAAAAAACTACCCCTGAGCTCCTCTCTTCCCAGCTGCTTCCGCTCTTCTCAAAGTCATAGTCTGGGAAAGGCTCCCCAGAGGGGCTGGAGGGGGTGGCAGGGTAGGTGGAAAAGCCATTGCCTGCGGAACGTCTCTCTCCCCTCAGGCCAGCAGCAGCTTGTTGAAACTCAGGTCCAGTTTAAAGTGGGCCCTGCCGCCTCACTGGCCTTTGCTATGCCAGGCAGTTGTGGCAGTGACTGGTGCTGAATCAGGCCCCTTCTAAAATGTCCCCTTCCATTTCCCTTTTCAAAACGGCCACCTGCAGAGTTGACATTCATCACCATCGCTTGTAGCAGGGCTCTCTCCCCCCAGCTCAGCTCCGGCCCCTCTCAGGTGGGCACCCTTCTAAGAGAATGGGGGAGGTGTTTGTGGTGAGTTCCAGTACCTATTTTCCCTAGAAAAATAGCCCTGGCTAGTAGCCACAGCCAAAGATTTGCCTCCCCTGACAGACGCCACTTGGCTGTGGCCGAGGCAATCCTGCAGGCTGAGCTCTGAGGAACAGCGGAGCCTAAGGGTCGGCTAGGGAAGCATTTCTGCTGACGGCTCCTTTGCTAATGATCCCTCGTTCCCCCCCCTCCCGAGCAGTGCCACTGACACTAAAAGCAGCCATAACAAATGTTCCTGAAAGGGATATGTGTGTAATTGCAAGCTTTGTGCCATAGATTTCCATTCTATCTGATGGATTTGAGCACACCCCGCATGCTACGCTGCCCTGTATATTCATCCGTCTCCCTCTCTCGTCGCTTTCTTCAAATGCCAAGATGCCTTTCAGAGGTCTTTCTTGCGGCTTGGTCCTGTTCTTTACTTGCGTAACTCCATGGAGTGCAGTTTCTTTTTTTGTGGGGTGTGTGTGTGTTTGTAGGAGGCTGAGTGGGTGTAAACAAGGACAGGAAGTATCCACCTGGATAAAACCTGGTCAGTGATGTTTTAAATGTTCATCAGATTGCCTCTTCCAGTTTGTTCCAAGCAGAAGGGCCAATAGCAGGGAAATGTATGTCAGAACACGTCTCCTGTGTGTGCGTCCATCTGGCTTCATTTGTCTCCATGTTGGTTAGGAGGAGCGATGGGCAAACTCCCTTCAGTTCGAATCAGAAATGGGTCACCAATTACAAGCATTTTTAGAGATCTCTCAGAGGGAGAAAATCTCAGCACCCCCCACCACAGTTCTAAATTGACTCATAACATTGTGAGCTGTAGATTCAGTCTATTATTTTGTCCACTTTTTGTCCTCAACTCAAGCAAAGCAAAGCACATTTTAAAGATTCCAGCAACTAATGGGCAAGCCCCGTAACACTCTGAAGCTTGCAGGGCGGGCTGAAAATCTATGCAGCCCAATAACTTAGGCTTAGGGCGACCCCGCCAGATGTCCAGGGTATAAATATCAGCAGCAGCAGCATCCTAGCTCTGTTGTTGTTGTTTAGTCGTTTAGTCATGTCTGACTTTTTGTGACCCCATGGACCAGACCACACCAGACACTCCTGTCTTCCAATGCCTCCCACAATTTGGTCAAACTCATGTTGGTAGCTTCGAGAACACTGTCCAAACATCTCGTCCTCTGTCGTCCCCTTCTCCTTGTGCCCTCAATCTTTCCCAACATCAGGGTCTTTTCCAGGGAGTCTTCTCTTCTCATGAGGTGGCCAAAGTATTGGAGCCTCAGCTTCAGGATCTGTCCTTCCAGTGAGCACTCAGGGCTGATTTCCTTAAGAATGGATAGGTTTGATCTTCTTGCAGTCCATGGGACTCTCAAGAGTCTCCTCCAGCACCATAATTCAAAAGCATCAATTCTTCAGCGATCAGCCTTCTTTATGGTCCAGCTCTCACTTCCATACATCACTACTGGGAAAACCATAGCTTTAACTATATAGGACCTTTGTCGGCAAGGTGATGTCTCTGCTTTTTAAGATGCTGTCTAGGTTTGTCATCGCTTTTCTCCCAAGAAGCAGGCATCTGTTAATTTAGATCTGTAAAACTTCCTAACTCAAGGAATCAGTAGCACAGGGGTGGCTAACTTTGCTCCAAGGGCCACATTCACCCTGGAGCAACCTTCTGGAGGCCACATGCCTCTGGTGGGCATGGCTACCTAACACCCTCAAACACACCTTCTCACATGCACTAGGAGCTCACTACTTCACACCTAGTGCACATGCGCACAGCTCCCCCTCTTCAGATGATCCATGCAGATCCTCTGAGACTGGGGAGCTGCTGCTGTTAATTATATTATATATATATATATATATATATATATATATATATATATATATATATATACCAAAATGGATCTGTAAAATCAGTACGTAATTAAAATATGCAACAGCAATTCCACTGGGGCAATGATACATCCCTATTTAAAATATAAAGTAAGACAATTAAAGAGCATAACAATAGAACAGTTGACAAACAGGTGAAACAATGACACCAGAAATTCAGAGGAACGCTTGCCTGAGCAGGTGCAGGTGGGATACCAGCACTGATGAGGCCTCTCGTATTTCAGCAGGGAAATGTCCCTTTCTGCTCATCAAAGGGGACAATTTTGCATCCACATCAGAGTGCTGGGCTCTACCCCCCGCTCCCCAGTGTTGTGTCTTTCCCCCACTTTTTGCCGCCACCATCGAAATCAGTGAGACGGAGAGAATTTGGCATATGCAAAGCTGTATGTTTTACCCAGCGTTGGAAGAGAACCAGGAAAACAGCACATAGTCTTCTACCCCAGCGCCGCAGTCTTGGTCCAAATCCTGACACCCACCCACACAAGGCTGCATTTGCCAGATTTAACACTGCAAGAGACGGAATCCACTCTTTCATCTATTTATACCGAGTGCGAAAGGTCTCAGATTGCAGCGAGGTATATTGGGACAAAGACGCAAGGACCAATCTCTGTTTGAAAATATACAACTACCATAAAAAAAAAAATCTGTCTCTGTTGCTAATTGGAACATATGGCTGAGGCAGGAAGCAAAGGTAAAGAAAAATATAATAAATCATTATATTAGCAAAGCTGGAGGTTCCTTTTAGATTTTGAAGTAGGCACAGAGTCAGTAGTAGCCAAATTGGGCAGCATTACCAAACGGGTTACTGTCCACTTCTGGACTGTAGATGAGAGGATTACTGTCAGAAAAGCAACTGATACATTTTTGCCATGCAATTGTTGATTCAGACAAACATATGCAGCATTTGATGACTCAAAGGTGGACATATGCAGAGGTGTCACTGAAGGTCATGTTGTGTGACTGTGGTGATGTGTGTGTGCGTCAGGTGGATGGAAGTTCCCTCTGTGGTGTTTGATCTGCAATGGACAAAACGTGACCTCTACCAGCTTATGCGATTTGCCTAATTTCTTTGCAAACAGTAAGGCATTTACTGTGGATGTCATCAATCTTCTGTATGAGTTCACAGTCTGAATTGTATTATGCAGTTCTGAATATGCAAAATATAATAGGAACCTTTATGAAAACTGGCTCTTTTGCAGTCCCTTCTCCCCTCCCCCCTCCCCTAAATGATGAAAATACAAATATGCTTCCAAAATAGATTATGCCATGCAAGGTTGGCGTGCTTTTAGGGCATATATTCTTTTAACTGCTGCATGGTTGTCAGAAATTCAATCGGTACAGTTTTTGCAGGCATGAAGATGCCATTGCAGAGAAAAGCTCACCTGTTTTTGTCATTATCTTGTTGAGCTGTGTGTGTGATGAAGGGGGACCATATGGGGGTGAAGGTATCTTCTTCTGTTTGTCCCCGTGCTAGTTTTAGGTTGCTGGTTAATTTTTCTAGTAGGGCTGTTTCCCATACTACTTGGTACCATTGGTCCATGCTTGCTCCTGACAGGTCTTTCCAGTGTCTGGTTATGATGTTTCTGGCTGCTGAGAGTAGATGGATTATGAGTTCCCTGATCCAAAACACCCACCCACCCCACTCACACAGAAAACCAAGATCAACACAGCCAACCACAAAGGAACAAGCACACTCTATGCCAATCGCGAGCTCTCACCGCCAAAGAAACACAAGCGAACAACAGGGAACCAACACAAACGATGTTGACACCAAACCCTACATATACTAAGGAAAATAGAAACATCGCCTCCCCATGCACACGAAAGCTCATACCAAGAACAAACTTAGTTGCATATTTATGTGAGGGCTGAACTGATTTGCAAAGCAGTGCAGAAGTATATGTTGGCTCAAAATGCAGACTTTCCAAAACATTTCTCTGTTATTGTTCCGTTCAAGTATGAACTATTGTAGGACTTGGACCACAAGGCAAGAGTTGATAGAGATGTCCTGATAACGCTTCTCATCACTGATAGCGCATATTTACATAAGCTACATGAGTGAATTCTGAGTATGCAAGGTCCTATGCAGAAACCGCAAGATAGACAATCACACCAGTGAAAGGAAGCAGGGTGTGTGTGTGTGATGACAGATTCTTCTTGACATTTCAGTTGCTATCAATTGGAGTTGACGGGTGCTCATGACAGAATCCTGCCATTGCTGGTGCATCTGGCCTTTCCTTTTTTTTTTTTAGCAATAAAACCATTCCCAAAGGAAATGTGTGGGAAGCTCTGTTGCGTGAGAGTACTTCCACTTTTCTACACGCTGGCACTGCTTGCTTGGGACCCATTCATAAAATCATAGAATTGTAGATTTGGAAGGGACCCTGAGGATTATCGAGTCTAACCTTCTGCAATGCAGCTGTTCCATAAGGGGATCGAACCTGCAACCTTGGTGTTATTAGCATCACACTCTAACCAACTTCGCTATCCAGATATACAGCTTTCAGAGTGCAGATCTAAATCATTTGTTCTGCAACACATGGCTATCAACACCAGCCACTGACTGTGCTCCCCATTCAATCTGTGTCAATAATACAGCACAGATCTGCGTCATTGTTACACGTTACATGTGTCCCCTTTGGCCACAATGGAATTTACTTCCAAGTAAACATGCATAGATTTGCACAGCTGACTGCACATTCTCTTCCACTTGCAGAAGTCACTTTTTCGTGGATCAGATGATATTCCCAACCCTGATTCTTGTTCAGGGAACTTGCATCCCACAGAGAATATTTGGATTTTGCATATAAGCATATAGACCTTCATGGCAACCATATATTAGTATCACCTTTAATAACCTGGAGAGTGAAGGTAAAAAAAAAGATAAAGTACCCTGCCTAGACAGTTAAGTCCAGTCAAAGGCGACTATGGGGTTGCGACGCTCATCTTGCTTTCAGGCCGAGGGAGCCGGTGTTTGTCCACAGACAGCTTTCTGGGTCATGTGGCCAGCAGGACTAAACCACTTCAGGCACAACAGGAAACCATGGCGAGTGCCAGAGCACACAGAAATGTCATTTGCCTGGAGAGTAACGTTAAACTGGAGAGTAGCAAATGCCAGGCATTGTATTAAGGAAGAAATGTATTTTCTCAGCTAAATTAAGAAACCTATGAGAGAGAGAGAGAGAGAGAGAGAGAGAGAGAGAGAGAGAGAGAGGCATACACCTTTGGAGCAGATGCAAATACATACACAACAGCAACAAAAAAAAACAACAGAAAAAGAAAGGAAGGGGTATTTGCCCGTTTTCCAGTTCATCACTGTGAATAATGAGGTTAAAGGCTGGAGGGAGAGTTCCCAGAGGGATGAGCTGCATACATTTATGGACACAGCATACAGCCTGGATGGGCCTGTATCTGAAACGATCTCCCTCTAATTTTCTACCTCACTGGCAATCCAGCACAGTGCCATCAATCAAAGTCAAAGAGAGGGACTCAAAAAGCCACCTCCTCCCTTCATGCCAGGTTGCGGTGGGGGGGGGGAGGGACAAGACGAGATGCCTTGCTTACAACCAACGGCCTGAGCTGGAATAGCCTGTGCTTCTCAGGCTTATGCTCAGCAAGAAATCTCTAATGTCCTTCAAACCTTAACCAACAGCACCACTGACAGCTGCATACTTATTTGCCCTGATGGTTTAAAGCTGAATGAAGGTGTGAGATGGGGGAGCATGCAAGAGTGGGGTTGTGCTGCAGAAGGGGCAATCGCTCAAATCAGTCCAGATCCTTAATTTAAGGGTGTTTGTTGGTGCACCCAGACTTGAAGTTGCCTATGGGAGCCCTCTAGGGAACTGTTATCCCAGAGGAGACTGGGAGGTTTTCATCTGGGGTGGGGAACCTGTTCCTCTCCAGATGTTATTAGACTCCAACTCTTCCTGTCCCTGACTATTGGCCTTGCTGGCTGTTGGGAACTGGAGTTCAGTGGCATTTGGTCATCATCTGCATCCTGGTTCTTCCATGGCTTCTGCCTCCTTGTCACTTGTGGGCTCAGGACTTCTTGCAGGGCCCAATGCCACCTTAGCTCTTGAGGGTGAAGCGGCCCAGGTACAGTGAGGTGTCCATAGGACTCCTTGCGGCAACAGTAGATTTTTCTGGATCCCTACTTAGAATCATATCTAGAGTTGGAAGGGACATAGAATCCTAGAGTTGGAAGAGACCACCAGGGCCACCCAGTCGAACCCCCTGCCAAGCAGGAAACACCATCAAAGCATTCCAGACAGATGGCTGTCAAGCCTCCTTAAAGACCTCCAAAGAAGGAGACTCCACCACACTCCTTGGCAGCAAATTCCACTGTCGAATAGCTCTGTCGAACTGTTCGAGCAAATTCCACTGTCGAACACTGAGAGTCATCTAGTCCAGTCCACTGCAATGTAGGAATCTGAGCTAGGACAGATGGCCATCCAACCTCTGCTTTAAAAACCTCCAAGGAATGAGAGTCCACAACCTCCTGAGGGAGTCTGTTCCACTGCCAAACAGCTCTTACTGTCAGAAAGTTCTTTGTGGTGTTTAGTCGGAATCTCCTTTCTCATAACTTGAATCCACTGCTTCGGGTCTGAGCCTCCAGAGCCGGAGAAAATTAGTATGCTCCAGCTTCCATGTGGCAGCCCTGTAGATATCTGAAGATAGCTATCATATCTTCTCTTAGTTTCCTCTTTTCCAGGTTAAACATATCCGACTCCCTCAACTGTTCCTTGTAAGGCTTAGTTTCCAGAACCTTGATCATCTTGGTCGCCCTCGTCTGCACACATTCCAGCTTCTCAATATCCATCTTAAATTGTGGCACCCAAAACTGGACACCGTGTTCCAGGTGTGGTCTAACCAAGGCATAATAGAGTGGTACTATTATTTCCCTTGACCTGGACACTATACTTCTGTTGCTGCAGCCTAGAATAGTGTTAGCTGTTTTGCTGCTGCATCACACTGTTGACTCATGTTAAGCTTGTGGTCCTAAGCTTGTGGTCCAACACCCCAAGATCCTTTTCACACATACTGCTAGTAAGCATATTTGTGCATTTGGTTATTTCTGCCTAAATGTAGAACCTGACAATTGCCCCTGTTGAAATTCATTTTGTTAGTTTGTATCTTTTGAATGATGGTGCTGGAGGAGACTCTTGAGAGTCCCATGGACTGCAAAAAGATCAAACTTATCCATCCTTAAAGAAATCAGCCCTGAGTGCTCACTGGAAGGACAGATCCTGAAGTTGAGGCTCCAGTACTTTGGCCACCTCATGAGAAGAGAAGACTCCCTAGAAAAGACCCTGATGTTGGGAAAGATGGAGGGCACAAGGAGAAGGGGACGACAGAGGATGAGATGGTTGGACAGTGTTCTCAAAGCAACTAGCATGAGTTTGGCCAAACTGCGGGAGGCAGTGGATAATAGGCGTGCCTGGTGTGCTCTGGTCCATGAAGAGTCGAACAGGACTGAAAGACTGAACAACAACAAGTTCTCCAATCTGTTACCAATCCCTAATCTGTCTTCTGTGGCATTAGCTACCCCTCCCAGTTTGGTGTCCTCTGCAGATTTGATGAGCACCACCTCAATTCCTTCTTGCAAGTCATTTATAAAGAATTTGCACAAGATCTCAGGGTCTCACATCTCTTCCTCATATACAGCCCCTCTGGGGTCATGGTCAGGCTGAACTCTGGCATCATGGAAGAAAGGTTTCCTATCCCCTCCAACTAGGTGGTTGTTCCCATTTTATGGCTCAGGGAACTGAGGAAGAGCTAAAAATTTGCCCGAAGCCATTTTGGATTAGCTTAATAAACTCACATTTCATGTTGAGGCAAATTATGCATGCTTCTTATGCAGGTAATAAGCTTCATGGCTTTTTCTACCCAGCCTGTTGAGATGGCAACTAATTCCTGTATCTAAATTAAGACAGACCTTACACTGACTCTCTGTCCATCTATAAAGCCCGTTCTCTCTCTTTTTCTATCATTGTAGAACATATAATAGCTGTTGTATTTGCATTCATGTTCACTGCACTCTCAGTAATGAAATATAATTCACTGGGTACTTGCAGAGATTCTATTCGTTCAATAAAGAGAAGCACATGCTCATATTATATTACGTTCTGCAGATCATGGACAGGGAATATTGAGAAAATGTAACAGGACTATACAATATGAGAGCAATGAAGGGGGAAATGATAATTACCTGAGAAAAACAGAAGGGGGAGGGATATTTGGTATATAATGAGAGCTGGACCATAAAGAAGGCTGATCACTGAAGAATTGATGCTTTTGAATTATGGTGCTGGAGGAGACTCTTGAGAGTCCCATGGACTGCAAGAAGATCAAACCTATCCATTCTGAAGGAAATCAGCCCTGAGTGCTCACTGGAAGGACAGATCCTGAAGCTGAGGCTCCAAGTACTTTGGCCACCTCATGAGAAGAGAAGACTCCCTGGAAAAGACCCTGATGTTGGGAAAGATTGAGGGCACAAGGAGAAGGGGATGACAGAGGACGAGATGGTTGGACAGTGTTCTCGAAGCTACCAACATGAGTTTGACCAAACTGCGGGAGGCAGTGGAAGACAGGAGTGCCTGGCGTGCTCTGGTCCATGGGGTCACAAAGAGTCGGACACGACTGAACGACTGAACAACAACAAAAATGTTGCATCAACATCAACATGGACAACATCCTTGTAATACTTCTCACCTGGAAGAACTCCACAAACACCCACTAGAGCAGGGGTGGCAGGTTTTTATGAGAGCCAAGGCAAGGCTTCTTGTGGTGGCTGCCTGGGCATGACTAACAACTGCTAATGAACAGGTTGGAAGGTGAAACTAACCTAAAGGAAATGCCTTTGCCCCTCAGGGACCATGTCAAAATTACTAAACTGTACAGTTAGAGACCGCCCCCCAAATTCCAACAAATATTCCTCAAGATGCAACAGCTTTCCCTTTTTCAAAACCAAAGTCTAGTTGGCTAGAGATTGTTCTTGGCCCCCATTCCTTCAAGGCTCCTCTTTTCAGCTGCCCCTGGTTTATGGAGCTCCAAGGGAACCTGCTTCTGATTTCTGATTCATTCATTCATTCATTCATTCATTCTATTAAATTTCTATATAACCCTTCATCCAAGGATCACAGGGTGATTTACAGTATAAAACACAGGAATGCACAACAGAGCAGCAAACAAAATCAATATCTCCCCATACCCAGTTTAAAATGCCTGGCTATAGGGGAATGTTTTTGTTTGGTGCCTAAAGATTAGAGCAGGAAGCCAGAAGTGAAGCTTTTTTATTCCACTAAGCTTACCCTTGATTGCCACAGGGTTAGGTGGTCCTGTGCTTCGTAGCAAATTATATCATTGTTGTTGTTCAGTCATTCAGTCGTGTCCGACTCTTTGTGACCCCATGGACCAGAGCACGCCAGGCACGCCTATCCTTCACTGCCTCCCGCAGTTTGGCCAAACTCATGCCAGTCGCTTCGAGAACACTGTCCAACCATCTCATCCTCTGTCGTCCCCTTCTCCTTGTGCCCTCCATCTTTCCCAACATCAGGGTCTTTTCTAGGGAGTCTTCTCTTCTCTCTCCTTTTAAAAAAAAATATATTTATTAACTTTTTCAAAACTTCAACAAACTACATACAACAAACAAATACACAACAATACAACTATTACAAACAAACTACAATAAAAACAAAAGGTTATTCATTTCACCTGCTTCTTTCCTTAACATTGTGGATTGACTTCCTCTCGTCTGCCCTTCCTGCGTTCATTGTCTCTCATCTTTAGTAATTTCTTTACGTTATATAAACCTTATTTTACAAAAAATCCTATCCACTTATTTAGGGAGTCTTCTCTTCTCATGAGGTGGCCAAAGTACTAGAGCCTCAACTTCAGGATCTGAATTATATCATAATGAAACTAAACTAAATATTCAAAAGTATTTTTCCACGGTCAGAGGACCAAGTGACATTTTTTGACTAGTCGACTGACCAAAATGCCAACCTAACTCAAACTATGCCAACTTACTTGATAGTTTGCTCTACTGAACTCAGTGCAACTTACTTTTGCACAGACATGTATCGGATTATGCTATTGATCTGATTCACCATTACTCTTATGCTTTTATGTCATGCAGAACAGCTGGTGAACAAGAAAATTTGAGAGAGAAATTATCATTCCATGTTTCAGAGTTTTGTCTTCCCTGTAGAAATGTGAAATATAAACTAGGGTTTCAGATTTTGATTCATGATTTTTATCATGAATCAGGCTTGAGGTAAATATCACAGTTTGGGAGGCTGACTAGTGAAATTTCAATAATAAGTTATGAGTTTCTAGTTTTTAAAAAGTAGCTTTGCAAACTCAAATATATTAATGTTCTTTTGAGTACCAACCATTCCCAGAAGGTATACACTGGGGTAATATTTGAGCTCTTCTTCTTGGTAAAGGGTAGAAATATGCTAGCAATTTGAGGGTGATTTGCCAAGTCCCTGATTGTCAAAACTGGCTAGCTTTCAAATGTATGCAAATTTCCATTTAATCTGCGATATTCTCCCAGTTACATTGTTCTTACAACCCACTATCCTGAGTCTTATTTAATATCGACTCTCCTCCATCCTTCTGCTTTGTAGACAAGTTTTTATAGAGGCTGTTGAAACAGATTTTTTTTTATTAGCAGCCTGAGAGTGGAAGGTAATAAAGATTAATTTTTAAAATAATCCATTGAGTCACCCTTAATTTCCTGTGACTTCAGTATCTGCAAACCAAGTTCAGAATTCTTTTGTTCATGGAAGAGTAATTTTGGGGTTGGTGGGAGGGAGAATATGATATCACTATTGAAGAGTCTGTTACAGAAGGCATGCGACATTCCTGATTAACCAATATGCTTTTTAAGTATGCAGTTCAAGCTTCAATGGATTCATTGTGGCATTAATGCAAGATTGCAGCATTAAAATCGATTATAGTTTGCAGCCTAAGAAGGCACCTGGTAAAAATGAGGCATACAGCATCAGCAATCAGACTTTACAAAAGGTACATGAAAATTTCACTCCATCATTTCAAAGTACAGGTGAAACTCGAAAAATTAGAATATCGTGGAAAAGCCCATTTATGTAAGCAATTGTTTTCATTAGCTACTGGAGTTTAATATATGAGATAGACTCATGACATGCAAAGCGAGATATGTCAAGCCTTTGCTTGTTATAATTGTGATGATTATGGCGTACAGCTGATGAAAACCCCAAAGTTGAGATTGTTAATTTGGGGTTCTCATCAGCTGTACGCCATAATCATCACAATTATAACAAATAAAGGCTTGACATATCTCGCTTTGCATGTCATGAGTCTATCTCATATATTAGTTTCACCTTTTAAGTTGAATTACTGAAAGAAATGAACCTTTCCACGATATTCTAATTTTTTGAGTTTCACCTGTATATTGAGAGTGATGTCTGTGCAGTGTTGCATAATGCTACGCAGTTGCCTGCTAACCAAACAACAACAACCTGGTGAAGGTGAAGTCCATTCCCCACACCCAGCATAGAGGTGAGCCAGTGTGGTGTAGTGATTAAGAGCGGTAGACTCGTAATCTGGGGAACCAGGTTCGTGTCTCCGCTCCTCCACATGCAGCTGCTGGGTGACCTTGGGCTAGTCACACTTCTCTGAAGTCTCTCAGCCCCACTCACCTCACAGAGTGTTTGTTGTGGGGAGGAAGGGAAAGGAGAACGCTTTGAGACTCCTTCGGGTAGTGATAAAGCGGGATATCAAATCCAAACTTCTTCTTCTTCTTCTTCTTCTTCTTCTTCTTCTTCTTCTTCTTCTTCTTCTTCTTCTTCTGTCTGAGAATGGTTGAGTTGTGAGCAAAGTGTGAGCTGTGCAGCATCTGGTTCTGTGGATCACTGCATGTTTCTGGGAGCAGGGATTGACTTTTGGAGTGCCTTAGTTGGGTTGTGTTCTGTGAATATACCAGTTTTACTCCTCTGCGCTCGGATGCACTTGGAAGTTTGCATCTAATTTTGCAGTAAGATGCACCTAAAGTGATTTCCATTTTGCTCTTCAGAATTCGCAGTTCACATTTCCCACTTTGCTTCTTCGACTTCCTCTGAGCGAAAGAAATCCATGGCAATGGGGACAGAATAGCCCAGGTTAGGGCACAGATAGTTGGACAATTTCACGGCATTTCCCAACCTGCTCCTTTCTGCAGTCTAGAATATTTTGGTTGTCATACTGGCAGCCGATCAGTTGCTGCTTGCAACTGAATATTTTGACTAGGAGGGTGATGGTTTGAATACAGCAACCTGGTGAGGGTGGTGTGTCTTGGTGTGTTTTTTGTTTTTGGTTTTTTGACAGAGGTAGCGTTTGAACCAGCTTTGCAGCTCACTCTCTTAACCAGCCCTACAGAATGGGCTACGAATTTTAAAGAACATGTTTCTCTAGCTGTATATAGATTGCATTTCTCTTGCTGTATTCAGCACAGTTCCAGAACTGAGAGCTTGCCTGCTCACCAGAGTTTTTCGAGCCATAAACTCCGCAGCACTGGCAGAGATTAAATATTACAGAAGGAACATGATCAAAATCTCCAAGCTGGCATAAACTAGGGAACCTTTTTCTTTCTTTTTTTTAAAAAAAAGATATAGTTCAGACAGGTATTAAAACCAGCCTCTGTGGCCTGAGTGCCTGATGAGGTATTTGGGGGATAACACCAAAGAAAAGAACAGAGCAGCAGAGTACAGACTACGGTTATAAAAACGAGATTGTTAAAATTTACAGCATCAGCAGGAGCTCAGAACTAGAATGGGGCTATAAGAACTGGCATGTGCACACACACACACACACACACACACACACACACACAACTCCCACCCTCTCTTGGTCTTTCCAAACGAAGTTCCAGCACGAACAGAATACCTGACAAAAAATACAGTAGCTTTTTATAGGGTTGCCAATCTCAGAAGCAACTCGACTTCCAAAATAATACGATTTGTAAGATAATTTGGTTGTTTTTATGATATGTGCCCCCCCCCATTTTTTCTTCTTTTGGTTTCTTACCTAGAGGGTTATGCAGTTGAGCTTGGAAAGGCAAAGACAGTGCCCATGAAAGGTCCCCATTGTTCATGTGAAGGAATGTCTGTGCCCTGCATCAAACTCATCAATAAGCCATTCTGTCCCATATGTTTTCCCCCCAATAATTAAACATGAAAATGCAAAATAGTCAATGCCACTCTTTATGAAAATAAATTATTTTCGAGGGGCAGAAAACAACTTTATTGTGAGAATTATTATTTTTTTGTCGTTGGCAACAATCTGTCTCAAGAGACAATGAAGTGCTCCCCCAGGTGTGAAGTCAAACTGTGTTGTTTTCATTCTGGGGTGCAAGCCTAGAAGGTATGTATGGAAGAAGAAGAAGAAGAAGAAGAAGAAGAAGAAGAAGAAGAAGAAGAAGAAGAAGAAGAAGAAGAAGAGTTTGGATTTGATATCCCTCTTTATCACTACCCTAAGGAGTCTCAAAGCGGCTAACATTCTCCTTTCCCTTCCTCCCCCACAACAAACACTCTGTGAGGTGAGTGGGGCTGAGAGACTTCAGAGAAGTGTGACTAGCCCAAGGTCACCCATTCTAATTTTACAAGTTTCACCTGTAGGTGGTCCCAGACAATTAGGAACTGGGGTGATGACATTATCACCCATTTTATTTGGTTATACAGATGCTGCTGCTCAGGGAAATCAGTTGGAAGAGACGCCAATGCTTCCTGGATCTGCAACATGACCAATATCAGCCAATGAGGGATCATAGAAAAACTGTGATGATGCCCTATACCACATATTCAATCAGAATTTGGTCAAAATCAAGGGCATGTTGGTACATGAACAGATAAACTCCCCCCCCCCATTATTCAGTGCCCAAAAGAAAGAAATGGAGGGCATTTTGAGCCACAGAAATTGTTTCCCAGTGGGCCAGCCCTGGAAATTAATAATGGATATGGCAAGCGCTACAATTTTGATGATGCAGCTTAGCTAACTGCCTTGTAATCCATTTAGACAGTGTCTGTGTCAGGATTTATTCCCTGTCATGCCTACTCTGTGAACTGATCTTGCTCTCTACGCTAATAATGGGCTATAGCTCTGTGTTTGTGTGTGTGTGTGTGTGTGTGTGTGAGAGAGAGAGAGAGAGAGAGAGAGAGAGAGAGAGAGAGAGAGAGTTTCTCTTCCTCCGGCCTCTTTCTTTCACCAATTTTGTGTGTAAGCATGGGCACATATATGCGCAAGTGTATGAATAAGAGTTGAACGGGAGGAAGTGTGATTTCCATTTTTAGACACATCTCTTCCCCAATTGTGTGTATGTGTGTGTGTGTGTGAGAGAGAGAGAGAGCTTGCACATGTGTGAAAGTGGAATGAGTAGGTTATTATGGTCTGGGCAACATAAGTTATACCCACTTCTGCCCTATTGGTATGGGGAACAGCCACTTGGTCCATAATTTGCTAGGTCTCCAGGTGGCAAGAAAAGATTGCCAGCATTCTGGCATGGCTGATCCTAGCTCACAACTAGAGCCCTGTGAGTCGAACTCCTCCTGTATCTACATCCCTAAAACTTCTTTTCTTTAACCAGTGCCCTAAATCCCTCCACAGAGCTCCAGAATTAATTAATAAGCATCATGACCACTTGCAGGCAGAGCTTCATTCGGAAGGGCATGCGATTGCTAATGGGGAGTTAGTAATCCATGAAGTTCCCACATGTAATGAGAACTGAAGGCCAATTTCCACAGTTAAAACACTGCTCCTGATTCTCGACACCCTGTAAGAAGAGGGAAGGGGGGGGGGGAAAGCTGTTTGAAGGCTTCAAGCTGCCAGCTTTATGTGATCAGGAGTATACACACAAGTTTGCAACTTGTTGTTAAGAGCACAGCTTTTTATATGATGAATATATTTTTATGGCCCTTTTATATGATTGGGGAGGGGGAGGAGGACTGCTTCCATAAATTATTTACCTAAGTTGTAAAAGGCCAAGGAAATTGCTCTGCTTACATGTTCACAGCATCTAAATCCCAGAGTTTATTGGGGCCTGGACAGCCCTCATATTCCGCTGGCCTTTTAAAACTTTGTTTGGCTGTTCCTCTCTGCATTCCTTCCTTCATGAAGACCACAGTGGGCTGCACTAAGCTATATTGATTCCTTGAGTCCTCTGCCAGCTTACACCTTCTAGCCCAGAAACTGAAACTGGCTTCCTCCTGGGCACCCCCACCTCCACATCTATTTTCTTTGCTTCTCTTTTCTCTTTCCTTGCACAAATCCCTTTTCAGATCTGCTCGTAATCCTCTCTTCTCCTTTCCCCTCGTTCTGAAAGGTTTTAGACGGAGACCCATATGTCTCCTTCTGGTGTGAAGCCAAACAGGAAGTGATAGTAATCATCCACAAAGTAAGTGGCAATTAATGCTCAGGAATCTGTTTGTGTATCGAAGACCTCAAGCCACCCCCAATGAATTGACACAGGAGACATAATTTTTGTTTGGGTTTTTGGCAATAATTTAGGCCACAACTTTATTTAAATACAAATTCGGTGAGTGGTTGCGTAGGCATTGGTTCAGACTACTGTCCTACCGGGACAGAGGCTGGCCTAAAACCAGCGATTGGGAAATTGCAACTGAGGAGAGTTAAGGAGCGGGGGGTACAACGCTTCCCTCTCCCCAGAGGTCCCGGGGGCTCGGCTACGGCCCTAACCCCTACCGGGGGTTCGGACAAAGCATAAGAGCCGCCGGATTCCTTTAACGGAATTCCCAGTATCATCATGATTCTGGATATGGGTACCGCCCAATCCAGCAATCCACACAGGAACCAATGCCTAACCGCCAACCTTACAAGTTGTGACAAGTTGCTACTGCAGTAGGCGAAAACCAAATGGCAACAGCCAATCAGCCAGATGGAAAAATTCCTACTGGGCCTCTGCCCCAAAAGCAGACGACCCCATGACAGGCAGTTGCAAGGTCAAGCAGAGGAAAATAGGGGGGGGCGGGATGGGTGATCCGAAGCTCGCAGCCAAGAGAAAGATCACCCTGCGTGCAGAGGAATATATAGGACGCTGAGCTGTCCATCACAAATTGCTACATCTATCTTTGCCCAGCAACACCTCTAGCCCTATAGCTGCTAAGGCCGGCTGCCGGCCCCACCCCCACAGGATGGGATGTGTCTTGCCAGGTCCCGATCGCAACACATGCTCTTACTCAAGGTAGAACCCGATTTTGCAAATTTTCTGGCTATAGCTATGTGCTAGTGGAGAAGCAGTCCTGGCTAATCATAAAGGCTGCCGATTTGGCCTAAATCTGCGTTATATCAGACAAGAGGTATCACACAAATAGCTCCCCATAAGCCGTGCCCTGCTTTTGCCTTTCTTGTTTGCATTCCTGCTTTGCCCACATAAAGACGGGAATAAAGGGAAGATTTGGTGAACAGCTCAAGATTCTAAGGGGTGAAGGAACATCATGAGAATAAAACAATGCAGTCGTACCTCGGGTTGCGTTCGCTGCGGGTTGCGAACGGCGCAGGTTACGAACACGGCAACCCCAGAAGTGATATCGCTCTTTTGCACATGCGCAAAAGCTCCACTCGGGTTGCGGACTTTTCGGGGTGCACCCCAGAACGGATCGTGTCCGCAACCTGAGGTACAACTGTATCCTGCACTTGTAATAGCTCTAATAGCTCTATTTGTCAGAGAAAGGCTTGATTTTGCAGTACATGTTTTCTACATGGGCAGACCCTCCAAGTGTCTCTATTTTCCAGGGACAGTCCTGGATTTACAGCAGCTGTCCCGGTTTCTGATTGGATCCCAGAATGTCCCACTTTTCCTTAGGATGTCCCTATTTTCATTGGAGAAATGTTGGAGGGTATGGAGTTATGCGCCCCCCTTAGCCAAGGAAATAAGTAAAGATACAACCTTTTACAGGTAGGTAGCCGTGTTGGTCTGCCATAGTCAAAACAAAATAAAATAAAAAATTCCTTCCAGTAGCACCTTAGAGACCAACTCAAGAACAAACTTAGTTGGTCTCTAAGGTGCTACTGGAAGGAATTTTTTATTTTATTTTCTTTTGGATACAACCTTTAGAAGACATATGAAGGCAACCCTGTATAGGCATGTTGTTAAATGTTTAATGATTGGCATATAAATAAAATTATTATTGTTGTTGTTGTTGTTTGTTGTTGTTGAATAGGACACCCCTATTTTCATCGGATAAATGTTGCAGGGTATGCATGACCACTATTTATTTATTGGGAGCCAGTGTGCTGTAGTGGTTAAGAGTGGTAGACTCGTAATCTGAGGAACCGGGTTCGTGTCTCCACTCCTCCACATGCAGCTGCTGGGTGACCTTGGGCTAGTCACACTTCTCTGAAGTCTCTCAGCCCCACTCACCTCACAGAGTGTTTGTTGTGGGGGAGGAAGGGAAAGGAGAATGTTAGCCGCTTTGAGACTCCTTCGGGTAGTGAAAAGCGGGATATCAAATCCAAACTCTTCTTCTTCTTCTTCTTCTTCTTCTTCTTCTTCTTCTTCTTCTTCTTGTTTTTTGTGTCTTATCTTACTCTGTGCACTTGTAATTTTCTACTTTTTATTTTTCAATAACGAGTATAAAGTAATAAAAAGGTTCGTTTTGTATTTTTAATATTATCAATCCCACTGGTTTTTGTTTCAGGCACGAAGGCTAGGTTTGGGGGGTGGGCTGGATTTCAGTGTTTTTGTAAAACTCCCTCGAACAAATTCTATGGGAGTAAGCTCTACTGAACATAATGGGGCTTTTCTCCCCCACCCGAGTAAAAACCCTCACTGTTACTTTAACTGCACTGTTACATTGCAAAGATCTGGGGCTTTTGCTGTGATTGGAATCATAAGTCAAAAATAAAAAAATCCAAGAACTCTGGCCAGGCGGGAGATCAGTTTTAAAGTCTTCAAACAGTTTTATTATTAAGGTATTGGAACAAATTCCAGTTGAAATAAATTCCAGGACAAGGCCCTGTTTCGATAATTCTTCGTCAGCTGGAATATTAAGAAATCCTACGTTAGAAATAAATCTTATAATATTTATAAGTGCTTATATACATAATACCCTTTCGTGAGATCATTAGTTATACAGTTTATACCAAACTCAGTCCATTATTTACACAGTACAGTGGTGCCTCGCAAGACAAAATTAATTCGTTCCGCAAGATTTTTCATCTTGCGGAAATTTCGTTTCCCATAGGAACGCATTAAAATTTTATTAATGCGTTCCTATGGGGGGGAAAGTCCGGGGGCCCCTTCCGACCGGCACTGGAGCCACGCCGCGCTGCGTTTTAAGGCTGCAGTGAGCGAACAGCAGCGCTGCTGTTCGCTCGTTGCAGCCTTAAAATGTGGCGCGGCGCGGCTCCGGTGGGGAGAGGCGCCATCGGATCGCGCCCGGCCATCCAAAATGGCGGGCGCGATCCGACTCCGCCCCCCCCCCGGCACCGGAGCCAGCCGCGCCGTTTTAAAGCTGCAGCGAGCGAACAGCAGCACTGCTGTTCGCTCGTTGCAGCCTTAAAACGCGGCAGCGCGCCATACAGGGAGCTGTAAAAGCTTACCTTTTGGCTCCGGTCGGGAGGGGTGCTTACCTTTTGGCTCCGGTCGGGAGGGGTGTTGTCCGATCGCGTCCATCTTGGATCGACTGTGCAGATCCAAGATGGATGCGATCGGACAACACCCCTCCCGACCGGAGCCAAAAGGTAAGCTTTTACAGCTCCCTGTATGGCGCGCTGCCGTGTTTTAAGGCTGCAACGAGCGAACAGCAGTGCTGCTGTTCGCTCACTGCAGCTTTAAAACGGGGCGTGGCTCCGGTGCCGGGGGGCGGAGTCGGATCATGCCCGCCATTTTGGGTGGCCGGGCGCGATCCGACGCCGCCTCTCCCCACCGGAGCCGCACCGCGCCGCGTTTTAAGGCTGCAGCGAGCGAACAGCAGCACTGCTGTTTGCTCACTGCAGCTTTAAAACACGCGGCGCGGCTCCGGCGGCTTACAGTGGTACCTCGCCAGACGAATTCGTCTTGCGAAAAAGAGCCATAGACGAATTCGTCTCGCGAGTCAACTAAAAACTCGCAAAACCCTTTCGTTTTGCGAGTTTTTCGTTGTGCGAGGCATTCGTCTTGCGGGGTACCACTGTATATAACTGACAAAAACAGCTTACCTAGATTTTCATGGTCAAGGTGTACAAATTCTCTGTATGCCTAACTTGTTCACACTGTTTGTAGTATTTAAAGGAAAAGTAAGGTGTGGTCCATTTAGTGATTCAAAAGGCAGTACTACACCTATAGATGCTGAATCATGCAGTGTCAGTTTAAAGATACAGTACCAAGGTATAGTTTAAAGCTGCATTACGACATAGAGCCAATCATAAGAATGCTGTAAAGTCCAGATTATTATTTAAACCCCCCGGATGTATTGTTTTAAAAAGATGGATAAACTTGGATTCCTGCTGCAGTAGAAGTCTGTCATTGTTCTTCTGGCGAAAGCAAGCTTGAGGTAACTTCCATATTATTAAAAAAATGAAAAACCATCCTCCAGTTTTTACAGTGATTGTGTTAGGTTTGGAGCTTTCAGGGTTAAAGAAACTCAACAGTTCACCCCTCCCACAGGGAGGAAGATGTGTCATACATCCGGGGTATCTGCTGTATGCGATGTCTTTGTGATTTATGTGACGCACCGTTTATTTCCTGTTCAGTCTTACTTTCGCTTTTGAGCGGACCGGAGAGGCAGGAGATGTCTTCTGAGTCTCTGGGAGAGTGTCCGTGATTTATATGCTTGTAATTAAAGCTTGCATACTTTGAAACAACCCAGACGTTGTGGGAGTTTAATTGCTGGCATGAGGCACACATACCGCTGCGCAAGAAGAAGTAAGAAGTTTGAAAAAACTCTGCAAAAGCACTAGAGAAGCAGGAAAACGCAGAGGAAGCGTAGCTGGACACCATTTCCAAGTGCTAAACTGGTTTTGAGGCTATTCCAGTTAAAACCAAAAGCCCAACAGATTGGAATCATAGCATTTTAGGGCTGGAGCAGTCTCTGGAAATCTTATCAAGCCCAACCCACTTCTCAATGTGCAGTTGACAACACTGAACAAGTACACTTAAAAAACGATTAAGAGGATGTGCCTGTGATCACAGGGGTGATCGTTATCGCCCGACGACTGTTCAACAAGCGAGAGAGGTTGTGTGGCAGGGGGGCATGTTCTTGTTTGCCTCAGGCAGTCTTGGGCTTGCCCTGCATGAACTAGTTTTGCCTATTGCAGACCAGACATTTAAATTCGGTAAAGTATAGTTTCCCCATATCGTGTCATCATTGAAGAGCACAGAGGCAAACACCATCCATTCTTTTAAATCAGCTCAGGCTAGGCCACCGCAAAGTTTTAAAAGAAAAATAGCACACAGGAGGCGGGGGAGCAGCGTTTTACTGAAGGCCATGCGAGGTGGCCTTTTTCTGCCCAAGGTTTGATGTTAGCTTGAAGGGGAAGGGAGAATGGGGCACAGCAGCAGCCCTGCATTTTTAAGAGAGATAAGCCCACCAATGTGAATATTCCTCCAATTACTGGGCAAATCAGTGAAAAACCAACTTGTTAAAGAGGCGCTACCCTGCCATCATCAAAGCAGCGATGCTCTCTTTTCCCTTTTAAACCGCATGTTTAATCAGAGCTGGGTAAAGTCGAGAGCAAGCGTACAGGAAGCAAAGGGGAGAGGAATCTAGGTCAGAAAGACTAATCTTCCCGCGCATCTGGGTGACCTACAGTCCAGCGCTCTTCCCTGAGCCAAGGCATGAAGCCAGCAGAACTTGTACTAACTGCGACATCGCAGTAACGCCAAAGGGACCGTCTCTGCTGAGGTAATTCGGACGGGTTTTTTTTTGTGTGTGTGTTTGTTTCACTGCAGGTTCTTACATCTGATTTGTGAGCTACCGAAGCAGTTGGGAGTTGCTCTGATTTGGCTGGGTCCTGCGCTACCCCAGTAATACGTCTTAAGAAGAACCATGGGAAGGGGGCAAATGTCATGGATACTTCCCACGATGGCATCCCAGCTAGGAATGAATGGAAACCTCGGCCTATTTGCAAGCAGCAAATGGAGGGAGCAGGGTTAAGTGGTTTTGGTTATCGGCTGCCGAGAGTTTCAGAGAGCGAAGCTGTGGCTTCACGTTCCTTTCCTTTTTACTGTTTGGGTGGTCTCACTGCTCACTGCTCCTTGGGGAATCTGCCTCCTAAACAGGCACCCACCCCAGCAGCACCCACATTTTTCAGCTTGAGGGCCACATTCCCTTCTGGGGGGCCACATGGGTAGGGCCAGAGGCAAAAGTGGGTGAGGCAATGGGTGTAATTTGTTTGTACAGGAAGCTAGTGTCCTGCAGACTTCCAAGCAAGGGGCATTCGTGGGTTTAAGGGCACATTCCAGCCAGGCAAAGCCACTCAGGTGAGATGCAGGGCCAGTGATGGGTGTGGCCCGGGGAGAGTTCTGAGGGCCGGATAGAAAGCCCTGGTGGACTCCTTACGTCCCTGGGCATTAGGTTCCCCTCCCCTATGACATACCAATGTTCTGAGGGCAATCAGGAGTGGTAGAAATAGCACCACCCGCAGGCCCTCAGAATTACATTACATCATGGCATTACAGAGCATTAGCAAGGGTGCGGAATCACAGCCATTGGAAGATGGCTGGCTGGAGGAGTTTGGCCATTATTAGGCCTGTTGTTGTTGTTGTTGTTGTTGTTATTTCTCAGCATAAACATACAAAATAAAAACTCAAAATACGTAATGGAAACAAGAACAAAACAAACCCATAACTCCCCTCCCACAAACACATTTAAAGGACATCGCATGTTAAAAGGCCTGTTTGAAGAGGAACGTTTTCACCTGGTGCCTAAAGGGATGCAATGAAGGTGCGAGGCAAGCCTTCTTGGGAAGAGCATTCCGCAAAAGGGAAGCCACTGCAGAAAAGCCCCATTCCCATGTTGCCACCTTCCAGCAGCGGCGGAGCAAGCCAATCGGGTGCCTGGGGTGGCGCATGTGCCCTGTACCCAGAGGCGGGGCCAGCCAGGACAGGACGCTCTCCGGGGCCTCCGAGGAGTCTGCCTGCCTCCTCCCACTCAGCTGCCCTATAGCTGAGGGGGAGGCAGTGGGCGGACCGTTTGGGGCAGCGTGGAGCACCCAAGCCACCACGTCACTCCCAGGAGAGACGCATGGCTCGGGCGTGCTGCAGACCCCGTGGTGAGTGCTGCCTGGCATTTTGTCACCCCCCTCAGTGGTGGCAAACGGAACGAACCGCCCCCACCGCCCCCTTCCTCCACCCCTGCCTTCCAGACCTCTTGTAGAGGAGGCAGCCGAAGAAGGACCTCAGGTGATGATTGCAGGGTCTGCGTTGATTCATCTGGGAAGAGGTGGTCCTCGAGGTCTTGTGGCCCTGAGTTGTTTTAGGGTTTGTAGGTCAAAACCAGCTCTTTGAATTGGGCCCGGAAGCTAATTGGTGGTGCAGCCTCCATAGAGTGGAGAATTTCAGGAGGACCTTTTTTTATCAGCTCTGGGTAGATCACATATTTTAATGATCCTTTAAAAAGTCCCTGAACACGGGGTGGGGTGGGGGGGAAGCATGTTAGAGAGAAGACTAGCAAATAATCTCTCTCTCTCCCTCTCTCTCCTCTCCCTCTCCTCTCCCTCCCTCTCCTCTCCCTCTCCTCTCCCTCTCTCCTCTCTCCTCTCCCTCTCTCTCTCCCTCTCCCTCTCCTCTCCCTCTCCCTCTCCTTCTCTCTCCTCTCTCTCTCCCTCCTCCTCCTCTCTCTCCCTCCCTCTCTCCCTCCCTCTCTCTTTCTCTCTCTCTCTCCCTCTCCCTCCCTCCCCTCCCTCTCCCTCTCTTCCACTCCCTCTCTCTCCCTCTCCCTCTCTCCCTCTCCCTCTTGATTATTTTGTGTTCAGGGATTCAATTAGCCCCCCAGCAGAAATGTACTGGCCTAGCCCCCCTAATAAATGTTAAAACAATTGATGAACCTGGCAAATGTAATGTTGGGAGTTCAGGTTTCACAATAGGCGCCGGTGTGTAGATACATTTTAAGGTGAATTGATCCCTTAGATCGACTGAAGCAAAGCACTAATGACAATTTTTACGAAAGAAAACGCTTTTGTCAGGAACGCTTTTCAAAAATTTCAACTTTTACTTCATGCTGCATTGTCTAAAATGAGGCGATTTGTCACTTTATTCCAGTGATCATGTCACTTAAGAGGCAAAGGGCAGTCATGCACAGCACACAGCGAAAACCTCTTTCTTAAATACCTTTGATACATGTCCATTTCAAAAGCATTTGAAGTGCTATAATGCTTAACAAACCTTTCTCCCCCAACATCGAACTTGTGCTGAAGCAGATCAGCTCCTCTTATTCCACTTGTCCCTAGGATTGTTGGGTGGGATATTACATTTTTTCTTTCTTTCTTTATAATTTTTATTATTTTCCAATTAAATCAAATTACATCCAATTAAACATCTACATACACACATACATAATTCTATGCTCTGCCGAGCTGCGACTCCCTTCCTCTCATCAGCAGGTTTTCTAGTCCATTCTCATTGCGCAGTTTTTACCACTTCAGTCTATTGAACTATGTCAAAGGTTTATTCCAATCCTACTAGTGTTTTTAAACTTCCTCGGTTCAATCTTAAATACTCCACAAATTTACTCCAATCTCTTTGAAACCTTGAGTCGTCCTGGTTTCTGACCCTACCGGTCAGTTTTGCAAGTTCAGCGTATTCCACCATCTTCACCTGCCACTCATCAATCGTTGGTAATTCCTGTAATTTCCACTTTTGGGCAAGTAATATTCTTGCAGCCGAGTTGGGTGGCGTATTACAGTCATACCTCCGGTTCCGTTCACTGGGGGTTGCGTTTCTGCGGGTTGCGAACGCGGCAAACCCAGAAGTGTTTGCTTCCAGGTTTCTCCGTGCGCGCATGCGCAGAAGAGTGAGATCGTGCTTTCGCACATGCGCGACAAGATAAGAAGCCTGGGACTTTCCCCACAGATTCTGATAGCAGCAGGTTACGAGAGAGCCAAAAGTCAAGTGCTCCAACGCATTAGGGACACAGAGCTACAGTGTCACATGAGCAAAATGGAAAAACATACCTCAATAAGAGACTTCGGGAGAGGGTTTTCACCCGCAGACTATCTGACCAAACTACAAATACCCAAGTATAGACATTCCTTCACTTTGGTCAGATTCAACGTGTTGCCCTCTGCCCTGTTACTAGGCAGGTATGAAGGCAAACCGTATGAGTCACGTGTTTGCCCATGTGGCTCCTTGGAGGTGGAAACAAACCTGCATATACTGCTGCATTGCAGTTTCTACGAGGATCTACGACAGACTTTTATTACCCCAGTTCTTCACAAGTTTAAAAATGAATCAGAATCCCAACGCTTGAGAGCCCTAGTAGAAGACAAGGTCTCTGAGACTACGATTAATGTTGCCAAATTCTGCGTTTCTGCTATTAGACGCAGGAAATATGAGCTATCCATTGACAATGTGCAGGCAAAGGCAAATGTTTAATTTTATTTAAGATCTTAATTTCGAAATGCTGTTTTTTCGTGTGTTTGTCTTGTGTGTGCTTCATTGTTCAGTTGAAGAGGACGATTTGGTCTGTGACCGTTTAATAAAATTTGATTTGAAGTGGCACATGCGCGATATCGTCACTTGGGATGCGGACTTTTCGGGGTGTGAATGGCACCCTGGAACGGATCCATTTTGAACTGGTCCACATTCTAGAGGAGTCTTCTCAGCTGCTACCTGAAGTTGGTGCTGGATGGCAGACTCCAGAAACCCAGTTTTCACCCCATCCCTCCCAAAATCAGCTTCAGTTTTGCAGCCTTTCTCTTGTTTGATGTAGAATCGCACATAAGTACCCCTTAAGTGTTAAATCTCCCAGATTTATGAAGAAGAGCTGCAGGAGTGGAAAGCCCAAAATTAGCTCCTTATAATTGTACTATTACCGTATTATAAACTTTGGACACATCATTAAGGAATGGAGGGAATTAAAGGAAGAAAAAGTACAGGCTCCCAATGGATCCCTGCGGGATCCTTCAGGCAATTAGCCTTAAGCTTCAAAACATATTTCCACTTTTATGGCCTGTTTTCAGAGCTTAAAATAAATTTCCACCCAATAAACCCAAGTATCACCCCAAACAGAACTACAACAATGTATTAATTAATAGCAAGAAACCAGTCAGTGGTAAAACTTTATTAAAGTCAATGCATTTATCATCCTCTTCATTATTTGTTTAGATTCATGGCATCCTTCCCCCCGCCCGCCCCTCATAGCTGGTGTGTGGCTTCTAAAAGCAAACATTATAAAAACATTTTAAAGCCATAGCCCAGGCATAGGCAAACCCGGCCCTCCAGATATTTTGGGACTACAATTCCCATGATCCCTAGCTAACAGGACCAGTGGTCAGGGATGATGGGTGTTGTAGTCCCAAAACACCTGGAAGTCTAGTTTGCCCATGCCTGCCATAGCCTTTTGAAATTGCCTGTTCATTGCTCCATCATGGCCAGGCCTCATCTGCAGCGTCACCCAGGTTTCCCATCCCTATTCCAGGTCTATATTGTCTACGTACTGCAGTCATTCTCAAACTCTGGAACAGTGTAGGTCATAAACAGGGTGGTAGTGTGCTATGAGGATTAAATACGCTTAATTTAAGACTTCTTAAAGAGAGCCAGTGTGGTGTAGTGGTTAAGAGCGGTAGACTCGTAATCTGGGGAACCAGGTTCGTGTCTCCGCTCCTCCACATGCAGCTGCTGGGTGACCTTGGGCTAGTCACACTTCTCTGAAGTCTCTCAGCCCCACTCACCTCACAGAGTGTTTGTTGTGGGGGAGGAAGGGAAAGGAGAATGTTAGCCGCTTTGAGACTCCTTCGGGTAGTGAAAAGCGGGATATCAAATCCAAACTCTTCTTCTTCTTCTTCTTTGAGCCCAGAGTGCCCAACCTCTGTATGATACTGGGCTTCCGTATGATAAAATCAGAGGCGCAGGGCTGATATGCGGAGCTTGTAAAGTTGGCGAGAGCTTCCTTTCCTAAGAATCAGTAACTTCGTATTCTGCAGATTTCTTTTAAATTTTGTGTTGCTTTTTGTTGTAAGTTGTGCTATTTTGCAGCGTCCCTTCTGGTTAAGTATAATGTGTGATTTTCATACGTGCATTTATACTTGGGGGAGCAGCAGCACGTGGCGCGCATGTGTGACATCACATGTGCGACGCACGACATCATGCATGTCTCTCGCCGCTGTGGGGTGTGGCATGGCCTGGGCAGAAGTCACGCCGGCCTGCAGGAACTGGTGTGGCTGAGCTGAAGGCTGCCTGACCGGCACACAACAACAACAACAACATTATATTATTATTATTATTATTATTATTATTATTATTATTATTTATACCCCGCCCATCTAGCTGAGTTTCCCCAGCCAGTCTGGGCAGCTCCCAACTGAGTGTTTAAAAACAATACAGCATTAAATATTTAAAAACTTCCCTAAACAGGGCTGCCTTCAGGTGTCTTTTAAAAATAGGATAGCTGCTTATTTCCTTGACATCTGATGGGAGGGCATTCCACAGGGGAGGCGCCACTACCGAGAAGGCCCTCTGCCTGGTTCCCTGTAGCTTCGCTTCTTGCAGTGAGGGAACCTGCCAGAAGGCCCTCGGCGCTGGATCTCAGTGTCCGGGCTGAATGATGGGGGTGGAGACGCTCCTTCAGGTATACAGGACCGAGGCCGTTTAGGGCTTTAAAGGTCAGCACCAACACTTTGAATTGTGCTCGGAAACGTACTGGGAGCCAATGCAGATCTCTCAGGACCGGTGTTATGTGGTCCCGGCGGCCACTCCCAGTCACCAGTCTAGCTGCCGCATTCTGGATTAATTGCAGTTTCCGAGTCACCTTCAAAGGTAGCCCCACGTAGAGTGCATTGCAGTAGTCCAAGTGGGAGATAACTAGAGCATGCACCACTCTGGTGAGACAGTCCGCAGGCAGGTAGGGTCTCAGCCTGCGTACCAGATGGAGCTGGTAGACAGCCTGCCCTGGACACAGAATTAACCTGCGCCTCCATGGACAGCTGTGAGTCCAAAATGACTCCCAGGCTGTGCACCTGGTCCCCTGAAGACATCTCTGCTTCCTAGAGGTGACACACCTGGATGCAATGATTTGGCATTGCAGTATATCGTTCTGATGAGCCTCTGCTGGAGCACAGGAAAGGGGTAATTCTGCTGCATCTTTGCATTGGATGGGATGTGCAAACATCTCTAGGCAGAGGCACAGCAAAATGACCTGCCCTAAGGTGAGGCACCCAGTGTCACACTGAAAGTGGGTAGGTCTTAGTCTCCTGTGATCTAAAAATAAATCTTCTCAGAGTGAAAAGAGTGGAATAGCAATTTAAATTTTAATCCAACTTTAATTCAGAAAAGAACTATGTTGAGGTATCAGAAGTTCAAGCGTCAGTGGTTTTCTCAAACGGATTGCGGTTTGGTAGTTCAGTTGTTCAGTACAGGGGGTTGCTGAATGTGTGTGGGGGGGCTTCCAAGAGGGTGCCTACTTCGCTCCCCACCCCACCCAGATGCCACTGCACATACCAGTCACACCCCTGGCCAAAATGCCATCAGCAACACCAACCAGTGGCGGAGGAAGCCTCTTCACTGCCCGGGGCGGCAGAGCGGAGGCACTTCCCTGGGGGCGGGGCATCATGGCACATGTCGGATGCACTGCGCATGCCCAGAATTTCTGGGCATGCGTAGTGCATCCAGGCTGGCGCTGCTGCTCCCGCGGCGAGCTGGCAAGCGAGCGACGGGTCATGGGGCTGCCCCATCTGTCTGTAAAAAAGCACGGACGGGGTGCCGGGCAGCGAGTGAGTGGCGGGAGGGGCTGGAGAGTGTCACCCCCCCATCCCTGGAACTCGGGGCGGCCCGTCCCCTATGCCCTGCCCTTCCTATGCCACTGACACCAACCACACATCAGGCAGGGGGCTAGTGCTTGTGTTGGCATCTAAGGGTGGCGGTTGGCCAGGCATTTTCTAGATACCCCCATCATGTGTTCACTATTTACAAATTGTTGTTGTTCAGTCGTTCAGTCGTGTCCGACTCTTTGTGACCCCATGGACCAGAGCACGCCAGGCACGCCTATCCTTCACTGCCTCCCGCAGTTTGGCCAAACTCATGCCAGTCGCTTCAAGAACACTGTCCAACCATCTCGTCCTCTGTCGTCCCCTTCTCCTTGTGCCCTCCATCTTTCCCAACATCAGGGTCTTTTCCAGGGAGTCTTCTCTTCTCATGAGGTGGCCAAAGTACTGGAGCCTCAACTTCAGGATCTGTCCTTCCAGTGAGCACTCAGGGCTGATTTCTTTAAGGATGGATAAGTTTGATCTTTTTGCAGTCCATGGGACTCTCAAGAGTCTCCTCCAGCACCATAATTCACAAATAAGGCAGGATTAAAATGAGTTTCCAGGTAGATATTTTCCCCAGGCTTGCTGCCAGCTCTGACTTGATGTTATAGACAGACCAGCTTTCTCTCATCTGCTGCAGCTGCTGCTTTTGTCTCTCCTTACCCTCAGCTGCCAAGTTTGGCCTTGGAGTTCAAAACGAAGCAGGGCAGATGGAGGGCACAAGGAGAAGGGGACGACAGAGGACAAGATGGTTGGACAGTGTTCTCAAAGCTACCAACATGAGTCTGACCAAACTGCGGGAGGCAGTGGAAGACAGGAGTGCCTGGCGTGCTCTGGTCCATGGGGTCACAAAGAGTCGGACACGACTAAACGACTAAACAACAACACCCTCAGCAGCTCAGAACCCGCGCTGAGTGTTAGAGTCCTGTTCATCTCAAGCTCCCCAAATCCTTTTCATCTGATTTTTTTCCCCTGCCCTACCCTGGGAGTTATTTATTTATTTTTCTTTATTTAACAAAATGCATATACCACTTGATTGTTTAAAAAAAGTACATTTGTAAGAAGTGGTTTACGAAAATATAAAATAAAGCATTAAATTTCTCAACAGAGAAACAGTTAAAAACAGTCAAAACAAAATAAAAAAATAAAAAATTCCTCCCAGTAGCACCTTAGAGACCAACTACTGGAAGGATTTTATTTTATTTTTAAAATTATTTTGTTTTGACTATGGCAGACCAACACGGCTACCTACCTGTAGTTAAAAACAGGTATTTGAAAGTACTCCAGAGAAGATTAAAATCAACAGTAGCTGAAAAGAGATTTCTTTTAAAAAAAATGTAACTTCTACATGACTAGATAGTTCTGAATTACTTGGTCTTGTTTCCAAAGTGGAACCTATTGCATAAGTTCTTGTCTGTAACGTTTTTTTTCCCTTCGTTTTCAAATTTTGTTGCTGTTTGCTGTAGCTTTCAGTGCAGTCATGTTTCCCCACAGTGTGCATGTGTGCGTGCACACACACACACACACACACACACACAATTAATGTGAATGTGCACTTTGATATAACACAACAACCGGCAAACTCACTGCATTCTGGATCTTGGTATCTAGATGCATATCACAGCACAGAGCCATTTTTGATGCTGTGCTGTACCGTTCAGATAAGCATATTAGTAAAACAGCACAGAATAATAATAATAATAATAATAATAATAATAATAATAATAATAATATTGATACAACCATATCAAAGTGCCTATGTGCATAGGTCACACCAGAGGGGTGTGTGTGTGTGTGTGCAAATGAACTGGGTTGCAGCAAACTGTGCAAGCCTCAATTCTCAATTATATTTAGAAATCCCCCCCCTCCCCAAGATAAGCCAGAATTCAGGAATGTAGGGCACAGCAAAACCACTGCTCAAGAAAGGAACAGAAAGGGGGAGAGGGGCGCCAATTAACCTCTTACCTCAAGTACTTTGTAAAGCCCCCTAGTTTGTTAAAAGAACCATTCTGGGTTAGAAAAACACTTATTTTAAACACCTATTTTATATCATCTAAAAGTGACAGGTTCCCCCTGCTCCCATTTTGCCCGAAGTCCTGACCCCTTCCCCAGGAGACCCACCTTTTAATATAACACAAATTGGATAACCATTTTAATTCTTTAAAATAAAAAAAGAGTTTGTTTTAGGGTGTCCTGTGTGCCATGTGTGTGTGTGTGGCCATCTCTCTGTCAGTAGGCAAAAACCAAATGGCATCAGCCAATCAGCCAAATGGACAACTTTCCTACCAGGCCCCTGCCGCAAAGCAGCCGACCCCATGACAGGCATAGCAAGGTCAAACGCAAAAGGCCCTGAAAACAGGGAGGGCGGGCGGGAGATCCGATGCACGCAGCGAAAGAGAAATCTCCATGCTGCGTGCAGGGGATTTAAAGTCTATGGTTGTCAATCAACAACTCGCAACATCAGCATCTCCCCAACAACAAGAGGGGCCCATTCACATCCGTGGCCATCCAAACTGACCCGCCCAGCAACAGGGAGTTGTCTTGTTAACCCTTCCGCAACACGTGCTCCCCATGATGGAGAACTCGCTTTAGCACACTATGGGATTTCCCCAAGCCTGTGCATGCACAATGAGTTTATGGCATAGTATTTGCAAGTGTTCCCAACAAATAAATGTTGCAGTGCAGAGTGCCAACCGGTCATATCTTCTTCCAGAGTACCCCATTCCATCACCGCAAACCCATTTTGCTCACCCCCCCCCTAAACAGCCACCCAGTATTCCATGCTTAGTCCTCATTGGGCTGGGCTGAACTTCTGGAGCCCCAATCCTGCTGGTATCTCCCACCTGTGTGTGTGAGGGGTGCTGGGGCAACATTCTACTTCATAGGGAATTCGATTAAGGGATCTGAGTTTCCATTTAGTATATAGGGCGATGTCGATGATGAGTTGCTGTAGTCCTAACTCTTACACCCCTGATCCTCTCGGCACGAGTGTTTACCGAGCAGGCTGCAACTTGGAGAGACGGCCTTCTGCTTTGCTAACTTCATACCGATGGCTGGCCACATTAATTTTTGTCAAACCAAAGAGATCGGTCAGTTGAATCCAAATGGGTTTCTCCAATTTATTGATAGAGCTTCACAGAGAGAGCAATTTTCTGAGCTTATTTTCTACTCCATTGAATGCCGTGTTACTGCAAATGAATGCATTCCCCAGTTAGCGAGATGGAGAATACAGCTGTAAATGCTTTATGCTTCATTTGGATAAAGAGTTGGAGATGTGAGATTACACAATATAAAGAGGATCTAAGGGCCGCACTTCATTAAAAAAAAAAAAAAGCTGTACTCCTGTTAATAAAATTCAATGCAGTTGATTAAAAAAAAGTCTTAAGAGATTGAAAAGCCAAGTTTTGTAATCTGAACCTGTGAAATCTCCCAGCTAGAGTTAAAGTCTTATGGTACCCTGTGTATAATTGGTCCTCATTGCTTTCTACACTCCAAAGGACCTAGTGAGCATCATTCATGCCTGTTTAAACTCAAGGCTAGGCTAGACTCCTGTAATGTGGGGCTGTTCTTGAGGAGCATGTGGAAACTTTAATTGCCGCAGAATGCTACAATTGCTGGAAACATATTACACATGTGCTCCAGGATCTGTACTGATTTCCCATTACTTCCCAGGCACAACTTGAAGGTGATGGTTTTCATCTAAAAATATATGAGTGGCTTTAAAAGGTAAAGGTAAAGGACCACTGACAATTAAGTCCAGTCGCAAACGACTCTGGGGTTGCGGCGCTCATCTCGCTTTACAGGCTGGCGTTTGTCCACGGACAGTTTTTCCAGGTCATGTGGCCAGCATGACTAAGCCGCTTCTGGCACAACGGAACACGGAAACCAGAGCAGTGCACGGAAACACCGTTTACCTTCCCGCTGGAGTGGTACCTATTTATCTACTTGCACTTTTTGGCATGCTTTCGAACTGCTAGGTTGGCAGGAGCTGGGACCGAGCAACAGGAGCTCACTCCGTCACGGGGATTCGAACCGCCGACCTTCTGATCGGCAAGCCCAAGAGGCTCAGTGGTTTAGACCACAGCGTCACCCACGTCCCTATGAGCGGCTTAGGCCCTATCTATATAACTCAACACAGACTTATTTCATATTACATGTTTCAATGGGTTCAGTTCGCACATCCTATTGCCATTCATAAACAAGATAATAACACTATTATTACACACGAAAACCGTGTGAAGCAAGCCCAAGTGTAGTGGCCGAGTGATGTGCAGGCATGCGAGAACCACGTCTCAGAGTGCACTCTTCAGCAAGTTGCAGTCTTTCAACCTCAATGACCTATCCCACAAGGGTTTTGTGAGGGCAAATTATTGCAAATACATAAGTGCTATATAAATGGTAAGAAGAATCAGATGGGTCAGATTGGCAGAGCAAATTACAAGAATTTGCTGAATTGGCCCTACTAACTAATAACCTTAGAGGAAACTCCAAGCAAAAATTTGCCGAAAAATGGGATATATATATACGAAATATGCCCAAAAGTACAATAACAAGTTTTGCCTCCATGCCAGCTTTTGAGTGTTAAAGGAAGGATAAAGAGTTGGGAAATGATGGATGTATAATGTGTCAGAATGTATTGAAGAATACTTAAATGAAGCAGCATTGTTTGGCTTACATTCAATATTAAGAGAGGTAGATGCAAGGAGATTTGACAGGAAGTCTGATCTGTGGAATCAAATTTTTGTGGATATAAGAGTTAAGTATGTTATGTACATGTAGGTAAGAGGATGCAGGTATATGTAGGTATGTATATGTACGTGTCTATGTATGGATTGTCTACTTATTAATTTGGCTGTGGTTGTTTTTCTTTTCTTTTTTTTAGATATAAAAAATAAGACATAGATACGACAATGTGGGATATTAAATTTTATTTAGTAATGTAATATCACCACTGTTTTATTATGACATTTCTTTTCTTTCTTTTTGTTAAATAAATTGAATCAATCAATAAAAATTAAAAAAAATAAATAAGAAGAATCAGACGGGAATAGGGAGAAACTATTTTATTTTTTCATCTTTTCTACCAGGGTACTCAAGGCAGCATACAAAAATAAAATCGCATAAACTGCGTGCTGCAGCAGAGTTAAATCCTCCTCCTAACTAGTGCTGCAGTTTTGTCTAGTCAATCTTGAAGGGATGGGGCAGAACATATGGGCAAAGCCATTGGGTTCAGTTGACTCAGGCAGAGCAACACTCATGCATTTTATGGTGTTTCTTCTGGAATGACTGATTTACATGGGACCAGGAAGTGAGGGAGCTCGTTTACCGTCAAGTAACCATTAATTTAAATTTCACCTAATTTTAAAACTGAAACTGGCATTGATTTGAGGGGGGGACGACTTTATCACCCAATTCCAGTCAATGCAGTGGTGCATTTATTTAAAGAAACTTTAATGGAGATTTTTTGGTGATAAATGGTGATGAGCCCAGCTGAAGATGCATCGTTAGATGTGGGGAGCAGCACAAAGTCCGTAACAGCACAAAATCCTTTCTGAGCCGAAAGACTGAAAGACGATTCATATTGAACTAAATTAGGGAAAGATATAAGAAAGGAAAACAAAACAAAACGGAGGGATGAATGAGATTGAAATGAAGTGCTGTGTGGCAGGTGGAAGTCAATAGTTGGTTTATATTTTTGGTACTGTAGCAATGCAAGGAGAACTATAGTAAAGACAAGTAATGTGGATAATGTATAGTTAGAGATAAGCATTTTTTTTACCCTTTGCATTGTAAGATGTATATATACATCTTACAATGCAAAGGGTTGCATTATATATATAATGTGTGTGTGTGTGTGTGTGTGTGTGTGTGTGTGTGTGTGTATTGTCAGGAAACCCCCCTTCCCGTGGCTGGTAGGATCGCGGGAGCGTTTGCGGTATAGAGAACCCCCGAAGCTGTTTACCAGTTCGTCCTCCCCCTCCTTCGCCGGAAGTGACCATTCCTCCAGTGGGGAGGGGGAGTCAGAGGCAGGAAGGCGGTGCAGGGGCTCTGAGAGGATCGCGGAGCCTCAGCACCGAGGGGAAAGCGGGGAACGGGGTCAGGTTCCCATGCTCCGAGGGTGCAGACAGGAAGGACGTGGAAGGGGGAGGCGGGGGTTCAGAATCCCGCGCCTCTTTTGCTGGACAAAGAACAGGAAGAGCTCATTCCTGGACTCTGCGGAGGGATGAGATGGATGTTTGATCTTTTGCTCCACTGTATATAGCTGTGCAAAATAAAGAACTTAGTTTTTAGAAGTTCGGCATCTGGAGCTTTTCTCATGAGCAACCACTGAACGTCTTTACATATATATAATTTTTTCTTTTTCTTTTTGATTTTTTTCTTTTCTTTTTTCCTCCTTTCCTTTTTTCTTTTTTGTTTCTTTTTCCCTTTTCTTTATTTCATCATCATCATCATCATCATCATCATCATCATTTCTACATTTAGGATTTGATTATATGTTTCTAAATAGTTGAATGGAATGTTTTAACTCTGTTGTGAAATTATTAAACATGAATAAAGTTCAATAAAGTGTTGTTTAAAAAACAAACAAACCAGAACAAGTGAATCAGGTCTACATGTTAGTGTAGCAAATAGAATGGTTGGTTGGATCCTGCTTTGTAACACATGCACAACCCAGTCAAAGTGAAACACTGATCTCAGGGAGAACTACTGAAACACTTAACATTTCCTCACCTGTTGTGTGCACGCCAAATGTGTACACCAAGGATGATCTCTATTGGAGGTATTAAAAATAGGAGGATCTGAATTTTGCAATAGAAATCTCCAGCCAAGTAATGTTTGCAGAAATGCATGTAATATGATTACATGTGTATATATTAGTGTGGATATACCAGTGGAAAATAACATACAAAAAGGCATTGTATATTGTTTTAATAATATCAACAAGTGAGGTATACATCATTAAAATTGTATAGACAGATAGATACCTTCAACTGGGAAGTTCTCCTGCCTCTTCTGAAATGAGCAAGAGCGCCCAGAACTACTAGGTGGGTTGTGTCAATTCTTGCTACAGAATTACAGATCCAAAACATTTTGGGTCATCTAATGCAGTGCAAGGAGAAGGGAACGACAGAGGATGAGATGGTTGGACAGTGTTCTCGAAGCGACTAGCATGAGTTTGGCCAAACTGCGAGAGGCAGTGAAGGATAGGCGTGCCTGGCGTGCTCTGGTCCATGGGGTCACGAAGAGTCGGACACGACTGAACAACAACAACAAAATGCAGTGCAGTAGCAAGATTCTTGTGACCCAAATTGTCCCTGGATTGAACACTCGGAAAAATCTCAGTGATTGAAGCAATCCCACAATCCCCCTGGATAAAGTCTTCCATTGCCCAATTGTAACAGCTAGGAAGCATCGCCTGGTATCCAGCACAAGCTCTCCTTTGCCGCAACATAAATCCACAGCTGTGTGTTCTTCCTTCAATTGCCTTAGTGACCAGCTGTGCAGATTCCTCTTTTCTGAATTCTCTCCAGTTTATTTTTAAAACCCACAGGCCCAGTCCTTCAGTCTCAGTGCAAGTACTCCAACAGAGACCAAACCAATGCCAATTAGAAGACTATTATTACCTCCTGTGTTGCATCTGGAAATCCAGCTCAAAATGTTACTTGAAGTGTTTGCAAATGATACAGCACTCTCTCTGTTTTTTCAGTGGGAGTGACTTACAGCCCAGTCTAGTTCATTTATGTTCCAGTGTGTTCAGTTTGGCTCAATCCCGGGTTAAGTGTGCATACATTTGCGGCCTTAGCTGACTTCTGTAAATTATCTCATCAATATATTTAATTTTTCATTTTGTCTCTGGCACAATTTTGGTTGGATTCTGGATTTTAAGTGGTTCACCCGCTGCGGGTCCAGCTTGGACCAGACGCCACAATCAAAACCATGTTCTCATTGCTGTGCACTAGGACCGAAGTGCCAGTGAAGAGTCTGGATTAGTCTTCTAGATTCTAGCGGATGCATCTGCTTATGCCACATTATTCTTGGAATGGACGGGGTAAGATAAAAGTATAGGTGTGTGTGTGTGTGTGTGTGTGTGTGTGTCCCACAAATGCAGTCTCTTGTTTCCCACAGCACCCCATCAGATGCTTGACAACAACTAAAAAAGCCAATGCAATTCTGGGCTGCATCAATAGGAGTATAGCGTCTAGATCAAGGGAAGTAATAGTACCACTATATTCTGCTCTGGTCAGACGTCACCTCGAATACTGTGTCCAGTTCTGGGCACCACAGTTCAAGAAGGATACTGACAAGCTGGAACGTGTCCAGAAGAGGGCAACCAAAATGGTCAAAGGCCTGGAAACAATGCCTTATGAGGAACGGCTTAGGGAGCTGGGTATGTTTAGCCTGGAGAAGAGAAGGTTAAGGGGTGATATGATAGCCATGTTCAAATATATAAAAGGATGTCATATAGAGGAGGGTGAAAGGTTGTTTTCTGCTGCTCCAGAGAAGCGGACACGGAGCAATGGATTCAAACTACAAGAAAGAAGATTCCACCTAAACATTAGGAAGAACTTCCTGACAGTGAGAGCTGTTCGGCAGTGGAATTTGCTACCAAGGAGTGTGGTGGAGTCTCCTTCTTTGGAGGTCTTTAAGCGGAGGCTTGACAGCCATCTGTCAGGAATGCTTTGATGGTGTTTCCTGCTTGGCAGGGGGTTGGACTGGTTGGCCCTTGTGGTCTCTTCCAACTCTATGATTCTATGAACTATTCCACGTTTCTCCCTCAGCAACTGGTAGTCAGAGGTTTCACTTAACTATTCTAAGAAGAGCCCCATTGAATCAGATCAATCCTCCATCCACCCAGACCAGCAATCCTGCAGACCAGCCAGATGTTTCCAGAAAGTACATAAACAAGACATGAAGGTAACTGTCTTCCCAGCTCCTGGTATTGAGAGGTGCACTGCATCTCAACAGGAAGGTTCCATTGGGCTATCATGGCTTATACCTTTTGACAGACTTAGCCACAAATCTGTCTAATTCCTATTTGAAACCATGTAAGCATGTCCATAAAGAAGGCTGATCGCCGAAGAATTGATGGTTTTGAATTAACGTGCTGGAGGAGACTCTTGAGAGTCCCATGGACGGCAAGAAGATCAAACCTATCCATTCTTAAAGAAATCAGCCCTGAGTGCTCACTAGAAGGACAGATCCTGAAGTTGAGGCTCCAGTACTTTGGCCACCTCATGAGAAGAGAAGACTCCCTAGAAAAGACCCTGATGTTGGGAAAGATGGAGGGCACAAGGAGAAGGGGACGACAGAGGATGAGATGGTTGGACAGTGTTCTCGAAGCTACTAACATGAGTTCTGACCAAACTGCGAGAGGCAGTGAAGGATAGGCGTGCCTGGCGTGCTCTGGTCCATGGGGTCACGAAGAGTCGGACACGACTGAACGACTGAACAACAACAACAGACTTGGGACGCGGGTGGCGCTGTGGGTTAAACCACAGAGCCTAGGGCTTGCCGATCAGAAGGTTGGCGGTTTGAATCCCTGCGACGGGGTGAGCTCCCGTTGCTCGGTCCCAGCTCCTGCCAACCTAGCAGTTCGAAAGCACGTCAAAGTGCAAGTAGATAAATAGGTACCGCTCTGGTGGGAAGGTAAACGGCATTTCCGTGCGCTGCTCTGGTTCACCAGAAGCAGCTTAGTCATGCTGGCCACATGACCCAGAAGCTGTACGCTGGCTCCCTTGGCCAATAAAGTGAGATGAGCGCCGCAACCCCAGAGTTATCCGCGACTGGACCTAATGGTCAGGGGTCCCTTTACCTTTACCCTTAAGCATGTCCTTACTGTGTTTGGCAGGGAATTCCACAATGTGTTGTGATGAAGGCCTTGTTCCCCCCCCCCCCAGAATGTGAAGCATCATGGAATCTTGGAACAAATGTCTCAAAATCAAAAGCAGCAAAACTCACTGCGCAACAGAATATTGCATGCAGGAAAAGTGACATATCGTCTATAAATTGTCCAACTTGCCGAATTTGTTCCAACTTCAAAATTTATAATAGGCATGCTCTGGAATTGGAATCAGTGGATATGGAGAATGTGCCAATTTTTATCCCTGATTTCTATACATTTGGCATGACTTCAGCAAACCTTGGTGTATCTCACAAGAAGAAGAAGAGTTTGGATTTGATATCCCGCTTTATCACTACCCGAAGGAGTCTCAAAGCGGCTAACATTCTCCTTTCCCTTCCTCCCCCACAACAAACACTCTGTGAGGTGAGTGGGGCTGAGAGACTTCAGAGAAGTGTGACTAGCCCAAGGTCACCCAGCAGCTGCATGTGGAGGAGCGGGGAAGCGAACCCGGTTCCCCAGATTAACGAGTCTACCGCTCTTAACCACTACACCACACTGGCTCTCAAGGTTTATTCCATGGCAAAAATCCAATCATTCTCAAGAAAGAAGAGTAAGAGACCATGCTACCTATGGAATAAACGTCAGCACATTCAAACAATGTGAGAAAGGGGGATGTATTGGATTGGATACCTCTGTGGGAATGAAAAACAACAAGTGATCTACAAATAACAGGAAAAAAATGTAGGGACATCATGTTTCTTGGTTCCAAGTGACACAGATCAGAACGTTGGCAGTGAACCCCGCATCCCAGCCAGGTGCAAACAGGGTCCTCGGCCGTCCTTGAAGATTTTTGCTTGACGCTCTTTCCAGAAACAAAATGCACTTGCTTCCAACCTTGTTGAGCTCTGGGCTTGGAGTTAAAGTGGAATGAGAAAAAAACAGCTCTGAAGAGCTCCATTCTAGAGCAGAGTTGTTACCCTATGTGGGTCAGGCAAGCTATATGAACTACCTGCATGACTGGCACGACTGAATAAGACCTGGACCCCTGACTGTTGCCCAGGTGGCCAGGAGAGAGAATCACTGTAGGGTAGAAAAAATGACTTTTAGAAGGCATCTGAAGAGAGTTTTCTAATGTTTGAGGTTTTTTGTTTTTAATTTTTTTTGTTGGAAGCTGCCCAGAGTGACTGGGGCAACCCAATCAGATGGGCAGCATATAAACTATTATTATTATTATTATTATTATTATTATTATTATTATTATTAGTGGCCCTGCCCCCGTGGTCACTGAGTTTTTTATACAATTATTCAGGAACGTGCCAGACAACATAGTACAACATTAACAGACCCCTGTTAGCTTTGTTGCCTGTGGTTAAATATGCTCAAAATCCTCTCCTGAATAAAGATTGACTTATCTTTTTGCTGGCAACTCCTAGGATAGAAATAAGACCATGAATAGAATATAAAAGCCATGAATGACTCTCCAATCTAGGGCTGGTTTTCCAGAATCTGGCTGCCTGCAACAGCATAAAAGCTCACACATTAGAGTAGAGTGGCAGGAGAGGTTATTCAACAAGACAATGTTCCTGAAATGTGTTTTCCGTTCTTCATATATTTTAATGGGGGAACATCACAAACCGCTCCAACAATTCATACACAACAGAGAGCAAAGCATGTTGTGATCAGCCAAGGCAAATCTTTATTTGTATGTATAAATGAAAACTATTGACAGCCTTACTTGTATATTTTATTTTAATGTTGAATGTTTGGTTGACACATCCATCCTTTATTTTGGAAAATTATTATTATTATTATTATTATTATTATTATTATTATTATTATTATTATTATTATTATTTACAGTATGTGATGAAGTTTATCCCCAGCCAGTGTAGCAGCACATGGATCTCTGAGTTACACAGATTCTTTTCAGAGAGCCAGGCTGGAGAAGACACAGGCAGTGTCTTCAGGCTTTGTTGCGTTGTTTCTTGTGGTAAACATGCTCGTCTCTTTTGTCCCTCTGTTGTCTCTCCCAGCAGATTCTGAAGGAGTACAAAAGCTTGCAAGATCAGTGAAAAAACTGGGGTAAACATCTGCAGAAGGACACCATTTTCAGCTCCTAAGAGTTTCCTTGTTGCCTCCATTAAGATGGCTTTGATTGCTCCAAATCACATGACGACAAGATCGTGGTCCAAAAGGGCACTTTGTGTTGATGCATGTTGTCAACGAAATCCCTCGTCCGACCATCAACTTGGCAATTACATCTGATGCTAATGTGCCTCCGCTCTGAGTTCCTTTGGGATAAACTGAATTATCACACGGCAAGTTAGAAATCTTAGCATGAATTTCATGTCACAGTGGCTTGAAATGGAGTGTTGCTGTTTTTTGGCTTTGCTCTAAGCAATAGGTATTGGACAAGTCTCTGGTTAAGTTTCTAACACAATATGAATGAAAGAATAGTAGATTTAATCTGAAGCTCCAGCTCTTCACTGAGGTATGATCTTCCACCTGCAACCCCTAGTTTAGGGAGCTGCCTTCATTAAGTCAGACATAGCTTGACTGACAGTGGTTCCCCAGGGTTTTAGGCAGAGAAGAAGAGTTTGGATTTGATATCCTGCTTTATCACTACCTGAAGGAGTCTCAAAGCAGCTAACATTCTCCTTTCCCTTCCTCCCCCACAACAAACACTCTGTGAGGTGAGTGGGGCTGAGAGACTTCAAAGAAGTGTGACTAGCCCAAGGTCACCCAGCAGCTGCATGTGGAGGAGCGGAGACACGAACCCGGTTCCCCAGATTACGAGTCTGCCGCTCTTAATTGTGGGAATGTTTTGGGATGCAGGAGAGGATATATTGTTTAAGATACCCTATTCCAACTTGTGTTTACAAGTTCATCAATATCAGCAGAGTTTACATACCCCTTTTAAACACACACAGCGGATACATTTGCTCAGGTTCGCTAAAACCTCTATAAGAATATTGTCCTGGTATTTTCCCCTTAATCCCTCCTAAAAGATAAGACATGACACAATGTTCTTATAAAAGTATAAAAATAGTTTACTTACACATCTGTTCACAACAGGATCCCAGAAGGCAGACTTTAGCTTAGTGAAGTTACATACTTGGACACTAACCCATAAGGGAGATAGTTCCTTCTCCTCTCCAATAGAGCATCTTTGGCTAAGAAGATGTTGCTTCCTTGAGAACGAAGTCAAAAGAGAGAGAGATGGAGTCTGGCCTCTTTGCTTTTGTTTAACCTGCACCTCCAGTCACATGCGGAGGAAGTCTATCCCAGCCCAGGAGAAGCAGGAAATTCCAACTGGCTGCATCAGACATCCCCTTTCTATATCCACTCTAGGGATGTTGTACTTGACTGCTCCCATGTTTCACATCCCACATGACTAGCCCAAGGTCACCCAGCAGCTGCATGTGGAGGAGTGGAGACGCGAAGCCGGTTCACCAGATTACGAGTCTACCACTCTTAACCACTACACCAAACTGGAGTTTTTTCCAGGCCTACCTGGAGAAGGAAGGCATTGAACCTGGGACACCTGCATGTCCTTCCATTCAGAGCTACGTCTACCAAGGGGGTGACTGCCTTATGCAGTAGTTTTTGAATACCATTACAGAGCAGCCAATTGTCAGTTAAATTTGAATAATCCAACTGATCATTATTTCTCTCCCCGTCCTCCACAGCTCAACATCTTACATGCATTTGAGACATTCCCTGGTTGCTGCAAGGCTTGGTCCCTGATTCAGGGCATGCTTGTAATTTTCCGGATGCCTTCGGCAAAATTGAATACTTGGCAACCCTACCTGCCGATGCCAAACGACACACCAGTTTATACAAGATGTGGAATAATTTGCTAAGCAGGAGTGCTGCCAAGGCATATCCATGGGACCATAAATTAAATGTGAGCCAACAATGTGGTGCTGTTTCAAAAGGGCAAGTGCTATTTTGAGACAGATCAGCCGTAGGGTTTGTGTTTTCCATCATACAATACAGACGATAGTTTATTTCTCAACTAAGGTTGTGGGAGAGGGGGGATCACCCTTAAGATTTGTCCTTGGTCCTTTAAAAACACATCCTACCACCTTTGAAATTCCTCAGGTGGTTCTTCCAACCAAGAACCTCCAACTTGGCCTCAAAACTCTGCAATGCTTGTTCACAGCAATTTGGGCCATGGCTTTGCTTGCTCACAGGTTCAACCCAAGTGAAAGGTGCTGGAAAAGACCTCAGCTGTGAGCCCCTGGGGAGCTGGTGCTCAGCACAGGAGACAAGGCTGACTTGATCCTTGATCTGTGAATATCTGATCCAGTAGAAAGGGACTTTGGTCATACAGAGAGCTCGGATCAGGCTGCATGTCGTTACCCAGCCATCCCCAAGATCCCTTCACTGTCCATTTTCAGCAGCAAATGTGTGATTCTACACCACACTACACACAGAGACAATACACACACACACACACACACACACACACACACATGTATATATATATATATATATAGAGAGAGAGAGAGAGAGAGAGAGAGAGAGAGAGAGAGAGACACATTCTGCCTATACAGTGGTACCTCGGTTTACGAACTTAATTCATTCTGGAGGTCTGTTCTTAACCCGAAACCGTTCTTAACCCGAGGCGCACTTTTGCTAATGGGGCCTCCCGCTGCCACCGTGCTGCCACCGCACGATTTCCATTCTCATCCTGGAACAAAGTTCTCAACCTGAGATACTACTTCCAGGTGAGTGGAGTTTGTAACCTGAAGTGTTTGTAACCCAAGGTACCCCTGTAGTAGGTGCTATCTGCCATGGATAGATTAATCCTCAAATTTGTGTAGGATAACTCAACCAGCGGCTACCTGCCCTGATATTTGAACAGAGCCCCGTGTAGAGAGGCAGTATACCTCCGAATGCCAGATGGAGCAGACAGACAACAAAGGGAAAGGTCCTTTGCACTCTGCTTTAGAGCTTCCCAAACTTTCACTGCTGAAAACGGAATGTTAGTCCAGATGGTTGTTTGTTGTGATCCAGCAAGGAAATTCTTCCGTCCTTAATTACAGAGCCGGGATTTAATCAGAAAGGCCTCGCTTGCCTTGTGCTTTGAGAAACAGGTTGGAGTGGGCAGGGGGAGAAAATACTAAACATTTTCAGCAAAATGTCTTGGATGAGGAAATGTTTCCCTATCTTTTTAGTATATCTTGATATTGGCAGGTTATGCTTCTATTTATAACTTTTCAGCTTTCCAACAGCATAAATTCAAGCTGTTCAAATAAAAAAGCATATAAAATTCTGAAATCTGCCTGGAGTGTAATTTTGAAAAAAAAAATCATTATTAAACATGGGCACAGTCTAACACACAGTTAAGGATGCTTACATTCCTTTGAAGTCAATGGGATACGCCAACTTATTTTTAATCCGGCAAAATAAAAATAAATAAAAAGTTGGCAGTCCCGATTTCTGGATCATGCAGGTGAGATATCAATATTTTTATCAATATTCAAACTACAAGAAAGAAGATTCCACCTAAACATTAGGAAGAACTTCCTGACAGTAAGAGCTGTTGGACAGTGGAATTTGCTGCCAAGGAGTGTGGTGGAGTCTCCTTCTTTGGAGGTCTTTAAGCGGAGGCTTGACAGCCATCTGTCAGGAATGCTTTGATGGTGTTTCCTGCTTGGCAGGGGGTTGGACTGGATGGCCCTGGTGGTCTCTTCCAACTCTATGATTCTATGATTCTAAGTGTGGTTGTTGAGGGCTGAACCTGAGACCTTCTGCTAAGCTTGGGCCATATCTATATATCCCAGAATTTTGGTTGAATGGGATGAAAGCGGGTGAAGGCATTTGTCCTCTTTTGCTTTTCTTCATCACTGATACAGCTTCCATGATGCCAGCTGTGGCAGCAGGAGAAGTGCTTCTTTTGACAGCTGTCATTTTTGCCCCAGAATGCCACCAAGTAATGATGGAGCATCCCTCAGAAGAGCATTTGGGGGGGGGCTGCCAAGAGGGGCTCTTATGGTGGTGGCCAGTTGTCCTCATGCCCCCCCCAATTGTCTTCACAAACCTGAAAAACTGCCAACACACTGTTTTGTTACCCACAAATGGATAGTGGTTTTTTTTTTTTTTTGCGGGGTAGGGTGGGGGGCCATCTTGGCTCTGCACTGCCATCTGCTTTCAAAGCATCACCCTCCCAGGACATTCTATACAAGATCTCAAAGTAGCTGTCTTAATACAAAGGAATTTCAGAAATAGACTGGAAAGAGAAGTGGCTGAATTGCAACTAATCACCAAACTTAAAACCATGGAGAAACCTGGTCTGAACAAAGACATTGGATTCTTATCTCATTATACATGACAAAGCTATCTTTAGCCATCTCACCCCTTGCCTTTCCCTGTAAGACCCTGTAAAAATTGCAGTCGTTAACAGTCATCAACAGGTTTTCCACACCTATCAGCTGATCACCCATTCCCACCACCCTTCTGAGTAATACCCCTCCCCACTCCCTCACTATATTTAAGGGTCTGGTGACTTCCGTTTCAGTGTATCTGAAGAAGTGTGCATGCACACGAAAGCTCATACCAAGAACAAACTTAGTTGGTCTCTAAGGTGCTACTGGAAGGAATTTTTTTATTTTATTTTGTTTTGTCTGCAAAGGCAGTCAAGAAAGTTTAACGAAATGAAACCAGCGGTGGAAGAAAACGCACCAGTCCCAGCTTGTATGCCAAATCTATAAGCACTTCAGGTTCTCAGAGCACTGAATGACATGACCACATGGCACAAGATGATGGGGCAGGACTTGTCTCCTGCCTTCCAAAGAACGAATTTGAGTCAACAGCGTATGAAATAACTTCCAGCGATCCCAGTCCTGGACAACAGAGGGCAGCAAGACACATCATTCACTGCTTATGTATAGCACCCATGGGCTCTCTTGGGTGCCATGCATGGAAATGGCACCACTTGGTCAGGTGCTACAAACACACTCTGCGCCACTTGCTGCCTTGAAAAAATGCCACGCTGTCCTCAACCACCCCTGCAGCACGAAACAGCAACATTCCCCAACTGATCTTTGTTTCGTATTTAAGCAGTAGCACAAAAGTAGAAAACCCAAAAGCCACCCGGCTACGGTGACCTTTATTAGGGACAGTCAAAATGCCACCAAGTTTTAAATTAATCAAGGTACTGTGAGCGTAATCAAGCAGACAAAAACACAGAGATTTAAAAGAGAAGAGTTTAGGGAGGAATAATATATCTCCATTAGGTTGAAGAGACATGTGAAACAGGTATGTTCTGAAGCCCTTCTTAATCTGTGAGAGTGGCTGGATCATATGAGTGTCCTGGGGCAATGAGTTCCAAAGATAAGGTGGTGCCAAATTAAACAGATGGAGGCACAGGGCAACAGATGTGATCTTTGGCATGTGTGGCTATAGAAAAAAAAAAGTGATTAAAGACAGGCAGGAGCAGCAGTGCCAAACATAGACAAATAATTTTTAAATGAATACAACAAGGGAGGAGAAGCTGATGCAACAAAAAATGAAAAGAAATGTACGGAAACAGCAGCTTTCTTTTAAAAAAATGCAGATTGTTTGCTAGGAATCTTCAGAAAAAGAGTTGAGAATAAAGCTATCGCTTGTGTAATACCTTCACACAACTATAGTGCAAGTTATACTTGAAATACTGGGTTGCATCCTACTCAGAGTAGACCCATTGAAATACCAACGATAGAAGAACGGCAGGTGAAAATGATGGACTATATGGAGCTTGCTGAGATGGCCGGGAAACTCCGTGACCAGAGGGACGACGCAGTGGGAGAAGAATGGAAGAAATTTAAAGTATACCTGAAAAAATATAGTAAGATTGAAATTTAGAAGGAGCTAGTAAGAAATGCTAGACTATAGATTCAGAGTTATGTTAAGTGTTAAGGAAATGTGAAATAATGAGTTAAGAAGAAGAAGAAGAAGAAGAAGAAGAAGAAGAAGAAGAAGAAGAAGAAGAGGAGTTTGGATTTGATATCCCGCTTTATCACTACCCGAAGGAGTCTCAAAGCGGCTAACATTCTCCTTTCCCTTCCTTCCCCCACAACAAACACTCTGTGAGGTGAGTGGGGCTGAGAGACTTCAGAGAAGTGTGACTAGCCCAAGGTCACCCAGCAGCTGCATGTGGAGGAGTGGAGACGCGAACCTGGTTCACCAGATTACAAGTCTACCGCTCTTAACCACTACACCACACTGGCTCTCTTTTTTTGAGAAATAGCTAATAATTTTTTTTTGCAAAATATGGTTTGTATGATGTAAAGAAATTACTAAAAATGATTGACAGTGAACACAGGATGGGTAGACGTGAGGAAGTCAAGTAACAATGTTAAGGGAAGAAGTAGTTTTTAACAAATATTTTTTTCCTTGTTTCCTTGTTTCCTTTTTTTTAGTATTTTGTAGTATGTTTAGTATAGTTTTTACTTTTGTGTTTGTAATTGTAGTATTGGTTTGTTTTGTGTATGTTGTTGATGTTTTGAAAAAAAAGTTAATAAATACATTTAAAAAAAAAAAAAAGAAAGAAATTAATGGCTGTAAGTTGGTTCAATAGGTCTGCTGCTTCGAGTAGGAGTAGCACTTGAGACCACCCCATGTGTACAGTTTGCCGCACCTCAAAAGAGGTGAGAAAAGGGCAATGAAGATGGTCCAAGAGCTGGAGCAAAGGTTTGAGACTCCTAAATTTAGAGGGTGGACATGGAGGAGCAGGTGTGGGGGGAACCTTTGACTCTCCAGATGCTGCTGAACTGCAACCCCCATCATCCCTGGCCATTGCCCATGCTTGCCAGGGCTGATGGGAGTTGTAGTTTAGCAACATCTGGAGGGCCTGAGGTTCCCCACACCTGTGACAGACAGAAGAACAGCAGTAACAGAAAGCATATCTGTTTTATTAGCAGGGACGCCATCTTGGGGGGGGGGGTTAGGGGGCTGAGGGCCGCCCAAAAAAGAAATTTCAAGGAGGGTGTGCTGGCCCCAAGGCTTTGTCCGTGAAGCGAGGTCCAAGTCCAGTCCTCGGTCTAGGGGCCCAAAGGAGGTCGGTCCGGCAGGGAGCGAGGCAGGGAGCAGGTCAAGGTCCAAGGCAGGTTCAGGCACAAGGTTGCAGGTTGAGCATACGCTTGCAACTAAGTTGCTCACGCAACTTGGGCTGGGTCTGGCTGGCTTTTATCTGGCCCTATGCTTAGGGCGGCCCCGATCCTCCGGAGACTCGCCTCTCCTCCGGGCCTGGAGGCGAGCACTCCTCCTGTAGGCACTTAGCTCTCTTCGCCTCTCTGTCCTGAGCCTCTGCAGCTCAGGAGAGGCTGGTGGGTTACTGGACCCAGGGGCTGCCTCAGCTTCCTCTGAAGAGGCTGGGAGTGGAGCACCTGCAGGCAATGGGTCCTCCCTCCCATCAGGAGCCAGAGCAGACTCTGCTGATGCCTGCACCTGGGGATCCAGCACAGGTGGGGATCCTTCAGGCTCAAGCCCTGGCCCCGGCTCAGCTGGTTCTGGAGGCGGGGAATCCTGTGCAGGCTGGGATCCCTCAGGTTCAGCATCAGAGTCTGACTCCCAGACCATCACACCGGGGGCTGGGCCCCCTCAATATTCTGAGCTGGCAATTTCCACCAGGGACACAGAACGGCAAATCATCTTGAGAATCACTAGGGCACCTTCTGGGAAGGTGCGATGGCACTTCCAAAGGAACGCAACCAAGCGCCTCAGCAGGCATCAGGAAGGGGGATGAGGGGGCCTCGCTGAGGTAAGGCTGTGGACAGTGAGCAGCAGGTGGGTGGGAAATGCTGGGCCAATGTGGCCTGGGGGGTTAGGGTGGCATCACACACACACACACACACACACGACGGCCACCGCCAATTTTAACGCAACTCGGCGCCTCTGTTCATTAGAATGAAAAGAACGGAAGCAAGTCTGATTATCCGAAAGCTCATTAGCAGAAGTGATTTCCAAGAGTTTAGAGACAAAACAAGAAATAATAAAAAAAAAAATACAGCAGAGCGCTGGCTGGAAAGAGAAGGACAACAAGGGGACAGCGTACAAGCTGAGGATGTTGGGTATCCTGGGAAAGTTATATTCCCAGGGTCCTTGCTGTAGCAGAGTGCCAGGGAAGGGGCAGTGATCATCACCATGGTAACTTGCATCACAGTAACCGGGTAATTGGGTTTGTTTCCAAAGGAGAACATACAGCTGAACTAATAAAATGAAGAGTGCGGTTAACAGATTTTGTTGCTGAGGCAGGGAAAGGAACAAGGCTGGAGAGCTGAACAAACGGAGACCATTTTACACCTGAAGATTGTAAATGTCATCAATATGTATATTTGATTTTCCCTAACTCCAGTTAGTAGAAGACACGAAAGATGGTAACCAGGAAATCAGTGGGAAATTTAAGACGAACAACAATAGCAAAGAAGGGCTGCTGCATCTCTGAATCTGTCACAGAGTAAAAATGAAGGGTAACAAATGCAAAAGATGAGAAAGGAGGAGGAGGAAAGAGGGTGGTAACCGCCATGTGCAGAGAGAAGGAAACCTGCCCAGTTACTTCCCCACCCAAGGGATGGAGAGAAAGGGAATGACGAAAGAGAGACATTTGCTGGAAGACACGGTGCCATGGAAAAATGTTTCAAGCCAAGCAAGATAAGAGAATTGAGATGGAGGAGATGCAGGGTGGCCATTCAGGAAAGACTCTCCTAAAGAAGATAGCAGAGACATCACCTTGCCGAAAAAGGTCCGTATAGTTAAAGCTATGGTTTTCCCAGTAGTGATGTATGGAAGTGAGAGCTGGACCATAAAGAAGACTGATCGCCTGAAGAATTGATGCTTTTGAATTATGGTGCTGGAGGAGACTCTTGAGAGTCCCATGGACTGCAAAAAGATCAAACTTATCCATCCTTAAAGAAATCAGCCCTGAGTGCTCACTGGAAGGACAGATCCTGAAGTTGAGGCTCCAATACTTTGGCCACCTCATGAGAAGAGAAGACTCCCTGGAAAAGACCCTGATGTTGGGAAAGATGGAGGGCACAAGGAGAAGGGGACGACAGAGGACGAGATGGTTGGACAGTGTTCTCGAAGCTACCAACATGAGTCTGACCAAACTGCGGGAGGCAGTGGAAGACAGGAGTGTCTGGTGTGCTCTGGTCCATGGGGTCACGAAGAGTCAGACATGACCAAACGACTAAACAACAATAACAAGAAGAAAACTGATGGACAAGAATGGAGGGGTGAAGAAGGAAAGCAACCTCAACCAACAGTTACTTGGGTTAAATCAACTAAAGAGTGTCCTGAAGTACCATCAAGAGAAAATAGGCACCAGCAGGAGAGCACAAGGAAAGGAGAACAGAGCCTCCTCATTTTAACACAGGCTGCTTCTTCCACTTCCTGGTTCCATTGCAGAAGATGCTACATAACAGCATTGGGTGGTGGAGAGCAGGGAAGGTGGAGCAGCTGCAGGGACTGTGCAGGGTTGGGACTGAAGCATCTTCAGGAGATGCCATTACTTTCCATGGATAAGGTGATGATGAAAGGCAGAAGAAGAAGAAGAAGAAGAAGAAGAAGAAGAAGAAGAAGAAGAAGAAGAAGAAGAGTTTGGATTTGATATCCCACTTTATCACTACCCGAAGGAGTCTCAAAGCGGCTAACATTCTCCTTTCCCTTCCTCCCCCACAACAAACACTCTGTGAGGTGAGTGGGGCTGAGAGACTTCAGAGAAGTGTGACTAGCCCAAGGTCACCCAGCAGCTGCATGTGGAGGAGCGGAGATGCGAACCCGGTTCCCCAGATTACGAGTCTACCGCTCTTAACCACTACACCACACTGGCAGGAAGACTAATGTCTTAGGTGGAAGGGGCACACCCTTCAGGACGCCTTGTCTTTCTTCTTCCTCCTGTCGAAAGTTTCCCCGTACCCCCCATTCTTGAAACACCATGACATTCCTGCCTTGCCATCCCTTTCCTTTCCTTTCCTTTCCATTATTATTATTATTATTATTATTATTATTATTATTACTATATTACAACTGAAGGCAGCCCTGTTTAGGGAAGTTTTTAATGTTGAAGAAGAAGAAGAAGAAGAAGAAGAAGAAGAAGAAGAAGAAGAAGAAGAAGAGTTTGGATTTGATATCCCGCTTTTCACTACCCGAAGGAGTCTCAAAGCGGCTAACATTCTCCTTTCCCTTCCTCCCCCACAACAAACACTCTGTGAGGTGAGTGGGGCTGAGAGACTTCAGAGAAGTGTGACTAGCCCAAGGTCACCCAGCAGCTGCATGTGGAGGAGCGGAGACACGAACCCGGTTCCCCAGATTACGAGTCTACCACTCTTAACCACTATACCACACTGTATTGCTGTATTGTTTTTAATATTTGATTGAAAGCCGCCCAGAGTGGCTGGGGAAACCCAGTCAGATGGGCAGGGTATAAATAACAAATTTTTATTAAATTATTATTCATTCCTCTGCCCCAAACCTGCTATCAGGGCGTGTCTGGAGATGTGTGGCTGCAAATGGCAGAGGCACCACCTGTCATTCTCTAGGACTGTCCTGCTAGCAAGAGGATTGGGAAAGGTCATACAAATATGAGGTTACTGGAGTACAATTTGAAGAGACCCCACAAGACCCCTTTATCCCAGACTCCTGGGCATCAGATGTTCAATCCTGCATATGACAGTTTGTGAACAAGATTAGGGGAAAGGATTTTTGCTGCGTTCCTTCGCTGTTCAAAAACGGTATTGATAGGGCTGCAAACTTTAATTGGTTTACATAGTAACTTAATCAAGTTTTATCTAATTAATTGATTGGAGCCAATTTTAATTTGTTGTGCTGTGTTAAGGGTGCACTAAAAGTTTTTGTTTGGCTTTGCTGTGTTACTGTTATGGGGAAAGAAAAAGAACGTGTTAAAGACAGCCCTGTTTTCCACCAAAAAAGAGAGGTAAATGTGTTTCATGAATCGCAAGTCACTTTTTTCAGTATATACATAAGACAGTTGTGGTTTTGGAACCAGGCTAACTTATTTACATTTAATTGAATAATCACTGAATAGGCCAATCAATTTAGGATTTTTTTTAAATCGATTGATAGCCCTAACCACATCCATACTGCTTGCTGTCTACACACACACACACACACACACACACACACTCAAATGCTACAGTCTCTTACATGCTATTAGAAAACTCATTATCATCATCATCTTTATCTAATTTACTTGTGCATCAATTCCAGGTATATGCTCCAAGGCAATTTACTGACATATCCTTAAAAACAGCAAAAACAGTTTCTAAAACAGTACAACAAAGTATAGGTTTAAGAACAACACAAAATGAACACAAGATGGCATCTAGATGGAAAAGCTTGTCAAAATAAAAATGCCTTCGCTTGTTTCCACAAACTACAGAGCCATACCTGAGGGTGGGGGGAAGCAAAAATTGCCTCTCAGACTATTGAGTGTGTGACATATGAGTGTGTGGCGGCACACCAATACTATTGCAGCGAGATCAAACGCACGAGAAGCTTCTGGTCCTTGTCAAACTGCAGCACAAAGGCATGTGAATTTTTTCACCCTTCCTTCCTCTTCGTCTCACCCTCATTTCAGATGCCTTGAGTACTGCAGTTAAATGTAGTAATTTCTAATGTGGCTATTGCGGTAAATTAGTTTTTTTGGGGGGGGCTGTTACAGCTCCTTGCCAAGGGTGCACCCTAGCTATGCCTCTGGGCGCCGGTCATATCTTGACAAAAAGACTGTTCTGCAGAGCAGAGGCAGCCACACTGAAAGACTGAGTTTGTTGCTGTTCAGTCATTCATTCGTGTCCGACTCTTCGTGACCCCGTGGACCAGAGCACGCCAGGCACCCCTATCCTCCACTGCCTCCCACAGTTTGGCCAAACTCATGCCAGTCGCTTTGAGAACACTGTCCAACCATCTCATCCTCTGCCGTCCCCTTCTCCTTGTGCCCTCCATCTTTCCCAACATCAGGGTCTTTTCCAGGGAGTCTTCTACTATCGGGTAAAGGTAAAGGGACCCCTGACCATTAAGTCCAGTCACAGATGACTTTGGGGTTGTGGCGCTCATCTCGCTCTATAGGCTGAGGGAGCCAGCGTTTGTCTGCAGACAGCTTCTGGGTCATGTGGCCAGCATAACTAAGCTGTTTCTGGCAAACCAGAGCAGCGCATGGAAACGCCATTTACCTTCCCACCGGAGCAGTACCTATTTATCTACTTGCACTTTGACGTGCTTTCAAACTGCTAGGTTGGCAGGAGCAGGGACCGAGCAACGGGAGCTCACCCCATCGCAGGGATTCAAACCACCGACCTTCTGATCGGCAAGCCCTAGGCTCTGTGGTTTAGACCACAGCGCCACCTGAGTCCCATCTACTGTCAGATAGGCTTCTGGTTTTTTGGGACTTTAGCATGTGACTAGACATTTGAGACTTTAGCATGTAACTTTTTTATCAGTCAGAGTCACCAGTTGTGGTTTGCTGTGTTTACCCTGCCAGCAAAAATGTTTTGGACAAAGGCTTGGGGAACATGGCAAATCTCCCTAAACATTTTGGGAGATGGCGCAGGAATTAACGCAAGGATCCAATTTTCAGCACACCCTCAAGTCAAGACTCGGATCTTGTCATGCCCTCAGACCTATGAAGAAAATGATATAGAGACTTGAATTCCACCCTGAAAAGTGGAGATGCCTGAAAATGTCCAGGAGGGAATTCCCACTCTATGTTAAAATGTGAGTTCAAACTGGCCTTTGAACTCACATTTTAACATATAGTGGGAATTCCCTCCTGGATATTTTCAGACATCTCCAGTTTTCAGAGATGCAAACACCAGGTCTCGTTGGCAGACATCTGCCTTGTTTGTTATGAGCCACAGGATTTCTCAAAGCTGATTTTATATTTAATCACATCTCAACTACCGAGGATGAGGTTTTGTTACTGCTGTAGGGTATTTTGCACACACCCTTGTGTTTGTGCTGCTTTGGAAATGGTGTCAGCTTGCTGGGGAATGGCTGGGTCGTCTTCCTTGCAGTAAGCGTTTGTTTCCATGCCAAATGACTGCGAGTCCCTTATTAAATTGCACTTAGAGGCAGCGGCTGTCAAAAAGGAATGGAGAGCTTTCCCGATAAGTTAGAGCCATTCATTATTAAATTATCTTCATTCACTCAAATGTCTCGTTTTCATTGAATTAGATGAAGAGTGCTTGAAACCAGCTGCTACCAGCCGCTGTGGAGCTAAGGAATACCAGGACTGCACACTTAATGCACAGTCCCCCTAGCAGTGCTGCTATGCAAAAGTCTCCAGTGTGGTGTAGTGGTTAAGAGCGGTAGACTCGTAATCTGGTGAACTGGGTTCGCATCCCGCTCCTCCACATGCAGCTGCTGGGTGACCTTGGGCTAGTCACACTTCTCTGAAGTCTCTCAGCCCCACTCACCTCACAGAGGAAGGGAAAGGAGAATGTTAGCCGCTTTGAGACTCCTTCGGGTAGTGATAAAGCAGGATATCAAATCCAAACTCCTCCTCCTCCTCCTCCTCCTCCTCCTCCTCCTCCTCCTCCTCCTCCCTCTTCTTCTTCTTCTTCTTCTTCTTCTTCTTCTTCTTCTTCTTCTTCTTCTTCCTCATTTCATTGAGGATTGCGCCATGAGTGGCTTCTTATAGGGGCTCTTTTCAGCAACTGTGTTTGGGAAGTTTGTATCTCATAACATGTTCTTCTGGGTCCAGATAATCCTTTCCCTCCAACCACATCTGAAGCTGACCACTAGCCTGCTCTGACCTTGGCCACCCTCCCCAAAAAGTTTTGTAAGTGTAAGTTCGCCTGCAGTGAATGAGCCTTCTACCCATTTCATTGTTGCAAAGCCATGCATTTGGTAACCAACAGGGCACAGCTAATCCATTTTTTTTTCCTGGAGTAAATGCATGTGATCAGAAAGTATCGCTGCAATACTATGAGTTATTATTGAATTGTATTAACTATTTTGATGAATTTCTTGTTGCTGTTTGCTATATTTAATATGGTATGTGTTTGTGGTTGCAATGCCTGCTGTTTTTTTTAAATGTGATTATCGCGAGCTCAACATTTGTTGGAAAAGTGATATACAAATTTTACTGTATCAAATCAAATTAATTCCTAATCCTCATCCTATCTGATCCTTCCTACTCTAACCACTGTGCCACAACACCCACATCAGTCACCCTTTTCTTTCTCCCTCCCTCCCTCTTCCTCCCCGCCCACCTCATCTGTCACACTTCACTCTCAGCCAATCAGAACACAGGCACACTCCAATGTTCTCTCCCTCTCTCATTCCCACCCCCTTGCGCTCACTATGCCTGACAACTTACAAATATCTTCCTATGTAACATTATATTGTGCACAAACCAGTTACAGTGACAAACACCACAAGGTGTGCAAGGTTCTCTTGTTGGGCTGAGCATAATGCCCAGCTGGGACATGTTGGGCACAGCTGCATCCTCACTCTACTCATTATGTTTCTCTCTTTTAATTTATGTAGTTTCTTCATCATTTTGGGTGGGAGATGATACTAGTGGCTAGCTGCTGAGAGCAGAAGCCCAAGTTGTTCCATACAAGAGTGATTCAGTGGCTCGTTCCCCCTTTCCTTTGAATAGCTGGCCTCCGAGGCAACCACTTGGGGCCATTTCCCATCGCATGGAGTAAATGCACCGTAGCGAATTATCAGTTTACTGGTGAGTTGGATTGCCCATGTCTGGCACATCCTCTCTATAAGTGTCTGCTTAAAACATCTCTATGTGTGCAGCTGAAAATGTAAGGTGGAAAGTGACGCTTGGTAAGAAACTAAACTCCTAGTAGCTTTGCGATTTATTTTCCTTTAAACAGGTCCAATACCAGACCGTGTCCACTGTTCAATTTACAGGGGGCAGCAGAGGAATGAGTTTACCTTCTGCGATGTCTCTCCCCACTCCAGCTACAGGGGACATGGGATGGCTAAAATGGAAGGAAATCAGGGGCATGTATATGTAATCTGAGCACCAGCCATGCCCTTCCTTTAAAGAAGCAGATTTAAAGCAAATTGTCGCATAGGTATCACCTCTGGACAAGTGTAGAACGCCTCTCCCTCACCAATGGGCAGCTGCAGACTGTAGAACGAAAGAGCAGACAGCGTAACTTCTGTGCCGGGCTGAGTCTTAATGCTCCCTTCTTTAAAAAAAAACGAAGCACTGGTAGCCCTCCAACTCTTGACAACATCCTGATTAACACTGTGCCAATTTCTCTTCTCTTTTGAAACCCTCGCAGCTCATAGCTTATGGAATTACTTCTGTAGCTCTGTGATTTGACACTCTGCACCGGACCGCACCTGGAACAGTGCAAAACCTAGGAAAGTCCAGCTAAAAGCAATCAAGGGTATTGATTCCCTAATGTCTTTTTCCATGAAGGCTTGGCCCAATGGCCTGATCTAGAAGTGGCTGATGCCAGATGCTGCAGCAGAAGGCACAGCCACTCTCCTCTTAATGAACCAAAGGCTGTAGCTGTCTCCCACTGGGAATGTTTCACTCCTGACCTCAGCAGGCGATCCTCTTTTATGTTCCCAAGCAGAAGGATTGATCAGCTCTCTACTCGCTCCTGGCTGAAATAATTGCAAACACCATTCTTTTTCATAGAACTTGTCTGCAGAACATTTTCCAGGACTTCCCCCTGACAGGGTCCAAAAGCGGCAACTGCGCTTTCTTCCAAGCAGTCGTCACACTAAGAAAAGTGTTTTGATCAATAAAGATATGGATTTCAGACTTAATCGAGAAAAGGAGTTCACAGCCCAACAGGAAGAATCTACCTGTCTTTCAAAGTAAGGGAAAGCAATGTCAGAATAAGAGTGGTGTGGGAGAGACAATTGGAGATCTGCAAACTAGAAATGTTACATTTCAACAGGTCTAGTCACCAGGAATACCGAATGAAGACAGAATGTACATCAGTGCTCAAATTATAGGGCAACACATTATGCCTGCCCCCATGGGCTTCTGAAACAGTATCTTGGCAATCTGTAACAACAACAACAACAAGATAGACCCACATGCCTTTCTCAATATTTCGGCACTGATGCACATAAAAGAAGAGGCAGGAAACAGACATACCACATAAAAAGGTCAGGTGATCTTGCAAATACCACACAGAACAAGCAGTCTTCAGCACAAAGGACAGCAACAGACAGACGTAATGTCATATATAACAACTAAAACTAGAGAATGCACCAATGCAGTCCATAAACAACTTATAGAAATTTTTATTTCTCCATAGCTATTTCACTTTATTTTCCTATCTCTATAACATTAACACTGCCCGTTAACCCACTGGATTCTGGCTCATTGCTAGAGCTAGGAGCATCCTTACATTTCCCCTTCTTTTGTACAGATACGTTTGCCTTCCTGCATAATGACATTGTATATTTGGAGCACTCGTGCATAAAAGCAGCTATGGTACTGTTACAATGCAGACCCAAATAATAGTTGTTCATCATATGGCCATTGCTATCTGCAACAGGCTTGGCTGCCCATGGTGCCCCTAATTAAAGAACACTAATACCTCTTAAAGCAGTATAGTATAGATAAGAATCGTTGTGCAACCCATGCACAATTCACTTAAGTGCACATCACCTTGTAAATTTAGCCATTCTTTTTGGGGAGGTGGGGGCAATCAGAGAATTATATTCTCAAACCTGCTGTGTGTTTGGGACATCTATCTGCCACAGCATTTTTTTTGCCCTGGAAGTGGAAAATCACATATATTTGACAAGTGGACTTAGCTAGATCCAGAATTCATCAAAGCTTAGCCCCCCCCCCCCAAAAAAGAGATCTGTTTTCAGTATCAATTTCAGTCCTGGAAACATAAGGCAATTAATGCCCTAGCATTGCCATCGTTTCCTGAAGAAAACCACTCTCCATGTCACAGACCATTCCTTGATCTCACTGTCTGCTCTGGTCTCTTCTGATTCCATTGGTTCCTACTTTAGGTCTTTAACCATCCAGAACCAGGACCACCTTTTCTCCTTCCTGTGTTTCTCACTCCTCTTCACCTCTCAAAACCAATATCCATCTCTCTTTCAAGCATATAAACTGGCTTTTATCCTTCCGGCTGCCTGCTCACTCTCCATACCTTCAGCTACAGATGGCGTAAACGCTGCAGTCCTTGTGAAGACAGAGAAAACAGCCAGACAGATGTGTTGTTCATAGCTCCCCAGCCAGGCATAACTAAACATTTACATTTATTACCAATTAGAGGAGAAACAGACTGCAGTTTTATGGACTGTATGTGTCTGGGTGTATTTCTCTTTCAGCTCTTGCTGGAAACTTCTAAATACTTGTTCATAGTGGCACAATTCCCAGCAGTTTTAAAACAAACCTTCCTTTAGTATCTAAGCTCCAGCATGAACCCCTGCAGAGCCAAAAGGAAGCAGAAACAATTCACTGTAAAATTGGATTAAAGAAATGTAATCATTTCCCCAACTAATAATGTCAATGGTAAATAATGCAAAAGAAAATGTAGAGGCACGAGGACATTGTTCTGAATATCAATACTACAGGGATTCATCATCATCTTTTCAATCCTATTTAAGTAGAGCTTTTTCTCCTCCTGTGCCTGTCCCCATCGCCAGCTATTCTGCCTTCTTCATCTTACTTTTCCTGAATTAATCACCAGGAGGATTCCATCCGATCAGGGAATCTCACAGTGAACAGGATACAGTTACAATGCTGCTATATCCAAAAGGATGGCAACCCCAGACACCAGTAAATAAAAATCACAGTGGCTACCTGACCATGCAGCTGGGGCCAAATAAGGGCTAGCAATGGCAATTTAAATTAATATGTGAACATATTCACAAGGTGTGCCAAAAATGGGGAGCAGTTTTTCAATGCTGCCAGAAATGTTCACGAAACATGATCAGTACTTTTGCCAGAGTCCAAATGTATATTGAAAATTCAGTAAACTACTAGATGTTGAGATCTAAATTTTATGATCAACTACACCACAGCCATTTCAGACAGAATTCAAATTTGGAAAGCCATTATCCGAGGAGTTGACAAATGGGTAGTCATGCGATTTAGACAAGACCTATGTGGATGATAAGAGAGAATGTGGGGGTTCTAAACCCCGTTTCAAACCTCAGCTATAAAGTCCCCAGACTGCTAAATTTATTTCTAAGATTTCTTCACTATAAGTTCCCAGGGCAAGTTGTAACATTATAAACATGCGATTTAAAACATGCAAAGCAATTTATGGGATTATAAAAACAAGCAAAAGCAAAAGCAGAACGGTGTAGATCAAAGAAAACAAAGGAAGTAATTTTAAACTGAGCTAAAATGGAGGCGGCGGGTCTATGAAATTGTTGGTCAGAATCCCCAGCCCCCGTCTCTCGAGATTTGTTGTGTTCCCACTCCAGGTAAGATACAGCAGGTGGCTCAGGTAAACTGGCTTGGCTGGTACGCCTCTGGTATCTTAGCAGCACCAATGAAGACCTTTTTTAAATTGACCCAGCCTTTTTAAAATAAGGCTTTTAAAATGCATCTTGACCTCTTGATTCTATAGTAAACTGGTAAAAGTGTTTACTTCACTTTGTGTTCAGTTGCTTAAGTTTTGTGCTGCATCATGCACCACTGTAACATAGGAATACTAGCTGGAAATTATTATTATTTTCATTTTTTGTTGTAAGCTGGTGAAATAACTTCTTGCTATGGTGTGACATGTAAATGGTGAGCATAAATTAATCAATCAATAAATTACTTAGCCTGGAGAAAAATGGGGGGGGGTTGTAGGAAAGGAATATGGACTAGGGCTTAAATTAATCAGAGGGCAGGATTTTTCATGTGAATGTAAAAAAAAAAACCGATGGGTTGGGGGGTGTTATATGCAGTTTGAAGCTTTTTGATTTAATATATATTTTAGGAGTATATATGTAGGTTCATAACAAAATAAAATAAAAAATCCTTACAGTAGCACCTTAGAGACCAACTAAGTTTGTTCTTGGTATGAGCTTGGTATGAGCTTTTGTATACATGCACACTTCTTCAGATATGTAGAAGAAGAAGATGAAGAGTTTGGATTTGATATCCCGCTTTATCACTACCTGAAGGAGTCTCAAAGCAGCTAACATTCTCCTTTCCCTTCCTCCCCCACAACAAACACTCTGTGAGGTGAGTGGGGCTGAGAGACTTCAGAGAAGTGTGACTAGCCCAAGGTCACCCAGCAGCTGCATGTGGAGGAGCGGAGACGCAAACCCGGTTCCCCAGATTACGAGTCTACCGCTCTTAACCACTACACCACACTAGGTTCATGTTCAGGCAAAAAATAATAATGAGTCCAGGGGTGGAATCCAGCAATAGCACCAAGTCTCTCAGTCCATCAAGGCAAGGAGTTCTCCTTGTGCAATGAGGTGCTTTCACCCTCTCCTCCCCTTGAACTCCCCAAAATCTGTTCTATGTGTTCCCCCACCCTCTGAACCAGATTTAGGCAGGGCACAGAATGCATGCGGTGGGAAGAAGGGGGGGGAAGCCTCAGTCTCATTGCACAAGTAGAAATCCTTGCACTGGTGGGACACGGTATTTTAATACTGCCCCGTAAAAGTAGGTCTAGAAATTTAAACCAAAATCAGGAAAAGAACGCAAAATCAAATCCATAACATCAGCCAATTTGAAATGCATGCAAAATATCCCCTCCCCCTCCGTTTTGACTATGTGACTATAGTACTCTGAAGAATGCAAAAAACAAAAAACAAACCCCACAGAACATCAACTGTCCATCACACGAAGAAAGATTTCGCTATCATTAAGTATTTTAAGCACAGGCAAATCTGAATATACAGTCTCAAAGGGAGGTTAGAAATCCATAAAAATAATAACTTCCTAGAGATGCTGTGGGATCTCCTTCCTTGGAAATGTTCAAAAGAATGGCTGAATAAGAATCTGTCGGGTTTTAGTAAATCATACTAACCCACTGTGCCAAGAGTTGGGCCTGGTAACCTCTGAGATCAATTTCAGCTGTAACTCTGCTTTTTAAAAAAAACAGCAGCAACAACTCTACTTGCTTTTTGCTGTTTTATCTAAAGATGTTGCCAAAGTTCACAAGCACCCTGATTTGGAGTGCGAAGTTGTCCTACTCTTGATGCTCAACTGTTTTGTGAGCATGCTTGCTTAGTAAGGTGAGAGGGTTGAATTTCCAAGTGCCTCTCTGCCATTGTCGGAATATGACAGGGTTCATGTGCATTACACAATCAATGCTGCACACATGTTGATATGACAGTTCGGTTGAGAAAAGAATCCAAAAAAAAAAAAAAAGTTCCCCGAGAAAACTTATAATTACTGGACTGATTCTGAATCAAGTCGAGCGGAGTTCACTCATCACTAGTGCTATCAAGTCCATCTGCAATCAGTGGTAATCAGTGGGTGCTCACCTTTTTTCCCCCCTTGAGGAAGGTGGAAGTGGGGGCAGGGAAATGTCGGAGGCTGTCTGCTTTGCCTGACACAACAAAGCGGGAATCCCAAGAGCAGTCCAGCTCAAAGGTGACTTGACCTGACTCAGAAGGAACATTGCACACAGGGTGGCCATGCACCCTACTTTACAGAAGGCAATGGTTTCTAGGCATTTGAAGGGCTACCTAGACCAACTCCAAGGTAAAGATAGAGAACCATCAGAATGGAGAGCAGGAGGGAGCGTGAGAGGCACTCTATTTCGATGTAAATTTGGGCAATCATTTCTAAATTTCATGCACACATATAAATTAGCATGGGCACATTTTTGTGGAAATCTGTGCTCTCTTCTGTCCTCTTCTTTCAAAGTCTCGCCCCATCCATAGGAGAAATGTTTAGTCAAGTGAGTCTAAAGTGGTAAACACCCGCCAGGCCATAGAAACATCATCTGCATGACTGCTCCATGCGTCCTCCTCCCAAAAAAATGGAACTTCCTGTTGTAGCGTGGGGTTAGTGATTTCAGTAAGTGATTTCAGCTTTCTGACATAGCAGGCAGCAGACAGCTTCTTCATGTAACACTCTTTATTCAGGCAAACAAGACTGGAGACTGAGGAGAGGGAAGCTACATTTATAGGGACAGAAGACTGGCTAGAAAGGATACATTTTGGAGGGAACAATCTCAAGCAATCACAAAGCTGCCTTTTGGTGGGAACCAATAAGACTGAGGATCCAAATACAGCAGCTTAAATGAACCAATAGTAGCTGTTCCTTCTGGAACAGAAAGGCAGTTACTTTACCCTAATGCGAATACAGACAATGGCAATACAGATATAAAAACCATTGAATCAATGCACAACACTTCCTTTCCCCTGAAAACTCCCCAAGGCCTTGGTCTAAAGATTGATCTACATGTTACTCTTCCACCTCTCAGTCCTTCTCTTCATTTGCTGGAGAGATCTGCTCTTGTGAGCAGTGCAACACATGCTGGTGTCCGAGATTCACAGCCTCAGCAATTTCTGCAGCCTCAAACGCCCTCCCCTCCTCCAAGATATATCTTGGAGATTGTCCTGAGTATCTTTCAAAACTCTTGGAGAACATTGTTATTGGGGCCAGCGTTTATAACCAAGGTCATGCATTTAATGGCTGGGCTGTTTTAGCACTTTATCATCTTCCAACTTGATCTTATCAGATATTCTTGTGTTGGAGTTTGAAACTGCAGCCTGCAGCCTGCAATGGAGTGAGCTAGAAAACCAAGTGAATAAATTAGTATCCAAATGAATAAATGATGCACACTGAATTTTTATGAAATGCCTTCCATGAAAGGGGAAAAAAAACAGCATGGAGATGTGGCCATTTTAGTGTTCCTGGGGCTGGCCGGCCTTGCTCTATAAATATGCACACACATGGATGTTTGATATGGGTAAGTATGATGCCAGAATATGGGGAATTAAGATTGTCAGAAGAAATATCAACAACCTCAGATATGCTGATGACACAACCTTGATGGCAGAAAGTGAGGAGGAATTAAAGAACCTTTTAATGAGGGTGAAAGAGGAGAGTGCAAAATATGGTCTGAAGCTCAACATCAAAAAAACTAAGATCATGGCCACTGGTCCCATCACCTCCTGGCAAATAGAAGGGGAAGAAATGGAGGCAGTGAGAGATTTTCACTTTCTTGGGTTCCATGATCACTGCAGATGGTGACAGCAGTCACGAAATTAAAAGACGCCTGCTTCTTGGGAGGAAAGCAATGACAAACCTAGACAGCATCTTAAAAAGCAGAGACATCACCTTGCCGACAAAGGTCCATATAGTTAAAGCTATGGTTTTCCCAGTAGTAATGTACGGAAGTGAGAGCTGGACCATAAAGAAGGCTGATCGCCGAAGAATTGATGCTTTTGAATTATGGTGCTGGAGGAGACTCTTGAGAGTCCCATGGACTGCAAAAAGATCAAACTTATCCATCCTTAAAGAAATCAGCCCTGAGTGCTCACTGGAAGGGCAGATCCTGAAGTTGAGGCTCCAGTACTTTGGCCACCTCATGAGAAGAGAAGACTCCCTGGAAAAGACCCTGATGTTGGGAAAGATGGAGGGCACAAGGAGAAGGGGACGACAGAGGACGAGATGGTTGGACAGTGTTCTCGAAGCGACTGGCATGAGTTTGGCCAAACTGCGGGGGACAGTGAAAGATAAGCATGCCTGGCGTGCTATGGTCCATGGGGTCACGAAGAGTCGGACACGATTGAACGACTGAACAACAACAACAACAATTATGATGCAGTCCCAGGAAATTAAATACAACACCTGAGTCTGTCTGTGCTTATTCAGCCAGCCAACACAAAGCCATCAGACAACATGCAGTATTTGAGAGGCTCTTACAAGTAGTGATGGCCACCAACTCAGATCACCTTAAGAGGAGCTTAGGGAAATTCATGGAAGACAAGGCTATCAATGACAAGTAGCCATGATCACAACGTTTCTACCTTCAGTGTTGGAGTCAGTATGCCTCTAAACACCAGCTGTTGGAAATAACAATGGAAGGAAAGCACTTTGGCACTCAGGGCAGACTTCCAGGCTTTCCAAAAGCTTCTGGTTGGTCACCGTGAGTTCAGGATGCTGGACTAGTCGGGCTTTTGGTATGATTCTGCAGTTTCTTACACTCTGCTGAGCCATTCCTCCCTTCCTCTTGAGAAAGCTTTGCAGTCCCAGGATAGGCCATTTTGCAGGCACTTGTTGAAGTCATCCCAGTGATTAGCCTGCTATCTTTCATTTTTTAAAAAAATTATATTGCATGGTTTTAATTAACAAAACAAGATTACACGATAAGATTACAAACTTCCAACCATTAATCAAATCTTTTTCAAAAACAAAAATAAATGTGATTACATACAAACTTATTTGGTTGTTTGTGTTTTGATTTCACTATTTTGCATAGAATACAATCATTACAATAAATAAGTAAATAACAAATAACAAAAGAAAATAATAATGATAATAATATTGATAATATTTCATTTGTTCTTCCCCCACCTTACCTCTACTTCCTCCACACTGACTTCCTGCCAACTCCCTTTGCATCAACTTATGTTAACTTGAACGTTTACAACACAATAGAATATCTTGTACCTACTGTCCAGTACATCCTAGGTAAAGTTATACCTTCACTTTCTTTTCACCTACTTATTCCCGTTACCTTTATTCCTCAAAAGCCTGCTATCTTTCAAGACCAGTGTCCCTTTAAGGCTCTATCTTCTTCTCTTCTCCATTCCTGGCTGCCAACCACAACTCTGGACCTTGTTCACACTCCCCAAACTCCTAACTTCCCATTTCTGGGGCAGCCCACAGCCCCAGCAGGCACAAATGGCACCGTTTCCAGATGCCACAGACTACGACTGAGCCATCTGGACCCAAGATAGAAATATTGCTGCATGCGGGACAGGAAACAAGCCCCGCGTACCCTCACATTTGCACATCAACAAGCAAAGTGCATTGACAGAGCAGTTGCTATTTGTTATGTACTGAGTTGAATAGGATCCAAAATGCAGCAGTCTGATTGGTCCCAGAACAATAGGATTGAGATTGCAGCAGTCTGATTGGTCCCAGAACAATAGGATTGAGATTGCAGCAGTCTGATTGGTCCGCAGGAGCCACCCAATCCAGCTCCAGGTGGAAGTGAATCCGCAACCTGATTGGCATACAGGAGTATCCCGGAATTAGCCAATCACGTGGGGCCCATTGTGTAAATAGTGTATATAAAGCAAACGTTTTGGGGGAACTGCATTCCTCACTACTATGAGCTGAATAAAGAGCATGAAATTCACACTTGACTCCGAGTATATTTCACTATTGATGGCAGATGTTCCGATTTGAGGGAAGACTGCAGTTTAAGGTTAATGTTTCTGGTGTTTCTGATGCATAAAGCACATTGCATTGACCAGTCTGTGGCAATGAAATACTCAGTGGTTAATTCTCCCCTTGCCGTCTTCCAGTGATGGTTTGCTCCATTTCTCCACTCCAAGAAAAACTAAACAAAAAGGCATCAATTAAACTTGCAGTGGCCTCATTACAGTTGCCTTCTCTACCTTTCCAGCAATCTCTCTGCCTGAAATTCACATGTACTGTGATGGTTGCATTTCCTGCAACCTTTTGCTTGGTTGCCACAGCAACGGTGTCCTTTGAGGGGGGGAGGGGATGCATTTTTTATTTAAATACCAAAGAGTACAGAGTATTAAGCTTGCATTTCTTGCTTAGAGAAACAAAAAATTACCACACATTAGACACATACAAATGAACCCTTGCCCTCCCCATATCTCCTGTGGGATGGCTATGGTGCCTCACATCATGAAAAGAAGTAGGTGAGGGAGAGCCATGGAAACCAGATGTGCTTTAGGACCAGGGGGAAACATCAGGAGCTGCCAGGTCTTGAACTGGGAACCTTATTTTATTTTGTATTTTTTATATTTGCTTATTCATTCATTAAATTTTTAATCTGCCCTTCATCAGTTAAGCTCCCAGGGCGGTTTAGAGCATTTACACTAAAATATAAAAAATTAAAATAATAATAATAATAATAATAATAATAATTTATTATTTGTACCCCGCCCATCTGGCTGGGTCTCCCCAGCCACTCTGGGCGGCTTCCACCAAACATTAAAATACATTTAAAATATCACAGTTTAAAAACTTCCCTAAACAGGGCTGCCTTCAGGAATTTTCTGAATGTCAGGTAGTTGTTTATTCCCTTGACTTCTGATGGGAGGGCGTTCCACAGGGCGGGCGCCACTACCGAGAAGGCCCTCTGCCTGGTTCCCTGTAGTTTTGCTTCTCGCAGTGAGGGAACCGACAGAAGGCCCTCGGCGCTGGATCTCAGTGTCCGGGCTGAATGATGGGGGTGGAGACGCTCCTTCAGGTATACAGGACCGAGGCCGTTTAGGGCTTTAAGGTGTTATGTGGTCCCGGCAGCCACTCCCAGTCACCAGTCTAGCTGCCGCATTCTGGATTAATTGCAGTTTCCGGGTCACCTTCAAAGGTAGCCCCACATAGAGCGCATTGCAGTAGTCCAAGCGGGAGATAACTAGAGCATGTACCACTTTGGCGAGACAGCTTAAAAGCCACAGTATACATGGTGTGGTTCGTTTACCTACCACTTTTTAGCCCAAAGGCGAAGAAGAAGAAGAAGAAGAAGAAGAAGAAGAAGAAGAAGAAGAAGAAGAAGAGTTTGGATTTGATATCCCGCTTTTCACTACCCGAAGGAGTCTCAAAGCGGCTAACATTCTCCTTTCCCTTCCTCCCCCACAACAAACACTCTGTGAGGTGAGTGGGGCTGAGAGACTTCAAAGAAGTGTGACTAGCCCAAGGTCACCCAGCAGCTGCATGTGGAGGAGCGGAGACGCGAACCCAGTTCACCAGATTACGAGTCTACTGCTCTTAACCACTCCACCACACTGGCTCTCCAAGGTGGAGAACGACATTAACACACATTCATATAAAAGAAATATAAAATAAAAGTACAATACATAAAAATACATCCATCAAAACAACCATAGATCTAGAGCTAAAACCTTTGGGCACCTGTCTTATATGTTGAGCCACTGGACCATATGTTGCTGGCATCTACCAAGACATTTTAGCGTCCTGAAGTCCTGGGCAGACCCACCTACCCTGGCTGGTCATCCTCCTGCCCAGAAATGGTTGGAAGACATCCTGCTTGAGCAACAAGGCCGCCTTGAGTTCCGAGGCATCCCTGCATCTTTTGATTTCTCTCCAGTCTTACCTCCAGCTTGCTTCTTGCTTCATCCCACAGTTTCTGGCTCTCAACTCCCTTTGTGCCGTAGTAAGTTACAAATAAATATTATCCGCAATAATAACGAATACAAAAATGCTCATATTCATGAAAATAACATACAAAATGCGTTTCTTTCAGGAGAAATGGTTTTGCGGAGCCGTGCCTATGAGGAGAAATTCGCAGAAAATGCCGGTGGATTTTCACGAGAACTTGTTTTATAAAAACCAAGTCCCAAACTGATGTGGAAATGTGGAGAATGGAGCATAAGGCTGAAAAAACAAAAACAAAAACAAAAATGAGAAGGTGAGGCGAGAAAAATGGCAGAGATGTAGGAGAATAGAGCGGCCAAGGATGAACTGAGCTACTGACTGCTGCACATAAGGCAGTGGATGTCAAAATTTGGGAGACAAGTCCTGTTGATCCCTTTCTCAAACCCTCTCTGCTTTCAACAGTGTGATGCAGCAGCTAAAAAAGCCAATGCAATTCTGGGCTGCATCAATAGGAGTATAGCATCTAGATCAAGGGAAGTAATAGTACCACTGTATTCCGCTCTGGTCAGACCTCACCTGGAATACTGTGTCCAGTTCTGGGCACCACAGTTCAAGAAGGATACTGACAAGCTGGAACGTGTCCAGAGGAGGGCAACCAAAATGGTCAAAGGCCTGGAAACGATGCCTTATGAGGAACGGCTTAGGGAGCTGGGTATGTTTAGCCTGGAGAAGAGAAGGTTAAGGGGTGATATGATAGCCATGTTCAAATATATCAAAGGATGTCATATAGAGGAGGGAGAAAGGTTGTTTTCTGCTGCTCCAGAGAAGCGGACACGGGGCAATGGATTCAAACTACAAGAAAGAAGATTCCACCTAAACATTAGGAAGAACTTCCTGACAGTGAGAGCTGTTGGACAGTGGAATTTGCTGCCAAGGAGTGTGGTGGAGTCTCCTTCTTTGGAGGTCTTTAAGCGGAGGCTGGACCATAAAGAAGGCTGATCGCCGAAGAATTGATGCTTTTGAATTATGGTGCTGGAGGAGACTCTTGAGAGTCCCATGGACTGCAAGAAGATCAAACCTATCCATTCTCAAAGAAATCAGCCCTGAGTGCTCACTAGAAGGACAGATCCTGAAGTTGAGGCTCCAGTACTTTGGCCACCTCATGAGAAGAGAAGACTCCCTGGAAAAGACCCTGATGTTGGGAAAGATGGAGGGCACAAGGAGAAGGGGACGACAGAGGATGAGATGGTTGGACAGTGTTCTCGAAGCTACTAACATGAGTTTGGCCAAACTGCGAGAGGCAGTGAAGGATAGGCGTGCCTGGCGTGCTCTGGTCCATGGGGTCACGAAGAGTCGGACACGACTGAACGACTGAACAACAACAAGCGGAGGCTTGACAGCCATCTGTCAGGAATGCTTTGATGGTTTTTCCTGCTTGGCAGGGGGTTGGATTGGATGGTCCTTGTGGTCTCTGCCAACCCTATGATTCTATGATTCTTCCTCAGCACCTATGAACAAAAGGTGAGCATGGAATATGACTTTGGGATGCATCATCTTTCCACACTGTGCTTTGCTTCCTCCCTCCCTCCCTCCCACAGAGAGCAGGACCTAGATTATGCCACTCTGAAAAGTGCCACGTACCATGAGGGCACTTCAATAATAACAACAGCAACAATAATAAATACAGTGAATCCACAAATCACTTCCATGTCATACTGGCATGGAAGTTAGAGGGACCCATTCCTAGGCTTTGCCACTACTGCTGGCAGCCCTAGAAATGACTTAGAAATACAAGATCTGATCAAAAGCCTATTAATCTGACCATGAAACCCTGCAGAAATGATTAAGGAGCAGAATCTCTTGACTCACGTAGAGCAAGAGTCAGAGCCAGCAGAGAAGAGACAAGGCTTTGAGGTTAATGCAGAATGGCTTTGGCAACCTCCAGGTATACAACAATAACACAATTCTGCCCTTGGGCACCAGGGCTTTGTGGGAAATAAACAACATGCTACATGTAGGACATCATGTAAGTCAGGGAAGGGTCTGTTTAGCAATTCCAAGTAGTGAACAGGGTTGGCGAGAGTGAGACTAAAAACACAACTTGGGTTACAGGTCCTTAGTTCTATCCTACTTTTGCTTCGGAATGGGTGTTCTAGGTAACAGACATGAGGAATAAAGTCAGGAATAAGAAATGAGAGCGGTCCATTTCGTGTCAACTGCACATTCATTTCTAAAAGTGCCAAAAATTCACTAGGCACACAAGGACTTCCAGGATAAGTCACAATGTTAGGGAACCCAAGGGTTAATGAGCAAATCTATATATATAAAATGCAAGTGTCTCTGCATCCAGTCCGTGTGTCTCTGGGTTTGCGCTACTGAGCATGTGCCCCACGGACACAGGGATTGGAGCAGAAGGCGGCAGTTGAAGCGGCGGTTGAAATGGAATGCTGGCGCACCAGAGGCTGAAGGGCGGCCGAGAAGGGAGGACACGCTGCCACTCTCGCCGCTGGGCAGAAGGAGGAGGAGAACCGGGGGGGGGGGCGAAGCCTCCCGGGAGATGATGCCGCCGCCTCCGCCTCACCCCCCTCGCTTCCCCACCCATCGCCCCACACTCCGAAAGGGGCTGGGAGCCCCACACATCCGGAAGGAAACCTGTTCTACCTTCGTGCAGTAAGTATGTTTAGGACAGGAACAATAAAAGGAAACACGCCGTCATTTCTCCCTCAGGAATCTTAATGCCGTGTAGGGAGCGCATGGTTTGCCCTGCTCCCTGCACTTCAGGACTTTGGGTTTTGTGTCAGAAATGTTCTAGCGCCCGTTATTTTAACGGGTTTAAACCACTAGTTAAAAATAAGTTGCTACCATAGAATTGTGGGGGGCAGCTTTTATATGTGTTATTAGTATGCATTAGATTGTAGCCATCCAGGAAATGGATGGAGGAGTTGCTGAAATTTGGGGACATTGTTGACTACAGCTCAGGTGACAATAAATCTGAAGGACTAGGTTACAGGCCTACTTCTGTGTAAATTCTGCAAGGAAAAGTGCACCCAGGGTGGATTTCAGCTCCTTTTTTCATAGGAATAGGGGAGTTTATCTGTGAATGCTGCCAGTGTGGTATAGAGGATAAGAGCAGTAAACTCATAATCTGGTGAACCGGGTTTGCGTCTCCGCTCCTCCACATGCTGCTGGGTGACCTTGGGCTAGTCACACTTCTTTGAAGTCTCTCAGCCCCACTCACCTCACAGAGTGTTTGTTGTGGGGGAGGAAGGGAAAGGAGATTGTGAGCCGCTTTGAGACTCCTTCAGGTCTAAAGCGGGATATCAAATCCAAACTCTTCTTCTTCTATTGCTGGTACCATATTGTCTGTCTTTGGAACAGGCTCTCACAGTTTCTGGCATGTGATTCTGCTTGGGGAAATGAGATGTGCAAATGTATAAAATGTAAAATATATGTGTGTGTTTCATTCACCATAGCATATCATGCCCCCAATCCCATGGAACTAGCTTGCCTATCGTCATACAAAAATTCTGAAAATACTGGGGTAGGAAGGGACAATCTGTCAATTTTGATTTCTCTCAGTTCTCTTTTTTCTAATCTTAAATTCCTTTCTTGATGTTTCCACATTAGTTTGTGATTTTTTTTTGAAGTCTTCACGAAAGTTCACCTGCATTTTACTGCACACTTCTCCTGATGCACACGTTTGTATGTGATTATGCCTAACACACTCATTTCTTTGCAAGCAATTTCTCCTAATATTTATTTCTGTTTGCTGTTTTCACTAATATGCAAGTTTTAATGCACATTTTTCTAATGTCTGGATTTTTGTTTATTTTGGGAACTGTGTGTTACGAAATTCAAATTTTGGATAGCCGTGCTTCAGTTCATGCACTGAAATGTGACTTAGGTAGGTCTGCATTGAAATGTGATCCGCACTGAATTTCTTTCCTATTCCTCATTCTTCACTCCTCCATGGTCTGCTCTGAAGGCACATGAGGTGAAACAAGTCTGGGTCTGCTCAGTGCCAAAAGGGGAGACTGCCTTAAAATGCCATATAAGCTGTCTTGGGTTCCTTGGTGGAAGAAAAGGAAATGTTCCTTTATCACACTGGGAAATCCTGAAATAGCTTCTCTCATGGAATTAGGACTTTGTTGAGTATTCCCCAATCTTAATTTTCAGGTAGAAACTATAACAACAACAACAACAACAACAACAACAACAACAACAACTTATTTATGCCCCACCCACCTGGTTGGGTATAACAAATGGAATTTATACCCCACCCAGCCACTATGGGCGACATCCAACGCAATATTAAAATGCAATAATTCATCAGACATTAAAAGCTTCCCTAAACAGGGCTGCCTTTCAGATGTCTTCTAAAAGTCTGGTAGTTGTTGTTCTCTTTGACATCTGGTGGGAGGGCATTCCACAGGGCGGGTGCCACTACCGAGAAGGCCCTCTGTCTGGTTCCCTGTAGCTTGGCTTCTCGTAATGAGGGAACCGCCAGAAGGCCCTTGGCGCTGGACCTCAGTGTCCGAGTAGATCGATGGGGGTGGAGACACTCCTTCAGATATACTGGACGGAGGCCATTTAGAGCTTTAATGGTCAGCACCAACACTTTGAATTGTGCTCGGAAACGTACAAATTTATTATTTGTACCCCGCCCATCTGGCTGGGTCTCCCCAGCCACTCTGGGTGGCTTCCAACCAAATGTTGTTGTTGTTGTTCAGTCGTTCAGTCGTGTCCGACTCTTCGTGACCCCATGGACCAGAGCACGCCAGGCACGCCTATCCTTCACTGCCTCCCGCAGTTTGGCCAAACTCATGTTAGTAGCTTCGAGAACACTGTCCAACCATCTCATCCTCTGTCGTCCCCTTCTCCTTGTGCCCTCCATCTTTCCCAACATCAGGGTCTTTTCTAGGGAGTCTTCTCTTCTCATGAGGTGGCCAAAGTACTGGAGCCTCAACTTCAGGATCTGTCCTTCCTAGTGAGCACTCAGGGCTGATTTCTTTAAGAATGGATAGGTTTGATCTTCTTGCAGTCCATGGGACTCTCAAGAGTCTCCTCCAGCACCATAATTCAAAAGCATCAATTCTTCGGCGATCAGCCTTCTTTATGGTCCAGCTCTCACTTCCGTACATCACTACTGGGAAAACCATAGCTTTAACTATACGGACCTTTGTCGGCAAGGTGATGTCTTTGCTTTTTAAGATGCTGTCTAGGTTTGTCATTGCTTTTCTCCCAAGAAGCAGGCGTCTTCTAATTCTAACAAATATTAAAATACATTAAAACATCACAGATTAAAAACTTCCCTTGTGTTTTAAATAGTCACCCTTTTTCTACCCCATTGAGTGCCATTCTTTTCTCAACTGCATTCTTTCCCCCTGGATTAGTCACAATGGCACCGTGAACAGGATACGTCCTTAATGCTTCATAGCCAGATTTGATTGTGCAGTGACATCAGTGAGAGCTAGTGTGGACAACTGAGCAAAAGAAAGAAGCCATGGTAAATGGGCAAGCAAGCACTGTCCTGGAGGGTGCTGAAAAAAAGAAAACGAAGGATTTCATCCCAGTCCTAGGTGGAACCAAAGCAACATAAAGCTAGATTTGTTGCATAAAAGATCAAGACCTACAACTTGCTTCGCAACGGTATTGATCCTTCTGGCCTGTGAATTCTGGTAATCAGCCATTCAGAAACCACAAAGAAGTAGATGAGAGTGTCAAGGGAGATTCTGGTCAAATATATTATTTTTTTAAAATGAGAGAGAGAAACTTTCACTCCTGTGCACAGGGACTGGTGGTGGTGGTGGGGAGATATCTATGTGTTAAGTGGAGAGAACATTGGAGTGCTTTTCTCTGAGCCCCTTGATCATTAAACAGCTTTTAGTGCTTGGCAGGACTGGTTGATAAATGCTAGTTGAATCTAATTGGGGTAATCTCCAGTTCAGTCACTGAGCTCACCATCCAGAAATGTCTGCTGCCCCAACTCATAAAAGCCGAGCCATTTCCCAGAGGGGATGGCCAGACCATCAGCTGGTGTTCATCAAGGCAGTTCAGAGACACGGCAATTTAGCTCAGCAGACCGTTTGGCCGAGTATCGGCTAAACAGTCAAAGCTCCCGTGTGTGGCCAAAGATTTATGGAATCCCATTCAACTCTCCAGGCCCAGACACTTCAACAAGGCTATAATTTTAGACTGCTCGGTTAGCAATAACAACATGGAAAACTAACTTGGAAAACGCAGGAGGACGTCCACGTGCGGGGGGGAGAGAAATGTCGCCGGCAGCACTTTGGTGAAATGGGGAATGAAAGAGCAAGACAGAAAACTTAAAGCCAATTGTCTCAAGCAATAGAGTCTGTACAAAGGACTGCAGGGAGTACTTTGCCAGCTTTCACAATATCCACAACAAATGGAATAAGGTGCCTTGCGCATCTGCTTCCACTGTTTGCTTGCCGTGTTCAAAATGGCCCTGATAACATGGGATAAGAGGGTTAGGCTCCCCCAAACATGATAACATGGATGGTCTCCTGAGATTCTGAGCTGCACAGAAATGCTGAGCCAGTTTTTAATATCCTGCCGTGCCTGTTTTTCATATCCAGAGGTGGGGATGGGGTCGTGTGTGTGTGTGTGTGTGTGTGTGTGTGTGTGTGTATTTACAGAGGAAGCGTTCGAACATGTATATCGGCGAGGACCAGGTGGAGAGGGTTGTGGAGAACTAGCCCAATGCCAGGTAGGGGTTAAATTTTGTGACAGTTAGAACCTTTAGGGGCGGGCTCAGCCTGGGTATATAAAACACCCCTCCCTGTGGTCAGTAAGGGAGTTAGACGTGTGGGGAGTTAGAAGTGTGGAGAGTTAGAAGGAGAGTTGAGTTAGTTGAGGAGCGTGAGTCAGGAGTGAGAGCTGGAAGTTTAAGAGTCTTAGGTGTAGCATTGGTGGAAGATAGCAGAGAGGATAAGCAGATTGTGAAACGTGTTGTTATTGGTATTTAGTTAACTGTTAGAGGTAATAGGCTGGTATCATTTAGAGGTAATAGGCCGGTATCATTTAGAGGTAATAGGCCGGTATAGGACCACCGTTATAAGCTTATTGAACATCCTTTTATTTATCAGCAACCACAAGCTTTTGTACTCAATAAACAACTTCTTTGTTCACATTATCCTCGTCTGTGGTAAATGAAGCAAGCAGGTTCCAGCTAGCAGTCTGGTGGGTTGCAGCTGGGGACCGTTTGTCGTTGGTGCAGCACCCATAGACCGTGAAACGTCCAGGGGTGGCTGTACAGGGTGGAAGGGCCCGTGACAAGGGTGGCAGTATTTAAGTTTTTGGGAGTGATTATTGAGAAGTGTATGACTTGGAGCGCAAATACTACTGCAGAGAATTTATTTCCTCAGACTTTTAAAATAGAACAATCTGAGTGAGAGACTGCTGGTTTCCTTCTACCGAGGCTCCATACAGAGCATTCTTACATATTGTATTTGTGCTTGGTTTTCCAGTTGCACAGCCATGGAGAGGAAGGTACTACAGAAGGTCATAACCACAGCCCGAAAGATTATTGGTCACCCTCTCCCATCTTTGGAAGAACTATACAGTTCCCGCTGCCTTAAAAAAGTAAACAATATTTTACAGGATCCATCTCATCCGGGATATAGTCTTTTTGCACCACTGCCTTCGGGCAAGAGATATAGAACAATTAGATCAAGAACAAATAGATTGAAGAATAGTTTCTACCCAAGAGCTATAACCATCTTAAATGCTGTAACCAGATAATATGACCTTGGAGAGTTGTGATGGGTGTGTACGTATGTGCATGTGTGGCTGACAATGTGTTTTTTTTTTTTTGTGCTGTTTTTTGTTTTGTTTTTATGGGATGGCATCCAATTTCGTTGCACTTGTACAACGTTGTACTTGTACAATGACAATAAAGAAATCTTATCTTATCTGATCAACCCCAAATGAGCGCTAAAGTGATCCAGCTCATCGAGAGTTACACCACGTGATTCTGTTGATCATGTAGCTCAGCTCTCTCTCATTTCCATCTCTTCCAACTGGGAAGATGTACAAATGGCAGCGCTATGGTCATTCATTGCTCTCCTTCTGCCTTTCACTGTCCAGGGACTGGTATGGGGGCACATTTGTGGTAGCCTTGTTTCTCGAATCTGGAAATCCAGAATATGATTCTGGAGGCCTGTTTGTGCCCTTGTTGGACTTTTTACTTAAATGGCCAGACATTGAAAACAGGCCCACAAAGGGCTGTTGCCCCATCACCCAGTAAAAAGCCTCACTCCATGGCTTGCTCGCAGTTTGCCAGCAGCACCGCTCAGAGACCACAAGGGCCATCCAGTCCAACCCCCTGCCAAGCAGGAAACACCATCAAAGCATTCCTGACAGATGGCTGTCAAGCCTCCGCTTAAAGACCTCCAAAGAAGGAGACTCCACCACACTCCTTGGCAGCAAATTCCACTGTCGAACAGCTCTTACTGTCAGGAAGTTCTTCCTAATGTTTAGGTGGAATCTTCTTTCTTGTAGTTTGAATCCATTGCCCCGTGTCCGCTTCTCTGGAGCAGCAGAAAACAACCTTTCTCCCTCCTCTAGATGACATCCTTTGATATATTTGAACATGGCTATCATATCACCCCTTAACCTTCTCTTCTCCAGGCTAAACATACCCAGCTCCCTAAGCCGTTCCTCATAAGGCATCGTTTCCAGGCCTTTGACCATTTTGGTTGCCCTCCTCTGGACACGTTCCAGCTTGTCAGTATCCTTCTTGAACTGTGGTGCCCAGAACTGGACACAGTATTCCAGGTGAGGTCTGACCAGAGCGGAATACAGTGGTACTATTACTTCCCTTGATCTAGATGCTATACTCCTATTGATGCAGCCCAGAATTGCATTGGCTTTTTTAGCTGCTGCATCACACTGTTGACTCATGTCAAGTTTATGGTCTACCAAGACTCCTAGATCCTTTTCACATGTACTGCTCTCAAGCCAGGTGTCACCCATCCTGTATTTGTGCCTTTCATTTTTTTTGCCCAAGTGTAGTACTTTACATTTCTCCCTGTTAAAATTCATCTTGTTTGCTTTGGCCCAGTTCTCTAATCTGTTAAGGTCATTTTGAAGTGTGATCCTGTCCTCTGGGGTATTAGCCACCCCTCCCAATTTGGTGTCATCTGCAAACTTGATCAGGATGCCCTCAAGCCCATCATCCAAGTCATTGATAAAGATGTTGAATAAGACTGGGCCCAAGACAGAACCCTGTGGCACCCCACTAGTCACTTCTCTCCAGGATGAAGAGGAGCCATTGATGAGCACCCTTTGGGTTCGGTCAGTCAGCCAGTTACAAATCCATTGAATGGTAGCATTGTCTAGCCCACATTTTACCAGCTTCTTTACATGAGTCAGAGATTTTGCAGCTGCCTCCTCTCCAGTTTTCAAGGGTGACTTAGATGTAGAAGAGGAGCCGCCGGGATGCAGCCTGGCCCCCAAAATGTCCACAAATCAGTCATAAAGAATACTGTCCCCCAGTGGCATTTCAGGGACCAATCAGAAATTGCCCCCTGGTCACAGAGCACAGAGGCCTTTTGGATTCCTTAACGAAAAGCTGCTCTAACAGAGGGATAAACAGAAATGCAAAGAAGAAGGGGGAGGAAAAGAATTAACAAGAACAGAGTAACTGATTTAGCAGTGTTTGCACCAAGCATACTCATTTGTGTCAGGCTCGTTTTGGTGGGGATTGCTGATTGCTAATTCAAAAGGCTGGCTGCCCTGAGGCTAGGAAAACAGTTTTAAAAATTGACTCACCATTCAAGCAACACAATGGGCTGAAATGATGGGTAAATGTAATCTCTTTCTCCCTGCTCATTTCATTTATGATGCTCTCATAGTTTTGGAGCCGGGTGCAGGAGGCTAAATTCACACACTGCCGCACGCTGTGCCCATCTGAGCATCATTCATGAGGTATACAAACAGACCGTATACCTATTGCGTTCAAGGAAGCATGCATACTCACAGGCGCTCGGCATGAGCTGGAAATAATGGGGGGAATGCCTCATTTTTAGATGATTTTTATCTGCTGTGCCTGCCTTTGTTTTATTGGTTTGTACAGCTATCATTTGGTTTTATTGCTTTCATCTGCTGTACGCCATCTTTGAGTGATGTGAGAGCATTGGAAGGGCGGGATTGGCCCCTTCCTTGCTTGCCATACACACATGGCACAAAGGCGGCCCACTGTGGACTGTGGGAACGGCAGGGAGCACAGCATTTCAGTCTGCATGCACACTGTACTTTCAAAGCATACTCAAAGCACATTTCCCCCTCAATGAATTATAGGCACTGTAGTTACAATTCCCAGCTACCCTTAACAAACTATGGTGCCCACAATTCTTTGAGGGGGGAAATGTGCTTGGAGTGCTTTTCTTAGGTTTGAAGTGTTGGAGATTCATTCCCCGTGTCTGCAGTCATGGGATTGTTGTCTAACACATGACGGTGTATGTTTTCATTCCACAGTGTGGGAAGTGACGGAGACAGGATGTTTGTCTTACTGTGTTCTGTGAAGTGGGACTGTTGTCCTTTGCTCTTTCTCTTTGCTGTCTGATGTTAGAGAGAGAGGGAGCCATGTTGCAGTGCTCCGTGTGTGTTTATATGCAAATAAAGTAGATCAGACAAAACACTGAGTTGCTGAGGTCCATTACGCATGCTGAGAAGATTCTGCAGATACCTAAGTGTGCTGATGCTTCTTGGCATTAGTTGCTGTGATGTTCGGGCAGAAGAAAGCTTTTGAAGATCCCGAACGATCAACCAGGAGGGAGGGAACATGCCAGTCGGGCATGTGTCTCTGCCAGGGTCCTACACGAGAGTAGGACACTCCTGTCCGTCAACTACGTTCTCCTTTGCAAAGACACCATTCCATTGCCATGTCCACCCGATTTTCCATTTTCCCCTCCAAGATTCAGGATTTTATGGTCACTGAGTATGCGCAGCTCTCACTGGGCTGTTTAGGATCTCCCACCTCACCCCTAGTCTAGTCTAGTCTAGTCCTTGTCAAAATATGTTTTGTGCTTTTGCAAACCCTGAGGTGTTCCTACACCTGCTGATACCTCTTGTACATGAATGGTGCTGTTTGTTGACCTAAAGGCTGGCATGTGGAGAGCTAAGTTCTCTATATGATTATTATGCCATTTACTTTCAGTGGGGTGTAATGCCATCTAATGCCAGGTTTAAAAGTTTGAGCGTTCAGCTACCACCAGCAGCCAATGCAGTAAGTGGAGCCCCTCTTCTGACACCAGAATCACTGCGGCTTACATGGACGCCACTGGGATGGGGCAGGGTGGCAGCAAGGTTAGAGCTGCCCAGGACACACTGGCAAGGGTTGGTTCCACTAGTGTGTCCACACAACCTCACCCCAGCGCCATTCAGGTAAGCTGTAGTGATGCCAGTTTTGTGAGGGTGGCACCACCAGCTGCTACTGCCAGCTAACTAGAGAGAAGGAAACTGGATAGAGGGTTTACTCCCAACACCAGAAGCCAGTACAGGACAGGCTATGGCAAAATAAATGAGCATAGCAAACAGGAGGCAGCCTTTGGGGCTGTGCAATAGTGGAGGAGTCTCAGGCAGCAATCTCGTGAAGAATAATTCCACAAGTACACAGGAGGGTCTCTGTTGTCACTTCTGAAACGTGGCGGCGTGAGATAATGGTGCATAATGCAACCGAGTAAAAACATCCAAGCCTAAATCTCCTGCTTTTGGACTATAGCAGTTTGGTCATCAGGGGAGTAATTAAACCCTAGTTCAATAATTAAGGCAGAAATGGCAGTTTGTGCAGAGTGGCTGCCATTTGTGACTGAATACACAATCCCAGCAGGCCAGCTCCCTCTCACTTTGTCTAGTGATTGTTCTGCTCCATTAGACACATAACTGTCCAGTCAAGGAAAAATTAAAATGACTCAGAAGTCTAGGATTAAATTCATTATAGCATTTATTAATCCAGAGGGAAAGGCCAAATTAATCGCACCCAGGCTTGCTCTTCTCTCCAATCTGAGTCTTGGTGAAAGTTAGGGGGCAGTGGGACGAATTCTGGTGCCATGTCCCACAATGATTCTGTTTCTGCAAAAACTAAGGGGAGACAGTGAGTGGCATTCAGCTAAATTTTATTCCGAATGAACCCCCTGAAATTAATGAATATGACTAAGTTAGGTCCATTAATTTCAATTGGTCTACTCTAAGAAAAAAATAGTTGAAGATCACCCAGTTTTCATATATACCGATGGCCCTTGTGGTCTCTTCCAGAGAAGCGGACACGGGGCAATGGATTCAAACTACAAGAAAGAAGATTCCACCTAAACATTAGGAAGAACTTCCTGACAGTAAGAGCTGTTCGACAGTGGAATTTGCTGCCAAGGAGTGTGGTGGAGTCTCCTTCTTTGGAGGTCTTTAAGCCATCTGTCAGGAATGCTTTGATGGTGTTTCCTGCTTGGCAGGGAATTGGACTGGATGGCCCTTGTGGTCTCTTCCAACTCTAGCATTCTATGATTCTATGAATTGTCACAAAGCTTTATGAAAGCCCATGGAAAGATTTGGTACTCCATGCCGCAAACATACATCTCTTCTTTGAAGTCGCCACCCTTGCTGCTTGCTGCAAAACAAATCCAATAGAAATAATAGGACGAGGATTTGATTCTACACGACAGAAATGAAACATTTGGGAGCCGTCTATTGTTTTAGAAAATGTGGACTCAAAATATGACATTTGAATGTTTTACCCTTGTCGCACAGTCTCCTGTTTGGTTTCTATTGGGTGTCAAATATCACAAAACATGTGTTGTCATCGATTCATGTCCTTAAATGGAAGAAATTGTTTTAATACGACATTAAGCTTTTGTGTACTAGAGACCTCCACCACACATGTATCTTTGTTGCTCCTTCTGCAACAAGCAAAAATGCTGGAACAGACTAGGCTACTACATGTCAACGATGAAGCATAAGTAACAGTTCAAGTCAGTTTTCAAATACTGAAGGATATCAGTCATAAAATAACGAATATTAAGTACCTCTGCATGTCAACAATCAAATAATACTGCTGTGCATTCGTACCCCCCAGCACCCAGTCCCCAGATCGTTCTAGTCCTACTGAAGGTCTTTCCTTTAGGAATTCATTGTGTGTTTTGTAAGAGCAGGAACCCCCACATTTGCTTCAAATATTCAGCGTTGGCGGAGGTAGATTTTGTGGAGAATTTGATGGACGTTGGCTAGAAAACGAACTAAATAAAAGTGTGCCAGCTGCATTTGGAAGTCATGTCAATCACCCCTCTGTGTTAAGATAAACCACTCCGAAGCCCCAAAGGCCTTATTGTGTGATATGATACAATTAAGAATGGGTTTCACTGCTGGGTTTCACTTTGGGTTCTGGCAAAGAGGGGAATTATTTCACTCAGTTGTAAGTGACAGCCCAACTGGCCTCTTTAAACCCCAGAGACCCCCTCAGCCCAAACTTATTTCTGCTTATGGTTAGATTCTGGTGCTGGGCTTCCTCAGGACTGGAAATGAAGCTGGCTCTGTTCAAAGTACGTGGAAGAACTTCGCTGAGGAACTCCATGAAACAATTAGAGAGAGTTATATTCCAGAGATTCTATCTGAAGAAGAAAAGGAAAAAGAACAACAAGAAGAAAGGTTTCAGGGACGTGAGAGGTCCGAAACTGGTAACCGAGACTGTATAACGGCTTTCTGGGGTGGCAGCTCAGAAATGTCTGAACAACAACTCTGGGAGATACAACTTGAATTGAAGAGTGGAGCAAAGATACTCTGTGACAATGTTTTGGTTTGCATGTATCAAAGGAAAGATGAGATTCTGGAAGAAGAAGGGAACTGCATTGTAGTGGGAGAAAGAAAAGTTGGACTGGGAAAATGTTGGGGGGAAGCCTGGTGGGGGAATGGAATGGGAGGGGGAAAGATGGTGAGGAGGGGGGTGGGTTAAAGGGATTTTTGAGTTTGAATAGGAAGGCTAACCATGGTACCCCGACGTCAGAGGGCAAAAGGATTTGGAGAATGGAAGAAATATTTAGGTTTTAGGAAAATGAGTTGATTATAATATTTTTGAAGTTAGAATTAGAAGTAATAAGAGCAACAGTTTTACTGAGTTAAGAGAAAAAAGGATATAAGAAGTTAAGATTTGAAATGTGATGTATTATTTGATAAGAATAAGTTTCATGATATAAGATTTTTGATTATAATTGTAAGATTAAGATTAGTTATAAGGATTTAGATTTTACAATGTTACAAAGTTACTAAAGAAGATTCGAAATGAACGCATAAGGGAAGGCGAGAGGAGGTCCCAAGTAAGATTTGGAAGAAGTGAAGGATTTTTAAGTATTTGTCTTGTTTTTGTGTGTTGGTGTATTGTGTTGTATGGGATGTGGGTATCTGTAATTGTTTCAATTTGGAAAATCCAATAAATTTCTTTAAAAAAAAAAAAGGAAATGAAGCTGCCTCTGGAAAGGGAGCGGCTCGTAGGTGTGTGACAGGAATAAAAAATGTGTCCGGCTTGGAACTCGCTGTACTTCCTCCCTCTGCTAACTGCCATCTCTCTTTAATTGGGTTTTTGTGTACACCAGCCATTACTATTTCATTCTGGCAGCTTGTTCCGCACTCAAACCAACCAGATGAATCCTCTCTCCCCAAAGGAGCCCATTATGTAATCTGGAGCAAGTTAAATTTTTCAGACAGAAGAGTCAAAGGAACCAGGTGGGGGGGGGTGGACAGGGAGAGATGGGGGCAGATACTAGTTTTAAAAAGGTTTAGGGGCCAGAAGCGGCCAGGCCTCCCTCTCTCTGGCTGGAGCTTCCCCTTCTCTCCCTCGTAGTGTGACATGTTGTAACACTTATTCATTTATTCTGAATGTTTGTGTCCCACTTTTCTTCCATAAATAATCCAAAACAGATAGCAACAAAAAATTAAAGCATTCAAAAGCTGGGGAGAATAATCAAAGTGACAACAAAAAGAAAAACGTTCAACAGCAAATGATTCACCCAGAGAGTCAGCAGACGGTTTGCTTTAGTAAACTTTAGCATGGCAAGGAAGAGGGGGAGGTGGCTGCATTTGGCAGCCATGACTGGCCCCTGGCCCCTACCTCCCTGTTTGAATGTGTAGGTGCTAGGTAGCCTACAACAGGTGGCCAACATGGTTGCTCCCCTCCCCGCGATACTGCAGCTCTCATCAGCCTTGACCATTGCTGGTTGGAGCTAAAGAAAGTTGTAGTCCAACAATATCCAGAGGTGCTCTGTTGTCTACCCCTAGCATAAGATACAGGCTGCGGAGAGCTGGCTGGCAGTGAAGTTGAAGAGCACAGAGCAGGCACAACTCTTGCGCTAGGAAGTCACTTTTAAGGATGGGAACCTTGTGTCCACACACACACACACACACACACACCTGGCCAACATTCTGGTACATCTGCAGAGGAGGAGATGAACCCCTTAGGTGACCATACTGGCCCCAAACATTTTGCCACCTGAGGCAGAGCAGACCACCGCCAACACTCCCCCTGCATTTCAAGGTGCACAGTGCATTCGAACATGCGCAGAGTTGGTTTTAAAGGAAAGTTTTATTCTGAATCAGTACGCAGAGCAAGCTCAGGCCACATCAACTATGCTGTCTTCCTCATTTACCTGTTGCACTGAAGGCAAGAGCGCACCAAACTGAGGAAAGGCCAGAATTTATTTATTTTTAACCAAAAGCTACAGTATATATTGTGAGTTTATGCACACCTCACCTCCCTTTCTGCGGCACTCTGCAGCCGTTCTTGAGAGCCAGTGTGGTGTAGTGGTTAAGAGCGGTAGACTTGTAATCTGGTGAACTGGGTTCGCGTCTCCGCTCTTCCACATGCAGCTGCTGGGTGACCTTGGGCTAGTCACACTTCTCTGAAGTCTCTCAGCCCCACTCACCTCACAGAGTGTTTGTTGTGGGGAGGAAGGGAAAGGAGAATGTTAGCCGCTTTGAGACTCCTTTGGGTAGTGATAAAGCGGGATATCAAATCCAAACTCTTCTTCTTCTTAACCCACTGGGCGTAAGGCCTGTTGAAATCAATGGGGATTGCCCCTGAATAGACATGAATAGGATTGCAATGTCATTGACCTTGGAGGAGTTACTGGTTTGGCCTCATCATACCCATGCTTGCTAAGAAGCGCTCTCAGTGAGATTTAAGCCCTCTTAGGCATTAACGCTCCCATTTTACTCAATGTGGGCCATGTGCATGGACCAAGTAGCCCTGCTCTGTAGCCCTTACACAAACAGCACAGGGGTCTGTACTGGGGGGACTTTTATGAATACAGCTGTTTGCATGGAGGCAGTGCCGTACCAAAGGGGGGCAATGGGGGCGGAGCACCCCGGGTGCCAGCCTGGGGGGAGGGTGACACTCGGCACCACCATCCCCACTCCCAAGCCACCACCCAGCACCCCTTCTGTGTGGCGGGTGGCAACTTTTAAAGCTCCAGCGAGCGAGCAGCAGCACAGACACATGTCTGTGCTGCTGCTCGCGCGCTGCAGCCTTAAAAGTTGCCGCTGCCACATGGAAGGGGCGCCGGCCGCTCACGCCCGGGATCTTGGGTGGACTGTGCATGTCCGCACATGCGCACTCCACCCTGGATGCTGCGCATGCGTTCGTGACATCAGGGCGTGTGTGCATGTGCGCGCTAGGGAGCGGCGCCCCGCCTCCAGAGGGTGCCCCCGCGTTTGCCGCTCCAGGCAGCAAAGCGGCTCCATACGCCACTGCATGGAGGCTTCTACCATGACCTGGAACCCTGGGTGGTTGGGGTTCTGGATCACACTGAAGCCTTTGTGCAGACAGCTCTATGTGGTTGTGTCTTCTGCAGAAAGAGTAGGGGGCAGTGACATGTCTTTCAGCAGGCCTGGAGGATAAAAGCATCAGCTTCTCCGGGCCGAACGCCAACAATCATAAATCGCCCGGCACTCTTCTTCTGCGTAGCTCTTGCTGGCTGTTTCCTTTTGCAGAGTATATGCGCAGCGAGATGTTCGAAGTGAAAAAGTTATGTCTCAAAATAAGGCTTCTTGAGACGGATGCTCTAATCTAAAGCAGTTTATTGTACAAACAAGTATAAACAGTCTCAGCCTGGAGAGCGCTCCATTTTGCTTCCTCCAGCCTACAGAAAAAGCACAAAAGCAATAACAACATACACAAAGGAACACCCATCCAGTGTCGGAACGTACTTCCTGTGGACTGTTAACTCTGTGTTAACCAGAAAACCACTACAGGCAGCCCCATATTGTTTAAGATGGGAGCATTGATGCCTGTGCATTAGACGGGAGCTTTAGCCTTTCCCCTTATGCTGCCGCCATAGTTAGGGCAAAGGTTGTGTGTTTCGATTTCCTCCCTTTTATGAACTGAACCGCCTCCAGTCTGACACATGTAGGTAACTCATAGGCACCTACAGAGGCTTTATGGATCACCCAGATGGATAGTGCCTGCCATTGCAAAGTGATGTTTGAAGTGTTGCACAATATAGCAAATGAACTCACACCTGGCATTTGTGAGAAGCAGCCCGATGCAATTAAGCAGGGCGGGGGAAGGGTCCACAAATCTTATTGTACCAAATCTCATCGAGCCAGCAAGTTAACACCTACCTAACAGCCTTCCGTAATTAGTAGTTGGCAACTGGTCTAAAGAAATGCCTAATGCCAGTAGATAGCAAGGATACCAATGGTAATAGTGTCGCTAATAATGACGACATTGTATATGTGAGGGTGGGTGTGGGGTGGGGTTAAGGTTACGAGAAGTCTGGTCCAGAATGTACAGAATTTGTAAGATGAAAGTGAGTGAGGAAGAGATCGTAGAAAGAAAGAAAAAGGAAGAAATGCATGAATGGCTTGTTAACAGGTCATCTAAATCTTACCAGAGGGATGCAGGTGGCGCTTTGGTCTAAACCACAGAGCCTAGGGATCGCCGATCAGGTCAGGGATTGCCCGGCTCCCCGTGAGGAGAGGGAGAGGAGAGGCCCTACTCGGAAGGAGAGCCGGGGCAAGGGTATTCCTTGGGGGGAGCAAGGGGAGAGAGGTCCTCCTCTCGAGGAAGAGAGGGAGAGGAAAACTACTCGAGAGGAGGGGCTGGTTGGAGGTCCTGCTTGAAACGAGGACTGGGAGAGCAGCACTTCATGAGAGGAGGGCTACAGGGAACCCCAGCCACTTCTGTCTTCGGACTCCTCCTCCTCTTCTAGCCTCTCGCCTGAGCTCTCTCCAAGGGAGGGGGAGATGCGAAGGCTTGGAGACTCTGGGCAAAGACCCAGCACCACCAGCCAGAGAGGATCTGAGGAAGAACGGCCGCTTCCGGCGCCAGCATCGGGGGGTCAGGAGGGACCACAGACGTCGTTTTAGGGTGCCGAGATTTTGGTGTTGGGTGGCAAACAGGAGAAGGGCACTTCTGGATTCTGCAAGTGACTGAGCGGTCATGTTTTGAATGAGCTCTACACTGTAAATAGTAATGCACAATAAATAGTCTTAGCTACTGAAGGCTCTGTCGTTACTCATGAGCAACACTTGGGAAGATCCTGACAGCGACCATCTCAACCCTGCACCAAACGCCACAGCCTCATCTGCAGGAGTGCTAGTATCTATGATTCTTGCTCTTCCTCCAAGGTACAATATTTTGCTGGGCTTTGTTCTGCTTGCCTGGGGAATCTGGAGCTACTGGCTTCCCATTGTTTGGGTTCTCAATTCCACTCAGGGCTGGACATCACTGCAGATCATCACTTAGCTGACTTATGTGTGCACCAGGCTATTTGTGCCGTATCCTCAGGCCTGGTTCCCCCTGACCTGACACCTGAAAATATATTTAAATATAACCAGTCAATTAATCACAGAAAAAGCCGCTGATATATCAACAGGAATGTTCCGACTGTAGGACAGCCATAATCATAACGCCTTGAAAAGTAGCTCTTGGTTCATACAGAAACTTGGATGAATGCAAAACAGGTTGATTCACCATGTGGCATCAAGATTCCAGTGACATCATCCAAAGCAGCACCAAAGCCTTGAGTTAAATGGCAGGTACTCCTTTACAAGGAGGAGGAGGAGGGGCATTCTTTTGCATGGCTTTTCCTTTACTTTTGTCCGCAATAAAAAGAATAATTAATGGCCTCCAATTTGGACACCAGGCATGTCACAGAATTCGCACTAAGCTGGCAGTACCTCAGGCATGCATTAATCATTAGAAATTCCTTGAGAGTGCAAAAAAAAGAAAGAATTGGTATCCCAAAGGCACCAATTACGTCTGTTTAATATTGATAGCTGTACATATAAAAGACAGAACTTCTCTCCGTTTTCTAGCCTTATTTCTTTACAAACTGGCCCTTCAGGGCTGTCTTCTCTGAAGTTTTCTTTTTGTGTGTGTGTGTAACGGAAGAAGATGATGGAGAGCAAAAGCCTGAACCACGATAAAATAAATAAATAGATAAAGTTGGGCAACCGAAACCCTTTAAGACTATAGCAATCTATTCCGTGGACGCATTATGACTTCAATATGGCAAAAGATTTATGTTCTACCTTTTAAAAATTAAATGTTACCACTGATTTATTTATTGATTTATTTATTTATTTATTCCTACCTTACCTCCTAGGACCCACGTGGCGTTGTGGGTTAAATCACAGAGCTTAGGGCTTGCTGATCAGAAGGTCGGCAGTTCAAATCCCCGCAACGGTGTGAGCTCCCGTTGTTCAGTCCCTGCTCCTGCCAACCTAGCAGTTCAAATGCACATCAAAGTGCAAGTAGATAAATAGGTACCGCTCTGGCGGGAAGGTAAACGGTGTTTCTGTGCACTGCTCTGGTTTGCCAGAAGCGGCTTAGTCATGCTGGCCACATGACCCGGAAGCTGTATGTCGGCTCCCTTGGCCAGTAACACGAAATGAGCAACACAACCCCAGAGTCGGACAGGACTGGACCTAATGGTCAGGGGTCCCTTTACCTTACCTCCTAGGGACGTGGGTAGCGCTGTGGGTTAAACCACAGAGCCTAAGTCTTGCCGATCAGTAGGTCGGCGGTTCGAATCCCCGCGACGGGGTGAGCTCCCGTTGCTCGGTCCCTGCTCCTGCCAACCTAGCAGTTCGAAAGCACGTCAAAGTGCAAGTAGATAAATAGGTACCACTCTGGCGGGAAGGTAAACGGTGTTTCCGTGCGCTGCTCTGGTTTGCCAGAAGCGGCTTAGTCATGCTGGCCACATGACCCAGAAGCTGTACGCCGGCTCCCTCGGCAAATAAAGCGAGATGAGTGCCGCAACTGGACCTAATGGTCAGAGGTCCCTTTACCTTACCACTTATCAAGGGGTCATGAGGTGGCTCATAGTATGAAAAGCACAAGAAACAGAGCCATGAACAGCAAAACTAGGTGATGGGCCATGACAGAGAAGACCCTGTTTATCATGACCACCAAACTGTGATAATGTGAGTGTGGGGTCGTGGAGGAACAGGAGGTCCTTTGGATACCCGAGTCTTAAGCCCTTTCTAGAGCTTTCTGTGTTAAAACGTGCTCTCTGAATTACGCCTGGGAACGAACTGGGTCCCCCTGAAATGGCAAGGTATGCCTCCTATTATTTGTGCTAGTTAGCAGCCAAACTGCTGTCTTTCATATTAAGTATCATTTCTCTGCAGTCTTTAAAGGCAGCCCCACATGGCATGCACCGCCGTGATACAACCGAGATGGCTGCATCTCCTTTTCCCAGGAACAGACGCAGTAGGTGGATACTGTAGGATATCTGAGCATCCCTTCCTCAAGGCCAGATTTAACTGCACTCCCAAACTGTGAATTTTGCTCCTCCGGGAGGAGTACAACCCAAATAGTGGCCTGTCCATATTTTCACTGAATTTATATATTTTGCATACTGCTTCACAGCTCCTTTCATTCTGGCCATCGTTTCACTTTTCCTCTTCGATTTTTATTAGAGTTGTTAATTAACTGTTAGGCTCATGATGCACACTTTCACCTATTTGCCAGTCATCAAACAAGACTTTTAATGAATCCCTCCTTTTCTTTCGGCTTTCAACACTTTAGGAAAAGTGATAACGTTTACAGAGGAATTTGTCTACAGAAAGCACATTCTCAAAAGAAAAAGAAAAAAAAAACTAATCCAGCCCCAGAAATGAGGAAATAAACCAACTCCAGTAATTGTTGTTACAGGTAGGTAGCCGTGTTGGTCTGCCGTAGTCAAAACAAAATAAAAAATAAAAAAAATCCTTCCAGTACCACCTTAGAGACCAACTAAGTTTGTTCTTGGTATGAGCTTTCATGTGCATATTCGACAGTGGAATTTGCTGCCAAGGAGTGTGGTGGAGTCTCCTTCTTTGGAGGTCTTTAAGCGGAGGCTTGACAGCCATCTGTCAGGAATGCTTTGATGGTGTTTCCTGCTTGGCAGGGGGTTGGACTGGATGGCCCTTGTGGTCTCTTCCAACTCTAGGATTCTATGATTCTATGATTCTACTGTGTTTCGTGTGTATTTTGTGTGTATCTGAAGAAGTGTGCATGTACACGGAAGCTCATACCAAGAACAAACTTAGTTGGTCTCTAAGGTGCTACTGGAAGGATTTTTTTTATTTTTTTATCCAGTAATTGTGGCAAGAAACCATATACATGCGTCTCTTTGCTCATCCCAAAGAGACTCTACCCTCCAAGCAGGCACAGTGGATTCCTGTTCTGCATTTGTTCCATGCAAGCCCATGCAAAACACAGGTGCTCAAAGCCCTTGCCTCTGCCACCTTTTCCTTCTCCTGCCCCCAGGTGAGTTTGGTGGATCCTTGCGGGTAGCAGGAAAAGGGGCAGGCTGAAAGGTGCCGTGGCAGCTCTTCTGGGTGCCAGCAAGTGTTTTGTGTGTCCTGGCTCGGGGGAAGCTCATTCCCTCACCCTTGGACTAGCTAGGATACGGAAAAAGTGGAGTTGGTTGTCATCAACGTTCTGCTTACACTGTACTTCTAACCCCAAAGCAAGCTTCTTCCAACCGCTTCACATAGGTGTCTAGCAGGACAACTGTCAACTACTGGAGTCCCAAGCTACATAGCTAAAGTAATATGAGCTCAAATGGTTAGGAAAAGCTGGAGCAGTCTGACAATGAGCCCAGCTAGATGTAATGACTGGTGATACCAGGAGCCAATGAAAGAGTTTCTCTCTTCTGCTCCCAGCCTGTAAATGAAGATCCTCTTCCACTAATGAAGCGAGGAGTGGATGGCTCAGAACCACAATTAATCGAGGGGGCATCTTTCTGGTCAATTCACTTCAACATGTAGGCTTCATGTAGGCAACATGTAGGCTTCATGTAGGCAGAAGACAACAGCAGCTGAAACCAGAGCCAACTCATTATAGTTTTGCCCCCCCCCCCCGAGTGCTATAATGGCAACACAGAGACTCAAGAGGAGGAAGCCAACAGGCAGTGACACCCCTGAGATTAGATGTAAGTCAGAAAGCAGGCAGGTGGGGCCTGGCTAAGGGTGGACTGAGGTTGGTGGGGCCGTGCCCCTTTTGCCCTAATAAGGTTCAAATAATTTTGAGAAAGGAATGCTCGGGAGGCCTTATTTCAAAGCTTCTGGAAACGTGCGAATTTCCACGGCTGGAGAAAAGAGCACTTGAAATGAAAGGTCTCTGGGGAATTCTCTTGAGACCATTTTTTGTTTTAGCTTCTGCTCCCTCTGATGAGGCGTCTGCTGAGATTCCCTTGAGGGCCTTTCCAGACAATCAATTTGTAGTGCAGCAAATGCCGCCAGTTGTTCCCCGTTCGTTATGCAGCGGCCAGAGATTTTGCCTCTGGATTCTGCTTCTATCTTGGACCATTCCATCTGCCCAATGCTGGATGAACTTTATTTTGCTCCTGGGAAAATGGCTGGATCTATAGGCACAGCAGACTGAGGTGGGAACAGTGTTCTACAGTCTGGGGTGTGTGTGTGAGAGTGAGTGAGTGAGGTGGGGGGGGGATATTGTACAGTCCCACTTTGGTTGCAGAGGGGGGAAGACATATCAAAAATGCCTCACAAGTGCAGCAACATCACAGCCAGGGAGAGGGCTCTGCAAGAACATTTCTCCCTGTTCTGCTAGCTTTCTTTGTGCAAGATGTTTGTGGTTTTTGTTTTACTCTGTTGTACACAGGATCATTTAAAAGTGGTACCCCCATTGCATTCTTCTGCACCTTCCTTTTAGGATCTTGAGACAGCAAACACAGACCTTTTCGTTTAAAAAAAAAAAAAAAATCTCCTTAACACCCAGAAAGGTCGGTGATGCCAAGAGAGAGTGGGGAACGTGGGTTGGGGTTGGATCTACAACTGGATCCATTGGGTATAATCTGTGGTGTCTTTAATAAAAGCTCACTGCAAAGCTGCATGCCAGGCTCTTTCCATTTTAGGAATGAAGAAAAATAAGAAGAAGAGGAGGAGGAGGAGGAGGAGGAGTTTGGATTTGATATCCTGCTTTATCACTACCCGAAGGAGTCTCAAAGCGGCTAACAATCTCCTTTCCCTTCCTCCCCACAACAAACACTCTGTGAGGTGAGTGGGCTGAGAGACTTCAAGAAGTGTGACTAGCCCAAGGTCACCCAGCAGCTGCATGTGGAGGAGCGGAGATGTGAACCCAGTTCCCCAGATTACAAGTCTACTGCTCTTAACCACTGCACCACATTCCTAAGATATTTTCATCATGATAAAATAACGAAACAGTGCTAAGTTATAGTACAATTCTATGTATATCTAATCAAAAGTAAACCCCACTGTGTTCAACAGGGCTTACTCCCCCCAAAAAGTGTGCAAAGGATTACAGCCCAAAGGAGTTGAACCTATGCCCTAATGTAGTTTGAAACTGTAGTTTGAAACTGTAGTTATGGCTTAGTTCCAACTGGTGTCATTACAGGCTTATTCACACTTACCTTTGTGATGTGTGCAGCCCAAAACACAAATGCACATTTTGCTAGACAAGAACAGGGCTTGTGCACAGAGAGTTCTTGAACTTTCTAGAGAAGGCGCTCTCTTCCTTTGCCTCCTCTGGGTGGGAACTCTGTAAGAAAGGAGACAATCCTTTACATTTCCTTCTGCCTGTGAAGAGATTCTTATCTTTCTACTATGCCTCCAACCTGATCAGATGAAATATACTCGGAGTCAAGTGTGGATTTCATGCTCTTTATTCAGCTCATAGTAGCGAGGAATGGAAGTTCCCCCAAAACGTCTGCTTTATATACATTATTTACACAATGTGATTGGCTAATTTGGGATACTCCTGTATGCCAATCAGGTTGTGGATTCACTTCCACCTGGAGCTGGATTGGGTGGCTCCTGCGGACCAATCAGACTGCTGCATTCTGGATCCTATTGTTCTAGGACCAATCAGACTGCTGCATTCTGAATCCTATTGTTCTAGGACCAATCAGACTGCTGCATTCTGAATCCTATTGTTCTAGGACAATCAGACTGCTGCATTTTGGATCCTATTCAACTCAGTACATAACACCAGACATGTATGGCTAAATCCCTGTTTTCAGCTACGTTAGCTAAGACTACCAACTTTTATTTTACCATAACTTAGAAGTATTCTTCTGTACACTACTTTGCTGTATTTGCTGCCTTCACTTGAAATGTAAGTAAACTCTTTTTCCATTTATTTTACCAAAAATGTGGGGCTCATTCTCTCTAATGGGGGTGAAGTGGAGAAGGTCTACAGACCACAATGACCGCCCCCCACATCAAATGGGGGGGTGCCTTTTGTGTGGTCGCGCTCAGCCCCCTGGATCCAAGTGCGGCTCCTGGTACAGCGGTACCTCGGGTTACAGACGCTTCAGGTTACAGACTCCGCTAACCCAGAAATAGTACCTCGGGTTAAGAACTTTGCTTCAGGATGAGAACAGAAATCGTGCTCGGTGGCGCAGCAGCAGGGAGGCCCCATTAGCTAAAGTGGTACCTCAGGTTAAGAACAGTTTCAGGTTAAGAACGGACCTCCGGAACGAATTAAGTTCTAACCAGAGGTACCCTGCAGTTCGGACTGGCTTCATCCTCCCCAGGCTGGATACCTGGAGGTCTCCGCCTACCTCAGCCAATCGTCCAATCCCGCCTGGGGAGGCATTGCCAGGGGATTGGCCATAAGCTGAAAAAATTATAAGGGTTTTTACTCTGCTAAAAGGGTTTCACAGCCTAATTACTTTTGTCTCCTACACGTGGGCTAGAAGTACATTGTCAGCAATACGCTGGTGAGACTCAGCTCCATTTCTCCTTTACATCTGCAGGTGAGGCAGTGGAAGTGCTGGACCAGTGTCTTGCCTCGGTAATGGACTGGATGAGAGCCAACGAACTGAAACTTGATCCAGATAAGACAGGCACAGTTAGTGGGTAGTTCTCTAGACCAGATGGGTGGGAGATCACCTGCTCTTGATGGGGTTACACTTTTTCTGAAGGAGCAGGTTCGTAGCTTGGGGGGTACTCCTGGATCCTTTGCTCTCACAAGGCTCAGGTGGCCTCAGTGGCTCAGGGTGCCTGCCATCAGCTTCAGCTGGTGGACCAGTTTTTGCCCTTATCTAGCCTAACTACTGTGGTCTATTGTCTGGTAACCTCAAGGTTAGTTACTGCAACATGTTATACAAAGGGCTGCCTCTGAAAACGGTTTGGAAATTTCAGCTAGTGCAGAATTCAGCGGTGAGGTTGCTCACTGGGGCAAGATGGTTTGAGCACATTACACTGATTATGGTCCGATTGCAACTGGCTACCAATTGGTTTCTGGGTCCAATTCAAAGTTTTGAAATCCGTGGTTGAAATTAGTACAGTTTTGAAAGGTTCAGTCCACCATCTTGATTAAAAATGATATCCAAATATAAATAAAAATCTGCTCCTCAGTCTCAGGAACCATCATGCAGAATTTGGTTACGAACTGAAAGACCCCTGCGGGACCTGACCTCCTTCCGCAGGGCCTGTAAGACAGAGTTATTCCACCTGGCCTTTAATCTAGCCTGATCCCCTATTCCTTTTCCCCTTCCCTTTTTTCTGAAGAAACCCTTCTGGGTCCCTACATTAAAATTCCTCCCTGGTCTCCCTACTGGCCTAGCATGACTAACCTGGCCAGTTAGCCCTGGGGATCCCACTGATGTTTGTTTTTATGCTGTTTTTAAGTTGTTTTAATCATTGTCTTATATTTGTTGTTAGCCACCCTGAGCCCGGTCTTTGGATTGGGAAGGGTGGGGTAGAAATAAAATTATTATTATTATTATTATTATTATTATTATTATTATTACACAGTGAATAGGCAAACAACTTTTTAGAATATATAGTAGATTCTCCCACATAAATTTAGCCCTGATTTGTAATGCCTTTAGAGATGGGAAAGAACTCCGTCCCCCACAAAAAAATTGCTTGTGACTTATTGATAATAAAGAGAACAAGAGAAAGGGCTTGTACTAAGCCACGCCAGAGAAGCATATTGACCGTTCCCCACATTAAAATGGGGGGGTGACGTTTTCGTGGTCGCGCGTAGCCCCCTGAATTCCTGGGCGACACCTGGTAGTTCGGCTGGCTGGCTGCACCCTCCCCCAGAAGGGATACCTGGGGTTTCCGCCTACCCAGCTAACTGTCCAATCCCGCCTGGGGGAGGCGTAGCCAAGGGATTGGCCAGGTAAGGGGAGGGACTACCCAGCCCACACAATAGAGAGTGTAGCTTACCAGGAAGCAGCAGTCGGGCTCCAGAGCTTCTCCCACCCTCCACTCCCTCAATTAACGCTTACTTTACAGGTTAACCTTTTTTCCACAGGCACTCAGGCGCTGCTATGTCAAGGCCGCTGTTGAAGGGCCAGGAAAGGAATTTCCCTGCATTGGCAGGTTTCGCCTTTCCCGTAGCAATTCGTCACAACTTTGGCGGTTTCAGGCCTTGGGCGGAATCCTTTGGTCATCTTCCTAAATGGGGGGGGGCCGTTGGGCAGTGACTCCATGCCCCCAGTGTGGCGGCGATAACAGGGTTCCCCGTTAAAGGGGTATTGGGGGGAGGCATTGTCCATACGCCGAGAGGTTGTCATTGCTCTCCCCCACCAGTGGCGGCAAAATGGGGGGCGGGCTCTCTGCTTGAACATATGTTCTCCAGAGCTAGCCCAATCCCCACACATTCTGGATAACCCTGCAGTTTCCCAGATCCCCGGCTGGGGGCTGGGAAGGATAAACGCCCAATGCCTGAGCCAAGGTCTCCCTACATCTGAATCTTAATAAAGTTGTGGCCAATTTTAATCCCATAGCACGTTGTCTTGTGTCATTATTCCGCTCGGGGGTCGCCTGGGGTTTGGGGGACTCCACCTGTCCACGCAAATTAAAACAACTTTCCCATTTCCCTTTCTAATGAAGGTTGATCTGCATTAAGTGCTCTTAAGTTGAGGTGACTCCAGAAAAGATGGAACATCTACTTTGCGCCACTTGTGAGTTCCAGCCAGAGCATTTAAGAAGAATCAACTATGAATGAGCGGCGATTAGCTAATTGTTGACAACTGGAGAGGTAGGTGTTTCTAGGTAAACGATATGATGAATACACCGCAGGGATGATTAACTGGGCAAGCTGTGTGGCTTCTCAGAATGAAGCGGGGTTTGCGGATGGAGGAGGAATTCACCCACTTGACTTTTTGCTGTGGACTGACCCAATCTGACACTCCTGAATTTTCTTGCAGCTGGTGGGAGATGGGAAAGAGAAGGGGGAGGGTGGTAAGGAGTTGGGTGGGGTAATAGGAGAATTAAGGGGAATACTATAAAGGCTGACCACGGCACTCCGATATCAGAGGGGAAAATGGGTTATGAGATTGGAAGAAATATTTAGGCATTTGTTTAAATGAGTTGGTTTTTATATTTTTGAAGTCAGAATCAGAAGGAACACTGGCAACAGCATTACTTAGTTAATGGAAAAAGGATATAAGAAGTTAAGATTTGGAATTAGATGTTTTATTGTTAAGTATAAGTTGTATGATTTAAGAAAGGATAATTATAATTGTTAAATTAAAATTAAGATTAGGAGTAAGTACTAGATTTTATAATGTTACAAAGTTACTAAAGAAGATCAGAAATGAACGCATAAGAGAGAACGGGGGGAAGTCCCAAACCTAGGATTTTAATAGAAGAGAAGGATTATTAATTAATTGTTTTGTTTTGTTTGTGTGTTTTTGTCTAGTTAGTGTAATATGTGTTATTTTGTGTATTTTAATTTTGAAAATCCAATAAATTTTCGTTATAAAAAAAGAATTTTCTTGCAGCTGGAGAAGCAACTCCCAGCCTAGGGTTGCCAGGTCTGCTTCCAAAAAATAGTGGACAAGTGGGGGGGGGGTGTTTAAATTAAATTAAATTATATATTTTCTTACAAACATTTTAACACGTATTAAAATACCATTTCATCATAAAGCTTTTGAATAAAAAAATGTCCACTATTTTGTGAAAAAATAGTGAACATAATTGTGAAAAAAGTGGACTGTCCACTCAAATAGTGGACACCTGGCAACCCTATCCCAGCCAGATTATGCTCGTCTCTGAATTTTGCAGTGCAGTTTCAGTGCACAAAAGGTGCAAACCCAAATGTGTATACATTTTACATAAACAATATGCTCAGAATGGATGTTTTAGCGGGGTGGGCGAGCATAAAAACCATAGAAAATATGCACTTTACATTAAAAAGTCCATATACTTTAAATGCAGACTTTTTTTTGCATCCCTTCAAAAAGTCTGCACAAAATGCGACTCGGATCGGCAGCTACACATGCCGGGTTCTGCCCAACTCTGGGGGTCATGGAGTGCACATGTAACATCACATGACACATGAAGAAGAAGAAGAGGAGGAGGAGAAGAAGAAGAAGAAGAAGAAGAAGAGTTTGGATTTGATATCCCGCTTTATCACTACCCGAAGGAGTCTCAAAGCGGCTAACATTCTCCTTTCCCTTCCTCCCCCACAACAAACACTCTGTGAGGTGAGTGGGGCTGAGAGACTTCAGAGAAGTGTGACTAGCCCAAGGTCACCCAGCAGCTGCATGTGGAGGAGGTGGAGACGCGAACCCGGTTCCCCAGACTACGAGTCTACCACTCTTAACCACTACACCACACATGTGCTTGGAGGAGGCCCAACAGGGTCCACTGTGTGTGTGTGGCCCCGGTCCCTGTGTGGAAATTTGGGAGGCCTTGCCCCTAGCCCCCCCCATGGTGCCCCTGCCCCCATCAAAACTGAAAAGCAGGACAGAGACTATTAACAGCAAGCTGAGGTGGCAAGCAAAACAGTGGCGGCCATGCTCAGCCAGAGGGGTTCCTGTCCCTGCTGCCATGGAATTCGCTGGACTGGCATCCCCATTCCCTGGACTGCAGAGGGATCCGTGGAATTGTACAGCAAGCATTGTCCCTGTTGTGCTTCATTAGAACCAGGCGTATATCAGTAACGTTGCTTGCACACAACATAGCACGGCCTGGGAACCCAGCCTACTTCAGATCCAATCTGGAGCATGCATACATTTTCCGACTATGCATCTTACTCTGATTATTTTAAATTAATTCAGACACAAAGTTGGGTGAGTCAGCCTCTTGCTAGTTTGATTTTCTGGAAAGTTTCTAATCCATTTTTTTTTTTTTTGAGTATATGATAGAAGCAGCAAACAAAGAAACAGAATTAAACACATTTGTCTCAATGCCCTTCTTACGAATAGCAGAAATGGCCGTTTAGAGTATTTACAGGTAACAAGGGAATTCTCTGGGCTGCAAAGGCTCGATTTCAATAATCTCTCTGCTGTGTTGGTAAAACTTGCCCCCCCCCTTTCCAGGTGTATTCCTTTGGCTTCCTTGGAAGTGTCAGGTATGTAAGGAGCTTTTTCTGTTGTTGTTGTTGTTGTGAGTCTCTCTTTCCTCCCCAACCCCCACGAATTGCATTGCCTGACACATCCTGTGAAGCTGTGAGCAAAGATGAAGGGCTTGCTGGCTTCTTTCTCCCTTCCCTCCTCCCCTTTCTCCCTGACAAACTCAGAAGTGCAGTACAGGTGGCAAATTATCTCCAGTTCCTTGTTAATTGGCAGGCACGAGTGTTTTCCTGCTGTTCGGGTTGTCATACGCAATTTCAGCACATTTGCAGGGGTGTGTGTGCGTGTGTGTGCGCGCACACACACATTTCTCTTTTTTGGACATTTATAAAAGTTTTGAGGACTCTTATCCAGCCACCTTTTCCCTCCCTGGGGGCTTCTTGCGTTCCAAAGAGACAGCGAGTCCATTATGGCAGGCCCTGGCGCAAGTGGTGCTGTGATTAATGAGATCTCTGCTCAAAAGCCTCTCTTGCTCCCACTTCCTGCTCTGCCCTTTTTTTTATTTGAGCTCTCCAGCGAGGCACAGAAAAGAGAGCCCTAAGTGACATGTGGCAAAGCAAGGAGGCAGGCAGGAAAAACAACAGGCAAGGGGGTGGGGGCAAATTTAGCTAGCAGTAAAAAGACAGCGATGTACAACAGTAGTTGTCATGGTGCTTCATTCCCCCCCCCCCCAAATCTGGAGGGCTGAAGAAGACTCGCTTATTCTGCATCTCACATCAAGCAAGAGTCTGCAATATGTGCACAAATGGGTGGCGCTGTGGTCTAAACCGCTGAGGCTCTTGGGCTTGCCAATCAGAAGGTCGGCAGTTCGAATCCGCATGATGGAGTGAGGTCCCGTTGCTCTGTCCCAGCTCTTGCCAACATAGCAGTTCAAAAACACACCAGTGCTAGTAGATAAATAGGTACCACTGCGGTAGGAAGGTACCGGTAAATGGCATTTCCATGTGCTCTGGCTTCCGTCACGGTGTCTCCCGTTGCACCAGAAGCGGTTTAGTCCTGCTGGCCGCATGACCCGGAAAGCTGCCTGTGGACAAACGCCGGCTCCCTTGGCCTGAAAGCAAGATGAGCTCCGCAACCCCATAGTCACCTTTGACTGGACTTAACCATCCAGGGTTCCTTTACCTTTTTACCTTATAAGCACAAAATAAAGGACTATCCACCTAAAACATGTCAATAAAAATGATAAATTATTCATTTATTCATTTATCCAAATATGAATGTAAACTGGAGCTAAGGAAGAAGCAAACACCTAAGCATAGCAGGTTTGCAAACATAGAGGGTGCACAGGTCCAACCATGGCATCTAAAAGAAGAAAGGAAATGTTTTTTAAATTGTGGATGATTAACAGGCTGGGGTACATTTGCTGCTTTTTGAACACACACGCAAAAAAATAATAATAATACAAAGAACTTGAGCTGAAGGAAACCTTATCCACATTTACTTTTCCTTCACTCTTTCCAGGCATGGTCCACGTTTTAAAGCTCTGTGTTTGAGTGCCCCACACACACACCCATTTTGCTCTTTAGAGTTTTCTCCTTTAAAACCCACTCTTTAAAGCCGATTCGAAGCAAACTGCAATCTGTGGGGAACTCAAGTTGATACTTACTCAGATTGAGTGCGAAACAGCAGGTTTCAGCAGGGAAAGCTCTGAGGCAAAAAACAAAACAAAACAAACCCCAAAAACAAACCACCCTGACCTGGAGCTTTTAAGCAAACTCGGCCCTCCAGATGTTTTGGGACTACAATTCCCATCATCCCTGACCACTGGTCCTATTAGCTAAGGATCATGGGAGTTGTAGTTCCAAAACATCTGGAGGGCCGAGTTTGCCTATGCACGGCTTAGAAAGGGGGGGAGAGAGAGACTGTGAGAGGCTGATTGAGGATTAAATCTGTATATTTATATCTAAACCTATCCTACATGTGGCACAGCTGGGCCACCAGCCGAAGTTGATGGGAGGCACTCTGAGCCGCTGAGGCTACCTGAGAGCCTGAAGAGCAGGTGAACTCCCACCCATCTGGTCTAGGGGACCACCCACTAACAGTCTTATCTGGATTGAGTTTCCTTTTGTTGGCTCTCATCCAGTCCATTACCGAGGCAAGAAAACAATCCAGCGCCTCTGTAGCAGCGGCCCAAAGGGGCCACAATGAATGTGATAATGTGAACCCCAATAAATCATTTAATATGCTTATAATAGAGAATTATGGTAACCTGCTGCTTTAAGGAAACTGATGATTCTTTGCAAGAGACCTTCCCTACTGGGAAAGAAGGACAGAAAATACGTCAATCACGTTCATGAACTAGAACATAAGTTGATACATAGAACAAAGGCCTAACACAGATTCTCATGCACGAAAATGTAACAATCTCTGAGAATCAAGGTTTAGTCAACAATGCTTATTGCGCATGCGTATTAGATTAGGTAATGTACATGCGTACTAAACTAAAATGAGGTAATGAAATATGATTGGTTAAATTGAAATGCTTTGTCTGAAATGTTATAAATACCCCTGCCCAGACCTTTGGGCGGGGTTGCAGGCTTGCGAAACGATTCGACTGTAACCCTTATTGCTTTGCAATAAAGAAAACAAAATGGACTCCAAGCTCCTCTAGTCTCTGAGTTTTATGGGTGTAGCTCAGAAGAAGGGCCTTTTGCCCAATGCAACACTTCCACTGCCTCACCTGCAGGTGTAAAGGAGGAGTGGAGCTGAGCCCCATCAGCACCTTGCTGACAACATACAGGTGAAACTCAAAAAATTAGAATATCGTGGAAAGGTTCGTTTCTTTCAGTAATTCAACTTAAAAGGTGAAACTAATATATGAGATAGACTCATGACATGCAAAGCGAGATATGTCAAGCCTTTATTTGTTATAATTGTGATGATTATGGCGTACAGCTGATGAGAACCCCAAATTAACAATTTCAACTTTGGGGTTTTCATCAGCTGCACGCCATAATCATCACAATTATAACAAGCAAAGGCTTGACATATCTCGCTTTGCATGTCATGAGTCTATCTCATATATTAAACTCCAGTAGCTAATGAAAACAATTGCTTACATAAATGGACTTTTCCACGATATTCTAATTTTTCGAGTTTCACCTGTACTCCAAACCTCTGGATGACCCCACTCAATGGTTTCATGTAGATGTTGAACAGCCTAGCCATAAGGGATAGGATCGAACTCAGTGGAACTCCACACTGAAGGCTCCACAGGGCTGAAAACACAATTCAAGTAGAACCAGAACCACTGCAAAGGGGTGCCACCTCCCACCCACCCACCCACCCAACTAGGACAGCCACTCCTGAAGGATACCATGGTCAATGGTATTGAAAGCCACTGAAAGGTTGAGGAGAATTAACAGAGACATATTTCCCCCATCTCTCTCCAGTGTGAGAGCCAGTGTGGTGTAGTGGTTAAGAGTGGTAGACTCGTAATCTGGTGAACCGGGTTCGCGTCTCCTGCTCCTCCACATGCAGCTGCTGGGTGACCTTGGGCTAGTCACACTTCTTTGAAGTCTCTCAGCCCCACTCACCTCACAGAGTGTTTGTTGTGGGGGAGGAAGGGAAAGGAGAATGTTAGCCGCTTTGAGACTCCTTCAGGTAGTGATAAAGCGGGATATCAAATCCAAACTCTTCTTCTTCTTCCCAACAGAAGTAATCATACAAGGTGACCAAAGCAGTTTAATGCCAAAAGTAAAAGTAAAAATGCTATCTAGAACTGAACATAGAAAAGCATTCTGTTCCACAATCAATCAAGCATTCGGATCAATATTTAAAGGTTCGTTATTGCTCCGGTACATTATAAAGAGACTCCATATCTCCATAAAGACGTTTTCTCGCTGCTGACCCTCTCATATAGATGAATGCGAAGTCCCAGATTTTAGCTATCCACTCTCTCGCAGATGGTGCTCTCATTCCCGCATCCTGATCTTGACTAAGAGTAATTCTGACAGGCGTCAGTAAATAAAATATTAACAACTAATCATATTTGGCTACTGAGGGGAAATTATGGCAAATGTGAGCAAGGGCAACAGATAGGAATATAAATGGACAAGCAACGTGGTTGTTTTTTTTCCTTTTCTTTTGCCAGGAGTGATGAAAGAAATGCTAGAAGTGGTGACATCCCCCCCCACCCACCCTCCCTGCTGTCAGAATGTTTGTGGAAAACAATAAATAGCTTTTGGCTTCGTCCTAGTGTCAATCCACCTCTGGTACTGTGTGTCAAAAACCTGCCATTACAAAAGCACATTTTTCAAAGAAGAAGAAGAAGAGAAAATCACATGCTGGAGGAGATCATAGCACGGCCAGAAACCTGCTTGCCATTAGCTGTGGGTTTGTTGTTGTTGTTTTTCCCAGAGAAGTAAAATTCAAACGCTCTGAAGAACCCTGTCGGTGTCTTTGATTCGGAGGAAGCCATTTCCTTTTGGGGGCGAATGCTGGGAATGCTGGGTTCATGAAGGAGTCAAGCGGTGCCCATTGCTCTCCAGCCAGGCAAATGTCTCTCACACATGCACAGATATCGCTGTGAGCAAGGATGCCATGTTCAGAGCTCAAACTGAGTTCCCCCTCTCCCCAGAACCTGTGCAGGGACTTGGTGACTCGGTTACTTTATGTCTGTCATTCTAAGAAGTCATATTTTCCACCTTTTTTGGACCCCAGTCCACGTCCCCTGCACCATCAAGCATCTCTTTGCACTCGCTGATAACCCCCCATCCAAATAAGCAAAACACTAGAACTTGTGGACATCCAATGACGCTGAACGTTTGTAAGATTTAGGGCAGATAAAAGCAGCACATAGGCAAACTATGGAACACGCTCCCCCAGGAGGAAGTGATGGCCACCAAATTAGACAGCTTTAAAAGAGTATTAGACAAATTCAAGGAGAATTTGCTATGCTCTACCTCCACAGCTGGAGGCAGCCATGCTTCTAAATGTGGGATGTGAAAAACAAGAGCAGTCAAGTACAACATCCCTAGAGTGGACATAGAAGGGGATGTCTGGACCAGCCAGTCGGAACTTCCTGTTTCTCCTGGGCTGGGACAGACTTCCTCTACATGTGACTAGAGGTGGCCATGGCCTCACCTGTGCAGGTAACAAAAGCATAGGACTGCCCGCCATCTCTCTCTCTCTCTATGACTACGTTCATCGAGCAAGCAACATCTGCTTAGCCAAAGATGCCCTCTTAGCTTCCAGCCAAGAGAGGACAAAGGAACTATCTCTTTATGGAGTAGTCTCCAAGTGTACGTTACTTTTCAAAGCTAAGTCTGCCTCTGGGGTCCAATTGTGAACAGAATGTGTGAGTAAACTCTTTTTATACTTTTATAGAAGACTGTGTTGTGTCTTATCTTTTATTTGGGAACAAAGGGGGAAATACCAGGACGGTTGTTATAGAGGCTTTAGCGAGCCTGAGCAAACGCATCCGCTGTGTAAGTTTAAAAGGGGAATGTTACTCTGCTAAATTGTGGAACTTGTTAACACAAGTTGGAATGGCTATAATTAAACAATATATCCTCTCATGCATCCCTGAACATTCCCACGCTAAATACCAGTTGCTGGAAACCACAGGAGGGGGGAGAGCCAGTGTGGTCTAGTGGTTAAGAGCTGTAGACTCATAATCTGGTGAACTGGGTTCGCGTCCCCTCTCCTCCACATGCAGCTGCTGGGTGACCTTGGGCTAGTCACACTTCTCTGAAGTCTCTCAGCCCCACTCACCTCACAGAGTGTTTGTTGTGGGGAGGAAGGGAAAGGAGAATGTTAGCCGCTTTGAGACTCCTTCGGGTAGTGATAAAGCGGGATATCAAATCCAAACTCCTCCTCCTCCTCCTCTTCTTCTTCTCTTGTTCTCATGCTCTGCTCTCTGGTTTCCCACAGGCATCTGGTTGGCTGCTGTGAGAACAGGATGCTGGACTAGACAGGCCATTGACCTGCTCCAGCAGAGTTCGTCTTGTGTTCTTAAGCATCATTTCTTGTTCCCATGATATTCAGCACTTTGCGCCTTGTAGTTTGTTTTCATAACAGGCATGTGCATCCTTTTTTTTGCCCCTCGCTGGTCCGTTCTTTGTCTCTGTACAGCTTTGAGGCCTTTTTAAAGCAATCCCGAACAGACCAGATCTTGACAGCCTGGCGAAACTTGTAATATACACTTTTAACTTTGCCGGGTGTGCAGCATCTTAATGAAAAGCTGAGAGGGACAGGAGCTACTATACAAGCACCTTTGTTACAGAGGACAAAACAGGTGGGCATGTTCAAAGCCAGTGAAAGATAAGGCTGTAAGTTTGTGAAGATGGGGGGGGGGGAAGTGAGGTTATGTGCTGCCAGATGGACAAAAAGGCCCAGATAAAGGTTGAAGGAAGAGTGGTAGATGGTCCTGTAGCATAACAAGGAGAAATGTAAAGTACTACACTTGGGCAAAAAAAATGACAGGCACAAATACAGGATGGTGACACCTGGCTTGAGAGCAGTACATGTGAAAAGGATCTAGGAGTCTTGGTACCTTTACAATTAACCTCTGAATTGGGAGAGAGACGGAGGCAGACACACCTCCCCCCCCACCTATTCTCTCTCTGCTCCTTCCACCCAGCAGCCAGTAGACGGAACAGAAGGACTTGAGGCGGCAGCAGGGTGGGGTGAGGAAGAGGATGAAGGGGAACAGCTGTCTTGCCTCTGACTAAATACTGAATTTAAAAGTGTAGCACAGTCCATGGGTTGTGAGGGATCTGGTAGTCTAACCTCAGGGTATTTTTAACAAATCTCCTGAGCCGATTTAACAAATCTTCCTTCTTGGTAGACCACAAACTTGACATGAGTCAACAGTGTGATGCAGCAGCTAAAAAAGCCAATGCAATTCTGGGCTGCATCAATAGGAGTATAGCGTCTAGATCAAGGGAGGTAATAGTACCACTATATTCTGCTCTGGTCAGACCTCACCTGGAATACTGTGTCCAGTTCAAGAAGGATACTGACAAGCTGGAACGTGTCCAGAGGAGGGCAACCAAAATGGTCCAAGGCCTGGAAAATGCCTTATGAGGAACGGCTTAGGGAGCTGGGTATGTTTAGCCTGGAGAAGAGAAGGTTAAGGGGTGATATGATAGCCATGTTCAAATATATAAAAGGATGTCATCTAGAGGAGGGAGAAAGGTTGTTTTCTGCTGCTCCAGAGAAGCGGACACGGGGCAATGGATTCAAACTACAAGAAAGAAGATTCCACCTAAACATTAGGAAGAACTTCCTGACAGTAAGAGCTGTTGGACAGTGGAATTTGCTGCCAAGGAGTGTGGTAGAGTCTCCTTCTTTGGAGATCTTTAAGCAGATGCTTTGACAGCCATCTGTCAGGAATGCTTTGATGGTGTTTCCTGCTTGGCAGGGGGTTGGACTGGATGGCCCTGGTGGTCTCTTCCAACTCTATGATTCTATGATTCTATGACCCAAGAGCTGTGTCCCAGCATCCTCTATATTGAGGTTATTAATATTGTGCATATGAAAGCAGTTGGATGAATAAAAACAGACTCTTCCTTGGAAAAATATATATACTTAACTTAAAGTTCACTTTCCTCCTAGTTCTCCGTTTCCCAATTCTTCTTTCCTCCTCCCTACCCCCTCCCTGAGGTGACCTTTCCTCCCTTCCATTTCAAAGTTGCCTCTCCAAGGCTGCTCTCAGAGATCATGTTTAATGGATAGATGTCCTAGCCATGCATTATGCAAAGTTGTTGGAGAGTTTGCCTTGATTGTGTGTCTTTAAAAAATGCATACAGCTTGGCGTTTCTTTGTTTGCTTTTTTTTTTTACAGATTCAACTGGATCGAGAATAGCAAGTTGAGCTTAATGTGTCTCAGAGCAAGATTCCTGCATTAAGAACTTGTCATAGGTGGGGCAGAGAAGGCGAGCTCTGTGCTAAAAATTTCCCTTGCATTTCTCTTACCATTCTCAATCAATGAATGAGAAGAGAAATTGCATTCAAAAATCACCAAAGCAGAGGGGAAATCTCAGTGGAGTTCTCATAGGTGGGGTGCAGGGGTTTCGTCACGCTTATTGAGGCGATTGAGGGGTGTCCGTAAGGATCCTTTCTTTAGTTCTAGAAATCACCTATCTAGTGGCCAGAGTTATGCAGCCTCCCTGGGTGCCCATGCTTAGGAACATAGTAAGCTGCCTCAAACACAAATATATTCGGGCACTGATACATATTCTTATGGTCATCCTCCACATGAAAGGCAGCTTTGCTGTCTGCTGTATATATAAGGCTTACTTGCTTCTTAGGTTTTGACTATTCTGTGCTGGAGCTTCCAGCTTTCTCTGCCTCCGGGCCTGCTAGGGGAACCTGTCTGTTCTGGGATCTGGACAGAGGGAGTTACTTTAAATAATATCATCCCCTTGGTCAATTTAGCCCTGTGTTGGACATGCTCACTAGCAGCAGCTCTCCAATATTTGCGGCAGATTGCCAGGGATCCTTTTCACTGGAGATATATGCTAAGGGTTGAATTTGGACCCCTATAGGAACACATGGACTGCAAAAAGATCAAACTTATCCATCCTTAAAGAAATCAGCCCTGAGTGCTCACTGGAAGGGCAGATCCTGAAGTTGAGGCTCCAGTACTTTGGCCACCTCATGAGAAGAGAAGACTCCCTGGAAAAGACCCTGATGTTGGGAAAGATGGAGGGCACAAGGAGAAGGGGACGACAGAGGATGAGATGGTTGGACAGTGTTCTCGAAGCGACTGGCATGAGTTTGGCCAAACTGTGGGAGGCAGTGGAGGATAGGGGTGCCTGGCATGCTCTGGTCCATGGGGTCATGAAGAGTCAGACACAACTGAACGACTGAACAACAGCAACAAAGGAATACATGCTCCACCCCTGAGCTGCAGACCCACTCCCCATGGATTCCAGAACCTATCTGATAGCAAGCCCTTCTTTGTTCTACCCCACAGCAGAAGGTAAATGGCTTCCTTTTATTCAGAGAAAGGAAAGAATGACAGACCCATTGTCTGAAGATGTGACTTCCTGGTTCATTTTGACACACTCTCTCTGTTTCTGTCTCCTCCAGGGCAGAAGTGGTAGCTGTCCACAGGAAACAGTGTAGAAATCTTGGATTTTGACATCGCTGTAATTAGGTAGCAGCATATCTGTGCCTCTTCCCCCCGAGCAAAGTTAGTAGCAAGGACAGGAATCCATGTTCTTTCTGTGTCTCAGAACTCGTTCCATGTGGGGGAAAGCTGAATTTCGCTTAGTTTTAAAACAATTAAAAATTATCCCTACCAGTGCAAACACAGCCCATCATTTGGCTCAGAGAACATGAAGTCCCCTTGTCCCTTTTGACAATCTGTGTGGGCTTTTGAAAAGTGAAATGCAGTGATTGGGTGGGTGTCGTGAAACTGACCGCAGCCGTGGCTTGTGGGGAGATACATGGCAGCTGACAGTTTCAATGTGCAATGAAATACCCTCCCCACGGGAAATCTTGTGTTTACTCCCTCTGGTGGGAAAATTTCCCATAGTGGGAATTATTTTGCTAACAACAATGGCCTGCAGGGAAAGAGTTAATCAGCTTGCTGCCCTCCCACTGTATCACACTTTTAAAAGGGGGGGGTGAACTATGTGTGATCTGAGGCCTAGTTAATTGGTACTTGGAAATCTTGTTTAAGCCCCCTCCCCAATGTCCCCTTTCTCTTGCTGGCTGGTTTGGCTTTCCAGCCAAAAATAGCACCAACCCCATATTGCACCAAAGGTCAATCCATTAAATTTGAACAAACACAAGGAGACACTCAACACAAATGACCCACAGCTTTATGTTAAGGCACTTTAATCATTATTGTTAGCTTTTTTGCCTACTGTTCCATTCCCCAAAGTTTATGATGAGGTCAACACCTTTCCTCCTTAAAAGCCTTCTTGCCGAATACTAATTAGATGCCTTTGCTATTGAAGCTGCAGCAAAAGGCAAGGAATTTTTTACTTTAACACCACCGAAGCTTCTGGGGGGTTGGATCCAAAGCCATGTAAGGACGCTGGTCCTGGTCAGTATGAAAGGCAAGCCATTGCAGAACGCGAAGAGCAAGGCACATTGGATTGCCAATGTCACCTGTTATGTACTGAGTTGAATAGGATCCAAACTGCAGCAGTCTGATTGGTCCTAGAACAATAGGATTGAGATTGCAGCAGTCTGACTGGTCCCAGAACAATAGGATTGAGATTGCAGCAGTCTGATTGGTCCCAGAACAATAGGATTGAGATTGCAGCAGTCTGATTGGTCCGCAGGAGCCACCCAATCCAGCTCCAGGTGGAAGTGAATCCGCACTCCGATTGGCATACAGGAGTATCCCGGAATTAGCCAATCACGTGGGGCCCATTGTGTAAATAGTGTATATAAAGCAAACGTTTTGGGGGAACTGCATTCCTCACTACTATGAGCTGAATAAAGAGCATGAAATTCACACTGGACTCCGAGTATATTTCATCACCCATCTGCAGCGCGACAACAGTATTCAACGAAGCATGCCTGGATTGTGATGTGGGAGACTGGTTGCACTCTAATGGGAAATAGTTCCCTTTAGGCACTCCTAAAAAGGAAGCCACGTTTCATGGAGTGCCATTTTTGGACCCTTTCTCCCTTTAGAATTATAGAATCATAGAGTTGGAAGAGACCACAAGGGCCATCCAGTCCAACCCCCTGCCAAGCAGGAAACACCATCAAAGCATTCCTGACAGATGGCTGTCAAGACCTCCAAAGAAGGAGACTCCACCACACTCCTTGGCAGCAAATTCCACTGCCGAACAGCTCTCACTGTCAGGAAGTTCTTCCTAATGTTTAGGTGGAATCTTCTTTCTTGTAGTTTGAATCCATTGCTCCGTGTCCGCTTCTCTGGAGCAGCAGAAAACAACCTTTCTCCCTCCTCTATATGACATCCTTTTATATATTTGAACATGGCTATCGTATCACCCCTTAACCTTCTCATGGGAAACGTCATGTCTCTGACCAGGGCTCCTCTTGCAATTCCTGTCTCCCAGACTCTGCAGCCTATCAGGGTGTTTCTCTAAATTCAGACTAATTACAGTTAACGATCAGGTATTATCAGAGACAGGGCCTATATCAAATATAGTGGGAGTTTCAACAAAATTAAAAATTAAAAAAAATTCCTTCCAGTAGCACCTTAGAGACCAACTAAGTTTGTTCTTGGTATGAGCTTTCGTGTGCATGCACACTTCTTCAGATACACTGAAACAGAAGTCACCAGACCCTTATATATAGTGAGAGAGTGGGGGGTGGGTATTACTCAGAAGGGTGGTGGGAATGGGCGATTGGCTTTCCATCTCACTTCTGTTTGCCACTTAAATCAAATTGCACACACAAATCACAAAGGCTCAATGGATATGTTGCACCCTGGGTCAGAAGACTGTTATTCACATCCTGTCGCTCCCCCTTCGCATCAGGCAGTGCAAAACAAATGATAAGGTTGGGATGAGTTCCTATTTTTATCTGAATCCCTTTCTTCTATACCTGGTAGCAGCAACTTGATTTTCCTCTTGGAGAAGCTACCTAAGTACATTGTGATTCATCACAGGGAAATTTCCCCCTGCGGCTATAAAAAGGGAGCCATTTCAACCCTGCACATAATGAATGGCCCCATAGCCTGAGGTCGCTGCCATTGCTATTGAGTCTGCCTTCCTGCAGCAACCAAAATTATCCCGATCAATGGGCTGCCCTTTCCGTGTATTTTGCAGAGAATACATTGTGCCCACTGCAGGGCTTAATAAGAAACGTGTTATCAGCACGGATGGGCAGGGAGAGAGAGTCCAATCTAAAAGTTTGAATGCCCATTCAGGAAACGTGCAAGTTCATCTATTCCAGGAAGTTGCTCTCAACAAGTCTCTCTCTGTAAGCCTTATAGCGCAAAGCTTTCAAATGCAGTTGTAGCTAGGGCTGGGTTTGAAGAAGCTGCTGGAAGAGGAAGGGAAGGGATGGCCATGGAGATGGGGGAGCCCGTCCCCTTTTGCTGTCTGAGCCAAAACAGGAAGGTGGCACACCCCTCCCCCACACCACCCGCCTTGCGTACGGAGGTCACACAGCAGCAGATCCTGGGAGACAGGGGCGTACCCAGGATCAAAACTGGGGGGGGGGGCAAGCCATGGTCGTTCAGGTTGTGACATTTCAGCACGGAAAGGCGAATGAAACCAAAATTTTAGGAAAATTATATATAATTATAGCAGTGCTTTATTACGGTAGTTATTACAATTATTTGCTTGAATTTTTTTTATTCTAGTTACATGTCTTATACCAGGGGTGGCCAACTCCCAAGAGACTGTGATCTACTTTCAGCAGTGATCTACCCCCGTTTTTGGGGTTCAGCTCAAAGTTGTTGACCTTTTTGGGGGATGAGGAATGCCCCGTTTTTTAGGGGTTCGGTTTGTTTTTAGATTACTGACCACATTATGTAAACAGCAAACAAAAACAGCTTCAAAAAACAGAAAAACTCCCCCCCCCAAACAGAAAGCCCCAAATGGCTGAAAAACTCAGTTTCCCAGGATCCTCAGCCCTCGCAAAGGAACTACTCACCATGCAAGGGAACTCAGTTTCCAAAGCTCCCTTGCAACGATCAGCCGCGCAACACACACACACACACAGTGTCGGCCAAGAGCTCAATTGTTATTGAGATTTTGGGAGGGGGAGAAAGACCAGTAGTTTTTAGGAGAGCTTTTTTTTCCTTTTAGGCTGCCGATAACCATTTAATTTTAATTTATTTTTTGCTTCTAGGGGGGGCAGCTGCCCCCCCGGGTATGCCCATGCTAAATAGTGGGTGGACATAGCAGACGACACAGTGATTCTCCAAGCAGCTCTGTTTATTCTCAGGCTGGAACAGAACTGAACTGAAGGGCTCAGCAGCCTGCTTATATAGAACTCAGCTACAAGCAACAGTAACAACTTTCTGTAGTTACCCAATCCCTGAACGTCACTTTCAATCCCTCATTTGCATGTGCGGACCTGAGTGAAGAACTGCAGCAGAATGAACTATATACACACACCCCTAGTGGCCTAGGGTGAGAACTTCAATACATAACAAGATCATACAAGAGTTCCATGACTTCTCACAAGAGTTTCATGAGATCTCACCAGAGGCCACAGCTGCACGACCCCGGCGGGGTGGGCAGGGTGCCCTCAGGGGTGCCACTCTGTGGGGTTCTGGCACCTGAGGCAGCTGCTGCACTCTGCCTCATGGTTGGGCCGGCCCTGCCAATGAGAACGGAGTGCTCAACCCCCTCTGTACAACCGCTGAGCCTCCACAGACACCTCGACCAGGCTTTGCACCCACAGGCAAATGTTGTTGTTGTTCAGTCGTGTCCGACTCTTTGTGACCCCATGGACCAGAGCATGCCAGGCATGCCTATCCTCCACTGCCTCCCGCAGTTTGGCCAAACTCATGCCAGTAGCTTCGAGAACACTGTCCAACCATCTCATCCTCTGTCGTCCCCTTCTCCTTGTGCCCTCCATCTTTCCCAACATCAGGGTCTTTTCCAGGGAGTCTTCTCTTCTCATGAGGTGGCCAAAGTACTGGAGCCTCAACTTCAGGATCTGCCCTTCCAGTGAGCACTCAGGGCTGATTTCTTTAAGAATGGATAGGTTTGATCTTCTTGCAGTCCATGGGACTCTCAAGAGTCTCCTCCAGCACCATAATTCAAAAGCATCAATTCTTCAGCGATAAGCCTTCTTTACTGACACCAAAGATCTCATGCAAGGGTTCACCCCACTCACCTTCCCTCTCTTGTAAGCACCGCTCAAGGGCAGCTTATTCACTCAGCAGAACCAAATGGTAAATATCTTCCAGGATTATACCACTTCATGCTGCACATGAGCACTCGGCATAATTACAAGGTGGATCCATAGCCAGAGGCAGATTTAGAGGCGCGCAACCAGTTTGGTTGCCCTGGGTGCAGAGCCTGGGGGGGGGGCACAACTATGATTTTGCGAAGAAAACTTCCTAAAAATTAACTTTGCTAAAACTAAAATTATCCCCTTCGGCATGATAAAACCAAACCCATCGTGGAATCTTGCAGGCCACACCATTGACCAATGCTCGGTCTTTAAATACTTGGGCATTACTTACCATCACAGATTATCCTGGACAGCCCATTTAAACACGACCATCCTGGCCGCTCGCCGAATCGTGGGTGCCCTGGTGAAATTTTTCTTGCAAAAGGTGGGCAGCTGGTGGTACCAATCAGAAAGACCTACCTAAGCAAAATACCCCCTATGTTGCTCTATGGGGTGGAAATTTGGGGATGGAATCTGAATATCTTACAAAGATTGGAGTCCTTGCAAAACCTATTGGCAAGAAAAATCTTGGGCCTCCCTAATGGGACAATGGCGGCTCAACTGAGAATGGAACTGGGCCTATCATCCATCGTAGCAAGAGCCCATATCAGGATAATTACCTTCTACAAATCGCTTGCTGAAACTCCAAATTCTCTACTAGCCAAACAAGCCTTCTTAGCCTTCACCGGCAGCAGCACCTGGTCAAGAGGCATGGAGTCCATTTGTCACCGCTACTCCCTTCCAGACTTCGCAGCCCTATCCTCATGGGACAAGGACAAAATTCGCGACTGGATTCTTGCGAGGGACGCTGCCCTTGATCAAGAACTATCTAACGCGGCCAGACTCTCCACGTGGTTCCCTCGTGTGAAGGTGGTTAGATCTCTGGCCCACTATCTGAGTGATCTGCTGGACCCTATGCTGAGAAGGGCCTTTACACTGGCTCGATTCCATGCCATTCCCACAGCATTCCTGCAGGGTGTATTTTCCGGTACCCCTCTGGATCTTCGACTCTGCCCTTGCAACAATGGGAAGATAGAGGACTTTATTCACTTCTTCCTCTACTGCCCACTGTATGCCTCAATAAGATCCAGGCTTCTCTCTCTAATCCCGCCGACTATCGCCAGGGATGTTGACCGCATGAAATATCTACTGGTGGATGCCAACCCCTTGGTTTCACGTGGAGTGGCCATCTACATACTACAGGCCCTGAAACTCAGGACCACCTTTCTGGCCAACTCCCCCTAGCCTTAGTCTTATGTATATTCCCAACATGGAGACTCTCGTCACGTCTGCTGGTGCTTTTTATTTTTACTTTTATTCTATTTGTTTTAACCTGTTCGATTTTACTCCCAATTGTTTTAACTGTTGTATTTTCTGTATAATCGTGTCAGGCTACTGCCTGGTCTTTTATTATGTGCTATGGCCATAGGGCTAATGCAATAAATAAATTGATTAATTGATTGATGGAGGGGTGCCGAATTTTGGCATCCCACTGGGCGCCGCCGAAATTCGAGACCCCAAGATCTGCCACTGCCACAACACATTCATAGTCAGGACCCAAAGAGTGGCTTTAGATGTGTTCAGTGGGGTTTTTGACACTGAACTGTTTTTGGAACTGCAAACCCCTCTCTTCTGTGCCATCTCACAAGTTGCACTTTAAACTCCCGTAGGTTTCACATGGTGGTGGTGTTTGTTTATATATGTGCGTATATCGTGTATAGATACATACACACCTGCCCAAAGCTCCATTAGACTGATGGAAGTACGGTTTGTGACCCTGGACAACATATTTTCCCACTTTCCGCGTAACAACCTGCCTATGCAGCCATTGCCTGTTTTTGGCATGTGCCCAACGTACACCAGGAGTTCTCTTAATAGGGAAGGAGGCATGCATGCTACCACATCAATTAATTTCCCATCCTGCCTTTCAGACTCAAGAAAAACCCCTCCCCACAAGGCAGCTTGCATGGCCATAAAACCTGCTAATGTTCAAAAACATAAAATAACAATAAGCCAAATAACCAAATAAGAAATAAAATGTAATGACAATGGCACAAACGCCTAACAAAATGAAAACATGCTGTTATCATTCTAGAGGCCATCTGGGAAAGAGATTGGCAGGCTTGCCTGAGCAAGGAAACGTCCCGATAAAGCCCTGCCACTCTTCACCTTTTAGGAAACTGGGGGGTCAAACGACTCATGGTGGTAAATGCATCACTTGCAGTTGTGCGAATCTCTTTAAAACATAATGCAGTTGTGGGAAGAATCAGGACTATCTGGGTAATAATAGTCCCTTTTCTCCACCGCACATAATATGACGGATCGTGTGGTTATTTGTTTTCTCTTTCTAAAAATAAACTGCTTCGAATTGCACCCAGAAGCAAAACAGGGAACCCGTCAAAGTCTCCTCAAATCACTGCGACAGGTTCTCTGCAATGCATTGCAGTCAACAGTGCTATGAACTGATCATTAACAATCCATCTAAATCCATCCTCTATGTGTGAGTGAAACAGCAGCACGGATATTGTAGAGTGGCTTAGTTTGAGGAGCATGTATGTGTGATATCTAAACATATCTAAACATGCAAAAAATGCTGACTGACAGCCTCCCTTTCCCACTGCTGCTTGAACTTGTCTGTCTTCTTAAAATTAAAAGTGAACAACTGCCAGGTTTCCCCTTGCTTCCTACAGGCACAATCTAAAACTTTAAGCATAGCAGAAGCCTGTCTTATTGACAGTGAACATCCACAGGGCCTAGCTGAACTGAAGACTGATTAAGCCAGGGTCACTCCTGGAACAGAGGAATCTGTTCCAGATCAAAAAGATCTGAGCGTCTCTCTCATTCACCCTGAGAAGAATTTCCCATTGGTGCGCAGGCTTTTGTGAAGCTCTTTGCAGTCAATATTGTAAGAACCTGCATTAGCATAATATGAAATAACAACCTGGGGAATTTGTACTGAAGTGGTTAGTTCAAGCTCACCGCCACGGAGGAAAACACAGAGATTAGAGTTCATCTTTCCATGAAGCTGCTCTTACGCTGGGGAGAAAGCAACTTTGGCTGACAATGCTCAACAGAATAATTACTTAGCAAAGGGCTCGGTGCATAGTCTAAAAATATCCCGCTAGTGGCAAAGACCACATATCTAAATGCCAGGTGTGTTCTGCAGCAACAGCCAGGTTGGTCTGCCCATTGGAGAGAAGCTACAGGCACTGTTCATCCTTTCACTGAAATGGTGTTGATCATTTTTGCAAGGCAGGGAACAGGCCTATGATTCCCTGCCCTATGTGTAACAGAACACAGGAGGTGATGTTCCATGTTGGCATATGATCCATGTAAACCCCATTGGCTTTTGCAAAAGCAAGTCCTGCCTCACTGCCATCCTTAGAATTCTTGGAGACCTTGAACACATTTTGTACACTCGGCTACAGGTAGGTAGCCGTGTTGGTCTGCCATAGTCAAAACAAAATAAAATAAAAAAATTCCTTCCAGTAGCACCTTAGTTCTTGGTATGAGCTTTCGTGTGCATGCATGTTATGTATGTTATGTGCATGTTATGTACAGTATGCTATGTTTTCCCTGCACAAACGTGGGATGGGGCACAACGCAACGTGCTTAGCACAGGAACCCCCAGTTACCCCCCAATGATATCAACAGCAGTAACTGGTTAGGAACGTAACATGCTGGGAATCTGACACAAGGAAGACTTGCGCCAGTAGATACTTTGGGTTTTTAATGCTGCTGTGATGGGCACAGACAGCTGGGTTGGCGTGGCAGGTTTTGTTCCCCCTCCATGCTCTGTCCCTGGTCCCTCTCGGTGGGCATATATTTGCACACGTGTGTGTTTGCATGTGCCCCAGGCGCTGGCAAAGGACACAACATTGTTGCATGGTGTGCAGCCTGGTTCTAAGCCTAGGACTTTTTGCCTTCCATACCAGAAGTCTTGTCCATGTTCTGGTATCCGGGTTGGGCTGGGAAGTGCATCCTGGCTGGGGGGAAAGTGAGTGTGAAACCGATCCATGCTGCTAGTACTGTATGTTTCTCAGTGCCAGACTTTGGATACCCTGCTTCCTTGACACAGTGAAACCTGTGCAGGGAACTGCATGTGCAATGGTAGTGAACACAGTGATCTGGTACCTGAGCTACAAGGTTCAAGCATGTGCACTATATGAGCAGTGGCGAAGGAAGCTGCTCGGGTGCCAGGGGCAGCACGCCCAGGGTTGGGGTGAGCCGCCCATAGGGCGTACCCTGCCTCTTCCCACTCAGCCGCCCTACAGCTGGGGGGGGGCAGTGGGCAGACCATTTGGGCAGTGTGGAGCCTGTGTGTGCCCAAGCCACTGCGTCTCTCCCAGGAGAGATGCATGGCTCAGGAGCACTGCAGGTCCTGCAGTGAGTGCTGCCCAGCATTTTGTCACACCCCTCAGTGGTGACATCCGGAGTGGCCTGCACTCACCGCACACCCCTTCCTCCGCCCCTGTATATGAGCATGCTCCTGGCTGGTTTTTACTCTATGACACACACATGCTAGCTAAAATAGTGATTTCCCTCCATTCGTCTGTTGTGAAGCCTACATGTAGCAGGGGCAGTAGGTGAATCTAGATAAAGCAGCAACCAGGCATTAGACACCCCTCTCACCTCTTGCCCTGAAGTCTGCTGTGGTGCCGTCCAGCAACAATTACCTCACACAGGAACCAGTTGATGGTGTGCTTTATCTCAGTCCCATCGCAGAGCCGTGTTGAGGAGTTGTGAAAATCTGGGAGAGGTGGAAAAAACCTGCCTCTAAGCCAGAGAGCACAAATTTCTCTCTTACTAAAAATGCCACCGGCAATCTCCAACCAGGAGCAAGAATCCAAGAGACCGGGCGAAAGAATTTCTCGTGACTTGGAGGGGGGCAGAAAATAGAACAAATGTGGGCCAGCCAGGGGTTAAGGAATGGCTCCGCTGGAGACAACATAAGGCTATTAAGAGCAGGAAGAGGAGAATACTGATGCTTCGAACTTTGTGTGATCCTCCATACATCTCTCGCCATTAAACAGTCTTCAACAGGAAAACAAAACACAAATTACACGATTTTGATGAAGGAAGTTTCCGCAATAATCCTGTGGCTGGCAAGCGGGGGTTGGTTGCCAAGTGATTGCAATAACAATTCCTTTATTTTTTTCTAGTCCCAAGACCATTGCAAAACAGTACAGAAGTAAGACAAAGCAGCAGAAATAAGAATGAGTAATTAACCTGGGCGCAAATGAATTATATAACATGAACAGTGCTGGATTTCCTTGGCCTGTTGTCATAAAAACTGACGACAGGAGATTCTTTTAGGTCAGAGCGTTTTCAAGAAGGACAGAAGGACACAAATCTCTTCAGAATACAACCCTTTATTAATTTAAAGTTAATAGCTAATAAGACAGATCCTGAAGTTGAGGCTCCAGTACTTTGGCCACCTCATAAGAGAAGAGAAGACTCCCTAGAAAAGACCCTGATGTTGGGAAAGATGGAGGGCACAAGGAGAAGGGGACGACAGAGGATGAGATGGTTGGACAGTGTTCTCGAAGCGACTGGCATGAGGTCTGACCAGAGCAGAATATAGTGGTACTATTACTTCCCTTGATCTAGACGCTATACTCCTATTGATGCAGCCCAGAATTGCATTGGCTTTTTTAGCTGCTGCATCACACTGTTGACTCATGTCAAGTTTGTGGTCTACCAAGAAGGAAGATTTGTTAAATCGGCTCAGGAGATTTGTTAAAAATACCCTGAGGTTAGACTACCAGATCCCTCACAACCCATGGACTGTGCTACACTTTTAAATTCAGTATTTAGTCAGAGGCAAGACAGCTGTTCCCCTTCATCCTCTTCCTCACCCCACCCTGCTGCCGCCTCAAGTCCTTCTGTTCCGTCTACTGGCTGCTGGGTGGAAGGAGCAGAGAGAGAATAGGTGTGTGGCGGGGAGGTGTGTCTGCCTCCGTCTCTCTCCCAATTCAGAGGCTAATTGTAAAGGTACGGCGAGTATCTCTGAGTTGTGATCTGGCAACGCTGTCCTAAGGGCATCTCTCCTTCTCCCTGCAGAGTGGTACTCGAGTCAAGTGTGTTTCTTCATCATGAGGCCATCAGCCTGGTTTGGTAAGCAGCTTCTCCCCCCCTTGGACGCTGGGGCCGCCGAGCTGCCAACGGAGAGGCAGGGCGGAGAGCTGAAGGAAGAGTTCTCCGCCTGTATAAATAGAAGCACTGAAGCTTTGTAACAAGCGCTCCTTAACATTCCAGTCAGGTTCGGAGACCTACGGCAACAGCCGCAAAAGAGATGGGGAGGTGAAGAAATAGCAGAAACTCTCCAAGCGCTCTTGCAAGCTGTCAACTGGCCATTTTCTTCTATTGACAGTGCTGTCAAGACCCCCTCCTGGGAGAGAGGGGTGGCTAATCCGCCTTCCCAGCCTCTCCCCCCCCCTCACTCCGCAGCCTGTCAGGCACGCGGCTCAGCTAATCAGCCAGCCACTTCCCTCCAAAGTTGCTTTTGATTCCTGTCCACCTCTAGTGGGATGGAAACGTGGACGGATAAATGGTTATGGTGCCCCTGTGCGTTGGGTTGCCAGCTCTTTTGCAGTGGCCCAGCTCCTGTGTGGCGGGTGGGGGTTTCTCAGGGAAGCTTCCCCACGACTCTGCGTGGCATCTGACTAAGTCCTACTCAGAGCAGGCCTACTGAAACTTCCCATCCCAAGAAAGGCGTCACCTGCATCTCAGAAATTTGTAGAACAGGTAGACACCTTTCTGTTACAGTGAAGGGCGAAATGTCCCCTTTTTGTTCTTCAGGGCCTATCAGCAGGGCCGGTGCTAGGGTTTTTTGCGCCCTAGGCGAGATCACCTTCTGGTGCGCCCCCCCTCACAGCCAATCCCTAGCACTGGCCCTGCGGAGAAGCCCGATTTCGGGCTGCTCCCCCCTCCCCGCCACTCTGCCGCTGGCGGAGTGGCACCAGGGCGGCGGGGGGCAAGCTGTCCAGCGCCCCCTCCATTTTGGCGCCCTAGGCAACTGCCTAGTTCGCCTAAATGGATGCCCTGGCCCTGCCTATCAGTGCAATGCACAGCTCTTTTCCTGGGTCCCTGCACCTCATTGCGCTGAGCTCGGGGAGGCTTATTTCTGAGCAAACATATACAACGCCATGTGTTTTGTAAATGTGTGTTTTGTAAACTGTCGGCAAGCACATACATTGCACATAAAATATGTAATTAAAACATGTTTTCAGCACGAACTGGTTTTGCATTAACAGCTATATATAATTCACAAGGAAAGGAAGATGTTGCTTGGGTTGCCTTCAATACCATGTCAGGGGGGAAAGGCGTACGACTTTTACATTTACCCATTAAACTAGCTGATGTTAAAATATGCCTCAAAAGTAGGTAACGTCCTGTTTTGACTGCCTTGAACCCTCCCCTCTCCCTTAAAAAAAAAATACTTCCAGGATGAGGTGGCAGTCTTGCTCTGTGGTCTGTACCACTTCATTCGGTAGGGGGGCTACTTGTTACCTTCCCCATTCAAAATGAAAGAGAACATCTTGGTGCATCAAAAGCTTGTGTGTTGATTGAGTGTGAGAGGGTTGGAGAGTGGTGACTGAAGAAGGAGGGTGTGGGGCGAGGTTAGGTTTAGGTTAGGTTAGGAACGTTAAAGATGTGTTTGATGTTGATGAAACAAAGAATATACACTGATAACAAACTAAGCTTCATGAACCTATACTGAAACCGTTATGCTCTGTACTAAATAAAGATCTCTTGTTTTTGAGCCAAGTCGTCGTTCTTTTGGTCCAGCAGGTTATATAAGCTCTTGAGGAGGGGAATTCAGGTAAAAGGGCAAAACTATTCTGAAAGGCGATAGTTTGTGTCTTAGAGCAGTGTTTTTCAACCACTGTTCCGCGGCACACTAGTGTGCCGCGAGATGTTGCCTGGTGTGCCGTGGGAAAATTACTTTATATATAGTCAATATAGGCACAGAGTTAAATTTTTTAACATTTTCTAATGGTGGTGTGCCTCGTGATTTTTTTCATGAAACAAGTGTGCCTTTGCCCCAAAAAGGTTGAAAAACACTGTCTTAGAGTTCCCTCAGGAGGGGCTAGTGGGCGAAAAAACTGGGATTGCCACAGAGTTGCTAAGAGGGCTTAGTCAACTGGTATAGTGAGGGGATCTAACAAAGAGAGGCCCCGAACTATAGGCAAAAGGAGAGGTTAAACCCCAAAGCCCAGAGCAGTGGAAATAACCGGCCACGGCCGCTGGACAGGAAAACCCCTGTTACTAAGAAATTCCCAGTTTATTAAATAAAGGGAAAGACAATAACAGACGGACCTCAAAGGGACAGGTGGGGTGCGTGTTAATTTGACCCAGAACACCTGAGTAAAAACGTAACTTAGTAACAAGGGGAGAGTCTGAGGTGGAGGTTTGTCGCATTAATTGGGGGCGGGGTGACACCACGACGCATCAGATGCACTGCGCATTCCCAGAATTTCCAGGCATGCGTAGTGGATCTGGCCGGCGCTGCTGCGAGCCGGCGACCGAGTGGCGGGTCATAGGGCTGCCCCATCTGCACGGGTTGCTGGGCGATGGGAGAGGGGCCTGGAAGTGTCCCCCTTCCCCTGGAATCCGGGGCGGAGCGCCCCCTGCGCCCCGCCCTTCCTACGCCACTGGGCAGCGGAATCCCTGAGGGCACCTCACCTGCCGAAGAAGCGAGACATGGCGGCAGTGGCTTCAGGTGAGCTCCCGTGAGAGCCCCGCGAAATCCCGTGAGATCTTGTGGGGCTTTGTGTGAGATCTTGCCGCTGTGCCGCTTCTCAGTTCTCTGGTAAGATAAGTGACACTTGGGCAGGTGGGTGGGTGGAGCTGGGAATGGCACCTTACCATTTTGCCTCAGGGGGTGAAATAGGACGGGCTGCCTTTGCCAGGCATAGTTTTACCTAGTGTTGTTGTTTTTTAAAATAAAATAAAAACTAGGAAAAAAAGGTGCCAGTACTCACCATGAAATTGTTACGGTAAGTGCCACACTTTTAACATGGGGGGGGGGGTCAGTACTGTGTACACTTGAGTACCCCCAGGAAAAATCACTGGTTTTACCACCTCATCTGGTGCTGGTGAGAATCAGGCCCTAGAGCAGGGGTCCCCAAATCAGCATGGTCCGGGAATCAGCATGTTTTTACATGAGTAGAACGTGTCCTTTTATTTAAAATGCATCTCTGTGGGGCATAGGAATTTGTTCATATTTTTTTTTCAAAATATAGTCCAGCCCCCCACAAGGTCTGAGGGACAGTGGACCGGCCCCCTGCTGAAAAAGTTTGCTGACCCCTGCCCTAGAGATTCTGCCAGTCTCTGGAAGCAAGTAGACTTTTTTATTCTGTGGCTCAGAGGTCAGCGTTTTCTTTCGTTTTAACTTCTCACAGCAGCGGTCTGACCCAGCAGCCACCTAGTGCAATTTCTAAATCATTGCTTTTAGAGAATGGCCAAATAATGTTTGCTGAGAACGATTTGCCTGTCTTTGCTGCTTTGATATTACTTCAAAGAAATTAAGAAGCAACATTTAAAACATTCTTTGAGGAGGAGGAGGGCCTTGTAGCCATCCACCCTCCTTGCTGATTTCTCATCAGGGGGGCCATCTCTAGCAATTTCAGTAGTTACCAGTTTCTGCCTCAGTGCAGAAGTTACGTATCATTGTGACCTATCATTGTGTGTCCCCCCCCTGCCCCCGAATAAGAAACAAAGCATGAACGGTAACCTTTACTGTAGCATCTTTTGTTAAGAATATCTTTTTCTTGAATGGAAATAAATCCAAGCATTCCAAGGATCGCAATGGTATTCATTTTGTTGGTCACTGCAATGGCACATTCTTCTCAGCAAAACGTCCATCAGCAAATGAGGGACTGAGGTCGAGGAAGAGACGGAATTGTTTGTCTAAGGCTACTGGTGGCACAATCCTGGGCACGTCTATCCAGGAGTCCCTCTGAGTTGTAGGAGACGTTATCTGTAATAAGTATAAACACAACAAAATAAAAAAATTCCTTCCAGTAGCACCTTAGAGACCAACTGAGTTTGTTCTTGGTATGAGCTTTCATGTGCATGCACACTTCTTCAGATACACTGAAACAGAAGTCACCAGACCCTTAAATATAGTGAGGGAGTGGGGAGGGGTATTACTCAGAAGGGTGGTGGGAATGGGTGATCAGCTGATAGGTGTGGAAAACCTGTTGACGACTCTTAACGGCTGCAATTGGTCTTGCAGGGAAAGGCAAGGGGTGAGATGGCTAAAGATAGCTTTGTCATGTATAATGAGATAATAATAATAATAATAATAATAATAATAATAATAATAATTAATTTATTTATACCCCGCCCTTCCCCGCCAAACCGGGCTCAGGGCGGCTAACACCAATAAAATCACAACAAAAACATAAAACAGTTCATTAAAATACAGATTAAAATACAATTTAAAACTAAATCTAAACTTCAGCCTCATTTTTAAGTAGCCCACCAAAGAATCCAATGTCTTTGTTCAGACCAGGTTTCTCCATGGTTTTAAGTTTGGTGATTAGTTGCAATTCAGCCACTTCTCTTCTTTTTTTTTTTTTCCGGACACTCTTTCTTTATTGTCAAATAAAGTATATACATATGGATCTGCTTCGGGGTTCCAATACATAAACTCAAAACAAACCAAAACAATCCATGACCAAATTCAAACAAAATACTCCAATATTTATCCGTCCAAAGTTCCCTTCCCTCCACCCCCTCCACCCCTCCCCTCCCTCTCCTCTCATGCTTCCCCTCCCCCAAGAGTGATCATCTGTCAACAATTTCAGTTTCTCTTATAATTTTCAGTTGCGTTTTTTTTTCCCAAAGAAAAAAATTGTCTTCAATTTATTTGTAACCTGTTTATCCTCCTTTTCCCGTGCAAGTCTCTCTACTCAATCTATTAAAATTTCGTAATTTGGACAGTATTTCTCCATGTATTCTTTTAATCCTTCCCAATCTTTAATTAGCTCTTTATTTGAGCGTCCTCTAATATTAGCTGTAATTTTGGCCATTTCAACAAATTCAAGGAGTTTTGTTGGAAAATTCAAGGAGGGGAAAAACTCCCCCAATTCAGCCACTTCTCTTTCCAGTCTATTTCTGAAATTCCTTTGTATTAAGACAGCTACTTTGAGATCTTTTATAGAATGTCCTGGGAGATTGAAGTGTTCTCCTACTGGTTTCTCATGCACACGAAAGCTCATACCAAGAACAAACTTAGTTGGTCTCTAAGGTGCTACTGGAAGGATTTTTTTATTTTATTTTGTTTTGACTATGGCAGACCAACACGGCTACCTACCTGTAACTGTGATAAGTATGTTCAGGATTGCAGCCTCAAGGACTTCATGCACCAAGTCCCTTCCACCTCTTCAATTCCACGATCCTATGAAAACCCACCATATATAAAGATGGTGGGGATGTCTTACTTCGCCTTCATGGGACATGACAGAGAGAAATTCTCCTGCCCCATTTATATGATTGGGGACTGCGCAAAAGTGTTGGAATGGGGCGGTTGTCCAAAAGAAATTTCCACTGAATTGTGCCTCGCGAGCCAGAGCTCCTCGAGTCCTGTTCTGCCGCCCTAAACGGCATGCAAAATCGACTCCCTGAGTCCATAATATGCCACCATAAAATTTATTCTCTGGATAGTGACGCCGGCAGCAGCAGCTCTGACAGTCATCAAGAGATGTATCATATCAGCTGGCAGCAGATGTTGGTGCTCTGGCTGGCTTAACTTCCCTAGCATGTTAAAACATACAGTGCAAGAGCTGGGCTAAGTGCATGAATAATAACCCCCGCTGGTCAAAGCCAGCACACAGCAGCCCGCAAGCTCACAGAGAGACTTAAGAGGGTCTCCCGGATTGGCTGGGTCAGACGGTGCCTGGGGAAGGAGGGTTTTTGCAGGTCATGAAGCAACTTTAAAGTTCAGACAAATTTCCCTGCACAGATTTACAGTCCCCTCTTGCAAAGGAAGGTGGGCCTTTGGACGCATGGGCAGGGGCGTAGCAAGGGGGGGCGGAGGGGGCGGGGGCCCTCGGGCAGCGCCCCTGCTGGGGGTGACACATCGGGGGCGGCCCGCCCACTGGGCTTTTTTTTTTACTTTTTTTTTAAAATTCTTTTTAGGCTATTTTCGGCACTGCCGGGGTGGAGCCGCAGGGGCGCCAGCAAGGAGGGGTGTCACCCCCCTCGCTGGCCACCCCTGCAGCTCTGCCCCGGCAGTGCCGAAAATAGCCCCCCCTTCCAGCGGTGGAGTTCGACATGGTGGCGGAGTGCAAGTCGGGGCAGGGAGAGGGACGGGCCAGCGAGGAGGGGTGTCCCTCCTCGCTGGCCCGCCCCTTGCCTCTTTGCCGAGCTCCGCTGCTGGCTGGCTTGCGGAGCCGGGGCATGGAGAGGGGCGGGCCAGCAAGGAGGGACACCCCTCCTCGCTGGCCCGTCCCTCTCCCTGCCCCGACTTGCGCTCCGCCAAGGGAGCCTGGGCGGCGAATTCGGGAGTCTTTGCAGCCTGCAGAGACTCCCAAATCCGCCGCCCGGCACCCCCAGGACGAGGCGTCGCATGCGTCATGACGCAGGCACGCACGCACCGCGATGCCCCGCCCCCAGGGGTGCCTCTTGGCTTCCAACCCCCGGCAGCCAAGGGGCTAAGAACGCCCCTGCGCATGGGCACTCCCCACCCACCCTTGCAATCTCGATCAATTCTCTTCCCCTCCCCCCCCCACATGGCAAAAATAGGGATGAGATTCAGTGCTTGTTTGTTCTCTGTGCTTGTTTGTATTTCACAATTTGAGTTTTAGCTCAAGGTGACATACAAAGCTAAAATCGTGTTGGTGTTCAATCAAAGAACTAGGGTGAAAATTTGATGGAAGTGTTGAGTTGCTTTTTTTTTGCACGGGGCATGTTCAGCTATTGTGCCAGCTTCAGGTTGCTGAGCTCATGAATATCCTTATTCCAGGTCTAGGGTTGCTTTCCCAACTACTGCCTGGGTTCCACTTGTGTCTTAGAGACTTGCAGATGAAACTTTTCCTAACATAACATAAGGTAAAGGTAAAGGGACCCCTGACCATTAGGTCCAGTCACGGACGACTCTGGGGTTGCAGCGCTCATCTTGCTTTACTGGCCGAGGGAGCCGGCGTACAGCTTCCGGGTCATGTGGCCAGCATGACTAAGCCGCTTCTGGCGAACCAGAGCAGCACATGGAAACACCGTTTACCTTCCCCAGAGCGGTACCTATTTATCTACTTGCACTTTGCATGCTTTCGAACTGCTAGGTTGGCAGGAGCTGGGACCGAGCAACAGGAGCTCACCCCGTCGCGGGGATTCGAACCGCCGACCTTCTGATTGGCAAGCCCTAGGCTCTGTGGTTTAGACCATAGCGCCACCTGCGTCCCAACATAACATAAAGGAGATGGGAAATTTCTGCACATCAGGCCGTTGTTAAAAGGACAAGAGCAGGGTCAGTGCTATCTACAGATTCTACACCACCAGTGAGGCATCTGTGGCCTTCCAGATGTTGCTGGAGCACAACTCTTATTGCCCATAGTAGCTGGAGCTGATGAGAGTTGGAGTCCAACAACATCTGGATAGCCACAAGTTCCCCACCACTGATCTATCTACATCAGGGAAATGGTGTTCTCTCCAGATATTGTTGGACTTTTAACTCCCATCAGCCTCAACCACCATAACCAGTAGTCAGAACTGATAGGAGCCATAGTCCATCAACCTCCACTGGTTTCCAATCACTAGTCTATGTGCACCATCCTTTGTGTGGGATAACTAGTCTCATATAGCCAACAAACTTAAGTCTAATTAAGGCATGAAGGGGTTAATATCACAAAGTAAGCTGTCCTGTCAGGCTTAGCTATGTTCCACCGGAGAAGCTCAGTGTGGGAAGAGGTTCTGAGCTGGTTGTTGCAGCTTAAGCCACATGGCTCTAACAAGCCATTCTTTAACTCCTATAGCCTACTAATAATTTAGGAACCTTCAGCATGAAGCAGTCATGAAATTAAAAGACGCCTGCTTCTTGGGAGGAAAGCAATGACAAACCTAGACAGCATCTTAAAAAGCAGAGACATCACCTTGCCGACAAAGGTCCGTATAGTTAAAGCTATGGTTTTCCCAGTAGTAATGTATGGAAGTGAGAGCTGGACCATAAAGAAGGCTGATTGCCGAAGAATTGATGCTTTTGAATTATGGTGCTGGAGGAGACTCTTGAGAGTCCCATGGACTGCAAGAAGATCAAACCTATCCATTCTCAAGGAAATCGGCCCTGAGTGCTCACTGGAAGGACAGATCCTGAAGTTGAGGCTCCAGTACTTTGGCCACCTCATGAGAAGAGAAGACTCCCTGGAAAAGACCCTGATGTTGGGAAAGATGGAGGGCACAAGGAGAAGGGGACGACAGAGGATGAGATGGTTGGACAGTGTTCTCGAAGCGACTGGCATGAGTTTGGCCAAACTGCGGGAGGCAGTGGAGGATAGGGGTGCCTGGCGTGCTCTGGTCCATGGGGTCACGAAGAGTCGGACACGACTGAACGACTGAACAACAACAACAATCACTTTGTAACAGCTAAGTTTCATTGCCTGTGCAACCTATTATGAAACACATTAATCTGACCCTTGAAGAGTTTGTAATCAAACCATTTTATAAACTTACAAAACGTGTGGTTTCTTTCAAAGGGAAACTTTGGAAGGAACTTAGAAGGGAATATTTTAAAGGTCCAGCAGCCTATATTCCGACGCTTTACTGCTGCATATTTTGTGATTTTAAATCTCTGCTGGGATTCTCTCACCAAAAAGTACTTGGCCCAGACTTGGGTCTTGGCATCCAGAAATTCTCCTTTTATGCCTCCCCCCCCCCCTTCAACCAGTACTTTGCTTGAGAGTATGTCTCAGCTGTATGCTTATTGATCTCGTCTCTCGAAACAGGGAACATGAAAACACTGTTTATATCTCCCAACTAAAGAAGCTGGTGTCAGGTAGCACCAATGTGCGAAGGGTGCAGCCTTGCATTTTAAGATGCCAGACATCTGCACTTATTTCTCTCTTCCATAATACATTGGCTTCTTCCTGCTGTTTTGCCAACAAAAACAGCATAGCTTGAGTATAACTTATTTGAAAAAGCTCTCTTCCATAGCCCTTTCTCTCTTCCATAGATTCACATTGGCTTCTTCCTGCTGTATTCTGCCAACAAAAGGAGGCTGTAAAAATCGTCCGGATGGAAAAGCATTTAGTTCAAAGCCTTTAGACAACCATTCATTTGCAACCACCTACAGTTTAGAATTAGCAAAAAGCTGGGAAATTAGGGTACTTTAAGGACTTAGACTTAAGGGCTATCATCTCAAAGCCTTTCCTGTGCTTGAATTGCCACACTCTCCGTTTTGTCCAGAAAGACATGGAAGTTGGTGCCTGTTTTCTGAAGGATAATTCTTCCTTCTTTTTGTGTGTTTAGACCTTTAACCTACCCCTTAAATAAATTCAGACAAGACTTAAATTTTTGGTTTGGTTTTTGGCAGAAATTAGGCCACGACTTTATTACAGCAAGTGAGTGGTGTGGCGATCACCCAAACTTAGGAATGGCACAGAAGGAGTTAACAGGAATAACCAGTAAGAACCTTTAGGGGGCGGAGTTATGTGGGCTATATAAACCCCTCCCGGGGAAGGAAGGGTTCTTTAGTCTGTAGTCTTTAGTCTTTGGGGCTTGTCTTTTGTGAGGGTCTTGGTGTTTGTCTGGGGGCTTGTTGTGGGTATTGAGAGGTTGGAAGAAGGGTGGCAAGGGAAGGAGTAGGAACAGGGGTGGGAGAAATAGTTGGGCACTGTTGTTAACAAGAACACAACCAAGAAAGTACTGTTTATTCAGAAACCACATGCTTATGTACTAAACTTCAAATAAAACAGTTTTGTTCCAATATTCTCCTTGACTGAACTGAGTGAAGTAAATACCAGACAGACTGGTTGGTGGCAGCGGTTAATTAATAAAGTGGTGAGTGCAGGTATCAACGGACCGTTAAACGTCTGGGGGACCTGTGCAGGTTGAGCGAACTGCCACAAGTGGTTGCATAGGCTCTGGTTCCACTAGCTCCCTGCACCGTTGCAGGTAGCGTTGACCCAGGGCACCAGCATAGGTCAGCCTAGGGTGAACACCTGGAACAGCGGAAAGCCGGGGTCAGGCTAGTCCACCACCCAGATGTCCCCCTGGACTCAGGCATGGGCACAACCCCTCTCAGGGTTGACCAAACCATTGAGTCCCTGGATTCCTTTAATGGAATACCCTTCACATAGGGATGGCGAGAGCGTTCTCCCATCCCTATCACCTGAACCAGAGCCTATCCGCAACCTTACAAGTTGTGATGATTTGCTACACGGCAGGCGAAACCCAAATGGCAACAGCCAATCAACCAAGTGGGGGAAATTCCTGCTGTGCCCCTGTCCCAATGACAGACGACAGGTGATGGCATAGCAAGGTCAAGCGCAAGCCCTAAATATAGGAAGAGGTGGGCGGGTGTTCTGATACACTGGCCCAAAGAGGAAGCTCAGGGACACGTGCATAGGCTTATATAGGTCCCTCGATCTGTTTGGCTAGCGTCCCATTGGCCTGATTACACCCAGCATCGAGGGACCTACCAATAGGGTGTTGTGGCTATCCAATCGTACCCACCCACAACACAGGGTTTGGTTCCCTCTTTGAGGGAGTAAACAATTTGCCTTCAAGCATGGCAACAGTGGAATACCTTCATCATAGACTTGTGGAAGGGACATCTAGACCAACCCGCTGCAATGCTTTTGCTTTTTTAATCTGTCTTTAAGAAGGTAGTGTAAAATGATCTTAAAGTGCTTAGCACACTCACTTAACCCAACTTTTTATGTTTGATAACTTATGAGAGGTAAATTTTAAATGCAATCAAATAAAATATGTTTAAGGGCAGAACATGTGCTTTCCTTTTGCTCAACCAATGGTAGGGCTGCCTCCTTGAGATACTATTTGCATACTTTGAAGTCATTTTGTTGTAGAGCTGTAGGGCTTGATGAATGAATCTCTTTCTATTTCCTTTTCCTGTATCTTTGCCCATAAATCTGTTCTCTTCCATTTGCACATTAAGATGCAATTTCTTGTAATCTGCATCAAAACTGACATTAAATACATATTCAGTTATGAATGAATGAATGAATGAATGAATGAATTGGCTAGCTGAACAATCATCTTCTTGAACATTATGAACCTATTTCCATGATGTGGCCACCCGAAGAGGGCCCTTTGAGGTGCAGATAACAGGGATATACAGGTAAACTCACAAGCTTCTTGGCTGCAGCACCCGGGTACAAAGCAGTCTGTCCAAAGGAGCCCTTGACCCCTTCAGTTGTCAGGTGAAAACTGTTCTTTGTGAACATGCTTTTCAAGAGGCTGCTGGGTGATTTCTAAGCTTTTTGCTGCGTCGGCTCTGGTACTCTATTGCTTTTCTTTCTCTTTTGTGATTTTTTTTTTTTTAATTCAGGTGGATTGTGAGCCACTCTGTGGACTTCATTTTGGGTAGATGGCATGGGGTAAAAATTAAGTTTATGAATAAATAAATCTCTGCGTACCGTGTCATTTTGCCCCTAGGGTAGCATTGTACAGGTATATGTAGTTGGTGCTGTTGTGTTTCTAGGTGCTCTTTGAAAGGCTGAGGTATTCAAAATTGTTAATGACAACCTGTGTGTGTTGGCAGGAAACACTCAAAGCCCAGTTCTCACAGACGCAGTAAAACCTTTGTCTCGGTTATACCACTTCAGACTGCAGGTTGAGGCTCGCATGAGTAAATAAACGCACAAATAAGAAAATAAATCCCTCCACACAAATAGTACCGTAGGTTTATCTGGGAAATAGCTAGAACTCCCCCCACCCCAACAGGGTATACTAGCTCTCCATGTGAATGTCTTTTTATTGATTTGGTTTTATGAAGGAACATTCCACCAACGGAGTTCCCCACCTATGCTCCGAAAATGGTGCAGCTCAAGTGAGAACCTGGCAGGGGGAGGAGCCCAAATATACATATTCCACAGAGGGACATTATCCTGCAATATGCACATGGGAGCTCCCACCATATTTAGTGGGGCATGATGCCTCCATAAAAATACACGGGTCAGCCGGTAAATAGAATTGCGTTGCCCGCTTCCCATCAGTGGTTAATAATTTCCGCTGTGACGTTATGCACTAATTTGTTTTATCTGTGACCCTGAAATGTTAAAGTCAAACTGAGGGAAGAGAGTAAGAGAAACTGAAATGGGCAGTGTGTGTGTGTGTGTGTGTGTGTGTGTCACATTTCACACTGTTGCTTGCAAGGCTCCAGCATGTGTTTAAGCTAGGATCTGTCTGGCCTCCTAGGTCATGAGCCCGGGGGCCGGATCCGGCCCAATCGCCTTCTAAACCTGGCCCACGAACAGTTGAGGAATCAGTGTGTTTTTACATGAGTAGAATGTGTCCTTTTCATTTAAAATACATCTCTGGGTTATTTGTGTGGCCTGCCTGGTGTTTTCACATGAGTACAATGTGTGCTTTTATTTAAAATGCATCTCTGGGTTATTTGTGGGGCATAGGAATTCATTCTCCCCAATATAGATAGATAGATAGATAGATAGATAGATAGATAGATAGATAGATAGATAGTCCGGCCCCCCACAAGGTCTGAGGGACAGTGGACCGGCCCCCTGCTGAAAAAGTTTGCTGACCCCTCTCCTAGATGACTGGTGCAGATTTAATCCTCCTTCTTGATGGACAGCAGCTGCAGCAAAAGGGACATCTGCTTTCTGTCCCCTTAATTGGACAGACGAGTTCTTATAGGAGGAGGAGGAAAGTCGTTTCTGAGACTTTGGCCAATCAGAGTGCTTTTCCAAAACCTGCCTCACAAACAACCCCAGGTGCCCTGGCTGCTTAGACTGCTTGCTGTTGCTGGACATATTTATTTTATTTTACTACCTGGATCAATAAACGCAAGTCATCTTTCCGGCCCTCCGGTTTAATTGCAAGTGATGATTAAAGGCCTATTTGCTGAGGTTTAACTGCTTCTCTAGTCAGAGTCATTAAACCTGCACTAGGGGCCTCACGCTTCAGCTGCCACGATGTGCTAAACGCATTGTCATTTACCATTGTGCTACCAAGCTAGATCATCCAGGTGGCCGCAGTAACACACTGCTTTCACCCTTGTGAGCCAGTGTGGTGTAGTGGTTAAGAGCAGTAGACTCGTAATCTGGTGAACCGGGTTCGCGTCTCCGCTCCTCCACATGCAGCTGCTGGGTGACCTTGGGCTAGTCACACTTCTCTGAAGTCTCTCAGCCCCACTCACCTCACAGAGTGTTTGTTGTGGGGGAGGAAGGGAAAGGAGAATGTTAGCCGCTTTGAGACTCCTTCGGGTAGTGATAAAGCGGGATATCAAATCCAAACTCCTCCTCCTCCTCCTCCTCCTCCTCCTCCTCCTCCTCCTCCTCTTCTTCTTCTTCTTCTTCTTCTTCTTCCACCCAACTACAGGATAGATGCAAAGAACATTTAAGCAAGTCAAGCTTTTTCTGACCCAAAAATAAGTAATGGGGAATGTATAACCTGCCATTTGTTTTAAGCTACTGTTAAAGTAACAGGTTAAAGGGTAAAAACCCCAGATGGTTAAGTCCAAAGGCGACTATGGGGTGCGGTGCTCATCTCACTTTTCAGGCCGAGGGAACCTGCCGTTTGTCCACAGACAGCTTTCCGGGTCATGTGGCCAGCAGGACTAAACCGCTTCTGGTGCAACGGGACACCGTGACGGAAGCCAGAGCTCATGGAAACGCCATTTACCTTCCTACCGCAGTGGTACCTATTTATCTACTCGCACTGGTGTTTTTTTGAACTGCTATGTTGGCAAGAGCTGGGACAGAGCAACGGGACCTCACTCCATCATGCGGATTCGAACTGTCGACCTTCTGATCGGCAAGCCCAAGAGGCTCAGTGGTTTAGACCACAGCGCCACCCGCGTCCTGTTCAAGTCATAGGGTCAGCTAGAAATAAAATCAAGGGGGAAAGAGGGGGAATTTTAGTTCTGTGTTACTGGAGGAAAAATGTTGCCTTAGGAGGTGCTTCTAATATTTACACAAAGCTGCGTGTGATCATAGAAAAGGCCACTGTTATTCCTTATACCTAGAGCTACCTGGATTCTGAAATTTTACATAAGCAGAGTTAGATGTAGCGCAACATTTGGATTCAGACACAAATATTCTCACATATGTGTACAGTGGGTTTTTGTCCTCGTGATTTCAGGTGCATTTAGCAATGTTAGTATACATTTTGCAGTGTCTGTCCTACATATTTTCCACGGTGCTCCCACAGATTATTCTTACTGGGCAAAAGGGTGCTAACTTCTATTTTAGAGCTGTTCATTTAAATGTATCCTTGCAAAAAAAAAAGTAGGGAATTTTGTATGAGAAGAAGAAGAAGAAGAAGAGTTTGGATTTGATATCCCGCTTTATCACTACCCGAAGGAGTCTCAAAGCGGCTAACATTCTCCTTTCCCTTCCTCCCCCACAACAAACACTCTGTGAGGTGAGTGGGGCTGAGAGACTTCAGAGAAGTGTGACTAGCCCAAGGTCACCCAGCAGCTGCATGTGGAGGAGCGGAGACGCGAACCCGGTTCACCAGATTACAAGTCTACCGCTCTTAACCACTACACCACACTGTAATGTTTTGGAGGCAGTATAGTATCCGAAAAAAATTATAATAAAAACAAAGATTGCATGTTCCACATGGAGTTGCCATGAAGTGATATGATTGTGGTCCTTTCCTCGCAGCCTAATAGCCCTTGCAAGGGAGGTTCATTTCGACGACTGGCTGGTCTTATTTGATCATGGAATATGAATTTCTTGGTAGAAACTGCTTTGATCTCTCCAGTGCAGAATATGAGCAGGGGAAGTTCAGCAGGGAATAAAGCATCTGAGCAGCTGCATGATAATTATGTATCATCTGAGTGCAAAAAGTGCTTGGCGTAAGGCAGGCAAAGGGGATTGCTGTGCCCACATTTAGAAATCAGAAAGAGTGGCACGTCCAAAAACCTTCAATGAGGAATTCCAGCCTTCGCCTAGTTTTTTTAAAAAAGGTACCGTCTTTTTCGCCCCATAAGACGCACTTTCCCCCTCCTAGAAATTAAGGGGAAATATCTGTGCGTCTTATGGAGCGAATGGTGGTCCCTGGAGCCGAATTGCCCAGGGGCCAAAAGCAGATAGTGCTTTTTATTTTACAAAGAGAAAAAGGGGTGTTGAAAGGACCCCGCTCAGCAGCTGATCAGCAAGAGATCTGGAGAGAGATAAGAGTCCCGGCTCCCTTTCAGCCCCGACCTCCAGTGTTGATTTAAGGGAGGCAACAATAATGAGTGCATTTTAAAACTGGAGGCGGCGGGGGCAGCTAACATTTCACAGCATGGTTTGGCATGGCCAATCTTAATCTGAATTGTGCCCGGAGTTCACCCATCACTAGTCCCAGAGCCTCCGCAGCCTGATCCAACCTTCACTACCTGAAAGTTGCACCTGTTCCGTGCTACTCATTGTCTCCTTTGGGAAAGGCTCATGGTTCAATCCCCAGCATCTCCAGGCGGAGCTAGGAAAGCCGCCATCTGAAAGGCTGGAAAGCCCCGCTGCTATCAGTGCTGACAATGTTGAGCTTGATCTGGGACAGGTAAACCGAAGAAGTTGCTGTGGACTACAACTCTCATCATCCGTGAGCATTGGTCTTCGTGTCTGGGAGTTGCAGTAACAACAGGTTCCCCCATCCCTGTGCTAGGTGGACCAGTGGGTGCGACTTTCCATAAGGCCGCTTCTTGCGTCCCTGTCTTCAGTGTCTTGTGGGCACTCAGCAAGTGAGGTCAGGACAATGGTATTCCTCAGTGGATTGGAGGAAAGGCGTGCAAGGCCCTCCAGGCTTGAAAGAATTTCCATTCTAATGAAGGCACCCTTCTTAAATTGTGGTGCCCAGGGCTGGACTCAGTACTGGAAATACTTTAGCTGCTTTGTGGTGGCTTTATGTTTTATTGTGTTAATTTATGTCTAAGTCATATTTGTATTATTGTCACAGTCAGCCTGCCAGCTTTGATAGATATAGATAGATAGATAGATAGATAGATAGATAGATAGATAGATAGTAGATAGATAGTAGGTAGATGATAGATAGACAGACAGACAGACAGACAGATGATAGAGATAGATAGATATAGATAGATGATAGATGATAGATAGATAGATAGATAGATATAGATAGACAGACAGATAGATAGACAGATAGATGATAGAGATAGATAGATAGATAGATAGATAGATAGATAGATAGATAGATAGACAGACAGACAGACAGATAGATGATAGAGATAGATAGACAGACAGATAGATGATAGAGATAGATAGATAGATAGATAGATAGATAGATAGATAGATAGATAGATAGAGATAGATAGACAGACAGACAGAGATAGATAGATAGATAGATAGATAGATAGATAGATAGATAGATAGATAGATAGATAGATAGATAGATAGATAGATAGATAGATAGAGATAGATAGATAGATAGATAGATAGATAGATAGATAGATAGACAGATAGAGATAGAGATAGACAGACAGATAGATAGATAGACAGATAGATGATAGATAGATAGATAGATAGATAGATAGATAGATAGATAGATAGATAGATAGATAGATAGATAGATAGATAGATAGATAGATAGATAGATAGATAGATAGATAGATGATAGATATAGATAGATAGATAGATAGATAGATAGATAGATAGATAGATAGATAGATAGATAGATAGATAGATAGATAGATGATAGATAGATAGATAGATAGATAGATAGATAGATAGATAGATAGATAGATAGATAGATAGATAGATAGATAGATAGATAGATAGATAGATAGATAGATAGATAGATAGATAGATAGAAAGAAAAAAATGTTAAGAGAAATCAGTGAAGTCCCAGCTTCTCTTCCAATGGAGAAGAAAACATGAACAAGAAAACACAAACCTTGATCCACACACACATCAACACTTAATATGAGGGAAGGCTCTCCAAGTAGGGATTTACATGAAGGAATCTAACACCCTAGGACCACCCAAAACATTTTTTTCCTGGGCAACCAGACTGAGCTTCGGGACAGAGGCAGATCTGTGTATGGCAAGAGCAGATCTCAGCAAGCCGGACCTGGAAGCTTTCCCAGGGGTTCAGAGAGTATCACCTGATCCACTGTGACCTATTGTGCAAGGTACTTTGGTACGACTGGTCTCCTGGCATTTTTCAACCCCATCTGGGTGACAGTGTGCAGGCTGAATCTTGCCTGACATTCCCCAATGTGGGTTGGTGCTCTGACACAAGCACTGATGCATGCAAGTTCAGCATGTCACATGGGACTATTTCAGAGCTTCAAATGGAAAAGGGAAAGGGAAATGCAAAAGGAAAGACTCCCATTGCAACAGGAGGAGGCACAAGCTTTCCAGCAAAAAAACAAAGCTAGTAAACACGTGAATAAAGTGAGTGCAGCTCCAAGGAAGTGAAAAAATATTGAAGGGGGCTGGCTAGAACTTGAGTAGGGGCTCATTTTGCCACCTGGGCCACCCCTGAGATTAAAAAAAAAAACCCTCAGCAATGCAGTTCTTAAGAGGGTGTGAAATCCCTTACCTGGTAGTTTCCAAGAAATAGCCAAGTAGCTATGAGTCTTGCTTTAATTACAATGCACGCTTTGTTTATAGGAAACTGAATGGCTGTGATTATCTATCAGGATTCCATGGGATAAACCTGGACTGTTAACACAAACATGTTCTGCAAACAGTGCAAAAAAACATTTTTTCCCCCCAGGCACTCCTAGAGAATTTTAATTGGACGCAGTGCTGTGTTCAATTTCATGGCAGGCAGGTGAGCTCTCCTGGGGTGTAGCTGGAACAAGCAGCAAGTGTGTATTACAAGGATACAACTAGAGTGTGCAGCTGCCTGGCAAAGTCACAGCAGCGGGTCATTCTTGGCACACGCACACACTGTAGCAGGTGCGTGTACTAGAAGGGGAATAACCGGGATATGCAACAAGAGCAGGTGTGTTTTCTTCTGAGCTGGTTAGGACCTCTGGCATCGGCTTTTAATTGCTAATCTCGGCATCTCTCAGGGATTTCAGCTTCAACTCAGAGAAAGTGAAGTTTAGCTTGCAGGAATACAGCAGAGTACAGAAGACAGGACAGAACAGCAGCATTGCATTCTGGCCCCTGCTACATATTGTGGTGGTTAGGGAGTAAGAAGCCATAGAACCAATTGGGAGTGGGGCTTGTGGGAGATTGCAGTCAAACAAAAATATGCATGAGTGCTAGTTAGTGCATGAAGGGGTTAAGACAACGGAGCTGGATTCCTAGACTCAGCTAGGTCACACACCCTCTTCTCTGATGAGGGAGGAAGTGAAGCCTTCTCTTCCTGTTCCCTTTCCCTCTATGCCATGTAATTGACCAAAGAAGATGTGCCTAAGTGAGCTTGCAAGCTCAGAGCATGTGTTTGAAATTATGTTTCTGTGTTCCCTACGCAACAATATTCTGCCTGTGTTCTCCTTGCTGCTGCTCGGGTAAATGCATCAATCTGACATTTGGAAATTTTTGTAAGTACAACTTTTGAAACTTACTTAACAATGTGTGGTCTCTTCACTGCGAGAGGGGTAGAAAGAGGAGCACTCTTTGCAAGTGGACTAAATGGGATAAAAAGGTCAAACAACCTATATTCCTAACGCTATACTGCTGTGTTTGTTGACTCTACTGCTACTCGGGGCTCTCTCCTGCTGGAGAGTGAGTGAATTTAGCTTCATGTTTTGAATCTAGGCACCCAGCTGATTCTATTATTAAGTACCCCACACTCATGGGTCATAGGTTTCCGTCTTTTCCTCCCACAGGACTCTCTCCACATGCCATAGAACTGTAGCTGATCAGGTGGCTGTTAGAACATCCATTTACTTGTGTCAGAGAACGGCCCTCGGCGGAAGGCAAGGTGGTGCCAGGGCTTTATCAGTATCGAGAGCCCCCATCTCAGATGCTGAGCAACTCGTCTGCATCCAGTAGGGGAAGCAGTGATTTTTTGAGTGGGGAGGGGGAGATGGGAGCAGGAAATGGAGACCAGGGCTCTGACAGGGGAGGAGAGCCTTCGCACCGAGCAGAGGCTGGAAGGGAGGCACCCCTTCCGTCTCCCCTTTTGCGCAGAGGGGAAAGACGCAGGGGGTACATCCCGCGCCTTTTATGCTGGGCAAAGAACTGGACTCTGCCGAAGGATGAGTTGGACGTTCTTTCTTGTACTGCACTGTAAATATTTGCACCATTAAAGAAGTTAGTTATAGAAGCCTCGCATCAGCCTGGTTACTCATGAGCAGCCACTAAGCTGCCTTACAACTTGCATTGGCAAAATGTTACCAGATGGTTGTGGATAAATTGCCAACTATCAGTGTCACCTACTACCAGAGAGGTTGCTTTGAGGCTTAAAATATATATAAAAAATTCCCCCTTGATCTTCTTGGTGGAATAGTGGGATACACTGTGTGAGATGATATTTATCTGGTTCCATTATCATCATTTTTATATTTTTCACCCAGTGCCCAACATTCAGTATCAGTTCCCTTGAAAGGTTAAGTTGTGCTCCCACATTCAAATGGTTCTAGTTTACTCCAGCAACAACTTCATCTCTACCGCTTCAGGGGGGGAAGTGAACTGATAGTCCAGAGGTGAGGTGCCTCACTGCCCAAGTTACTGCTGGAGTAAACATTTGCATGAATATACCGTATTTTTCGCTCCATAAGACGCACTTTTCTCCTCCTAAAAAGTAAGGGGAAATATCTGTGCGTCTTATGGAGCGAATGGTGGTCCCTGGAGCTGAATTGCCCAGGGGCCAAAAGAGGATCATGCTTTTTATTTTACAAAGAGAAAAGGGGGTGTTGAAAGGACCCCGCTCAGCAGCTGATCAGCAAGAGATCGGGAGAGAGATAAGAGTCCCGGCTCCCTTTCAGCCCCGCCCTCCATTGTTGAATGTGCTGCAGAGGGAGGTTGTTTGTTTCCCCAGCGACATGTGACTGGCTGATTAGATTATCTGTCTGGAAACTGTAGAAAAGGCTCCCTTTCCTTTAGAAGCTGCAGAAATGTGAGTTGAACCCCATAAAAATGGGGCTTTTCCTCTTTGCTTTTCCCCCTTTGCAAAAAAAGCTGCAAAACTTTTAGCTGATCCTCAAAAAAAACAGGGCTTTTAGAGGAGGAAAACCAGAAAAAAATATTTTTTTCTTGTTTCCTCCTCTAAAAACGAGGTGCGCCCTATGGTCCGGTGCGCCCTATGGAGCAAAAAATACGGTAAATCTGCAAACACACCCACCCCATACTACATATTTCTTTGCACCCAGACGTCTTTGCACTTGCGCGCGCACACACACACACACCATCTATTAAAGAAGCCATTTAGTCAATTTTGATTTGTTTACTGCTTTCCCTTTTTCCCCCCTCCAAAAAAACCAAACCAAAACATAACATAACAATTTCTCCCTCATCCCACCCCTTACAAAATATAGTAAAACAAATGTTTGGATAAGATGTGTAACTCAGCTGGAGGAGTCAACTGAAAATGAACATCCCACTCCAAATTTTAAAAATGCAAAAGCAGAATTGTTTTTTTTTTTAAGCCAATCAGTTAAAACCAATACATAATAAATAAACGCTTGAAAGGCCAATCATCCACTGGGCTCTGAATACCCATTTAAAAACTGCCTGTGTGCCACTGGGAACACTCTTCAAAAGTGTATTCCCCCCTGGTGAAATTAGCTTTGTGTGACAGGACCATGTGATGTGAATGGAACAGAAGAGGGTGACATGTTCCCTGGGGGGTGGTTGAGAGAAAGGGGCAATTTAGGCACACTTTTCATGTGCCAAACGCTACCATTCTCCAGTTACTGAAAAGATCTCACCCCAGAGGGGTGGATCAGGGAACAAAGCAAAATTGTGGATCCAAGGTGGTGGTCGGGCAGCTGAAATCAGGGCTCCGCACTGTGTTCTTAAACTCATTGCTTTAAGAGGAGCGAGTTTCACTGGTGCGAGGAACCGACTTCCACTGATGTCCAAGAAAGTGTGCTTAGGGTGGCAGCTTTAGAAAGTAATGCGGAGGATGTAAAGGCGATGACATTGTTAGAAACACCCATAAAAACAATACAAAAGCAAACTGCGCCAAGGGAGGCAAGGGCCAAAGAACGGTTCTCCTAAGTGGGTGGTTTTTGAAGCACTCGACAGAATCCTCGTTCAATCCTTTTGCTGCTCCTCTCTCTGTGTGTTTAAGGGCTACTGACCAGATCACAAAGGCCAAGTCTTTAGTGCCATTCCCACAAGTTTAGCCCTCGGTCATGTCTCTCTCCCTCTCCCTTCTATGTCTCCATCTCCCGGTTTCTTCGTGTGCCTGTACATTTTCTTGCATGCTCCACCAACGCAGCCTGCAAGAGAAGAGAGGGTGCAATGCAGACTCCTCAGTGACCGAAGCAAGACGTTTGCAGCAGCAGCAGCAGCAGCAGCAGCCCTGCCGTTTGGTCTCTTCTTAGCTGCTGTCGTGCCAGAGATTTGTGCCGCATCTCGTCGCCGGGTTTGGTGCCACAGAGTCTGCAAACGCTGGAGTCTTACAGGCTGGCAGCTGGCTGTCTCGCCGAAGAGCACGGCTGGCATGAAAGTAAGGCCATTGGAAGTCTCGACTTCTCATTCCCCAGTCCTCCCCTCCGGGAGCTACAAGGACAGCCCTGCCCCACTCCCAAGGCTAGCTGCACAGTTTACCAGTCTCATACTCCACTGGGTTTGGCAATTTGGCATTGAAGGCCTGCAGGGTGGACTGGATGCGACTTACCTCGTTGTTGGCCAGCTTGAGCCTGTGGCGGAGCAAGCAAGAGAAAAGATCAAGGCGGATTTTCCCGGGTGGAGAGAGGCGGTTGACCCGGTCCCTGATCTCAATCAGTTGCAATATAGCGGAGTCTTGAGAGCCTTGGGTATACGGGTAATCCAGCTGGAGGACAAGGTCCCGAATGGCGTCAGACTCAAAGGGCAGGCTATAGCCAAAAACCTGCAAGCTATTGATCCTCATGTAGCCTAGGTTCTTGGAAGAATCCATCTCCAGAGGCTCGTAAAATATGGTTTCGTTTGAGCTGTCGTTGAGAGATTTGATGCGACTCCTCAGGTAGACATGGACCGTCTCAAAGAAGGTCTTCCACTTGTTGCCTAAAGTGAGGGTCCAGTTTTGGCACTGGCCAGAGGCATCCACGTTAGTCCTTTCCCAGTCGGGAAAGCCAGTTTCATTGGTGGGCATGAACCAGCTCTCCGAGTGGCTGCCCCCAAATGGGTTGACATAGATCGCCATGACTGGCTCCAGGGTGCTGTTCTTGGTGAGACAGATCTGGAGGGAGAGGGCCAGCATGAGGTGGACCAAACCTGGCTTGTACTTGTTGCTCTTCAGGGTTACCAGCATCCTCTTCCTCCAGGAGGGGTCAAACCAGGTCCCCAGGCGCATGTCATTGCTGATGAAGATGGAGTGCACTTCAATGCGGCTGTCCCGCTTCTGCAAAAGGTACTTGAGCTCCAAGTCCTGCAAGTCCGTCTCCAAACCTATGTAGTGCTCCAGGGACTCTGCCACCTCCGGGCGGCACAGTCCCAGGGTGAGCACATAGCCATGGTTGCAGGACCCACACTGGGTGGCGTTGTCCTCTGCGCAGGCAGCACATCCTGGTCCTTCGCCCAAGGCACATGGGATAGTCCCCTGGCAGGAGGGCTGGTCATGGGGGCAGGTGCAGCTGTGGCTTTCTTCCACAAACGTTCCTGGCACAGAGGTCTCACTGCAATAGAGGAGGGACTGAGCATGGCTCCACCAGTACGTCAAGGGCCTGACAGAAGAAGGCACAAAGCAGGTGAAAAGTTAACTCTGCATCAACAGAGCAAAGACATGTATAATTAGGCTGAACCATTTCCCATGTTTCAGTCACCCCCTAAAAAAAGAAAGCGAATCCTTCTGCAGTAAACCTTAGTATTGCATAAAGTATACACACTTTCCAGACGCGGGTGGCACTATGGTCTAAACCACAGAGCCTAAGTATACACACTTTCCAGACGCGGGTGGCACTATGGTCTAAACCACAGAGCCTAGGACTTGCCGATCAGAAGGTCGGCGGTTCGAATCCCCACGACGGGGTGAGCTCCTGTTGCTCGGTCCCAGCTCCTGCCTACCTAGCAGTTCGAAAGCACACAGTGCAAGTAGATAAATAGGTACGCTCTGGCGGGAAGGTAAACGGCATTTCCGTGCGCTGCTCTGGTTCACCAGAAGCGGCTTAGTCATGCTGGCCACATGACCTGGAAGCTGTAAAGCGAGATGAGCGCCGCAACCCCAGAGTCGTCCATGACTGGAACTAATGGTCAGGGGCCCCTTTACCCTGTATGTATGTATGTATGTATGTATGCATGCATGCATGTATGTGTGTGTGTCTCTTCTATCTATCTCTATCTATCTATCTATCTATCTATCTATCTATCTATCTATCTATCATCTATCTATCATCTATATCTATCATCTATCTCTATCGATATCTATCATCTATCTATCAGTGTGGTGTAGTGGTTAAGAGCGGTAGACTTGTAATCTGGGGAACCGGGTTCGTGTCTCCCGCTCCTCCACATGCAGCTGCTGGGTGACCTTGGGCTAGTCACACTTCTCTGAAGTCTCTCAGCCCCACTCACCTCACAGAGTGTTTGTTGTGGGGGAGGAAGGGAAAGGAGAATGTGAGCCACTTTGAGACTCCTTCGGGTAGTGAAAAGCGGGATATCAAATCCAAACTCTTCTCTTCTCATCATCATCTATCATCATCTATCTATCTATCTATCTATCTATCTATCTATCTATCATCTATCTATCTATATCTACCTACCAGTATCTATGTACCGGTACGTATGTATGCAACTCCTTCCCAGTCTGTTTAACATGTAGAACATCACTAAGCCTCTTGGGGGCTTCAGATTCCATATTTTATACTAGTTCCCATGACAGATCCTCCCCACTTGGACCCCAAAAGACAACGACCACAATCCAAACAGAGTTTAGACATGCTTCAGCACACAGAACACAGAGGGCTGGAGGCATATCTATCTTTGTACTGGCTTGTGCCCAAGCAAAGCTGTCCAACAAATATACCAGACCTCTCCTTGGGTAGCCTGAAGCGAGGTTGCCTGTGGCAGCGTTTGGCCAGATTGAAAAGACGCCGGACAATCCGATGGGTCTTCTTGGAGAGCATCTTCAAGGTGCTGCCCAGCTTCTGATAGCGGTGCTGAATATCAAGATCCATTGCCCAGTACTGGGAGATGGCTGTTAAGTTCAGGAAGTGGTCCACAGGGAACTTCTTCACCAGGGACTGTAGTTCCTCTGCCAAGACAGAACAGGATGTCAGCAGGAAGGGTAGCACCGGAAAGCAACACTCAACACCTGGAAAGTCGCCATCCTTTAAGAAGGTAGAGGACCAAGTGGTAAAGTTTGACCTGGACAGCACTGCTTTGGGTCTCCTCCAAGGGGAAAAAAAATCCCTTGGCACATAGCAAACTCGAGTAACAATGGAAATGGGGCAGTTGTATCATTTGATTTGAGGTGGTTGTGGACTCTCCTTCCTTGGAGGTTTTGAATCAGAGGTTGGATGGCCCTCTGTCATGAACGCTTTAGCTGAGATTCCTGCATTGCAGGGGCTTCGACTAGATGACCCTTGGGGTGCCTTCCAACTCCACAATTCTATGGTTCTATGAGTCACCTAGGTCTCTGATCCTTCTCTCCCCTTGCACAAAGAACAGGGTGCAGAGGGGCTCGACTGGGCTACGGCACAGCCCTCCTCTCCCTATCCGTGCCTCCTCTATGCAGAGGCTCTGCCATGCCACACCTTTGACATACCCGTAGTGTACTCTCTCAGCAGAAGCAGAAAAGGGCTGCAGGCGGTGCCCTGGGGAGAGTAAGCCCTTGGATGCTCCAAGAAAAAGATGCAGGAGGAGCTTGAGGGTGTGTGAACGACCTGGCTTCACCCTAGGGGGGCAAATGCAAAAAATAGAGGGCTACACCAGCATCAACCCAGACTGCAACAGGCAAAACCAGGTAGGTGTGAATGCAGTTACTTGTTGTTTCCCAGTTACAGGTAGGTAGCCGTGTTGGTCTGTCATAGCCAAACCAAAATAAAATAAAAAAATTCCTTCCAGTAGCACCTTAGAGACCAACTAAGTTTGTTCTTGGTATGAGCTTTCGTGTGCATGCACACTTCTTCAGACACTTCAGTATCTGAAGAAGTGTGCATGCACACGAAAGCTCATCATACCAAGAACAAACTTAGTTGGTCTCTAAGGTGCTACTGCAAGGAATTTTTTTATTTTATTTTGTTGTTTCCCAATGCATTTTGGTATCTCTTCTTCCGAGGCAAATTATGCAGCAGTGACATATATTCCCTGCTAACACTCCATTTGGGGGAAGGACAGTGTCTTTAAACCACTATCTCGCAGTGGGGATGATAGAAGTGAATTCAAAGTTGTTTCCCATTAATTGCTATTTAATAATATTTCATATTTTGAAATACTTGGGGAGGGGGCAACTGATTAAATTATATAGCAAATATAGAACAGAGTGGGTAGCTCAGTCTGTAGAGCAGGAGACTCTTACCTCAGGGCTGTGGGTTCAAGCCCCACTTTGAGCAAAAGAAATTCCTACATTGCAGAGGATTGGAGTAGCTGAAACTCACGGTCTCTTCCAATTCTATGATTCTAGGAAAACCATTGCATTTCTCTATAACTGCTGCTCCTCTTCTGTAGAGCAACATTCCTTGTCAAGACACAACAGACACCCACTTTCTGGAAACAACTGAAGAAATTTTTGCCCCAAAAGACTTTCCCAGCTGGGTGAATTGGCACCTTTGGGGGGGGGTTGGTGTGTTCCCCCCCTCCCAAATATATCTGCTGTTTTCTGTTTTGTTTTCAACTGTTTTTTTAAGCTCTTTGGATGGTATCTTGTATGCATAGGCTCAGAACCTGACTGCATGCGACACACCGCACCCAATGCCACCTATAAGCCGGGCTCTGCCCATGGAGACCAGCAGAGGAGACAGGAAGGGAGGCCAACACCACCTCCCGTATTTTTCGCTCCATAAGATGCACTTTTTCCCCTCCTGAAAAGTAAGGGGAAATATCTGTGTGTCTTATGGAGCGAATGGTGGTCCCTGGAGCTGAATTGCCCAGGGGCCAAAAGAGGATCATGCTTTTTATTTTACAAAGAGAAAAGGGGGTGTTGAAAGGACCCCGCTCAGCAGCTGATCAGCAAGAGATCGGGAGAGAGATAAGAGTCCCCGGCTCCCTTTCAGCCCCGCCCTCCTTTGTTGAATGTGCTGCAGAGGGAGGTTGTTTGTTTCCCCAGCGACATGTGACTGGCTGATTAGATTATCTGTCTGGAAACTGTAGAAAAGGCTCCCTTTCCTTTAGAAGCTGCAGAAATGTGAGTTGAACCCCATAAAAATGGGGCTTTTCCTCTTTGCTTTTCCCCCTTTGCAAAAAAAGCTGCAAAACTTTTAGCTGATCCTCAAAAAAACAGGGCTTTTCCCTTTGCAAAAAAGCTGCAAAACTTTTAGCTGATCCTCAAAAAAACAGGGCTTTTCCCTTTGCAAAAAAGCTGCAAAACTTTTAGCTGATCCTCAAAAAAACAGGGCTTTTCCCTTTGCAAAAAAGCTGCAAAACTTTTAGCTGATCCTCAAAAAAACAGGGCTTTTAGAGGAGGAAAACCAGAAAAATATTTTTTTTCTTGTTTCCTCCTCTAAAAACGAGGTGCGCCCTATGGTCCGGTGCGCCCTATGGAGCGAAAAATACGGTATTTCCCAAGTTTTTAGGAATTGCTTCCTCGGGGACTGAGCTATGTCTTCAAAGCATGGTTCACTCAGTAGAGGCTGGGCCGTTAGTGTGAATGGACCACTGTAACACCAACCTCAATCTGCTTTCAGTCAGTACCTGCCTACCTTCTTAAAACCACTTCGGGGGTTGGCTCTGGCTCCAGAGGAGACAGGAAGGGACATGTTGGGAGACAGGAGCTATGGGCTGCCTCTGCTTGCGAAGCCTCAACTTATTTTGTCTCTCCTTCAGCCGCTGATAGTCCCCAGGGATAGTCCCCATGTGCACAGGATGGCAGCGTTAATCTCCAGCCAGACAGCCGTGGTGAAATAACTGCTGGCTTACAACAGATTTATTAAATCTGACATCCCATATTAGATTGTAGGAAAGGAGGAATATATACATATATATATATATATCACACCATCACCTTGACATTCTTTGGAAATTCAGACAGTATTGGGAAATAAATTATTGGAAAAACAATTTTAGTCGGGTTAATGTTATTGAAGATGAATCCAATATTTTGCCTCTTGTTTTAGGAGCTGGGATGTCCACATGCTTTTTTATAAACTCCATAAGTATCCTGTATTTGAGGCTATTGCATTGACTAACTTTGTTTTTAGATTAACCCATATTTACGGTGAATAAAAATGTCATCAGCCCACCCAAATATGTGCAACTGAACTGAATATATTCTTTTTCCTCCTCTGTTATCCTTCCATCCACCTCGCTTTGCATCTCCCTCCTGTGTTGAACTTAAGACTGTAAGCTCCTTGGGGCAGGGCCTGTCTCCCCCAACCCCCGCCAATGTTGCTCTGTAAAGCACTTCGTGCAATGATGGCACCATGTAAATAATAGAAAAGAAGGTACCATTTTAAAAACTAAAGGAGAAATTTACAGCTCAAATGTGTGTGTTTTTAAGAATTCAGCCCCACTCATACCCCAGATTAATTTCCAAAAAAGTGTTAGGAATATGTTAATAACCGAAGCCTTTGGCAAGGCTCCACTCATCCATGATGGAGAGTTGTCCACTGTCTCCCTGTATGACTTACTGTGCTTCTCTGACCTCTTTCCAATCAACCTCTGTTTTTGGAAAGCAATGGCAAGTTCTATTAACTTTCAGATTTTCATTTCAGCCCATGCCATAGTGCGGGAGGGCAAGGGAGCCATGACTCTTTTGGGTGCAAATTTTTGAGCGGGTGCAATCAGGTGCTCCCACAACAAAGCTCCCTCATTGAGGCCAGAGCTGCAGGAAGGCAAGCTCTGCTCAGGCCGGGCTGTCAGGGCTGGGGTGGCGCGGCCTCCTCCTCCTCCTCCTGGCCAGTGAAGGGACACCCTGGGATGGCTGGGAGGGAGAGGGGTGCCACTGCTGCCCACTGAAGAGGAAGGTGGGAAAGCACTGCTAGAGCCATGTGCGTTGCCCAGAGAGCCAGTGTGGTGTAGTGGTTAAGAGTGGTAGACTCGTAATCTGGGGAACCGGGTTCGCGTCTCCGCTCCTCCACATGCAGCTGCTGGGTGACCTTGGGCTAGTCACACTTCTTTGAAGTCTCTCAGCCCCACTCACCTCACAGAGTGTTTGTTGTGGGGGAGGAAGGGAAAGGAGAATGTTAGCTGCTTTGAGACTTCTTCGGGTAGTGATACAGCAGGATATCTTCTTCTTCTTCTTCTTCTCACTGCAAAGGCAGGAGGGTGAGGCAACACAGCAGCACATAAGGCTTCGCGTTTCTCTGCCTTATCTCTGCTCCCAGGTTGGGATGCGTTTGTAAGGAGAGACTCCCTTGATTAGACGCTGGCTGGTGAAGGGACCAACCATTGCCCAGTCCATCGGAGGGGGCACAACACTTGCTCCGCCCCGGGCACCGGCAACCCATGCTATGCCCCTTATTTCCGGCAACCCGTGCTATGCCCCTTATTTATTTCAGCCCCATAATACCATTGAATCACATACTCAGTAATTAGAAGAACAAGGATTTGCTACTTTAGAATTCACGGTTTCAAAGAAAATGTTAGCCTTGCAAAAGCAGAGATTGCAACCTCCGCTCCTCCTTGCCAGCAGTGGCTGGCAGGACCTCCCCATTTTGTTTCCCCAGCTATCGCTAAGAATTTGGCTTCTGCTGGGTTTCTTTCTTACTTTCCTTTCCTTTTTTATAGCTTTGCTGTCATCTGTCAGGCCTCAAAATCCTGCAAGCCCTGAAGGAGCAAGTTGAATTCTTTTATAACAGAGGGAAGTGAAACTCTGCTCCAGCTATTGCTAATTAGCTGCACTTTTTCTGCCTCTCTCCTGCCTTTGCCTGATGACTCTGCCATCACTTTTTTGGAAGCTCCAGAAGTCTTGCATTCACCCAGCACACCCGGGTAGCTTCCCTTGCCTTCTGTCCTCCACCTCTCCACCCTCCCCCAGGATCCTTAGCGGCGGGGGTGAAGAAGGGCTTCCTCAGTGCCCCTTCCATATCTCCCACCAAAATAAGGGCTGGAAACTTCTCAGCCTCAAAAAGCCTGCTGAAAAGCACACACACAAAAAAGACTTTTGTGCTCCACACAAAGTGGTAGCGGATTTGTCAGGAAACACTAGAGGAAGCCCAATGAGTAACAGCAGCTGGAGGAACAGTCACCATCTTTCTCCAATTTGCTCACCTAAAAGACTAACAGGTGACATGAGAGGTATGAAAGGGCGGTGGGATGGGGGACGACATGAAAAATCCAACAGAATAGCTTCAAACATTCAGCAGTAGCTGCGGGAACAAAGGGGTGATGAAGCACTCCTGTCAGCCAATAGTGTTTCTCCTGCAGACTTTCTCCATGATTTCAGCTACCTTTACAGTTTTTTACTGGAAATTATATCAGCTAGAGTAATGAGTCTTCTTCCTCCTCCTCCTCCTCTTCTTCTTCTATTATTAAAATAATTGCTTTGCATGTGTATTTATCCATTTACCTGTATTTGCCTTGACAAGGTTCATACTTATCTTCTGATCAATTTATTTTTGGTTTTAAACATCGGAGGACTATGGAAGGCAACGGAAATTCGATGTTGATTAAGACTCCTAAAAGTTTGAAGCACGGGAAGTTGTATAAAATTAATAATTTGGCAGTTTATTTGGACATATTTGGATTATTCAATATTCATATGTAAAATTGGAATAATTGATGTGATTATTATAACTGGAAAATTTAATAAATATAATTGGCAAAAAAAAATATTTTTGGTTTTATAATACACTGATTTAGTGGTTATATGTTTAAGCTGTTCTCAGCAGCTGTTACTTGTAGTATGATCATGGGCATTTTGTTTTTCCTAACTGACCATGCTGGAAATATGCAGAATTAACCTGGGGACAGGAATAGATCTATTTGTATTGAACACATTGATGACAAATTTGAATTAGCCCCACGGCTCTAAAAAAAAAATGCTGGGTCTACCTTCTTCTAACATCAAAGTTTAGGAAAAGCCACTGCTGTTAATTTACTTAAGGAAGCCCTCAGAGCCCGAGCTGCCACTCTCCCTCAGGTTCAGCTGGTTGACCTCCAGATGTCAATAACCATCAATGGTCAAGCACTTCCTAGCTGGCTATAGGTTCTGGCTTCCAACCGAGTTTAAAGGAGGTTCCCAAAACTGCTTCCAGTTCCTCCTACTGTCTTTCTCCCTTTAGAATCATAGAATCCTAGAGTTGGAAGAGACCACAAGGGCCATCCAGTCCAACCCCCTGCCAAGCAGGAAACACCATCAAAGCATTCCTGACAGATGGCTGTCAAGCCTCTGCTTAAAGACCTCCAAAGAAGGAGACTCCACCACACTCCTTGGTAGCAAATTCCACTGCCGAACAGCTCTCACTGTCAGGAAGTTCTTCCTAATGTTTAGGTGGAATCTTCTTTCTTGTAGTTTGAATCCATTGCTCCGTGTCCGCTTCTCTGGAGCAGCAGAAAACAACCTTTCACCCTCCTCTATATGACATCCTTTTATATATTTGAACATGGCTATCATATCACCCCTTAACCTTCTCTTCTCCAGGCTAAACATACCCAGCTCCCTAAGCCGTTCCTCATAAGGCATCGTTTCCAGGCCTTTGACCATTTTGGTTGCCCTCTTCTGGACACATTCCAGCTTGTCAGTATCCATGTCAGTATGCTAACATTTCCAAACATTTATCTTCAAACTTATCCCCATCACCACACACTCAGCCAATCTTTGCCTCCCTACATTTTCCTAGTCTCCTCTGGTTCACTGGTTGCCTGCCCTTCTTGTGGTTGTTGCACTGGCTGGCATCTCACAAGACCTGCCTCCGTCTTCCGGCTCACCTGCATTCTCTGCCAAGAGAGGTGCAACAGTGAACGGCTCCTTGCCTCAGTCACCTGTCATCCTCCTTGCTTGCTGAGTCATAGAATCATAGAATCCATAGAGTTGGAAGAGACCACAAGGGCCATCCAGTCCAACCCCCTGCCAAGCAGGAAACACCATCAAAGCATTCCTGACAGATGGCTGTCAAGCCTCCGCTTAAAGACCTCCAAAGAAGGAGACCCCACCACACTCCTTGGCAGCAAATTCCACAACTGGATGTGGGCAATCACCCACCCGTCGTCACGTTCCCCGTGAGACCCACGTTTCCAAAACTCACCTGATTCCTGAAACTGTTGGTTGTGGTTCTCCCAAACTCCCTGGATCTGAAAAAGGCTCTGTTCCATAGCCTGGATGTCAGCCTCGGGACAGTTGCATTGTGGGAAACCGAGCCCACAGTAACACCAGCAGTCATTCTCTCGGCACAGCAGCTCCCCCTCTGAATTGCAGGTGATGTAGCTCAAGGCAGCAGCCACAAAGCGTTCACGCAAGTACTCAGGCAGCAGGGCCTGCAGGCCTGCAAAAAATAGGCAGAGACATTACAGGCCTCAGCTCAGCCATAGCTGCACCAAGGAAAAACAGGTACAGTACTATGGAAACATAGGACCCACCTCCTAGGGCCGAGGGGGTGTTGGCCCCCCAATAAAATATTTGAGGGGGCCCCCCAAAGCTGATGGCCATTGCCATTCAAATGGTGTGCTTGCACCGCATCATGTGATCGATTACGTGGGGCGGGGCTTACCTGGGCCCCCACAATATTTTATTCAAGTTGGACACCCCTGTATGAAAACCAAAGAGCTACGCTCACTTCCCTAGCAGGGTTTTTTCCGACATACCCACCCTATGGAACAATGGCTTCTTTCAGGATATCTGCCCTTTAGATGTTGCTAAAGAACCTAGCTCCGTTGATTTGTGATTTATATCTGTTTGTGCATATACTAAAAAGTCCCACACCTGTACATGCTTCAAGTGAGTTGGCTGGAGACTTGAGGACAAGCCCTATCGCATATCAAAAGAAGGTGAATTAAGTGAGGACTCTGACTTCCACAGCAGAGCAGCAGATGTTCCCAGGGGAAAGCCCCAGCTTCTCTGGCTTCTCAGGGAAAAGTACTGGGCATGGCCTCCATTTGAATATGCTATCTTCAGCAAGAGTAGACAAAACTAGCCCAGTTGCCTGATGGAATATTGCATGGGCAACATACAAAATTTACTGGAGGCAACACATTAACAAAACAATGCACTTAAAGTCTTTGGTCCGTGATTCGATGCTTAGCATCCATTAGTGTGTTGTTGTTGTTGTTTTTTTAAAAAAGCACTGAATGGATGATATTCCAAACTTCATGTTGATTCTTATTGATTATGGGTTTTCTCCGCATCTTCATAAAAATATGCACAATCCTCAGTATTTAACCCCAACTTACCCCTGTAAAATACCCAAGCACTGCATTATTGTCATTGAAATAACACACACATTCAAATAACTTTGTTTCTGTGTATGTGGTGCAGTCATATGGGTGGTCAGCAGACCCGCAAGAGTTTGCACGATCCAGCTCTTGGCTTACAGGAGCATCTTCTGATTGATTCTGAGTGTGATCAGAGCTGAAGGCAGGTTACAGATATAAACCAAGGGATCCCTATGCAGAATCTGCCTTGGGCCAGGAAACAGTTCCAGCCATGGCAGCTGGGCTTAAGCCTTCAAATCAGGGTGCAAAGTGATCTAACTCAGTTCTGAGGCTTTTTGCCATGGAAAGGAGGTGAAGATTGTGAGCTAGGAGCAAGCAACACACCAAGACAAATGCATCTTAACTTAGGATTGCTATTTCCACCTTGTGAGCAAGTTAGAAGATGAGTCCGGTTAGTGTCCAGTGGATAATGTGGATGCAATTCCAGGCAGGTAGAAGGAGAAAAAATCCTTACCGAGAAGTTGAACTTTGTTCTCAGGGCTCTGGACAAGAACAGAGCTCACAGAATCCAGGTTGTCATAGTTACTGCAGCCAAGTGGCCCCGTTCTGGTTTCAGTGACCTAAGCAATGGAAACAGAGCAGCTTTACCATAAGCAACTGACATGCAAAGACAAAAGGACCTTTGCCCATCCTCCTTAACAAGCCTGCTCTGAACATTAGATTGAATTGTGTGCATGTGTTTTGATGACAGAAATTGGTGCTAATAACGCCAAGGTGGCAGGTTCGACACCCATATGGGACAGCTGCAAATTCCTGCATTGCAAGCAGCTGGATTAGACAATCCTCATGGTCCCTTCCAACTCTACAATTCTACCATTCCAACTGGAAAGTAGAGCCCTTTCCCAATGTTCTCTTCGACCCTTACCCTCTCCAAAAGCTGGTTTTCTCCCAGTGGAGAAATACCCCGTGTATTTTCTCTTGAAGGTAGGAATGCACCTGGGTGGGGTGTGTGTGTGTGTGTCTTGACTGGGAAAACAGCTGGCAGGAAAAGGGTTCGGGATCCTCTGTTGCTCTGCTCACATTGAGACCACCCCCTCCTCACAAGTGCATTGCATTTGTTTTGGTCCTTAAACAAAAACCCTCCATCCAAATACTCCAAGAAAATATGTATGTGTGTGTTAGAGAGAGAGGGGGGGGAGAGAGAGAGAGAGAGAGAGAGAGAGAGAGAGAGAGAGAGAGAGAGAGAGAGAGAGAACTATGAGGATTAGTGTGACTTCAGCCTAGCCATCTCACATTTTAGTAAAGATAAAGAAAAAGGACCCCTGACAGTTAAGTCAAGTCACAAACAACTGGAGCCGGCGTTTGTCCACAGACAGCTTCCGGGTCATGTGGCCAGCATGACTAAGCCGCTTCTGGCGAACCAGAGCAGCGCACGGAAACGCCGTTTACCTTCCCACCGGAGCGGTACCTATTTATCTACTTGCACTTTGACGTGCTTTCGAACTGCTAGGTGGGCAGGAGCTGGGACCGATCAAGAAGGTCAGCGGTTCGAATCCCGCAACAGGGTGAGCTCCCGTTGCTCGGTCCCTGCTCCTGCCAACCGAGCAGTTCGAAAGCACGTCAAAGTGCAAGTAGATAAATAGGTACACATTTCAGTAGTCATCTCTAAAGCCACAAACAATGGAGTGAACGGACAGGCAGAGACAGAAACAGGTTCCAAGAGGGCGAAAGTGTGTGTCTCCACGTGCACAAGACTTAAGCTCCAGATGGAGGGGAATCATGCAATCTTTGGAAGCTTATCCAGAGAAACTACTATTTGGGCTGGCTTGCAGGGAGCTGGGGTTAGGCCAGGCATAATTGCTGTATACACTGATTTGCATTTTTGTATGGTTTGAGTTTCGCATGGTTTGAGTCGTTTTGGACACAGAAGCGGCCCTACGATGAAGCAGAGGAAGCAGAATCCTAGAATCCTAGAGTTGGAAGAGACCCCAAGGGCCATCCAGTCCAACCCCCTGCCAAGCAGGAAACACCATCAAAGCATTCCTGACAGATGGCTGTCAAGCCTCTGCTTAAAGACCTCCAAAGAAGGAGACTCCACCACACTCCTTGGCAGCAAATTCCACTGTCCAACAGCTCTCACTGTCAGGAAGTTCTTCCTAATGTTTAGGTGGAATCTTCTTTCTTGTAGTTTGAATCCATTGCCCGTGTCCGCTTCTCTGGAGCAGCAGAAAACAACCTTTCACCCTCCTCTATATGACATCCTTTGATATATTTGAACATGGCTATCATATCACCCCTTAACCTTCTCTTCTCCAGGCTAAACATACCCAGCTCCCTAAGCCGTTCCTCATAAGGCATCGTTTCCAGGCCTTTGACCATTTTGGTTGCCCTCCTCTGGACACCTTCCAGCTTGTCAGTATCCTTCTTAAACTGTGGTGCCCAGAACTGGACACAGTATGGAAGCGGTTTTTGTGCGCCTTTAAAGCCAGCAGAGTGAGAGACAGGGAGGTATGTGCCACTGGGCACAATCCACCAGGATTGTCTCCTGTGCAAGTCTCATCAAAATGAATGGGAGAAGCACCGGAAGAGTGTGGAGTCTTGCGCAGATCGTGTTTGTTTCAATTGAGCCTTGCAGGCAAAAACATTGCTGGTGGATGGTATCCATGTTCAACTAGCTTGTACGGGGGGGGGGGATTTAGATTGTCTACACTGGACAATGAAACCTCGTGGGCTGGCCCTGTTTACACTGAATTACCCTCATCATCCTCAAACTGTGGCTGAGTGTATAAACACGGGAAATCCATTAAATGCAACAAAACACACAGAGAGAGCTTTGAAACAGGAAAAACTTGAGCCAAGCACTCCAGGCTTATGAGAATGCAAGAGGCCACTTTGCTTCTAAAAAGGAGAAATAATTGTGCGGTAATTGGCCTGCTGATGGAGAGCAGCCCTGCCTCTAGCCACCGCCCCTCCATGAAAAGCTCGGCATCATTAGCACGGCTGATTTCCCACAAATAGCACAAAGGCGCCAATTGTGGTCTGACTCCCTGTTTTCTGCCCCTCCTGGTTCCTTGGCGGTGGGGGGGGGGGAGCGGAATGGGAGAGGGGAATGGCTGACTAAACCGATAGGTTTATAATTGCAGAGCTGGGTAGGCAGATCTCAGGGATGGCAGCCTTGCTTAAGCAACCTGCAAATTAAGATTCAGGCATATGCGATGGGGCGGGTGGGCAGGGAGGCAGGGGGTGGGCGGCTAAGGGGGGGAGATAAAAGCAGAGTTGTTGCACAAAATGAAATGGAACGGTGGGGGGAAGCGTCTTTTCTGCTGCTGAGTCTGACTGTTGCAGTACATTGTTGGAGGGAGCTGGGGAATTGGAATCCTGCACCCTCCCCCCCCACACACACACACACACCCCAAAAAACAGGAAAAGGAAATCAGTCAGTGGGGCTGGGAAAGGGATTTCTTGACTTTGGCTGATGAGCAAGAGCACAGGGTCCACCAACTGCTGACCCCTGCCCTTTGGGCTCTCTGCCCACTCCCCTGTATATGTTTTGCACATCTGCAAGCCCTGCTGATCTCTCCATCTCATATGAAGATGGTGCCATTTTGGTTACATAACGACCCGCACTCAAAGAACGAGGTCCTGATTAGGATGTAGGATACCTCCCATTTTCCAATATCCTGCCACACTGTCAGGCGACCGAGGAACCAAATCTGGAATGGGACAACCAGGGGCATCGCTGGGGGGGGGGGCAGGCCGCCCTGGGTTCCAGAGGAGGGGGGATGACTCTCAGCATGCCCACCCCACAACTCATAAGTTGCTCAGTGCAGCAGCTGGCTTACACAGCACACACTTTGCTTTTTCCTTCCTGCTGGGAAGAGCCACAGAAGCACAGCTCTGCCCAGCCAGGGCTCCACCCAGCAGCCTGGCACATTTCACCAGGGCACTGCCCTCTCAGGGGGCACAAAGGTGCCATCTTCAAGGGGTGACATTTGGCACCTCCACCTAGAGCCTCAAGCACAAGCCAGAGCAAATCCAGTGGCTTTGGGCTTAGGACTCACCACAGCACTGCAAAAGCATTAGCTGTGCTTGCTTTACTCAGTCCACCTGGACCTGGGGTACCATCCGCCCACACCCCTTCAAGTCACAGTGAGCGTTTTGTGTTCCCCCACTATGCTTTGTGGCACCTCATTTGCATGTATGCAAATGAGGTGCCACACAGCATTGTGGAACGCAAAACGCTCACTGTGACTTGAAGGGGTGTGGGTGGATGTGCTTCTTGGTGCCCATACTTCAAGCTTTATAGAGCAGTGAGCGTTTTGTGTCATCCCGCTATGCTTTGTGGAAGCATTGTGGAACGCAAAACGCTCACTGTAAACTGTTTATGATTGTTGCTGTTATTATGGGTTTCTATTGATTTATTGGTTTGTTTGTTGCTTGTATAGGAGATTATATATATATATATGTATTTGATGCTTTGTTGTGGTTTTTTTATATGTTGTAAGCTGCCCACAGTGGCTGGGGAAACCCAGCAAGATGGGTGGGATATAAATTAAAAAATATTGCTAAATTATTATTATTATTGAAGAGGAAGAATCAGATGAATTGGGCAGCTGTATAGGGGGCCTGTGTACCGACACGTAGCACTGCATCAGTTATCACTGCTAAATTTACACCTTCACATATAAATTAGCACATGCACGTTTTATGCAAATCTGTGGCCTATTCTGTTCTCTTTCTTTCCCCCACCCCTGATGCTGAAGTGGTGACCCAATCAAGGCCTAGATTGCGGCAACACGCTCTACACTGAAGCCAACATCTTCATGGGCTGCGGAACATTCCCCTGCCTTTTGGCTCGCCCCTGGGGGTTACCTTGATGGCAGCTGTTGCTATCTGGATGTGATGGAGGCGCCGCAGAGTGCTCTCCCGGTCAATGAAGTACGAGGCTGCCAGCTGGTGCAGGGTTTCCAAGGAGACCGTGGCATTGCTCCCACCACTTCCTGCCAGGCCGCCGGCTTCCGCTTTCCGACTGAGCTTGCGCTTGTCCACAAAAATGGTCAGAGACTCTTCCCCTGCAAAGGCATGAGGCGCCATGTTTAGTGAGCTGCCCATCAGGACGCAAGATGCTCTGGGCTCAGTGTCCCTTTTGGGTGACTGTCCAATCACCAGCTTAACGGAAGGACAAAAGGCACATCTCGCAGGAGAGTTTCAACCAGAGGCAGATCCCCGTAAAACGTTGAAAAGTTGACTACCATCCCATCACGGTCACCCCTTGTCTCTCCTTGTCTGTTATGTGAGGCTCACGGCTTTGTTTTCCGTCAGACTCAGGTAATGGATCTCCCACGATCTCCCAAAAGCTAATTCACTCCCCCTGGCTCAAGTCCTTCAGTGGTCACCAGTCCATATCTGGAATCCACAGGTGGGCAAATACCTTTAGCAGGTGAGTCAAAGCCTAGCTCCACAAAGGTGACAGCACAGAGGCAATACTGGTAGGGTATGATCTGGAGGGCATTAGCCTGCCGGTGATTTATGGGGTCCCTGCAACCATATCTGAACATCTGGATGTATTCCTGGACTCAGAACTGCTTCTTAAGAAGCAGCTTAGAGTTGTTGTTAAGAGCATAGTTTCCCATCTTGAGCTAATGTCCCACCCACCCCTGGCTTAGACAGATCAGACCTTGCTTCCATTACCTCTTCTCTAATCCAATCCTGGTTTGACAACTCCAATGTACACTAGATGCGGCTGCCCTGGAAGGTAATGTTGAATCTTCAAATGCAGCAGAATGCTATTGTGTATCCCCCTAACAAGTGTTGGGTGTTAAGTGCATGCCCAACCTGTTCTGTGCCAGTTACACTGGTCACCAATTGGTTCCGATGCCCAGTTGGATTTAAAGCCTTGCATAGCCTGAAATCTTCCTACTTCAAGGACCATCTCTCCTTTATACAAGCCACTCACCAACTGGGAGCTAATCAGCAGGCCTTACTAACTGTTCTGTCCTTGTGACGGGTCCAGACGGGGAGAGCCAAGAGATGGACTTTCACTGATCATTCCCAAACTGTAGAACCTTCTCCCTCAAGAGGTTAAGAGAACTACCTCTTTGTTTTATTTCCACACTTCTTGTACCAGGCTTTTGAATTTGTCTGTCTTTTTGAAATCACTTTGAGCTATGGGATAGGAATGTTCTAATAAATTAATAAACCTGGCGTCCTCTCTCAACTATACGGATAGCTTTGACAGAGGAACGCGGCAAATCCAGAAGCTCTGTATCAGGGACTGGCATCTGATTGGCTCCTTGCTTGTCACCTGACTCTCCAGATCAAGAGGATTCTAGGCTATTCCAGATCAAGAGGATTCTAGGCTATCCTCCAGCAAGAGGATTCTAGGCTATTCCAGCCAGTAGAGCACGAGACTCTTAATCTCTGGGTTGTGGGTTTGAACCCTACATTGGGCACTGTAGGGGGTTGGACTAGATGGGGGTTGGACTAGGCCTGCCATTCCTTCCTTTGACCAGTCCCCTTGGTGGCACTGGGGGGAATGAACCAACTGCTGATCCACACAGTTCCTGATCTTGAGCCCCATAATGCTTCTTGGTGCCCATACTTCAAGCTTTATAAAGCATCCTAGGTGTATTCTATGGAATGTCCATTTAATAATAATAATAATAATAATAATAATAATAATAATAATAATAATTTTATTTATACCCCGCCCTTCCCCGCCAAACCGGGCTCAGGGCGGCTAACACCAATAAAATCACAACAAAAACATAAAACAATTCATTAAAATACAGATTAAAATACAATTTAAAATTTAATTTAGACTGCAGCCTCATTTTTAAGTAGCCCACCAATCACACCAAAAGAATGAAACATCATTGAATCACTCTCATTGAATAAATTAACAATGATTATGATTATGGCTACGGCTGTGATGTATATACTGCCCTTCATTAGAAGATCTCGGGACAGCTCACAAGAGAAAAATACAAGATAAAAAAAACAAATAATTAAAACAAAAACAACAAAAGAATAGCCCCCCCTCCCACAAACACATTTAAAACTAAGGATATCCTCCTGCCTCTGGGCAATTTTTACACACACACACACACAATCAGATCCATTTATAACTTGAATATGCTACTTCTATATGTGGATGTCAACAGCAGTTCCACAGGGGACTTTTAATAGACCTACAGAAGATCAAAACACAGAAAACACACGTTCAGGCGAAGGACGGGAGAGGAAAAAGCAGCCTTGGCAAGTGAGGAGGTATTATTTAAGCCAGTTGGTCACCTGCACAGCAAAATGTCACTAATTGTCTTTAGCTGTCTGGCAAGCTTGTTTTGTTGCTATTAGTAGACATGACTTATGGATTTCTAAAAATCCATACCGCTACTTTAAGCCCTGCCTTGAACTACGGCTTTAATCAATAATAACAAAGTCTTCACGCCAATTTGTATTAGTGTGAGAACTTTGTTGCCAGGTTTTGGGGAAAAGGGCAATCCAGCACACCCCAGTGTGGTGTAGTGGTTAAGAGCGGTAGACTCGTAATCTGGGGAACCGGGTTCGTGTCTCCACTCCTCCACATGCAGCTGCTGGGTGACCTTGGGCTAGTCACACTTCTCTGAAGTCTCTCAGCCCCACTCACCTCACAGAGTGTTTGTTGTGGGGGAGGAAGGGAAAGGAGAATGTTAGCCGCTTTGAGACTCCTTCGGGTAGTGAAAAGCGGGATATCAAATCCAAACTCTTCTTCTTCCAACGTACCATGTGAGGTTCCCAAAGTTGCTTGGTGTGACAAGAGGCGTGGGGGGAGACACATGGGAAGACCGAGAAGGGGTGAGGGTGGCTTCAGCAAAGAGAGACAGCCCACCGTAACACCATGGAGAGCTAGCCATGGAGCTCCTTCACCTTTGGCAATGTCCCTTCTCTCAGCCGACCCCATCACAGGGCTGTTATGGGAAGGACGGGAGGGCTGTACGAAAACAGAACAGACTAAGCAACTCCTGTGACCGCCCATTGTGGCTTTTCTCGTGGTACGTAAGCATTTCTTCTGCTTTGGACCACAGTCTTGTGCTTAGTCTGAAGGAGAGCTAGTGGCACAGAAGACCTGGTCTCTGGGCTTGCGGAATATGTGCCAAGGGGGCCTCTTTGCAATCTCCCTGTGCTGATGCACACAATGTGCTGGGGATCAAGCTTACCAGACAAAGTGCCTCTCACCCCACCAACCCACCTGGTCACCAAGATTGTCGGATGAGGCCAACCTGGCAATGCTGCAGGAGGTTCGCCGTAGTGCTTCTCAAAGGATGTGGCAGGAAGATTCAAGAACAATCAAATATTATAGTTCACGAAGGATTCATGTTGTTATGTAGCTGCATTATTTCATACTTTCTGGATGCCCCGTGATGATATTTTAAGTATTATTATTATTATTTATTATTTGTACCCCGCCCATCTGGCTGGATTTCCCCAGCCACTCTGGGCGGCTTCCAACAAAAATCAAATACATTAAAATATCACACATTAAAAGCTTCCCTAAACAGGGCTGCCTTCAGATGTCCTCTAAATGTCTGGTAGTTGTCTATCTCTTTGACATCTGAAGGGAGGGCGTTCCACAGGGCGGGCGCCACTACCGAGAAGGCCCTCTGCCTGGTTCCCTGTAGTTTTGCTTCTCGCAGTCAGGGAACCTCCAGAAGGCCCTCAGCGCTGGATCTCAGTAGTTGTGTTTTATGTTATAAATCAAGCACTGCTAGGGGTTGTTTCTTTTTGTTTTCTGATATATTTTTTTTACCAATTAAAAATTTGGTGTGGTGTGAGCAAATTTTTATTCCGAGAGTGTGGCCCAGAGAACTTTTTTTGAGAACCACTGGTGTAGTGGCAGCCTACCTGCGGAACCGCCTGTGCTCCAAATGCAATTTCAGTACTTGAAGAAAACACATTCGTGGAGGCCTTTCCTGACCATGTAGTACCAGTTGGATTTTACCGTATTTTTCGCTCCATAGGGCGCACCAGACCATAGGGCTCACCTTGTTTTTAGAGGAGGAAACAAGAAAAAAAATTTTCTGGTTTTCCTCCTCTAAAAGCCCTGTTTTTCTGAGGATCAGCTAAAAGTTTTGCAGCTTTTTTGCAAAGGGAAAAGCCCTGGTTTTTTTGAGGATCAGCTAAAAGTTTTGCAGCTTTTTTTGCAAAGGGAAAAGCCCTGGTTTTTTGAGGATCAGCTAAAAGTTTTGCAGCTTTTTTTGCAAAGGGGGAAAAGCAAAGCTCCTTTTGCAAAGGGGGAAAAGCAAAGAGGAAAAGCCCCATTTTTATGGGGTTCAACTCACATTTCTGCAGCTTCTAAAGGAAAGGGAGCCTTTTCTACAGTTTCCAGACAGATAATCTAATCAGCCAGTCACATGTCGCTGGGGAAACAAACAACCTCCCTCTGCAGCACATTCAACAATGGAGGGCGGGGCTGAAAGGGAGCCGGGACTCTTATCTCTCTCCCGATCTCTTGCTGATCAGCTGCTGAGCGGGGTCCTTTCAACACCCCCTTTTCTCTTTGTAAAATAAAAAGCATGATCCTCTTTTGGCCCCTGGGCAATTCAGCTCCAGGGACCACCATTTGCTCCATAAGACGCACAGATATTTCCCCTTACTTTTTAGGAGGAAAAAAGTGCATCTTATGGAGCGAAAAATATGGTAGTTCCTTTGTCCTCTCTTGGCTGGAAGCTAAGAGGGCATCTTTGGCTAAGCAGATGTTGCTTGCTCGACGAACGTAGTCATAGAGAGAGATGGCGACCAGTCCTATGCTTTTGTTACCTGCACAGGTGAGGCCACGCCCACCTCTAGTCACACGTAGAGCAAGTCTGTCCCAGCCCAGGAGAAACAGGAAGTTCCGACTGGCTGGTCCAGACATCCCCTTCTATGTCCACTCTAGGGATGTTGTACTTGACTGCTCTTGTGTTTCACATCCCACATTCAGAAGCATGGCTGCCTCCAGCTGCGGAGGTAGAGCATAGCAAATTCTCCTTGAATCTGTCTAATCTTCTTTTAAAGCTGTCTATCACTTCCTATGGAGTGAAAAATACGGTATATCATTTTAGCTTCCTACCATTGACTTATTTTGAGTTTTATTATTATTTTTGGTATGTTTTTCTTTTTTTGTACACCACTTGGCTATTATGCATGGGAAATGGTATATAGATTTTAATAAGCAAAACAAAATATGACCAGCGATAGCAAGTGCAGGATGGGGTGGGGCACCTACCAAAGCTAGGATGGCAGTGATACATGCCCACCTCTGTGACTAAGAAGTGATGGAGTGGCTCTTGAGTGTGGGGAGCAAGGGTATTCCTCATGCCAGGCCAGTTTTATCCATCTTTGCACTTTTCCATTCAACATGGTATCCCCACTGAGTGCCCATACATATATGTGCAGAGAAATCAGTAGTATCCAGAAGCTGTGTTGAAGTGAAGGGCTCTTGGCCGCCTCCCCCTACCTGCTGCCATGGAGATATTTTAGACTTCACCTTCCCTAAGCTTCGGTCTAGGCTGGCTTTCGTAGTTGTGGTCCAAAACATATGGAGGGCACAACTTTGCAAAAGGGCTGTCTTGACCTTTGTGTGAAAGACTCTGGAGTCAATGTTTGTTTCCGTCAGGCCCCCTAATCTTTATGAAGAAGAAGAGAAGAGTTTGGATTTGATATCCCGCTTTATCACTACCCGAAGGAGTCTCAAAGCGGCTAACATTCTCCTTTCCCTTCCTCCCCCACAACAAACACTCTGTGAGGTGAGTGGGGCTGAGAGACTTCAGAGAAGTGTGACTAGCCCAAGGTCACCCAGCAGCTGCATGTGGAGGAGCGGGGATGTGAACCCGGTTCCCCAGATTATGAGTCCACCGCTCTTAACCACTACACCACACTGGACTCTGTTCTAGAAGGCCGTGGGCATTACCACCAGGCATACTGCTTGCAGTTCAATGGTTGCCATCGTGTGGCCAACTGTGCACTGGGTGCCAGCCTAGGCTCTGGCACAGCAAGGACATTTTGTACAATGGATACAATAGAACCGAACTGCATGGCCACAATCCTTTGCACACTTTCTTGAGAGTAACCGACACCCCCCCCCCCGTATAATGGGACCCGCTTCTAAGTAAAGATACAGTGCATGGGCAGTGGCGTAGCAAGGGCAGGGCGTTGGGGGGTGGGTTGCCCTGGGTGCCACCCTGGAGGGGGGTGACACTCAGTGCGCTTCCTGCGACACCCAAGCCGAGCCCCGCCACCCGGTAAAAAGCGTGTGCCGACGGCTTGCTCACAAACCTACTCAGCACGCCCTTTCCTTTTTCCGGCTGGAGCTGACGCCTCTCCCTGGCCCACCCCTTGCCTCCACCCACCCCATAGCGCACATGCGCAGCGTCGCTCCATAGTGCGCATGCGTCATGTGGGGTGACGCATGCGCCGTGCATTGCGACGCTGCGTGTGCATGCTACGAAGCGGCGGCGCGGCCAACCCGGTGAGCAAGGGGTTTGCCGTGCCGTCACTTTGTAGCGCGCATGTGCCGTGCGTCGTGACACCTGACGCATGCACGCTACTGAGCGACACCCCGCCCCCGGGGGATGCCCCCAGGTTTGCCACTCCGGGTGGCCAAGCGGCTCCGTTCGCCTCTGTGCATGGGACTTTAAGGCTGCATATTTATGGATAGTTACTTGGAAGTAAGCCCCATTGAACTCAATGCAACTTAATTCTGAGTACACATGATGAGAAAAACCTCCCCCCCCCCGGTGGCATGAGCTTTTGTACCCAGGTTGACAATCTGCGTTTTCACAACCGATACACACCTTGAGTTCCTTGAAGAGAAAGAGAGGGACATAAATTAAACAAATGAATAAATTAATAAAACTGTTACAGCAGTACAGAGATACTGGTGTGCCTTTAACACATTTTTAATATAGAAACACAACGCTTAATTCAGGTACTCGCCTGATGTGGCTTAAGACTACAGTTTTTGAGTTTAAGAGAGAAAACACATGGGAAGAAAGGGGAGCACTCACCTCCGAGTGTGGCGGAGAGCAGGAAATGGGTCCCGTATTTCTTAATCAGGTTCTCGGTGATCTGCTGGAGGCTGGGCCGGCGCCCCAGGAGGCGAATGTTGCGGATGAATTCTGGAGCCAGGGGCAGAGGCAAGCTGAAGAAATCTTTCCTTTCCAATGCCAAATTATTCACCTTCCAGCGAGCAAATTCTCTGGAGGAGAAAGCCAAGAAAACAGCAGTGGCAAAGTAAAAGCACAGTTATAACCGCACCCAGGATCCAGGCCTGGTTTTTCTTAATATTAAAAAACGGAGCGCGTTTCCGGCATCTAGGAATAAGGGGATAAAGGACCCTCTGGAGATAACTCAAATACAGACTGTCTGTTGTGAGTTAAGGATACACATGGGGAGGAGAGGTGCAACGAAACCTCCCCTTCACACTCTCCCCTTGTTACTAAGTGAATTTCTAATCAGGTGTTCTGGGTCAAATTTCAATCCACCCCACCTGTCCCTCTGAGGTCCGTCTGTGATGTCAATCCCCTTTTATTTATAATCTGGGAATCTCTTAGTAACGGGAGTTTTCCTGTCCAGCGGCCGTGGCCGGTTATATCCTCTGCTCTGGGCTTCAGGGGTTAACCTCTCCTTTGCCTACAGTTCGGGGTCTCTCTTTATTAGATCCCCTCACTATATCAGTTAGCTAAGCCCTCTTAGCAACTCTGTGGCAATACCAGGGTTTCCGCCCGCTAGCCCCTCCTGAGGGAACTCCAAGACACAAACTATCACCCTGCAGGTCAGTTTTGTCCTTTCCCTGAGTTCACCTCCTCATGAGCATACATAACTCGCTGGACCAAATGAACGACGATATTTTCTTAGCTCAACAATAAGAAGTCTTTATTTCTCTCAGAATGCAATCGATTGTAAGCTTAGTTTCATAACAGTGTAAACTCTTCCTTTCAGCATCATATACACATCTTCAACCTATCCTAACCTACCCACCACTATCCTGGCCCCACGCCCTCCTTCTTCCAGTCACCACTCTCCTCTCTAACGGCTGCTCCCTCCTTTTAAAGAGCGGAATGTCCCGCCTCCCATGAGATACCTGCCACTCAAACTGGGGTGCCCATTAACTCATAAAACACCGTGGGTTTCTGAAAATCCCTTAACTTAGATCCGACTCGTTACATTAGGTCAACGGGGCGAGCACACTAGTTCCACTTTCATTACCACTCCAGCCACCCTCACAAGTTAGAGGGTGACGTCCCGAAGTGGGGAGCCTCCGATGCACGTGGGGGGCTCCCTGGCACAATTCGGAAACCCTGACTTTCCAGGCTTCTAAAACACACAAGGAGCCCCCAGGAGTAAAGGCCGCCTGGCCTTTAATCTAGCCTGATCCCCTATTCCTTTTCCCCTTCCCTTTTTTTCTGAAGAAACCCCTACATTAAAATTCCTCCCTGGTCTCCCTACTGGCCTAGCATGACTAACCTGGCCAGTTAGCCCTGGGGATCCCACTGATGTTTGTTTTTATGCTGTTTTTAAGTTGTTTTAATCATTGTCTTATATTTGTTGTTAGCCGCCCTGAGCCCGGTCTTTGGATTGGGAAGGGCGGGGTAGAAATAAAAAATTATTATTATTATTATTATTATTATTATTATTATTATTATTATTATTAGAGGCTCCCTGCTTGAAGACGCTCACCCTCCAACTCAGGGGCATGTGGGATGTAATTACAGAGCAGTCAAAACACAACATTGCTAGAGTGGACATGAAGGTGTCTCAGTCCTCCAGCCTTAACTTCCTGTTTACCTGGACTGAGACAACTTCCTCTATCTAACTGGAGATGGGTGTGGCTTCACCTAGGCAGGTTTACACAAAACCACAGGAAGCAGACCCATCTTCCTCTTTTTGCATCGTCTTGTGAACAAGCAACATCTTAGGAGAAGATGCTCTCTCGGCTCCCAGCCAAGAGAGCACAAAGAGGCTTTCCTCCCTTATGGAGTTAGCCTCTACATGTAAATACATTTATCTAAGCCTGTCTGCTTCTCTGAGCCTGTACTGTAACTCATGGATGACTGTAAGTAAACTCTTTTATATCTTATAAACAGTACTGTGTTGTGTCTTTACTTTTAAGAGGGAAGAAGGGGAATATACCAGGAATATATATTTCTTCTAGAGGCTTTAGCAAGCCTATGCAACCGTTTTCTGCTGTGTTTTAAAAGGGAATGTAACTCTGCTAAGTTTGGAGCTTGTTAATTCAAGCTGGGATGAGATATATGAAGTAATATATCATCATCCACACTCCTAAACATTCCCACAGGGCAGCCACTCCTGTTTCGATGCCTGAGGCAAAACAGGAAGGTGCCACCTCCCCACTGCCCCTGCACTTGCTGGAGTCGTGTGGCTTTGGCCCCCAGTGGGAGGTCCACGAAATCTCTCCAGAACCCAGAAGCTGCAGCCACTGATCCTTGGTTCCCCAGTGGCAACAGTGGTAGGGTTGCAGACGAAGTGAGAAGGGGTGGCGATATTTGCCAGAGTCTCACAAGATCTCACCAGAAGCAACCGCTTCTCCGATGGCAGGGTGGGTGCTGCCCCTTGGGATTCCACCCCCCCCCAAGATGGCTACCACAGTCCACCTCAGGCCAGTCTTGCTGCAATTGAGACTGGGAGAGGGATGGGGACCAAATTGCACACTAGTCTCTACGGTCCACCTCCTCCTTCACCAATTTCCCTAACTCAAAGACAGAAAGGCTGATGCACTAGAGCAGGCATGTCCAACAGGTAGATCGTGATATACCGGTAGATCACTGGACGTCTGTGGCAGATCACTGGTAGCCTAAACTCTCCGCTATGACCTGTCCATCTTGGGTGGCCCTGCATGACATAGCTTATATTCAAGCCCCTTCGCTACAACAAGGCAGCGATCCATGAAGGAGGAGAGGCAGTGATCCATGAAGGAGTTGAAGCTGAAGTTGAAGGACAGATCCTGAAGCTGAGACTCCAGTACTTTGGCCACCTCATGAGAAGAGAAGACTCCCTAGAAAAGACCCTGATGTTGGGAAAGATGGAGGGCACAAGGAGAAGGGGACGACAGAGGATGAGATGGTTGGACAGTGTTCTCGAAGCGACTGGCATGAGTTTGGCCAAACTGCGGGAGGCAGTGAAAGATAGGCGTGCCTGGCATGCTCTGGTCCATGGGGTCACGAAGAGTCGGACACGACTGAACGACTGAACAACAACAACGAACAAGATGGACCAATGATCTAGCTAAGCATAAGGCAGCTCCTTATGCAAATACTCCTCACCACACCTTTATATGTGTGATGTTTTCAAGATGGGATCCAACCAGGGGCGTCTCAAAGGGATCGTGCGCCCTGGCGCGACGATCCCTCGGCGCCCCCGGTGGGCTGCCTCTCCGCCCACCTCCCTCCCGCGCTGGCCGCCCCTCGGGAGGGGGGGTGGGCGAGCGGGGGATGGGGGCGTGGCGCCGCAAGCCGGCCACCCTCCGGCGCCCCAGCTGGAGCGCTGGGAAGGGTGCGCAAAGCCCCGCGCTGCTCCAGCGCCACGTCCATCATCCCCCGAGGGGCGGCCAGCGCGGGAGGGAGGTGGGCGAGCGGGGGATGGGGGCGTGGCGCTGGAGCAGCGCGGAGCTTTGCGTGCCCTTCCCAGCACTCCAGCTGGGGCTCAGGAGGGCAGCCGGCGCGCGAGCGCCCGCCTGCCCGCCCGTGGGGGTGGGGGCAGGTTGGGGAGGGGGCGCCCGGTATGCCGGCGGGCTCGCGGGGGCGCCCCTGGGGGGCCTGGCGCCCTGGTGCACCGCGCCACCTGCCCCTATGCATGAGACGGCTCTGGATCCAACTCACACAAACATGTAATACCAATTCACACACTTCACTTATCTGACAGTACAGACATCTCTGAAAAAGAACGATAAACAACAACAACTGAAAATATTACATGCAAAGTGTTCTGAAAACCAGGGGTTTACAGAAAACACCCTGAAAAAATGCAATGAAGATCTAAGTATACTTACTAGGCAAAAGATAACATTCACAATAACAATTTGAATGAGAACTGCAATTATGTTTTTGGTGGGCTTCAGGTAAAGATGCATGGAACACCGCTACCCAATAAATTTCCTTAGTCTTACTGAAACATTCTTATTGCTTCCCTAGGAATTCCTTGGATGTTTTGCCTAAGCAGGGACCTCCAAATTTACATCAATATTTTTGTTTCAGACAAATGTGATGGCAACTCTGTTGAAGACTTCATTTCCGTGCCTAGTACCTTGACAGTAACGCTGATTGCTACAACCAGAAATGAGTGATGCCAACAGCTTGTAGAAACACGTAGTGGCACTAGGCCAAGGGTGCTGGAGGAATTCAATTCACATCAGTTTGATCCTGTTCCTTCAAGGAATATTTCTGATCCATACTCCATCTGCATGAACCAGCTTTCCCGATGGATAGGACATTAGAGAGATTTATACAAGGCAGTCTATACACCACAGTAAATACTGGCAATCTGTAGATCTGCCCCAAATTATAAAAGGAGGTAAAGGGCATATATTTGCACGGCTACTCTTTTCCTTCCCCCAAGGCAGGATAAAATAGGCTTGCAAGCAAAACCACTTAAGAGTAACAACAAGACGACTACACATCTGCTTCGTCCTGTGTTACGGTTGTCAAGCTAAAGTATTAAGACATTGGCTTGCCTTTTAAAGGGTTTGGTGCAGTTCTTCCTCAACTACAGAGGTGATGCTCTGGATACTGCTGTGCTTCCAACAGTCCCGCCTGGCATGGCCAATGGGCAGGGATTGTTGGAAACATAGTTAAACAACATCTAGAGGGGCAAAGTTTCCCCATCCCTGCTCTCTTGGGTTCTTACCGGAAGAAAAGAATGGCTAGAGACCATGGGATTTGCTATTTCCACTGCCTATTGATTCAACTCAGGAGACAATGGAAACTGCAAATTCCTTTTTTAAAAAAAAATATATTTATTAATTTTTAGAAAACAGAGGAAAAAAATACACATATAACAACAACAACAACAAAGACTAAAACATAAAGATATACCTTATAGCTAATATTTATCCCTCACATTGCAGGTAGACTTCCTCCTGTCTGCTCTTCCCACGTTCCTTGCCTATCATCTTTAGTAATTTCTAAACATCTTGCCAAATCTTATTTTCTATAAAAATTACCTAAATATTTAATCTTAACTATTTTTCTTAACTCATATTCAGCTATCTGCAAATTCCATGCTGCCTGGTAGGAAATTATGCTCTTGAGCAAGCTCAGGAACATAATTTACAGTGGAGGAGAAACCAAAAGTCTTCCTGTATCTTCAGTGATGCCTCTCTGCTGCTAGTTACTCCTACCCCATCTGAAAGGAACCATTTTTGTCTTGGGGAGGGGGATGGGGAAACTGGCAAGGGAAGAATCTGTAGTCCTCTATTTGCCAGGTTCATAATTGTGTCTACTTCTGCCATTATCAATACAGTTCCATTTGAGTCTGGTCACTGCATGAAACCAGACCATGTGGCGTTCCATCACCACCACCACCCCTTGCCAGTCCCAAGAAGCCAACCTGACAAAATCTCCTCTCCTTTAAAAGCCCAGCGGCCCTGCTGCCCTTTTTGCATGTTGACACCTTAAGGGTACTTGTACCACTGTGACTGGAGGAGGAGACTCTTGAGAGTCTCATGGTGCTGGAGGAGACTCTTGAGAGTCCCATGGACTACAAGAAGATCAAACCTATCCATTCTTAAAGAAATCAGCCCTGAGTGCTCACTAGAAGGACAGATCCTGAAGTTGAGGCTCCAGTACTTTGGCCACCTCATGAGAAGAGAAGACTCCCTAGAAAAGACCCTGATGTTGGGAAAGATGGAGGGCACAAGGAGAAGGGGACGACAGAGGATGAGATGGTTGGACAGTGTTCTCGAAGCTACTAACATGAGTTTGGCCAAACTGCGAGAGGCAGTGAAGGATAGGCGTGCCTGGCATGCTCTGGTCCATGGGGTCACGAAGAGTCGGACACGACTGAACGACTGAACAACAACAAGAAGAACCACTGTGACTGGAGTTGTATCTTCCTTCACACTAGACTTTGGCTTATAAAGAAAGGCCTCCCATTTATGAAACAGCTTTTACACTGAGAGCCATTTCTGAGTTTGGCTTTAAGTCTTTCTGTGTTCAAAATATAGGCTTTACTCCAGTTGATTCACTTTAAATTCTGACTATTTACTTCAGTTTGACCTTGGGGCAATCTCTCTCTCTCAGTCTGACCTGTCTCACAAGATTGCACTGAGATTGGGGAGGCAGAGGCGTACCTTGTGTATGGCACCTTAAGGGAAGAACGGTGAGGTAAAAACGTAATTAACAAAAGCAGTACCTGTTTTGGGCCACCTATCAGGCCACTCTTTGTATTGAGATCTCGGCCAAAGATAAACGTGTTGACACTCAGCCATTTTATACATATCAGTTTAACATCTGCTGCCTGCGGAACAAGTCATGAGCTACGTGCCAACCAGACCTCCACTTAAGAGGCCTCACATATTCTTCACACTATGGTGGCTGGCATGGAGATGATTTCAGCTGCCTGCTGTGTCCCCTAACAATGCCCCTGTAAACAATGATCGGCCAATTTCATTCTAATCTTGACAATTTCACTGTAATTAAAACCAGGCTGTGGCTTGCAAACACTTTAATTAAGTCTGATTGGGAAAGATGGAGGAGAAGCAGGGGAGTGTTCTAAGACTTCTGAGCTTGCCACCCACGCAGCTGCCAAACTAAGTTTTGTTGTTGTTGTTGTTGTTGTTGTTTAATTGTTTAGTCATGCCCAACTCTTTGTGACCCCATGGACCAGAGCACGCCAGGCACTCCTGTCTTCCACTGCCTCCCGCAGTTTGGTCAGACTCATGTTGGTAGCTTCGAGAACACTGTCCAACCATCTCATCCTCTGTCGTCCCCTTCTCCTTGTGCCCTCCATCTTTCCCAACATCAGGGTCTTTTCCAGGGAGTCTTCTCTTCTCATGAGGTGGCCAAAGTATTGGAGCCTCAGCTTCAGGATCTGTCCTTCCAGTGAGCACTCAGGGCTGATTTCCTTCAGAATGGATAGGTTTGATCTTCTTGCAGTCCATGGGACTCTCAAGAGTCTCCTCCAGCACCATAATTCAAAAGCATCAATTCTTCGGCGATCAGCCTTCTTTATGGTCCAGCTCTCACTTCCATACATTACTACTGGGAAAACCATAGCTTTAACTATACGGACCTTTGTCGGCAAGGTGATGTCTCTGCTTTTTAAGATGCTGTCTAGGTTTGTCATTGCTTTTCTCCCAAGAAGCAGGCGTCTTTTAATTTTGTGACTGCTGTCACCATCTGCAGTGATCATGGAACCCAAGAAAGTAAAATCTCTCACTGCCTCCATTTCTTCCCCTTCTAAGTTTTAAACCAGGCTAAATGTGGAGTGGAGCAGAGTTTAGGCTCAAATGACAGTTGCAAGATTGCAAAACCCTAAGCCAGTTTCTCCAAACTCCTGGTAGCTGAGGAACATGGTTTACTTAATTGTAACCGAATGCACAATTCACTCTTCAACCTGGAAAACTTATTTCTAAAATGTTAAGAATAAAAATTAAATCCCACCAATTTTGGTTTCTGTTCAAGTCACATGAGATACGTCCTGAGCACAAACTTGGGCAGATTGCAGTTCTTCTGCATCGTTGCATCTCCAGTGCGCTCACACACAATACAGAAGGTGGGTTTATTTATTTTTCATGCAACATAGTTTGATAATTACTACCACATGGCAGTGGCAGCAACAAAAAGAGCATTATCTCTTAACCAATACAATCTCTCCGCTGAATCTTGCGGCAGAGCTCTTTTTAAGTCTTAAACTGGCTGGTGCAGACCAGGGTTTCATCATTGACAAAGGAACACTCAATATTCTGCCATGAAAAGTCTCTGCCATTTTGAATCCATGCCAGTACTGTGGGTTTATCTGTTTGCTCATTTCAGGGCAACTTACTTTTTTTAAAAAAAGGTACATTAGAATAAAACCCTCAAAATCTTATTAAAATCCTTTTAAATATAGATTGGGAAATAGTGGAGAGATCTGATGGGTTTATTGTTATTATTTTGTTGCTGTTACCCATCATGTGAGATGGAATATAAATCTAAATAAATAGATAAACACACCTACAGGTGAAACTCAAAAAATTAGAATATCGTGGAAAGGTTCATTTCTTTCAGTAATTCAACTTAAAAGGTGAAACTAATATATGAGATAGACTCATGACATGCAAAGCGAGATATGTCAAGCCTTTATTTGTTATAATTGTGATGATTATGGCGTACAGCTGATGAGAACCCCAAATTAACAATTTCAACTTTGGGGTTTTCATCAGCTGTGCACCATAATCATCACAATTATAACAAACAAAGGCTTGACATATCTCGCTTTGCATGTCATGAGTCTATCTCATATATTAAACTCCAGTAGCTAATGAAAACAATTGCTTACATAAATGGACTTTTCCACGATATTCTAATTTTTCGAGTTTCACCTGTATTTATGTATGTTATACTGAATGTACAAAGTTTAGCGGTTTTTGACATTCACATGTGAATGCTAACCAGCTGCAGATTAATTTTATGAATGCCTAATATAAACATGCATATGTCTGTTTCTCCCACTTTTGGATACACAATAAAACATGGGCAATGACGTTTAGATGACTCTCAGCATTCACTGATTTAAATGTTGTGTTTCCATTCCTCTTTTGAGTGCTTTGCATGATAACCAATAAGAGAAACACAGGAGGAGGTTGAGGAGGCGATTGGGAATGGCAAGTTCACCAATGGTGGGCTGGTGTTCAGAGACATTATGGCTGGGCACACATTATCATTTACTTTGGCTCCAATGTGCTCCCACTCCTGCTGTTTGGAGCCATTTACACATTGTGTTAGCCACAATACATATCTATCTTGAAAAATATATGCAGGTCCTGCTATCCAAACACTTGTTATATGGAATTTCAGTTATCCAAACATGAGGAACCTCACTATACACACTTCAGATTCAGATATCCAAACAGCTGGACCTGCATGTAGTACTCAAACCAAATAAGCAGCTTAAACAATCCTAAGTTTTGCTGGTTTGAGACAGCCATTTCACCAGAAACCATGGTGAGAGGAAGGGGGAGAGATCAGACAAATAAGACAGCATTTTCCCTTCCTTGTTTGCTTTTTTGCAAGGTTTCAGAATGTTTTATTGGGTTTTCTCATCCTCTTGGGGTCAAAATCTTGTGGTGTCAGGAATGCAGTAGAAATTTCCCCATAGGAATAAATGGAAATCATAGACTTGCTATGTGAATCCTCGGCTAACATACCATTTCCTGAAGAAGTGTGCATGCACACGAAAGCTCATACCAAGAACAAACTTAGTTGGTCTCTAAGGTGCTACTGGAAGGAATTTTTAATTTTATTTTGTTTAAACCATTTCCTGAGAATGCCTTGTGTTCATCTTCAATAATAATAATAATAATAATAATAATAATAATAATAATAATAATAATACATTTATATCTCTCCCTCCCTGGCCAAACTGGGCTCAGGGCGGCTAACATCAAAGTACATTAAAACATAAAATCCAGCAATTGACTGAAATACAGCTTAAAATCAGCTTAAAATCAGAATAAATCAGATGGCAACCCCACAATTCATAGCTATAACTTTAAGGGTTGGGAACATTAAGTTCCCACCAGGCTTAGCTATTTGTATAAGCCACTGATAAGAGTTAGAGAGGCCACTTATATGCAAGTTCTTGTGAAAAGAGGGTGTTCAGACTAGACCCGACCAAAGGCATGGCGGAACACGTCCGTCTTGCAGGCCCTACTCTATTCTGAATTTAAAAATGGAAAGTGTAATACTGGTGGTCAACAGACGAGGTTTAAAGATTCACTCAAAGCAAATCTAAATATATATATATATATATATATTTTTAGTATAAACACCGACAATTGGGAAACACTTGCCTGCGAGCGCTCCAATTGGAGAACAGCCTTTACCAAAGGTGTCATGGGCTTTGAAGACACTCGAACTCAGGACGCAAGGGAGAAACGTGCTAAGAGGAAGGCATGCTTGGCAAATCCACACCGTGATCAACTCCTGCCCGGGAAACCAATGTCCCCACTGTGGAAGGACGTGTGGATCCAGAATTGGCCTCCACAGTCACTTACGGACTCACTGTTAAGACCGTGCTCATGGAAGACAATCTTACCTGGCCACGAGTGACCGCCAAACAAGAAGAAGAAGCTTGTCTAATAAACTATTTCTTGAGAATGCTCTGTGTTCGGATAGAGAGACCTGCGTGTACTGCTGTTTAATGCATTTGCCTCAAACCAGCTTCCATCCCATTGAAAACATGAGCCACATTCACTTCACAGTGAAGCTGACTGAGGTGTGTGTGTTTCAGACAGTCATTGTGCATGTTCAGGTGGCAGGATGAAGAGCAGGAGTTGGTTCCAGATGTAGGGAAACCAAACAGGTAATGTGCATTGTGTGGAGATATCCCCATTCCCCTCTTTGATGTGTACAACAACATGCAAAATAAAAAAAAAAAAATCATTCCAGTAGCACCTTAGAGACCAACTAAGTTTGTTCTTGGTATGAGCTTTCGTGTGAACCCAGGACATCACTAAATGGTTCATATCTCCCCCACCGCCACCATGCACACACAACTGCCCTGTGAGTTAGGCTCAATGAGGGGTTGGGGAGTAGCAGGACTATGGTCAGGTCACCCAGTAATCTGGGCATGGGTCTCTCTGATCCAAGCCACACAATGGGCAAGGTCAGGGGCGGACACTGCCCCATGTTCCATAATGGAGGGGGTGGCAAACTATCAAGGAACAATTACTGCCCTACTAGGGCGGTTCATAAAAAAACTTTTTTTAAAAAAATGCCTGCTCCAAAGGTCTTATCTTACTATACTAGGGATTATATAGCTATATATGAAATTTCATGCATATCGGTTAATATCTTGACCCTCCTCCACCAAAATAGCTGTTTACTTGGCTGTTTTCCTATGTCGTGAAGGCTGAAATTTCAGTTCAGTGGAGCACTTACTGTTCCCAACCCTAACCCTGTGGAAAGCCATCTAATTAGACTTTAATTTGATTTTGAGATGTTTTTAGGAGGTAATTTAATTATTGTTTGATTTTATACCAATGTTATGTATCTGATGTTAGCCACCCTGAGCCCGACTTCAGCCAGGGAGGGCGGGATATAAATAAAAGTTTTTTTATTATTACTTGTTATTATTCCTTTGTAAGAAAATATGAAATAACGTAAAACCATTTTTGCAGGGGGGGAATCAATGGGGGGGTTGACAAGAAATTTTCCGCACCGGGTACCACCTGACCTTCCTACTCCTCTGGGGGGGGGATTTTTTTGCCCCTGGGTACCAATTTACCTTGCTACGCCCCTGCCTGTGGGTGTGGGTGTCCCACAGCAGAAAGGGGTGTGTGTGCGCAGGCAGGTAGAGGAGGAGAAGAGGAGAAAAGAAGAAGAAGAAGAAGAGGAGGAGGAGTTTGGATTTGATATCCCGCTTTATCACTACCCGAAGGAGTCTCAAAGCGGCTAACATTCTCCTTTCCCTTCCTCCCCACAACAAACACTCTGTGAGGTGAGTGGGGCTGAGAGACTTCAGAGAAGTGTGACTAGCCCAAGGTCACCCAGCAGCTGCATGTGGAGGAGTGGAGACGCGAACCCGGTTCCCCAGATTACGAGTCTACCGCTCTTAACCACTACACCACACTGGCTCAGGAAGGTGCGGGGAGAACCCAACTCTCTGAAGGCCAGGGCTTAAGAGAACAGACCTAGCTCAGGCACTGGCGCCAGTAATGCTGCTGTTGTTGCCAGACGCACTGCCTTCCAGCACCTCTTTCCTCCCTGTGCGCATTCATTTCCCCAAGCCACATCCTGGCTATTAGGGTTTTCGTAAGCTGGGGAGGGGCCAAACACACCATCCTTTCAGGAACAATCAGGTGGGCTTTGGTGATGCTCATTAAAGTGAGGAATTGACAGGGCTGATTCGAACGAGGCAGCTTGTGAGCAAGAACCGTGAAAAGCTGCCAGGCTCAGATCTCCGCAGAAGCTCGTCCATCATGACTTGCGGTGCCCCCCCGTGCTCCTACCTTCCCGCTGGCTAGAAATCTGAAAGTGATGCCAAATCGCATCAACCTACACAAAACAAGAGCAGCAGAGCGGGGGAGGCTGGAAAGAAAACTTGAGCAGGGGAAATAAGTGCCCTTTAGGGAAGTTGACGAACACAAAAACAAAACAAAACACCATATTTGAGTGTGACTCAATCAATGGCCTCCTCGTTAGCTCATGTGGGTTGCCCAGTAAGTGTACGGCCAAGAACACAGTAACCGAAGGGTCCGAAAACAAAATGTTACGGCATTTCTTCTCCCCTAAAAAGAGTGCTCTAAAAAGGGACTGAAGGGAATGTTTCAGCCATTCCCTGCAAGCAGAGTATTCCCATTCCCTCTCTTTATCTGTCTCTCTCTCACACACACGTTCTGCTTTTTTTCTTTTCTAGCTATCATTCAGTATTCTAAAAAATTCCTTCCAGTAGCACCTTAGAGACCAACTAAGTTTGTTCTTGGTATGAGCTTTGCACGAAAGCTCATACCAAGAACAAACTTAGTTGGTCTCTAAGGTGCTACTGGAAGGAATTTTTTATTTTTGTTTTGTTTTGACTATGGCAGACCAACACGGCTACCTACCTACCTGTAACTATTCAATATTCTGTAGCTATTAAGCATGCTCAATCCTTATTAGCCAGGGCTTTTTTGGATGGGTGGGTGGGGAAGGTTGCCTTCTGGATAGTTTTTTTGGGGGAGGGGATTCTTTTGGCACTGCAAACATTGCTGTTCCCCCAGTCATGCTCAGGGCCATCTTAGGCAGATCGGCTGCCGTGGCGCGGCGATCCCTCCGGCGCCCCTGACGTGCCACCTCTCCGCCTCTGGGGCCACCTCCCTCCCGCGCTGGCCGCCCCTCGGGAGCGGGATTGGGCGAGCGGGGGATGAGGGGCGTGACGCTGGAGCGGGGCTCTGTGTGCCCTTCCAGCGCTCCAGCTGGGGCTCCCCGCAGGATGGGAGGCAAGGCGGCCGGCTCGCAGCCCGCCCGGGAGCGGCATGGGCGGCAGCGTGCGAGCGCCCGCCCGCCCGCCCGTGGGGGCGGGGGTGAGTTGGGGAGGGGTGCACGGTATGCCGGCAGGCTCGCGGGGGCGTCCCTCGGGGGGTAGCGCCCTGGCGCACCGCGCCAGTAGCCCCTATGGATAAGACGGGGCTGGTCATGCTGATTCTTGCCTCTAGTTGTAACTTCCCCAAGTTTACCACCACATGGAGAGATAGGAACACAAAAGCACCAACAGATGCAGCTGAGACATGTAGCACCACCAAATTTATTCACTCTTTCCAGGGACAAACCACCCTGAAGGCGGCCGCTGCCTTAAGACTGAATATTCCATGGAATGGTTGAAGACAGTCTGTTGCTAGGTCTACTGCCGTTCCAACTTGCAGGTGGTGATTTTCTGTACAGCGGGGGTGGGGGTGGGGAGACACTTTTGCGTTCATCGAGTAGGGTTACCAGGCGTCCCTATTTCCCGGGGACAGTCCCCTGATTTGCGAATAAGTCCCCGGACAAATTCCATGACTGGAATGTCCCCGGATTTCATCTAACGTCCCCGGGAAACGCAGCAGCGGCAGTCTCAGCAGCCCGGAGCAGTTGGCTCTGGCTGGCTTCAGGAGCTGCTTGGAAGTCCCCATATGTTGGTGGTCCAGGGGCTCTAAGATGCAGCTTCCGGGCTGCCTCCACCTTCCCTGACCCCAGCAACTAAGCTGTGAAGGGGGGCCTCACACTGCCTATCAGAGCACCCTCCCAACTCCTACCTGCGCAGGGCCGTCTCGTCATAGGGGCTGGGTGGCGCGGTGCACCAGGGCGCCAGGCCCCCCAGGGGCGCCCCCGCGAGCCCGCAGGCATACCGGGCGCCTCTTCCCCAACCTGTGCATGCCCCCATGGGCGGGCGAGCTGTAAGCCGGCTGTCCTCCGGAGCCCCAGCTGGAGCGCTGGGAAGGGCACGCTGGGAAGGGCACGCAAAGCCTCCAGCGCCATGCCCCTCATCCCCCACTCGCCCACCTCCCTCCCGCGCTGGCCACCCCTCGGAGGATGAGGGGCTTTGCGCGCCCTTCCCAGTGCTCCAGCTGGGGCTCCGGAGGGCGGCCGGCTTGCAGCGCCACGCCCCTCATCCCCCGCTCGCCCACCCCCCCTCCCGAGGGGCGGCCAGCACGGGAGGGAGGTGGGCGGAGAGGCGGCCCACCGGGGGCGCCGAGGGATCGTCGCGCCAGGGCGGCCGATCCCTTTAAGACGGCCCTGTACTTGCGTGCAAGCAGGAGCGGGGCGGGGATCTCTCAGTTAGGCAACGGGAAGCCTCCCTTCCCAGCTGAGGGATCCCCGCCCCCTCCTGCTTGCACGCAAGTAGGAATGGGATTGGGGCTGCTCCGATGGGAAGGGAGGCATCGCGCTGTCCGCGTCTCACCAGCGCCGCCGCTCTCGGCCCTCCTTCTCCGCCTTCTTCCATGCCTGACCCAGTGCGCACCACTTCACCGCCACCAAAGAACCAACAACCTGGGGGCTGCCCAAATGTGGTAACCTTACCATGGAGGCTCCTCCCGTTTTTAGGACCCTGAACAATTTGGAAGGCGACGGAAACTAAAACCAAGGGGTGGTATGCCCACCCCCTGCTGCTGCTGCTTTCACACACATTTTCTTTCATTATTCTTACTACTTTTGCTACTTTATTTACACATCACCTTATATCTGAAGGGCTCAAGGAGACTTACATATAGCAAACAAATATTAAAAACAAATATTGAAAACGTAACTCCTGGAGAGGGCTTAAGTCTGCGCATTATGCGAATCCACCAACCCCAGATGTCAAATCTTTATTGCTTAGCCGAAGGCCACCAGCAGTCATATAACAATGCAATGGGAAAGGCGGGATACCCCTCAAAATAGGATTAAAACATATGAATAGCACAACCCACTGCAATATCCAATATATATCCAATATATTTTACATGGTGATAGCTTTAGCTTTCATTATAAAAGCAACAGGTTCTTGCCAGTTTGTAATTAGCCCAACACTTTAACAACAGAATTGACAAGTCCTCCTGCTACAGGAATTCTTCATCTGCCCTTCATTATTCTAAATCATGCAGGGAGTCAATCACATGGGATTCTACCCATTTTTTTTAAAATATATTTTTATTAAAGATTTTCTTGATTTACAAAGGTAATGCAATGTCTCTCTCGTATTTTTCCATATAACATTTTTACAAATCGGTTGTTGTTGTTGAGAACATTGTCACCCATTCTTTTTTAATAGGTAAAACTACAACTAGAAATTTTGAATTATGGTGCTGGAGGAGACTCTTGAGAGTCCCATGGACTGCAAGAAGATCAAACCTATCCATTCTCAAGGAAATCGGCCCTGAGTGCTCACTAGAAGGACAGATCCTGAAGTTGAGGCTCCAGTACTTTGGCCACCTCATGAGAAGAGAAGACTCCCTAGAAAAGACCCTGATGTTGGGAAAGATGGAGGGCACAAGGAGAAGGGGACGACAGAGGATGAGATGGTTGGACAGTGTTCTCGAAGCTACTAACATGAGTTTGGCCAAACTGCGAGAGGCAGTGAAGGATAGGCGTGCCTGGCGTGCTCTGGTCCATGGGGTCACGAAGAGTCGGACACGACTGAACGACTGAACAACAACAACAACTAGAAAACTAGCTAAGTCATATACGATCCTCCTACAGGTCTGGTTGTTAATAATAATAATAATAATAATAATAATAATAATAATATTTATACCCCGCCCATCTGGCTTGGTTTTCCCAGCCACCCTGGGCAGCTTACAGCCTATTTTGAAACATAATAAAACATCAGACATTAAAAACTTGCCATACAGGGCTGCCTTCAGATGTCTTCTAAAAGTCAGACAGTTGTTTATTTCTTGACATCTGAAGGGAGGGTGTTCCACAGGGCGGGCGCCACTACTGAGAAGGCCCTCTGCCTGGTTCTAGTCACATCAGCCTCACATCAGCCACAGTTAACCTCTGGACAATTTATATGGCTTCGGCCGTTTTGGGGGCCTAATCCGCCGGTCGATTTAATCCAGCCCCTGTGGCAGTATATGTCCTGAGGTAAAATCCTTAAAAAAAGCTCAGCAACTTCAATCCTAAAAAACAACTTTGGGGTAAAATTGGGGGAAAAGCTCAGCAACTTTGGTTGGCCCTCACGCACGTTCACTTCATCAAATCTGGCCCCCTTTGAGAAAAGTTTGGGCACCCCTGACTTAGGCACTTCGATTCAGAGAGCATTCCAAAGATCCTCTTTCGAATCGTGGCTATCCTAAGAATATCACATCAGCCAGATTTGAGGTACGGGAGTTTAGAAAGAAATACTGTTCTTCGGAAAGTTCTGAATGCTCGGAATAGAAACACTTGCACTTTGACTTTCGGTTACGCAAGCAAATGTCTGCAACGCTGCATGCCTAACTACTGGCATTTGCAACAAGGCGTACCAAGCTGTGAAAGGAAAACTATAACTGCAGAGGAAAGGACAAGGGGCACTCAAGGCTGGTTGATTCATGTGGCAAACATATTCAACCCTCATTTCAACTGTTTTTACCCAGTTTGGAGCTCCAGTCCATCACTGCGGACATTGTATGTTCTGCAAATACACCAACAGGGTGCATTCTTTCAACAACCCAGGTGTCCACCAGTGTGTATCATTTTTTAAAATTTGCAGTGTCACTTGAGTAGCTTATGCTATCAAGGGCAAGTGCTAGGGATCTGGCCCACCAAGCCACTGTTTCAGTGGCCCAACAGGCCCTGGTAGAATCAGGCAGAATCAGGCCCAAGACATTATAGCACCTGAGGTGGACCACAAAATGGTGTATCCTCCCCCCTCCCCCGCCGGGAAGAAGCTACTACTGTATTTAATAAGTTAATGTGTGTTGTTAATTTATTTACTGAGCAATAATTATATACCACTTAATTAAAAACAACAACCCTCTAACAAAAAATAACCCCCCCAAAAAAACCTCATCAGAAAATAGCAATGAAATCAAACTTTATAAACAAGGAGACATAATCAAATTATCAAAATATAGATAAAACCGACACGTTTACAAACGGATATAGATAATAAAATTACATATCGGGGTAAGGTAAAGGGTAAAGGTAAAGGGACCCCTGACCGTCAGGTCCAGTCGTGTCCGACTCTGGGGTTGCGGCGCTCATCTCGCTCTATAGGCCAAGGGAGCCGGCGTTTGTCCGCAGACAGCTTCCGGGTCATGTGGCCAGCATGACAAAGCCGCTTCTGGCGAACCAGAGCAGTGCACGGAAACGCGTTTACCTTCCCGCTGGAGCGGTACCTATTTATCTACTTGCACTTTGACGTGCTTTCGAACTGCTAGGTGGGCAGGAGCTGGGACCGAGCAACGGGAGCTCACCCCGTGGCAGGGATTCGAACCGCCGACCTTCTGATCAGCAAGCCCTAGACTCTGTGGTTTAACCCACAGCGCCACCTGGGTCCCTTTTACATATCGGGGTAGGCTTGCCTAAACAATTTTTTTTTTAAAGCAGGCGTTGAAAACAGGGTAATGACGTCACCTGCATGACTCAATGGCGAAGAGGGACAAACCAGCACTAATAATGGAGAGCTGGCAATATTCTCAAAAGTCAGAGTTAGGTTTTGTTGTTGTTGTTCAGTCGTTCAGTCGTGTCCGACCCTTCGTGACCCCATGGACCAGAGCACGCCAGGCACGCCTATCCTTCACTGCCTCTCGCAGTTTGGCCAAACTCATGTTAGTAGCTTCGAGAACACTGTCCAACCATCTCATCCTCTGTCGTCCCCTTCTCCTTGTGCCCTCCATCTTTCCCAACATCAGGGTCTTTTCTAGGGAGTCTTCTCTTCTCATGAGGTGGCCAAAGTACTGGAGCCTCAACTTCAGGATCTGTCCTTCTAGTGAGTACTCAGGGCTGATTTCTTTGAGAATGGATAGGTTTGATCTTCTTGCAGTCCATGGGCTAATTTTGATATGGTAAATCTCATGGCCAGGCCAACTGCGTTGCTGCTATCTTGCCAGTCTTTCTCCTCCTGCAGTTCAGGCTGCGAATGCCTGTTCAAAACCGCTTTGTAAATCAGTTTGCTCAAATGGAAGTGTCCACAAAGAGATCCTTATTTTATGTTTTATTTATCATTACATTTCTATTACTGCTGTTACTAACAGTACTTTGGCGCAAGCTCTTCCGTTGTCATTGTATTTTAGGGTCTTGACGGAAGTAGCTCGCACGGAAAACAGCCGCCGCAATTAAGAGCACAGAGAGGTGACAGGCACGAGAATAAAAGCGAATTTTTTAAATCCCTCCTTGGAGGGAGCACAGCTGACAGCTCCCCTGTCACCAAAGGAATTGTCAATCTAAAATGATTGCTTTTCCAATCTAATTTTGACGCCTGGATAGCTCCGTTGCAGCTTGCCAAAATGAGGAAGTCAAGTGAGTAAGCAAGCAAACTACCACAACCCGTTGTGGTTGTTGTTGTTTTATTAAAACAAAACAAAAACAAACAAACTGAACCACTGATCCTTCCTCGTACAACCGGCTTTGCTCATTTTCTCCGAGAACAGCCGCTGAAATATTTATGACAATCTTCCCTAGTGACATCGCCATGAAGTCTATTCAAGACAATCCCCAAAGTGTTGACAATCAAGCTGTAGCCCAGCAACTCTTTATGCCGGTTCTGAGTCTGATAAACAGCATTCCAAATGGGGGCATTTCATGGGTTACAATTTAAGCCTCCCCCAACCCATGCATTTCGTTTTGCTTTGTTCTCACAGGGCTTCAAAGATCACCCCTCCTTTCCCCAGTGGCAGTGGTTCTCATACCGTCAGATTGAAGGGGTTAATTAGCTAACCTGTATATATTTACCTGAATGTACTGTTAGAGACTCTTTTAAGTAGAAGCTTTCTGTATGAAACTTTTCTGTAAGCTGTGAACTTTGATCTGCTTTGCACTTCTTTCTGACATATTATGAAGAAGAAGAAGAAGAAGAAGAAGAAGAAGAAGAAGAAGAAGAAGAAGAAGAAGAGAAGAAGAAGAAGAAGAAGAGTTTGGATTTGATATCCCGCTTTATCACTACCCGAAGGAGTCTCAAAGCGGCTAACATTCTCCTTTCCCTTCCTCCCCCACAACAAACACTCTGTGAGGTGAGTGGGGCTGAGAGACTTCAAAGAAGTGTGACTAGCCCAAGGTCACCCAGCAGCTGCATGTGGAGGAGTGGAGACGCGAACCCGGTTCCCCAGATTACGAGTCTACCGCTCTTAACCACTACACCACACTGGCTCTCTCTCTATTACTGTATAAGCTGTGACTAAGTGTCTGAAGATAACGATGGAAGGTCAACCTTGCGCAGGAAGGAATTGTCTAGGTCAGAGACAAGATAGGATGGCCTTGCTGAAGTGCGCATGCTAGCACAGAAACCAACTCAGGGCTAAATGTCCTTTTGCCTTATATGTACAAGGAAATGTACAACAGGAAATGTTCCTTATATGTACAAGGGGTAGATTCCTGGGGTGGGGAGATGAGCAAAGAACTCTATAAGAACTGTCGGAAAACTGACTAGTTTTTGTACTTGCTTGTGTGCTTGAACACAGCATTTACCTTCTGCATGCAGAATAAATCTTTCTCTCTCTGAAGCCAGCAGCCTCGGTGTTTTTTCTGCTTCCATGTTTTCTCACCGGGCGCAACCGGAGGAACCCGTAGGGGCAAATAAGGCTACAAGATGAACCCCCCCTAGCGGGATATCGTCTCTAAATCAGGGGTATGGAACCCTTTCCTGAGGGCCACACTGTCTTCTGGGCAGCTTTCCAAGGGCCACGTGCTGTCAGGGACAAACGCAGGCAGGGCCATGGACGTAAACTTGACCACCGTACCGTTTCGCACCCCACTCCATCCTCCCTCCAGGCAAGCAAGGGGCACAATCGGAGTTCACATTAAGACCAGGCTAAGGCATTCAGAGTGTGAAACTGGAAGAATGCGGGTGTGTCGCCTGGGGAGATTTATTCAGGCCAGATTCGGATGCCTGGAGGGTCAGATTTAGCCGCCCGGGCCTGAATTTCCCCAACCATGCTGTAGAGCACACTTTCTCAAACTTGGTTCCTCCGACGTTGCTGAACTAAAACTCCCATCGTCCCTAGATAGCAGGGATGGGAAAAGCTGCTGCAGGATATTGTGTGCACACAATACTCCAGGGAGGGGTAAGATCCTGAAGCTGGTGATACGTTCCTTTCCCCCAAGCAAAGACAATAAGGGGATCCATACAGATACAGAATGGATTTATAGAAGTGACAACATCTCCATTGCCCCATTATCTGAGGAAGAAGCTACAGCTTTGTTAAGGTGGTTCCCTCCCTATGTGTGGTTTTAAGACGTGCCAACAAGATTGTATTCCGTTCCTCTCCGAAGGCTAGTGTTGAGCTGAGTATCTCAATTCCACAGCAGCAGGAGTATGAGCATTGGAGGCAATCATCATTGCAAGCTCATCTATAGAGAATCTGGCGCTGAGACAGGGTGTGAGTAGAGTAAGTTTAGAAGGGGACTCTGAGTTCAAAATGTTTGAGAAACACCTCCTGTATATAGGGGCGTACGAAGTGGGGGGCGGGCCGCCCCAGGTGCCACTCTGGGGGGGTGACAAGATGGCCCCTGCCTCCCCCCAGCTGTAGAGCGACCGAGGGCGCGCACAGTCCATATGGGCACCGCTCACGCGCACTGTCCATACGGGTGTCCGTATGAGCTGCCTCTCGCACGGCGACCGTACGGGCTGCCGCGCGTGCGCACTCCGTACAGGATGCCACACATGCGCAGTCCGTCCGGACGTTGCATGTGCATCACCGGGCGGTCCGCCCCGCCCCTCGGCATCCTGCCCCGGGTGCCGGAGAGGGTTCCTCTGCCCCTGCCTCTATATAGGTCCGTGGCCAAAAGTCAGAAGCAAAATGCAAACCCAGCCCAGATTTAAGGAAGTGCCCGTTTATCAACATGGACGATAAGCATCTGAAACCATACTGAGATGGAACAATTAAAAGGTTAACTTCCGTTGGCCCTCAGTTCTGTGGCTGAGTTGCCATAATGGTTCAGTTTGGTCTGAGCTTACTTTTTCCTGGATCCAGAGAAAGGGGCATATTACTGCTACTGCTGCTGCCTAGCAACCTAATACCATACTATCCAGAACAGGTTTTGCCTCTGAGCAATTGCTGCTGACTTCTCCCTTCCAGCAAAAAATCTCCACTAACCCGTAGCGTGGTTAGGAATGGATAGATCTGCCCATTGCACACATTTTGTCTAATGCCCACATTTTAAAAACAAACAAACATTTTTTTCCTACTATAATGCATTTTTGTATGTTAGTTCCCCTATGAGCCAGTGTGGTGTAGTGGTTAAGAGCGGTAGACTCGTAATCTGGGGAACCGGGTTTGCGTCTCCGCTCCTCCACATGCAGCTGCTGGGTGACCTTGGGCTAGTCACACTTCTTTGAAGTCTCTCAGCCCCACTCACCTCACAGAGTGTTTGTTGTGGGGGAGGAAGGGAAAGGAGAATGTTAGCCGCTTTGAGACTCCTTCGGGTAGTGATAAAGCGGGATATCAAATCCAAACTCTTCTTCTTCTTCTCCTTCTTCTCCTTCTTCTTCTTCTTCTTCTTCTATCATGCACTTTTGGAGAACCCTGTGTGACTTTTCGAGGGTTGCTGCACTTCCAATTTGTGATTGGTTTGGGATATGCAAGTCAAGCAGATTTGCATTAAAATGTGAACACATTTCTCCATCATCCCGAAATGTAGCGAAGTAACCAACCCATAGATGTGAGGATAGGATGAGGACACAAGCAAAGATGATGGGAAAGGTGTAGAAGTTGAGAACTTGATTGCCCCTCTGTTATAGTTCACGGGGGGACTAGCATCTGATCTCCACCAGGGCCAGCGTCACACATTTTGGTACCTGGCAGAATATCCAAAGGGCACACTTCCCTCCCACAAAGTAGCACAGGGCAAAATCTCCTGCTTCAGCTCCTCTTAACTTAAGTGAACCAGAGGCCCTCCTTCGAGTCCCGCCTGCACCAACGGTACATTTGGTGGTGACCCAAGGCAGCGTCTTCTGTCACTGTGTCCCAATTGCGAACTCCCTTCAGATTCAGTTACAGGTAGGTAGCCGTGTTGGTCTGCCATAGGCAAAAAATAAAAAATAAAAATAAAAAAAAAATTCCTTCCAGTAGCACCTTAGTTGGTCTCTAAGGTGCTACTGGAAGGAATTTTTTATTTTTTATTTTGTTTTCCCTTCAGATTGTTCCCCTCATTACCAGATTTTCATTGCCCCCCGCTCCAAAAACAAAACAAAACACAACACCCTTTACCTTGTTTTTTTAGGAGTTTGTTTAGGGGCGAGCTGAGATTGTGTTTGTTTAATCTAAATGTGATGAAATATTGTACCGGTTTGCTGTCTGATGCCCTGAAATCGTCTTGGTCTAGAAATACAGGGAATCAATCCATTTCTATACAACCCCTTTCAGTCCATAAGGTGAGATGTGCTGGTGATGAAACTGATGGGGGGGGGAAATCCCGGCCCGTCTCTTTGGCTTACCTGTAGATCCTGTACCTGGTGGCGAAACCCTGCCGAAAGCGCTCCATGAAGTCAACATACTCTGGGGCTCGGTGAAATGGTCCTCGGTCAGTGAGCAGCCAGTCCAGTGGCACTTGGCTGGAGAAGGCTGTGGGGGCATGCTGTTCGTGTGGTGTGGCAACAGCTGCAGCCAGCCCCCAGCACCCCAGAGTCAGGACCAATACTGATGACACCCATGGGACCATCAGCCAGAGCCCGTTAAACTGAGCGCTGCGCTGCCACCTCATGCTTCTCCTGCTCGGTTGGCTTCTTCATTCTCTCACCACTCCTTCCCTCTCGGCGCTCCTTCAGGATTTCCTGCACTGGGAAGGCACAAGGAAAAGAAGATGGGTCGTGACTTATCCAAAAAAGATGCTAGGCAGAAGCGCAGCAAGCCCAAGTGGTACCCGGTGCAGATTTTTTTGGCGCACCCCCCCCCACATCTGCCCACACCCCTTCAATTCACAGTGAGCGTTTTGCGTCCCCCCACAATGCTTTGAGGCATCTCATAATGAGGTGCTGCAAAGCATTGTGGGGGGGAACGCAAAATGCTCGCTGTGACTTGAAGGGGTGGGCGGTTTGCGTCCCCCCACAAAGCTTTGCATTACCTCATTTGCATATGCCGCAAAGCATTGTGGGGGGGACGCAAAACGCTCACTGTGACTTGAAGGGGTGTGGGCGGATGGTACCCCAGGTCCAGGTGGACTGAGTAAAGCAAGCACAGCTAATGCTTTTGCAGTGCTGTGGTGAGTCCTAAGCCCAAAGCCACTGGATTTGCTCTGGCTTGTGCTTGAGGCTCTAGGTGGAGGTGCCAAATGTCACCCCTTGAAGATGGCACCTTTGTGCCCCCTGAGAGGGCAGTGCCCTGGTGAAATGTGCCAGGCTGCTGGGTGGAGCCCTGGCTGGGCAGAGCTGTGCTTCTGTGGCTCTTCCAGCAGGAAGGAAAAAGCAAAGTGTGTGCTGTGTAAGCCAGCTGCTGCACTGAGCAACTTATGAGTTGTGGGGTGGGCACCCCCTCCCCTGGAACCCGGGGCAGACCGACCCCCTAGCGACGCCCCTGATGCTAGGCCAGGGCTGCGCAACCCTGTGACCCACCAAGCTGAACGCTTGGCAGCTTGTCTTTCGGTAGGGTCAATCCCCCTTTTTATTGAGGTAAGCCACTTTGGGAGACAGTCGTTCTCTGAAAAGCAGAATGAAAACAACATGGGGTCCAACCAGTACATCGAACTCTGCCACCTGAGGAGGGCAGATGGGAGCCAACCTTCACTCTCATTCAAAAGCAGGACTGGCGCATGCCCACTGCTGAAACCGCCATCCAGGGGCTGATGAAGAGGGCAGCGACTGGCAGCACTGCTGGGTCAGATCCATGAGGGGCCTTTGAAGATCCCGGGGGCACCAGGCTTGACTGACTGAAGCACACAGATCCCAAGTGGAGTGCTTACTTGCCCTTGTGGTCTCCATGCTTTAAGTGCTGCATGTGTCTGTTGTTCAGCCGGGGCCATCTGGGGTAAAAAGCTAGGGTCGAAGCAAAGTGCCAGTGTTCCTATACTTTTTTCCCCTAAGCGGGGTTCAGGTGCTACAGCTGAAAGAGAGCTGCAGCGAATGTATGGGGTTGTCTTATACTGAGCCAGCCCCCTGGTCCATCTAGCCTCTCCTGTTCCAACTTTCTTCAAGACAATGGGACCATTGAGTCCTGTATGGCCAGCCCCTCCTAGAGACTGCAGCTCTCCAAGGTTTTC